>JBBPFD010000274.1:0-1200000 GCA_038363315.1 Mugilogobius chulae | reverse complement strand
CTCCTCCTTTCTTCCTATAGCTGCAATTAAGCTTGTGACAATAATATATCCAAGACATCCACTTTAGCTCAAGCCAACGAGTAAAAGTTTTCCTATGTTTTGTCTTCCTATATGTGACACTTGTTGGAAACTTTGCATGTTTGTTGCAAAAGCCTAAATGCTAATAAGGATCTATATTTGCACATTGGCCATTATCTCCTAAAATAAAACTTAATCTGGCCAGTTCTTTGTATTTCTTATTGTGTGAGTGTTAAAAGTTTAATTTGAAAGCTGGAGTGCAGCTTTGCATTTGCAATGAACATTTCTCCTTTTCTTTTTTGGTAGAGATTTTATTGCTTTGCCTAGAATGATTCCTTGCATTAAACATGTATCTAATATTGATTTCACTATGGGTGTCCAAAATACCTTGAAACGCATGATTTATTACAATTAACTTGCCACATGTCGCCATGGAGATAAGCTTAAAGCCATACTATGTTTTATGCACAAAGCAAAATCATTTTAATTGAGAAAAGATGATTGCAGACCCTCCACCAAATCATTTACAGTGCACCTTTATTATTAATAGAGACATATTGTGTTTTTTGTTTATTTGATAATAAACTAACATAGATCATTAATTTACATTTTGTTCATTGCAAAACAAAGTTGATTTAAAATGACTTCCATTAGCTTCCCGTTCAAAAATGCAGAACTGATAAACCCCACATCTTGATGTTTTTCTCAAAATCTGACTTTTTTAAGTACAAGTAGTCAAAAGTAAATAGAGACAAGTCGGCTTGGACAGGTTGCAATAATTTTTGGATCATTCGACCATCTGATGTGGGACATTAAAAGTTAAAAGCTCATACATGTATAAAAACTTGATCCCCTTTATGAAAAAGTCCTTCCCATCAACAACACAAGAATGCAGCGTCATGGCTTTGATGTGCTACAGACACAAAAATTCACAATGAGACGGGCTCGCAGGTTCCCAGCTGGGTACAACTCCTGTCACAAGTGTAGGAGGATAATGTATGTTTTTTACAGCTAACGGCCTGTTCTGGGCTTTCTGCTTTCTCGATGCTTTCTACTGGCCTGTTTTATTGATGGACTGCGTCACATATCCACGCTTTAGATTCTGCAGAACAAACATTTGCCGTAACTGATGCCTTCGAAAGTAGAAGATTTAATGTAAATTCTTGTCCTTTAAGCTGAAAAATCTGCATTTTTGTGTTGGAAAATATGACACGTATAGTTTATATATGTTAGAGCAGTCAGGTAAATTAGGTAGAGAGTGCTGCCTCATCAAATGTATTAATGATGTTTCAGCGATGGATGCTCTGTCGACGTTCATTAGTCACAGGAAATGTAAAAAATAGCACTAACGTTTTTTAAACTTGGATGACGATGGATGCACACTTACCAGAATGAATGGTCTTCTCAGATCTGACAGCTTTAATGACTTATGTAAATCAAGGGTTAAGTGGTGAGATGAGCAAAAAGGGCCACAGGAGAATAGGTGATAGAAAACAAAGAGATAAGTGATGTTGCTACATGTAGTATTTGTCTTCATTTGAGGCTGCTGCTGTGGCTGTAGAAAGCTGAGCATGCTGCCAATGAGTCAGGCCATCGTTCTTGCTTTGAGCACCTCATCTACACACAAGAGGATTGCTTTCAAGGAAAGTATAGGCTTTTATACAAATACCAAACAGTATATAGTGTTTGCAGCACGACTCCATCTCGTACCTTCCTTCAAGCTCAATGTTTTGAATCTTATTTTAGTTTTATTTAGTAATGGGACAAAAATGTTGTTGCAGATAAGACTGTGTGGATCATTTAACACACTTTGGACCATGTAATCCACATTGTCTTTGTCCGATCCAGATGATCTCAACTTTTACCAGACAAAATGCATTACAAAACCTATAGCTATAGCGACACTATAACTTCATGGTCAGATCTGCTCCCATGTGCATAGAGAATGTTTTTGTGTTCACAATAGAGGAAGATTTCAATTGTCTGTTGCTCAAAGGGTCAATGTTGCAAATGTCAAAGTCTTCCGTACCAAATGGATATTGATTTAATACTGTCGTTGTATGACATATCTCACCTTATTGCAAGGAGATAGCAGGTTTGACTCCCACGCGTTATGAGTGGAGTTTGCATGTATCTCCCGAGTCTAGGTGGGTTTCCATCAGGCACTCTGGTTTCTCCCACCAACCAAAACAAAGGAAATATCCTCCAGCTAACCTACCAACCACAATTTCCCTACGGAGACAATTCACTGTACCTCAACCTTAACCTTATTATAAAATGTTAATGGTTAAGTGAAACCTGCCCTTTTGAAATCTCACAATCAGCTCAACTTTGTGACAAGACACTCTCTAAAGAACTTTCTTGCTTGTTGTGCTTTACAAAGGTTATCATCTAGAAGTGTTATCATTTCACCCAAAGTCCTGTTTTGTCCTCTACACTGTCTGCTCTGATCTCTGTAAGCCTTTATCTGCTGAGGCTGGCTCATCAGTACAGATTAATGTCCAGTTGTGGAGTCCCACCGTGAAAGGGTCGGACTCAGACGGGCCGGGGCAGGGTGACTTTGTTAACACAGCCAGATTGACATAAAGCACAGAGGTTATACATTATAAGAAAAAAATAAACTTTATGCAGAAGATGAATAGTAGAGAGGACAAAAGGCAACTGACAACAGGTGTGCAGCATAAGAGGTGCCTGACTCTGAATTTATCACTGTGTTTTGTTCACTACAGGAAGCCGAGTCAAGGTGAGCCGCTGCATTTCATGACCCACCTTTTTGGATCTGACCCCTGCTGAGACAACCTCACTGCGACCCTGCGGTAACAACACAGCCGACGTTGTAATGTTGTGAGAAAAGAACAGCAGAAAACATGAGGCCAGAGCGAGAATCCCCTGGGGTGTAAGTGAGTGGTTTGGTAAGTATGTATTTAAAAATAGGAGAGCGACTGAGTGATTCATCTAGTGCAGTGTCAGATTGAGTGTCGTAATGGCACAGCAGGGATTTGACTGTAATTACTGTTTTATTGAAAAATCTATATGAACAAAGAACAGTTACACAAGACGTTGCAGGATCATTTGCAGAGGCGGGAGTAACTAGTAATACTCTCATTACTGCGTATAGATTTTTTTGATTAATTGTACTTTTAGTCAGGCCCGTGATAGAAATGTGGGGGCCTGGGGCAGGAGGGTCTCATATGGGCCCCCGCAATGTAAATGAATATGAGGAGGGTACCATTCTGCCCCTTAAAACCCTCAGGCCAGAACATCCGACCACCCCACTCCCTGTCGACTCCTCTGCTTTTAATGCTTGAATAGACAGACAAACAGACTGATTGCACTTGTAACAATGTAACTGTACCTCTATATAAGAGAACAATTTCAGTAAAAGTCCCAATTACCCAATTACACCAATCAACCGCTGTCTTTGTTCCACAAACACATTTAGCACTGAGTCACCTGCTCTGATTAGATAAGAGAGACATGAACATCTGATCTGCAGCGTGTAGCAACAGAAAGTAAAAGGATTGGTGAAGCAGCTGGCAGAATGGTGCAGATCTCACAATCTCTTTGTGGTAGATTTCGGAAAAAAAAAAAAAAAAAAATCAGCAAGAATGTGCGCTGTAGCTCATGGGACTACAGTGGAAAGGGTCAGCAGAGTAAAATCCTTGGAATTCCCATTTGCTAAAAACATTTTACCTACCATTAACACCAGTCACAAAAAAGCTCATCAGCGCCTCCACCACTCTGCAGATTGAGGAGAGTAGGCCACCTTTTACAGCAGGACAAATTGTGTTGTCCTGCTGTAGTGCACAGGAGAAGAACCAGCTCAACAGGATTGTTAGTAAAGTCATTTGCACGCCTCTCATCCCAGTAGAAGATCTACATGAGCAGCACTGCAATAGACTCTGTGCATTGAAGCTGTTTATTTTCAAACTGTGAGACTTTAGCGTTAGCATTGACAGACAAACACATCTTTTTATAAACACACTTTGGTCCTTTGGTAAAATATTCTATTCTTTTGTAAAGTATTTAACATGTTTTCAGAGAAAATCACCAACCGCTTACTTTTCACTGCCTGATCTTTAGTAATTTTTAATTTTAGGCTGAGGTAGTGAAAACCTTATAAGAATGAACTAAACAGGAAATAACCTGCCGGCAAGATGTTAGCATTTTTGAAAAAAAAAAAAAAAAAAAAAAACTCTTGTGCACACAGTCAATTGTAGAGCTACAATGATCTTCAATAATGTGCAGCTTTTTAACACAGGCTGTCTGGCTCCTGAATAATAAAAAAAGAACTTTGATTGGAGCTAAAATTCCTCTCACTTAAAGGGCCTGTAGGCGACTTGAGTTGTCTTATTTTCTCATTAACATGCATGCTGTTTTGCACAAGTATAAATAATATGTGAAAGTAACCCTTCAGGTGGAACACCCAGGAAGTGCACCTGTTTATGTTTTAGCGTGTGCTAACTCCCATTAGCATGCCGACACATTCAGCTCACTGGCCTCTGAAAATTGGGAAAAATGCTTCAAAATACATTTTGGTGAAGAATTATGATGCTTAAATTAGGTAAATGAGCAAAACATGTGGACTGCTGTAAAAACCTTTAAAAAGTGTAAAAATGTGGAGAAAATGAGATATAGCACATGTAAGTGGACATTTTGACATGTCTAGAATAAGCTTTTACTTTTCTAGTAGTACAATGAGCAGTATAAATCAGTAAAAATAAAAGCAGATTGGTTAGATTCAATACTTTCTGTCTCCTGTTGAGATCTTAGGAGGAAGTTTATCATTAAGAGAAACACTTACCCGCAGCTGGTAGGCCTACCCATAATGTCTATGGGCCTACCACTATTAGGCTTGGGAAGCATCTGCAGTTACTATGGAAATATTTGTTGTCAGTTTAGCAGAACCTCCATAGGACTATATTAGACAAAACGATTTAAAAGGGTAAACAAAACAGCCGTGGAACAGCCCAATAAACTGGTGGGTCAGTACTGCTAAATTTATCTATCACTCTGTAGCCTCAGAATATACTTACAATTATTTATTATAATTAACACTATTTTCGGTATTTAGCAACTTTAAAAACTCCATTGGTTTAACATGGACCAACTGAACACTCTAATGATGTATGATGTCACGTTACCAAGCCTCATTCTCAGCAACAATAATCGGTAATAATCATGACTTATTTCATGTTCTTATTTGTCTTATTTTCTCAATGTAAACTAGATTTTTTTTAGTTTTAGTATCTATACCACACAGACCCAAAGAATACATTTCCTTGGCTTTATTACAACTTTAACTTTCAGGACAAACTTTGTAAATGTCTTCTTTTGGAGTTGTCATGGCTGCCGCTTCTGTTGCCAGGGAACAACACTTCTCTTCAATCACAGTTCAAACATTAATGGACAGTTTTATTATGTGCCGTAAAAAACGCCCTATACCTTAAAATGTAGTGATGCTCCCTGTCAAGTTCACTGTTATTAGGTGAAAGAAGGAAATGTCTTTGTCTCCTCGTGGAGTGTCAGGCTATATCAAGCTACTACTGCCTCTGGAGATTATTAAAAACTGTAGATCTGTGAAAAACTGTATTATTGTGGACAAAACAAGCACATCTGCCACTTTTCAATGTAAAATATTCAGCCACAATTAGAATACATTGCTTGATTGACAGTTTTCTATTAGTACTACATGCCCTAAAACTTTAAACATAAAGTTTTAAAATTGCAATAACATTCTATTTTTGTATAGATTTTCAATCAGATATACAAAAAACCTATGTCAACAAAATGAACCAATACATTTAAACTTAGCTCTGTCCATTTTTCTCTTTTTGCTGACCCCGGTATGTGCAACATTGTCCAATTTTACCACATAAAACGCCTTATTTCTGTATGAAAACATAACATTATGATAAACCTAATATATTTTTCTTAACTGTTTCCGTATGTGAGTAAAAGATTCACACTGATAGCAATAAATAATTCGTTTTTTTTCTATTCACCTGCAATGTCTTGCTCAGTGAATAATTCAGAGGCACAGAATCCTTTGGGTAAGTCAGCAAAACTGGTATAATACTGTACCTTTGATGCTTTTGTAATAATATCAATTTGATTTTGCTTTCTGTCATTCTCAACAAATATGAGCTTTTCTTCACAAACTATAATTTTCACATTGTCAATCGACCAAATAACAAAATCCACCTAAACCTTTCATATGCATCACCACAATCCAGAAACACTGTCACAAAACCTGTCTGTATTAGGCTGCTCCAACCACAAACACCATTTTAAGATCATCAGAGTCAATATGAAGACTGTTTTTACATGCTAGCTGTTACAAAATCAATATGAACTGCCAAAAGACAAATGTAGACATCTGTGATTTTACTTTCATCAAAACAAATCAGGACAGAAAACACGTCTTTTGGTAACATCGAGCTTGCAAAAATGCAAATCTTCATTCCTCCCTTTAAGCAAAATGACTGCATTCTGATTCAGTGTTCACTTTGACTCGCTAAATACTTGCACCCCACAGTTTGACTGCTGTGCGCCGCAGCCCAAGCCAGTTGGAGTTTTTCCGACTTCCCTCAAACTGTATTTTGACACGCTGAAGGAGCAGGTGGAACGAATTACACATGGATGTGGCTCATTTGGCTGAACTGTCTGAACAGAACAGAAAGTAACAGAATCGCTGAAATCAGAGTTAGATAGTTGTAAAGCATGTCGAAGTACGTTACCCAAACATGTTCCATTTATATTCGGTTTGAAGAGAACTTGGTATGTATTTTGCTTTTTGTACAACCACTTCTACTTCTCAGATTAATAAAACATGGTTAAAGTCCAAAATATTCATTGATGTCACAAAACTAATCAAGGACAATTTTAGCGTACATTTTCCACATTGTAACACAAATCTAATCTATTTTGCATTCAATAACTTGTGTCTTTCTACATTAAAATCCATTGAAAATCATGCACTGGTCTCAACAGAGAGAGGTGACTTTTCCACAGATGTTAGCTCTGCCTCTTGGCTTCATCTGTTCATTGTGATTGTTCAGTTTAATGTCATATTCCTGCCAATAACATCTCATTTGGGATAAGCAGACAGGTTGCAAAGTGTGAGAGACATATATCATTACTGCCACCAATTTTAACTGTGTTAAAACCCCATTTTTCTTGATAAATTCCTCATTGTTCAATAAAAACAAACTATGAAGAACTTGGAAATAAAAAGAAGATTGTAGCCTTCTTCTTTAGAGTCAAATCGGCCATGCTGGGATGAATCAGACTCAGTTTCTACTCTAAACATAAAAAAAAAAAAAAAAATAAAAAACTGTTTTATTTTGAATTTTAGACGATATTAGTCAGACGGGCAGAAAAATAGGATAAGGGGGTTAAATAAAGATACGGTGCCCTACCTTTTGTCTGACAAAATTAATACATTTTGGATCTCCTCAAAAAAAAAAAAAAAAATGCAGAAAATGTCATACCTCTAAACGCTGTCCTAATCTGCATATTTAACATTTTATCTTTTCCAGCTCAAAAATGGGACATTTCTCAAACTAAATTTCTTTATTGAGCATTATCTTGTTTTGATATTATATTTGTCCTGTAAGCATGATACTAGTTCAGTTCAGTACTTCTGAAAACATGAAATATATAACAACAACACCTTTTGTTGTCCCTTTTCATTACACATTTCTTCATGGAGGAATGCTTTGCAATAATGTGCTAAAATTCGGTTCCCTGGCCATTTCCAAATTGGTGACATTACTTTTGTTTAGCCTTGCACTTCCTCGCCCTGCTCATCCGCTCAGAGCCATCACCAGATATTACTCACACTCAACTGAAGTGAAAAATGATATATTTGCTTTATGCTTCAGTGTTACAACATGCGAGGTGCGCTGTCCGTCCTGTTGGGAAGATTAATTTTACAGTCAGTGCTGATGTCTTCCCACCACATGCCCAGGAGCCAGCCATTTGGGTGACTTTTTGCTAATAAATTACTCCCGGTGTACTCTCTCCTTGCACTTGCTTATGCCTAGTCTAAGTACTTCGCTTTTATCTCAGGCAATATAACATCACGACACGCTCTGCCTGCTGGCATTTTTTTCATTACCCCTCTGATGCGTCCAGTTCCTTTTCATTCACCTCATGTCCTCCTGACCGACTCCTACACAGCTAATTGCCTTTAATTACTCTGCTACTTGACTACGAGAAGGGAACATAGCAAACTTTTGGTCCCTCAAGGTGCAAGATCCAAGGTTATCTCTCCAATCTGTGTATCACCAAATAAACTCAGGCACTGTCCTTTAAAACGCGTAATCAAAATAATGAAAAGTCATCCACTGTACACTCTGTATTTCCCCTTAGGAGTGTGTTCTTATGCATGTTTGCTGCCATGTCCTCTCAGAGACAAGTCTGAAGCTCCTTTCAGTGTTTAATCTGCAGAGCGAGCCGCAGTTGTGATAAATCTTCACCACTGACAAGGTTTCATGCAAGCACACAAACTTAAAACTGACTCGCACAGGGACTTACTGCGACACCGAGAAGCAATGACTCAAAACAATTTACTCATGAACTATAAAAAAGGCAGGAAATCTATACTAAGATCCAAACTGCAAAACAAATCCCAACCTCAGATGTTTATGGTAAGAGCAAGATGAAGAGCACTTTAAATTGTTAAGACACTTGTATTATTATTAGAGCGATTTGTCAACGCAGGAATATGCTAATGTTTGCATAATGATGGTGTAGATTAACAAAGCAAACCTGCCTGCACTAAAAGTATATAATGCACAAGCTAGAGGTTGTTTTCATGTTGAATTGTGGACTGCCTTGTTGTTCACCGCGTCCTGTTTTAAGAGAATATATCCTGTTTTTTGTCTTTACGTCTGGCTGTGTCCACAGAAACATCTGTCATGCTATTTCTGCTTCTTTGTGGCTGTTTTGTCTTCCTTGTGCTTGAAAGAAATGAACAGGCAAAAGAAGTTGTTTTGTTTAGTGGAAAACTTTGCTGTAAACGCAACAAAAAGATGCAAGGTTTTGAATGGAAGCAAAAATGTCTCTTTTATGGGCGTTTCACCTTTGAGTAACCCTGAAAGGAAATTCTGATGATGAGGTTTAAACTTGCTCAAACTTTAAGAAGACATGTTGTGTTTCCTTCTCATTTTTTGAGCACATAGGCTGTTGTTGTTGAACCTAGACCTGACCTAATCAGATCTTTAAATCCAGGTGGTAATTTTTTTTTTTTTAATATCTGAATAAAATGTCATCATTTGCCACAAACAGTCCCAATTCTAACTTTTAAGGTGACACAGTGGTAGACTGTCTAGTCCGCTCTGCCCTTTAACAGTAACAAGGTACAGGGCTCGACTCCAGAATTTAGTTTGCGCTGAAGCAGTGGTTCCCTACCTTTTCCCGCCAGTTTAAAAATTTATATTTATACCATATTTAATTATACCAAATTGGCTGCTTTGTTAAGAGCTCCCTTATGAGCCTGATCTCACAAGAAAGCATTAATTTACCAAGACATTACAGGACATGTAAATTGAGTTGGATTAGCACAAGTTCACGGCTGTTTTGGGTATTTATAGTACGCGTTGCAGTCCCAGTTCATTTCTATGGTGTTTGTTAAGATAAGTTCTTATTTATGTATATTTATAAAATCCTAATCCTAATCTTAACCTACCACAAGCCCCAGACCTAAACTTGCCAATTTTAATAACTTGAAGCCTAAAAGAAAATGTCTCCATGTAGTTTCAACCAAAACTTGTGAAATCTCGTGTCATTTTTATGTTTTTTCATATCGTGCTAAATGAATGGCTTAACATACTGTAAGTACGCACAAAAGGCCTGAAATTGTGGTCAAAATACGCTGTTTTTGTGTCATGGTAATGTAAGCTTTCTTGGAAACTGTGTTGCCACATCATGACCTAGGCAAGTCTTTTAGCCATTTTTGACCCCACATGTGTCCTGATGATATTGTTCAAGTTTTGAGTTGTTGGTTTAAAGCTGTAGGACTAGTTTGTTAAAAGACATTTGACGTCTCAAGTTTGAACCAAAATGTTCTGAGTAACCACCAAGTTTTATGTGTGTTATGTTAAAGGGCCCTTGCACACCTTCAGTAGGAGTGCTGCATATCTAACCAGACCTGCTAAAGTGTAAGACAAACTAAAGTTTTTGGATCTCATCATAGCTTCATAGATGGTGCTGGAGAACAAGGTTGTGGTTCTCATTCTCTTTGTAAAGGATGTTTTACCAAATGTAATTTAACCAAAACAAACACAAATTTGGCATATTATAGTGATTTACCATGTGCAGTTTTCGATTTTTTGGGGGGATGAAAAGTGAACGAATAGAACATGTCACTCCATTTGACTCCACACGCCTCGAGACTCTGCCGGTCCCATTTGTTGATTTGTCTCACACACACCTGCAGCTTTAATCTATCCTCTCTGTTCCTCTAACAAACTCCGCTCTCAATTTGTCAAAACAGCTTTGCTTTCCCTTGCCATAAACAGGAAGAGAAGCTCCACCAAGGACAAGCAAAATGGAAAACGTTTATGAAGCGATTGACTGTAGATGTTAATAGCAGCCATTTTACAAGCAAGAACCCATATATGTTATCTTCTTTTATAGTACTCTAGTCTAGCTGTTAGATAACGGGAAATAGGATGTTTATAGTTTGGCAAAAGACTCAATTTCTTTAGTTCCAGTCTCTACAGAACAAGTGCAAATTGGCTCAAGTGTAGCATAACATAAAACGATAGGCCCACTTGGTTATGTATTCTTCAGACGAGACTAGAGGACAGGTGGAGAGGGCAGGGACGCACACGAGGGATTCCCAAATACTGTGCCACTCAAGCTACCTCAAAAGCAGACCTACTCTTAGCCTTTTTAGCAAGTACTTTAAATTCTACAGTTCTCCCGGACAGCAGGGGGAAAGAAAAACATCGCATTCGAAAGCACTCCAAATATATGTGACATTTCGCTGTGACTTTTAATGAAGAATCAAATGCGTTTACCAGAGCCAGGCAGGTTCAACGCTGCAGTATTTCCCCAAAGATGATTTACTCTCAGTGGAATAATACAGTTTGCAAAGACTCATAGATCATTTAGATTTGAGATATCAACTAATTAGCAGTGTTGGGCGATGCATAGAAACGTAATGAGCGAATATAATCAGTTGTGAGTTGACCTGCTGCTAAAAGCTGTAGTTAGGATGAGATAAAAGAAGTAAAAACTGAGAGGCAAGTAAGCCATTGTTAAGGTGAGGTCGTTAGAAAACAAGCTAAATGTTTCTCAACATGTTTTAAGCTGCAGAAGTCTGATTTACAAAATATCAAATGTACAAATTATAGGACGTTGTTAAATTCTAAGTTAATATAAGGAGAAAGTAACTATCTTATACTTGGCCAACACACCACATGTCTGTCCGCTGATTGGCTGATTTTACATCATGATTTTTGGAAATAAATTGAGCAGAGGCAGGAGGTAGTGCCAACCTAGCTTATTTTGCTGTCACATTTAGCAAAGAATTCAGTTTTAAGCCTTATCTACACGAAGACAAAACAATGATAATTTTAATAACGAATTACATAAACATGTAGCTGTCTTATGATTTATGAGCGTCTACATGAATCAGTAAACAAGCCTGAAGCCGGTGTAATGTCTGTAACTGACCAGAGTGTGGCGCTGTGACACTGACACAGAAAGTTACAAAACAGAAGAAGACTTGACACTGGAGCATGCACAGAAAGTTGTTTAACGTATACTTAAACTTATCGGAGAATTCTCTTAAACTTAGCAAACATTCTGAATAAACATGATCCTAAAATCCACAGAAAAGACACAGAAAGTGGATTTATCTTCAGATTGTTTGGAATATTTTGACAAAGCTTGGAGATTGTAGTGGATTTAATACATTTGAATAATCTTTTCCATATCTTCTGTGGTTTACGCTACAATGAGACGCAGATTTTCACTGTGACCATCATATAAAGGTCAGTACATTCTGTAGATGAGACGTGACTCTGGGGCAGTGATCATGGAAAAAAAGGTTTTGTATAAAGTGTAACTTCGGAGACGCTAAACCGAAGTTTTGAAATCTTTTCCTTTTCACTCTGGAACCTGGTTTCAGAAATATTCTTTTTCCATGTTCTGAAACTTCTGCTTTGTGTGGATGATGTGTGGTTTAGGTCAGATATTTGTTCTGAAATGACTTATCGTGTGGACAAGGCATTGAATAGGCATTGAATGTTTTTACAGCACTTGTTCATAAGCAAAAACAAATGTTACTTTATGGAAAATCTCTACCTCTTGTTAACAGTTCTTGTCTTGAGCATTCACCCCTGAACCAATCTAGCCAAGCTGTCTTATGTAAGCTCCAGAATATAATATATATTATATATTATATATTGCTTAATTTAGTGTAAAACAATATGTTGTAGATATTTTTAGTTGGAATACTTGATTTTCACACTATAAAATAAAAATTCTATCTAATGTGTCTGTAGCTCACACATGTCCTTTGGTACATGAAGACATTATTCATGACTTAAGATCTTTATTTTTACAAACAGTAAAGTGAAACTATAGAGGACCACTTGGGCAGAGCCAATTAGCGTGCTGCTTTGGGATAGTTATTAGAATTAAAAGACTTTATTAATCAATTCAGACAGTACTGATTTTGTCTGCATTTACCATATACTTTTTAGTGAAAAAGAGAAAGTTCACTAATTTATAACAAAAATATCAGGTAACCGACCTTTAATAGATTCAAAAAGTCTGTAAATGATTCAAGCTGTATCCATCCTCCACCTGGTCACCATCGAACAGTCTCATTGGTGATACAGTAAAGCCACAAACTCTTTCAACTATACTTCTTAAGTGTATTATAAAAGGTTCCGGCGTGTCAAATAAAATCAATACCTTTGGCAACAGTGAGCCTGTCAGCCTGTCATCTTTTCTCACGCTGTGCACAGAGCTGGAAGCTGTGGAGACCTTGGATTGGTCCTGGAAGTGTGATCGCAGGGGCCAGAAGAGGAGACTGACTAACTAATGAGGCAAGTCACTAATTATCCACCGGTGTTATCAGCCTTTTACATGTGCGCACCAGAGCAGCACGTGTGGGACGAATGAAGTGTGTGTGTGTGTCATTTAGGAGCGTCACCAAAAGAGGAGAAAGTGTAGCAAATGTCATTTTGGCAAGTTTTTTATTTATGCTTCCAGTGCAGCCAATTAAAGTATATCAAAAGAGCATGTAAAGTCAGAGATGCCGACGCACAAATGTTGATCTGTTTTTTACAATTAGGATACACAGAAAAACATAACAAACCTAACTCGTCATGTTTACCTTCCATTCTTTGTTTTGTTTTGTATGTCATTGTGTAAAACTTTTACGCATGCACTTGCAAAGTTAGTTTAATTTGGACGAATAAATTAATCAACCAATTAAGAGAGGGGACATTTTTGTTGAAACGCTTGACTAAAATCGTCTAAAATTCAAATGGAGCACAAACAATTGGCTGGACTCCTTGTGAAGCTGAGGCTCTGTTGTTTTAGCCTCTGATGTCTGATTGGGTTTTGACAATTCCTCTTTAAAAGCTGAAGCTATTTTCACAAAAAAAAAAAAATAATAAAAAAAATAAATAAAATAAATAAATACAAAAAAATAGTTTTAGGGACCTGTATTAACTTAAAAAAGTTTAGGTGGAGTTCATTAAAAAGTCCTATTAAATTATGAATTTTTTTGGTATTTTTTTTATTTGTAAGTTTAGAGTAAAAACTGATTCTGATCCATCTCGGAATGATTTGACTGTAAATAGGAGGGTTTCAATTTGATTTTTACCTATGACATGCGAGGGAGCTTGAGAGTTGATTTTTATAACATGGTGGGCAAAAATGAATTAATTAAGAAAAAGTGTTCGGGGCCGCGGGCCCGCCCACATAGTTACCATGGTAGTTACCACCAAATCCTTATGTTTTTCCAACATGTTCTCTTGAATTGTGTTCCTTTGTGAATAGTTTGTTATGATGACTCTTCCTCCTATTCTTGTGAGTCTATTACACAGTACACACCCATTTTCTTGATGCCATATAGACACGTGTTTTAGTCGAGGCCACACAGGTGGTTTTACTTTGGGTTAATGGCTAAGTTCATGTCTGAAATTACAAAAAAATAGTAAGATCTGAGACATGGAGTTGGGAGATTAGGATAATGTTTCGTTAATATTCATAAATGATACTACATCTTTACAAACTGGGATTGCACCACGTGAAAGAGACACAGTTAAAGGTGCATCGTGTAACTTTCTGTAGGGGAAAAGTCAACTTCACAATTCAGTACAAATAGAAAGATAAAATCATTATTTAGAACATTCTTTTTGGGGATGAATAAGTTTTATGCCACAATGGAATTCTATGGCAACAAACAGGAGTTCCTCCTCTAGGCCAATATTAGGCAATTTTGTGGGTATTCCAGCCCGCTCAGAGTATTATCACTTATTTATTGTCACAAAGACATCTAAACTAAAGACACGTGCTTTTATACAAGTTTGATTTTTGGCTAAAAAGTTACACGGTGTACCTCTAATAGAAATTATGTTCTTATGACACACTGTTTAACATTGCACTGAATAGATGTTTAGACCAGGCTAATTTTTTAAATCTTAATATAATGTTCTCTAAGAAACTATGGCAAAAAAGACTGAGGAGTGGACTGTTGAACTCCAAACATCTCTAAGGCACACACATTTGTACTTTTTTCCAATTACAACTGGCTTTTAAAATTGGATATGTGTGGAAATTTTCATTTTATTTTGATATCCAGAACAAGCAAAGTCTATTACGCCTCGACACAAGATGTCTTCAAGAACATTTTGTCCCCTATTCTTCATCTAATATATTTGAATCACAGATATTAGTCTGAAAACTATCTTGTATTCACTGCCAGTAACTCTGTGTGCGACTGTTGTAACCAAACCGTGTGCAGTTGGCATT
Organism: Mugilogobius chulae; assembly: GCA_038363315.1. Classification (NCBI taxonomy): domain Eukaryota; kingdom Metazoa; phylum Chordata; class Actinopteri; order Gobiiformes; family Gobiidae; genus Mugilogobius; species Mugilogobius chulae. The sequence goes on along the minus strand of JBBPFD010000274.1, from coordinate 1,184,976 downwards.
TGAAAGCATTTGTCTGAAATTGTAGCCATCTTTTCCCAAAGTTCCCATCCACCTCGCGCGAGTGGGAGCAACTCGAGGTCGGCTGTCTGGAGCTTTTAAGATCTTTTTACTCAATCCCTCCCGCTGGTGTCCGTGAAGTCGGCGCTATCCTTTACCATCAGGCTGGAGACTGATGTGCCCACTTGGGTCATTATCTAAACTGCTAGCTCAGACAGTCCAGTGCTCCGTCAGGCTGAACCATGGAGCTCCTTCTGCACCTCTCTGGGTCAAAGCACCACAGAGCTTTTAAGGAGGATATAAGGTCTGCAGCTGTTTATAGAATGGTGAAGCAGACAATAAGTATCGCTGGGTAGAAGTCTTCAAAATGTTTCAAAAAATAGTATATTTACACACATCTTCAACAGAAATGTTTCCTGATCATTATTCAGAGTTGTTTTTGGATTGATTCCTGCATGTTGGTGTAATCCTGTAATTTCCTGCAACCGAGGCTCGATTGCTCAGAAAATCCCTGTTTTACCTTCCGCCACCACGCCCAGTCGCCCACATCTGGAACTGAAATATCAGACTCTAAGTGATGAAGTGATTCTAAAATGTTTTTTTATCCATAATCCAGAACAATATCTCTGTATTTACACAATCTTCATCTGCTGAGATTAAGTGGGCGTGATTAATAGATGGATTAGCCAGTCAGAAGCTTGCATCTGAAGAACACTTCCACATAATCTATGGTCAAAACACAACACTATTGTAATATGAGATGAGAAGAGTAAAATTGTGTTCTAAATGACATATGAATAAACTAATTTGATTGCGCAGCACGATGCGAATTCTCCATGAGCCAATAAAAGACGTGGTGACCAGACAGACTCTTCAAAAAAAATTGTAATTGAAAAAGTGTGGATTCTATTACCTTTTTCTCAAGTAAGGCAGCACCTCAGGAGGCAAGATGCATGTTTAGCAAGTAATAGGTGAGAAGAAATGCAATAATTATGTCTGCTGGAGCCTGAGCTGTATATAGAGCTCATCATTTCCTGCTGAACTGCTAAGTGAAGGAAGTTACTGCTCAGAACTTTGTTTCATGCTTTTGAACACCTTTGACGACTTGAGACTGTGTTGATTATTCAGATAAAGAAGAAAAGCATAACTGCATACAGTTCTGCTTTATTGGCTTGTTTTGTGAATAATTTAAACCAGTCCATCTTTATTTATGCAAAAATAACAACAAAATTTACCAAAGAGCTGTACACAACAGAATAAATAAATAAAATAAAATAAAAAATACGCCTTAGTAGTTTGGAAAATCTATGACTCCCCCTTTACCAGTAACTGCATGAGAGATAGAAGTTTAGATTTTCCAGAAACAAGTTTAAAGTCTCTAAATTCACTGGATTTCAAAATAAATACCCTCACGCCTAAATGGTTAAAAGGGACTTAAAGTGCGTACGACAGGTTTGAACATTTTTAAAATTTTGATTTAGTTTGGTAAATTTATACCTGTTGTAATTATAAATGATAGTTTTACGTTAATCAATAACAAGTTTGTGGAGAAAAATGTGAAAATTTGTTGAAAATACCAGGAAGTAGAGCTGAGTTCTAAACTGATGACATCACACTAGGGAGACAAGGATGTTTTCAATTTTCTCACAAGAAACAGATTTTTTATGGCTCTGTAAACGCACGTTTAACAAAACTGTAATTTCTAGTATATTTTCATGGCTCAAGTAAAAAAAAAAGTTACATTTGAAGAGTTTTGGCCCAATTTATCACAAGGTTGCTAGGCAACTACCTAGCGTGATGTCATCATTGATGAACAGGAAGTACATTTTTAATGCTAAAAATGGCCCGACTGGAATGAAATTGGAAAAATGTTGAGTAAAACCTTAAATATAATAATCTTAACTACGTCTTTGTGAAATGAAAAGTTCAACCTGTCATGGACAACATTCTGTGACTTGACCTAACTGCTGGCCACCCCTCCGGTCACCCCTTCATGTAAAAACCTTAACTGGAAAAGGACTTTTTAAGTTTATGCTATGTGTCTTTGTATTAATTTCAAGCACTTTTAAGTTCATGCTTTGGCTTGTATTCAAGTAAGCTGTTTTGTTGCCCCCCCCCAGGGCCGCCAATTTTTGTGCGCCATCCTTGTAAGATTTATGGCTTTCTATTTCATTTTTGATACCATCAGCTGATCAGCTGACCTGAGGGCTGGATCATTAGCAAAAACATTTAAACTTCTAAAAACTAATAATTCAGGGAAATATAGGCAGGCTTTTCTAGAGCCAGTTCAACGCCTCGCTACAGCATTTTGCACAGGCTGCATACGCCCAAGTGAGCACAGAGAGCATTACAAACGTCCAACTGAGTAGTTCTAAAAGCATGGATATGGACTTAGATGGTGCTTGAAAATAATGGCCCACTGAGGGAAAAGCTAGATTTTACCTTGACTTTCAATAATGCGATAAAAGACTGTCAATTTGATTACTTTGACTTTATCCATGGTCAGGTCAGCTACTCTTTTTGTACCTTTTTTTTTTTTTCATTCATACGCCTTTCTACATTTATTTTGTAATTTCTTTCCTTTAGTTAGTCATGCTGTGGACCCATTTTTTTTTTTTTTTCAATTTTTCCAACTTTAGAAATGAAATGACAGGAAATCATAGGTCTTGTCTCACAGAAAGAGGATCAAGGGTAAGGAGCAAAAAATGAGGTTCATTAACAAGTTCTTTTTGACATGCATCTCCATTTTCAATACAACTTTTATATAGTCATCAGTAGAGCCTGCAATATATTTCAGACAGTGAGCGTAGACCTTGGCCAAGTCCCTGCTTCCCTTCACTCCTTATCTCGAGGGCAGAGGAGGCGATGCGACTTTATTATATGGAGGAGATAATTGGAGTTCTGCCTGTCTAATTGCCTCCATGTCTGTGAGCCATCCGTCAGTGCAAAGAAGCTCAGACAGAAGTCACCAACAAGGCAACATCTCAGTGTGATTACAAGGTTTGTCTAAATTAGGATAAAATGTGCAGGTATGGTTAAGATGCAAAGGTATTTTCTTTGGACAGAATGGTGTTATGTTGATGCTTTGTAACTTTAGTGATAATCCAGGAAACCCAAAAATTTTGCATGGAGAACTGCTTCTTTGGGACTTAAAACATCTTGTAAAATTTGGATTTTGGATCATGCATTCGTATAATATTTCCAAAAAGAATACCACTAAGCCACTTTCCAAACAATTAAAATGAGTGCTATGAACAAGTTGGACGCCTAACTTTGCTAAAACACTTACTATTTATGATATTTTTTGAAATATTTTTCAAATTTCATCCCAATTCATTTTTATCTGTCGAGCTTTTGTGAAGGTGAAAAGTGAAAAGTCATTGCCACAGTTCAGTAGTAGAAAGTTAAAACTATACTTGGGACTTACTGAATGAAATGAATGCATTTTATGCCATAATATGAAAATAAAAAAATAAATTCTACGGAAACAGACATGTTCAGGCCCTCCTCTAAGCCAAATAATAAGACTTTTTTGTGGCCATGCATGCCTACTTACAGTAAAAATGCAGATTTTTATTATTATTATTGCGTGTAACAAAGGCATCTAAAATGACAAAAATATATGCATTTATTCAAGTTTATTTTTGGCCAAAAAGTTGCGCAATTCACCTTTAATGCAGAGCAATGAAAGCTTAACTTTAGTCACTAATGGAAGTGAAGTTGTATAAATACATTTCAGTCGCCCCACAACAAATAATTCCCTCATCAAACTTAGTCAAAAACACAGAAAGGCTGTGTGTGTGATTCCAAATGGTGTTGACATGATCGGGGAAATCAGACAATGCTAAAAAACGAACTCAGTTTGGTTTTCTTCCAAACCAGTCAGACCAGTTTTGCTAGAGTTGCCCAAAAATTTTTCCTTGCTAGACCGAAATGTTCACTTTTTTTATATTGTACTGAAGTGTGCTGAGGGCCAAACAATTTTGTTTGCATTTGAAAGTAAAGTTTTTTTTCCGAGAAGATATGAAGATTAAAATGTCTTTTATTAACATATTTAAGAGATTACACCTGATTTTGTCTTTTCGACACAAAATTTAATCAGAAAGCGAGTCCTAACAAACCAGAGCATCCCTTAGCGAGAACCGTAGTGGGCTGAGTTTAGCCCCAGGGCCACACTTTGAGCACCACACCACTTGTTTTTTTTTTTCTGGTTTCCTCCACTATTTAACAAATGTTCTCATATTACATGTCAGATACAAATCTTACATTCAGCAGAGTGTGGGTGCTATTTTGACTGTAGCTGTGTTTTCAGTTGTCCTTTCTTACCACTGGCTTTCATGATGTTTTGCCACTCACTGCTAACAGTTAGACTTCTGTGATGCCATCTGCCTTAACTCTAATCTAAAAGGGCAAGTCAATTTATCATATTTGTAACAGAGAAGTGAGAATCCCCACAAGAGCTGGTACGAAGATGGATTTTTCCTTTGTGTGCTAGATAAAGACAATCTCAATGCGTTTTTTAAAATCTCGTTGGGTAAATATATGATCAACTTTCCCAGTTGGGAGAAGACAATAGTGAAATTACTATGCTCACAGCTGCACTTCTTATCTCCTAACCTAGTGATAAGATATAGAGTTTCCTCATTTCCTTTGTTTTACATTTCACACAGTGGAGACAAGGTGATCCCGCTCGGAGCTGTGACAGTCATGTTAAGCAGCCTGTTACTGACGGAAAGGGATATCATGTATAATGAAAAACGTGTAATGAGATCCTCCACGACACGCCATGTGATTTAAAACCAGACCATCCCTTCGCCCAGATTTCTAATGAGGGAATTAATTATTTAAGATATGGATAAAGACAGCGTTGACGAAGCAATTAGATATTGACTGACCTTTTCAAGCTGTTGGTATGCTGTTAGTGAGGCAGGTGTGGAGAAAAATGGTCAGCAGTGATTTGAGCTAAAACGTTTGGTCTTCATTTAGAAGAGGATGGATTGTATGGAATGTCTAGGCTTAAAATCACACAAAGCTGCGAGTGTATGAATTCACCGAATGATCAAAGGGAAACTGTAACTTCACACTTAATGACACAACAACATTTTATACAGATGGCATAGGATAACCTTTTTTCAAAACTAAAAACTGGGACACACTCAAGTTTTTTTAGGTAATGACCAGATCGGTGAAAATAGCGAGTGAATAAGTATATTCTCATACACTTAGTCAATTCATGGCTCTTTTACTCTCACAAATATCCTCTGAAACTTCAGTTTCAATGCAAATTGGTGCATTTTTTTCTCATGTTTTGATCATTTTCTATTTTATCATATGGAGTAATATATTTCATCATTCACTGCTAGGAAAGTGTTGGAATGGTCAAAAACCAGGACAACTAGGACAAATCCATAAGTGGATTTGGACACATTTGCTGGGACATGGATGCAGGACTCAAAATAGGGATTGGCCCAGGTCAATCATCTGGTCAAAGAAATTATCTTTAAAAGGAAACTTTAACTTTAAAACATACCTAATAGAATTTGAGCCTCATAATTCTTCACCACATTATGATAAGAAGTGCAATTCACAACTATCATAAGCCAGTTGAAAAGTCAGTATGCTAACAAATGCTACCATAGGCTAAAACACAAACGCTCTTCCTAGTTTTAAGGGAACTTGATTAGATATTTGATAATATATTTTTATGGGGCAACATACATTTTTAAAAAAAGTTATTTTATTAATGTAAAGAGCCTTTAATCATTACCCATAAATGAACAGAACAACTACTGTATAGAGAGAAAAATTGACTATAGACCATAAAAATAAAAATGTAAATGTAAATAAAATGTATTCTGAAAAAGGACAAGGAGTAATAGACCAGAGTTCTAAATGGATGAAATTGTTTTTCTTGTCTGAAAACATGCATGTTTAAAAAGATCTGTTCTGAAACATTACTTGTGGAAAGAAATCTGTAATAGGGCCTAGTGTTCTTTTTCCAAAAAAGTAAGACTTCAATTGTTTTAAAAATGGGCAAAGTGATGCTCTTTTTGTCAGCATTTTTATTTGTTTATACACTATGTGGGTGAGCATTCAGCTTGACGCGACTCCAGCTAATCAGTCATGACTGTAATTGTGCAGAAATAGAGCATTTTGTGTCTATGAATATCTATGTATCTTCCCTAAATTGACCTTTACATTACAGCAATATCAGTTGAAGCTAGACAAAGTAACAGAGAAAGAAATGCAGATAAAATGTTGTGCGTCGAGAGCTAAAGAGCAAACTTTGTCAAACTGGATTAGGGGTCCCCAGCTCCGGAGCGGGAAGGCAATTACTGGTGTTAACACTGATACCACTGTAAAGACCCTGGACGCCTCAGATCCATTGTGTGTGGTGGGAGATAAAAGACCGCTCTTGAGTTTAGACTGGAAAAGCAATGAAGACAAACAAGTGGTAATGAGGATATACTGTGTGTAAGAGTGTAATTTGCACTGCTAAAGGACTGCACAGCACAGTTTGGAAGGTAATGAAACGATAGCTAAGGATGCTTCAGCTATTTGAGTGTAGCTAAGTCATACATTTGAGTTGAAAAACAGCTTTACAGAAAATAAACTTAACATTCGCCTAAGTTTAGTGGCAGTTTAATAACTTCGCTGGTGAAGAATACATTATTAGGTCAATGCTTTGTCTGTAGTTTTCCACAATAAGGCAGACAGTAAAACAATATCATGCATTTATTTAATTGTGGGGTACAACGCTGACATAATGCTGTAACTGAGAGTAGGGCTGGGCAATATTGACAAAAATCTTGATTACGAAATGTATGAGGTTTAATGATCAGAAAAATTGAGCTTGACTGGGTTGACTAGAGACATTCTTGGTCGACTTGAAACATGTGCTATCAATCCATTAGTCGACTAAGTGTCTCAATTATCCGACTAAATATCTGACCCAAACTGCATTCACAAAACCATAAGATCACATGTTTCCATGCTAATTAACGACAGAAAATGAACACAGCTAAATGAGATTTGTAATGTTTGTAATGTGCTTTCTAACTAATAAGCTAAGAGACCAATGGTGATCAATTGACGAAAATATCACCGTCTAACTTTATAGTAGTAGTAGTAGTATTTTTTTACTGTCCTCATAAGGAAATTGGTTTGCAGTGAGTAAAAAAGACATTCAACAAAACACAAGACTTGTGCGTCAAGCGGACAGCAGGATAAAAAACATTTACATATAAAACATGGAAAAAACCAGGCTTGACCAGAAGTAAAACCATTCCATCTACAAAGTTCACATCAAGAAGAGATTAATTCATTGTCCTCAGTCTATAACATTTTGCAATGTAATTTTTAGTACAAACAATATACTCGATATTCCATTTTTGCATATCTTCAGTACAATCACAATATTATCTAAAATGTAATATATTGCACAAAAGTATGGAGACAAATCACCGTCACATGTATTAGCAAAAAAATTCTACATTTTGCAAATATAAAAATGTTTTGTAAAGAATAAATACAGTTTTGCAAAAAATAAATTCGTTTTGCAAAAATAAAATTTGTTTTGCAAAAAAAAAAATGGTTTTGCAAAAATAAAAATGGTTTTGCAAAAATAAATTTTGTTTTGTAAAGAAAAAATCTGTTTTGTAAAACAAAAAACAATGCTGCAACACAACTTGTCTTTATTCTTCTCATTAATTGATTTGTAACGCCCTCTTGTGGCTTTGCAAATCTTTTTTTCTTTGCGCTGCATTTTTTTTTTGCATCTTGAGTTCTGTCGCAGTTTTGACATGGGGGCGGAGTCTGGTGATTGACAGTTTAAGGGGTGGAACAAGCGGGCCTCGGATCCATGCTGCATGCGCCAACCGGAAGTTTTGTTAAATGTCTTTTTAAATATAGGAAAACCATTATTTCGTAATGTAGTGTTTGATTTAATGTCCGTTATTGAAGTTATTGATTATAGCACAACAATTTAGGAAAATACAGGCTATGTATAAGACTAAAGATGAATCAATATAAACGATATGATTTTATTAGCCTATGAATAATTGATTATCCGGTGTACTGGCATGCTGTTCCCACTGTTGCACATTTTAAGAGCACTTGTGGCACAGACAACTTTTCAGTGTAAATGTAGAATATGGCACGTTGTGTCCACAAACTGACGATTTGGCTCAGATAGCGCTCAGGATCAGGCGTAATGATCTCGCGCACCTGGCTGCCAGGTCACAGCCTGAGATAGCTCCAGAGATCTGGGCTATGTTCTTCGTGAATCCTCGCATGGTCCCGTGTTTGTGATGCAGAGTGACATATCAGACTGGACACCCCTATCTCTGGCTACAGATCATACGCTGCCCACATCATCGCGGCTCAGTCTGGCACGGGGACTTATAACTCACCACCACGAATAGATCCGGAGGTCTGGCCGGGTAGTGTGTGCGCTTCGCATATCCTCCACTCCCGTACGCGTTTCTGATGCTGCCTGATACACTTCCATCTCCGTTTATGGAGTTCAAAGACAGACGCAGAGATATGTGTCTGGGCATTCCCCAACCGTAGGGTGAGTGACCTCTCCATGACACCACAGTCCGGCTGACCCAGAGCACGCAGTAGGTTCAGAACATTTGGCAGAGGTGGTACTGTACTGGAGGTGAAATGTCCAGCAGAAGATCTGCCCGCTATTAGGTCGGTGTCCAGCAAAAGAGACGTACAGCTGCGCCCTGGAGAGCTCGCTTTCACCACTGTGAAGCGCACACATACCCAGACCTCCGGATCTATTCGTGTGGTGAGTTATAAGTCCCCGTGCCAGACTGAGCCGCGATGATGTGGGCAGCGTATGATCTGTAGCCAGAGATAGGGGTGTCCAGTCTGATATGTCACTCTGCATCACAAACACGGGACCATGCGAGGATTCACGAAGAACATAGCCCCAGATCTCTGGAGCTATCTCAGGCTGTGACCTGGCAGCCAGGTGCGCGAGATCATTACGCCTGATCCTGAGCGCTATCTGAGCCAAATCGTCAGTTTGTGGACACAACGTGCCATATTCTACATTTACACTGAAAAGTTGTCTGTGCCACAAGTGCTCTTAAAATGTGCAACAGTGGGAACAGCATGCCAGTACACCGGATAATCAATTATTCATAGGCTAATAAAATCATATCGTTTATATTGATTCATCTTTAGTCTTATACATAGCCTGTATTTTCCTAAATTGTTGTGCTATAATCAATAACTTCAATAACGGACATTAAATCAAACACTACATTACGAAATAATGGTTTTCCTATATTTTAAAAAGACATTTAACAAAACTTCCGGTTGGCGCATGCAGCATGGATCCGAGGCCCGCTTGTTCCACCCCTTAAACTGTCAATCACCAGACTCCGCCCCCATGTCAAAACTGCGACAGAACTCAAGATGCAAAAAAAAAATGCAGCGCAAAGAAAAAAAGATTTGCAAAGCCACAAGAGGGCGTTACAAATCAATTAATGAGAAGAATAAAGACAAGTTGTGTTGCAGCATTGTTTTTTGTTTTACAAAACAGATTTTTTCTTTACAAAACAAAATTTATTTTTGCAAAACCATTTTTATTTTTGCAAAACCATTTTTTTTTTTTGCAAAACAAATTTTATTTTTGCAAAACGAATTTATTTTTTGCAAAACTGTATTTATTCTTTACAAAACATTTTTATATTTGCAAAATGTAGAATTTTTTTGCTAATACATGTGACGGTGATTTGTCTCCATATGTGTGTACTTTATATGAACATGCAAACTTTTACACAAAGTTTTCATCCTAAACTTCATACTTTCACTTTATTTTTTAGTTCAAAGATGTTTTTGTAGCAGAGCAAGGTCACCTCTCTCTACACACACTTTTATGGCAATTGGCTTCACAGCATCAAACCCAGCCTCCTTTTTACCCATAACCCTCTTCTGTGAAGCACATACATAACATCTGCTGTCCCGTCTCCACGTGTGTTCCTCCCATCCTGGTTTGATTGACAGCTGATCACTGCATGACCTTGCTGCGTGTATCTCCAAAGATATACATTATATAAGAACCAGGTGTAGTTGTTAAGCTGGTTGACGTGGCTCTCTATTGCTAAGGCTTAACTATTTGCATTGAGAATTATGAAAGAGCGGTTGCAGAAGCTGGTAAAGGACTAGGGCTTTTAAGGAAGGCACCAGCTCACCGAGCACTTAGGCACGACAAAGACTTTTAATCAGTTGAACTCCCAGCCCAAGGACTAAACATGCAGCCTCCGACTGAAAACCTCCATGAGCACCAGAGTGAAGAGGTGGTGTTCCTCTATACAAGGTCAGATAAATACAGTCTGGGCACATAAATTGGCTTTTGATTGTTAGATGTCATTTCTGTTGCAATGTGTTTGGCCTTGACAGTAAAAGCACAGAATCGAGAGGTTTAAGTTGATCATGTAAGTCTGTCACATTAAAAGACCTTAAGTTATAGAATTTGATTTAACTTTAGTTGCCCACAAGATGATCTACACATTTAGTACATTTCAGTAAGCTCAATGTGTTGAGTTGTATTCATAGTTGATGTTTTTAATATTAAACAAGAATTTTCTTTAAAAAACAATGTAATGGAGAAACTCTTTTTGTAATGAATTATGCCACAAAACCAATAAAACCTGACATAAATTTTACTAAAGTTACTCCCTACTATAGATAACATTAGTGCACAACAGGGTAAAACATACAAGTTATGGACTTTAATATTAAACATGCAGGCCATATTTATTTATTTATTGAATGGCAGATGTTCTGCAGAATTGTATTGCAATCCACTGTTGACTTGATCACAACCCATGACTTGGGACTTTGCTGTTGTTTTTTATGTTTTATTTATCTCTATTTTTATATATTGTCTGGTATGGTTGAAAGCATAGCGAGAAGCTACAAATGAATTGCCCTTGGGGACAAATAAAGTTATCTGAATCTGAATCATATAGGCTGTTCTGTGTAGGCAATAAACATAGACATGTATTACCGGCAAGATCTAATCTGCGCTAAAACAGAACTACAGTAAATCCATATTTTCCTTAAAATATACAGCATAGCCATTATTTAGAAGTCCCAAACCACCGGTCCGGGCCCAAAAGACCATCTGCTACCAGATGATCAGAGGATCTTTTAAAATGTATTTAATTCCATGAGCTTTTCCAATGTAAGCACAAGAAAGTAAATACATTTTAATTCCTTGTGCTTTAACCCAAAAAACCCTGAAAATTTACCATTAAGAGAGTTAAAAATACACACAATAATCAGTTGTATGTTTTCTAGGCCATTAGTATGGTACTACCTGGTCCCAGGAAAAAAAATAGTGACTACCAACCTCACAGGAAAAGGGGTTGAGACCGCTGATTTAGAACATTCCTTTAAAATATTCAGTTACAAGACTGGTTCAAAGCTACGGGCAATTCTATCAAAATCTTATTATCAAAATTTTTTTGAGCATCTAAAGACATTTTGGCTTTAAAGGGATACAAAACTTCAAACTGGCAACCGTTTTTTAAGCAATTGAGTGATGTAAAAGACTTTAATCAAGCCTTGTCAAATGATGTTTGTCTGTCCTGTAGTTGTGCTTTTGGGACAGTATTTTCAAGAAAACAATATAAATGTAAATACATCTTAAATTCTCAGATGTAGGCACACTTAGAAAAGAATCTTAAACATTGTGTCATGCTTTTTTTTTATCTTGCTTGAAAAATATTTAATGTCAATGTCAACCTTATTTGTAAAGCACACGTGTATAGAACAAGAGGAGGAAAAAAAGTACTTAATTTGACGTGTTTTTTTCTGTTTGCTTTGTCAGTTTGAGAAGTAAAAAAATAAAAGCCCAGCATGTTTCAGCCCAGCATGAGTCCTGTTTTCTTTATAGATTCCCTTTGGGCTGTGTTGTACTGTATTGATCTGTGGCTGTAGAAAATCTTCTTCAGTTCTTCTTGAGTGTTGACAGGTAATGGCGGACGTGGCTCGGCAGCTCTCCTCTGCTCGTGTAATAGAGATATTTTAGGCAGCAATACCTGCTCATCCGCCCGACAGAGCTTAATGAGAAGACATATGGCGCCAGCGCTTTTCCGTCGACAAAAAACATCTTCACGTTTTAGCCCTCGAGTTTCCAAGTCCCATTATTCCCCTGTGATGAATCCTTGCTAATGGTTCCTCTGTACGGCGTGGCTCTGTGGCTCTCACAATGGGCTGCTTGTTAATTGGCCTTTTGACAGTGATGCCCACCCACCGCAGGACGACTGGTTTGATAAACGAGGTGCTCACTTTTCGCTCGCTCCCCCAGTGCGTCGTGTTTGGAGAGCTGAGTGAAGTGGGTGTTTGTTTTCCATAGCACTTTATGAAGGCGCCATGTACGCTTTGATGCACACAGCCACTTATGAAGCCAGCAGAAGTGTGTGAGCGCTGTGCTGTAAGGAGAGGAGAAGGAGATACCTAGCATTACACGAACTTAGCTGTTTAATATTAGGCAGATTTTTTAACTAAATAAGACTTGGTTTTTAAATTAATAGTAAAAGCCTGCAAAGATGGACATTGAGGGTCAGTAGTGCTGTGAGCTCAATACTTAGGACTGTCAAAGGAACTTTATGTAATGCTTTTGCAACAGAGGTGAGGGAAAGATGGATTATTGGTCGACATCTGGGAAAAAGTCTTTGATTAAAACAACAAAACGGAACACGAGCTAGCTGTTTGGATCAGGTATGAACTGGTATGACAGATGTCTGGCTCCTGAGCCCTGTACTACGAAGCTAGATTTGGGGTTTAGTGAGGTAAGTTCTAGTTAACCTATTTATAAAGAGGAGCCATAAGATCATATGTAAGAGGAACTAGACTAAACAATCCAGTTTAATCTGTGATGATTAATAAACTCTTTCATTGTCAGAAATATTGAATGACTGCACTTTGTTCACATTTGGTGTGGATCTTTACACATCACTTTGACTCAAAAAAAAAAAAAAGACAGCATAACTTTTGTAGTTAGCGGACAATAGTGCTGGCTTGACAGCTTGGTCAATCAGATGGGTGCGCGCTCATCTCCCGTGTTGATGCGGCAAAGTGTGGTTGAAATCCTGTGACAGAGAGACTAGCATGTCTCTGGGAAAAAGTCTGAAAAAGTCTGGGTGTCCTTGCTCAGACCGCTGCCTTCGTTATCCAACCTCGGATACAGCGGAAGAAAATGGATGAAAGAGAATGCGGGAATCAAACCTGTGACCTTCTTGCTGTGAGGCGAGAGCGCTCTGCCACTGTGCTGTCATTCCTGATGCTTTTGAGAAAATATCCTTGGAACATATCAATTAATAGATCTATTGGTCCCAATATGCCAAGTGAGAGGGAATTTGTCCATTTTCAAACGATTAGTGAATATTTTGATGTCCATTATCATATTATATTTTTGAGTCCACTTGTTGACAGTTAGTTCTGTCTGAGTAATCCATTTAGTTGTAATTTTTTTCCCCTCAAGTATTTCAATAATTGAGATAGATTGAGTATCTTTGCTTGTACTTTGTGACCAAAGTACAAATATCGAACACTTCTACTGTCTCCATCTTAAAGCAGCTTTTAAAACGATTAGCAATTAGCCGCCACTGATTGGTCAGGTGCTCGCAGTGCTGTGACTCAAAAGCCTTTGTCTGTGATTGGACCAAATGTTCCCGTTATCTAAGCCTTTTGTGTGAAATGTCAGATGCTTTTTTCAAGCTTTGACATTTGCCTCTTACATTCAAACAAGAGCACATTTGCTAACGGATCCAAAAACCAATAGTGCTGCTGTGTTCACAAAAAAGAACTCGCTCGAAAAATAACCCGGAATATGGATTCAGTCTTTTGTGCTTCAACAAATAGTGATCATTTCTTATCTTTTTAACGCAAAAAATATATTCAGACTCATTGCTCCAAGCTAGATTTTCTCTCTTAAAATCTATTCGACTGTGTGCCATTTGTGAGTCAAATCATATCATTCTTTATGCAGAAAAGTGATTAATACTGCAGAAATATATGCTAAGCTCGGTTTATTGAATGAGAGAAATAAGGTAGTGACCTCTAGGGGGCTCAACAGCAATAAATTAACCTTGGGTCAACATAATTTACGAGAGCAGCCGCGCGGACACCAGTGGATATGCTCGTGTCATTTTTGTCCACAGCTCATCACCAAGGTTGCAATACATCTTCCTTCCTTGTGTATGTCCTCCACAGAAAAGTGACATCCCTTTTTCATGAGCGAAGAGCAAACACTAACTCACAGAAAAGCCATATCATTTTTAATGCATGTATCGAGTTCATATTTCACAGTTGCAAATGATAACAAAATACACTAAACACGACTTAATAAAATGGAACAATATTCATGAAGACCGCTCTATCTATAAATCACATTGTGAATAATGAAGAGTTGTAGTTTGATGTCAGTTTGTTGGCTGAACTTCTTATTAATTTGGCAAAAGAAATCGAAATTTACTGGGGAAATTTTGTGACCTTGGTTCAATGCAAATAAGTGGCAGAATTGTATTCTCTTGTTATGGATATACTTGGATGACTATGACAGGTTCATCTATGTGCATTTAACATAATTAAAAAATGCAACAATTAAAAAAATACATACCACATTCAGCACTGTTTTGTTTATGATTACAAGTTTAATCAAAATCTTGCTACTATTCAAAACAAATTGCACAAACCTACAGTTGGCTCAGTATTCGTGAGCATCCACACGAAGCACTGAAACAGCCTGAAACTGCAGAAATATTTGTAACTTGCCAGAGTGTGGCGCTGTGTGACACTGACATAGAAAGTCACACAACTAGGAAGACATGACATACAGCCTGCAGAAAAGTCCACTTGAGAAAAGTTTTAAAAAGTGATTGGTGGCAGTCAACATTTGTTTGGCAAAGCACTGATGCTCTGATGTCATTATCTAAACAAAAAAGTGTGAGATTTGCCAAAACAGCGGAGACACTCAGACAGTGTTTGGAACCTTTGTTGTTTGTAGACTCCTGAAATGCCTGTTTTGTGGATGATGCGTTCTTAAAGTCTGCTGAAGCATTTGAAATAGGCTTTTTTTTGCAAGTCTTTTAAAGTTGGGAAAAAATTTGACCACAGAGTACTGTCTGAACTGAATAATAAACAAATTTACTTCTGATCAGGAGTCGAATGCTGCTCCCTTATTAGCTGAGTTTGGGTGGTTTTTTCAAAGTTTCACTTTGCAGTTTTTTAAGCCCTATATTGTAACCAAAAATTAATGCATGTTGTGAATATTAGCCATGTGTCCAAAGATTTGTGTGAGGAAAATGTAAAAACACAAATCATGTTTGTAGTGTAAAAATCAGCTACCCCACCTTTAAGTCTTCCAATGGGAATACCATTATTTTGTTTAGTTAATGTTTAAATCATAAGAAAAATGTCATGTTATTTTCCCCCCAAAAGTTTAAAAAGTAAAACAAAATCTTGTATATTTTGTATGTAGATGTGTGTTATGTGTTATAATGCTTAGAGTTTGAATAAGGTCCATTTTTATATTTTTATACATCTTTCTTGTGTTCCTTTGTTACAGAATCTCTCCTCCAAGATCCAAATTGAAGTAAGTAAACTTTTTTCACTCTGCTATAAATATTAAAAAAAGAAACTGTCAAATTCTCCATCTGTTTTGCCTTGCAGGCCTGTCAGTCTCTTCTAGTGTAATTCCTCCTTGTGCTCCTTACCCGTACACTGTTTATTTCCTCTATGCGCCTCGGCCTCTTAATAGATTGATCTAAGTGCTCTCCCAGTGCTTCCCAGATGCTTGTTGTTCTTTATTGAGGAGGGATCTAGGCCTTTAGGCTGCTCCCATGTCCCAGACTGGGACAGGAGGGCCTTGACGGGGCAGCAACACTCATTAAGCAGCAGATGTGGAGTGTCACCGTGTATCACAGTAGCAGGCACCAGAGGAGACCCTTGTTTTTTTAACATGTGAATATTATAGTAGTTTTTTTGTTTACCTTCCCATCAGGCATTATACAGTCAGCTCCAGTCTTCCTCCTACCTGCTGTGCCACGGTTTGCCCGAGGACACGCGCTGCTGCAGGATGGCTCCCGTCACACACCATCCCAGCTGCTGAAGCCAAGCCCCTGTGACACAAAAGAAGTTTGGACAGGAAGGAAAAAAGTTGAAAAAATGTGCCTATGCTGTAAGTAGGTTAAAGTTACATGCTGGTAAATACTTAACATAAGCACTAACGGTAATCCACAGTCTTTAATTTTGAGCCAACAAGAAGTTATTTTTCTTTTACAAAACTGAAAATTAAAATGAGTAAAACAGATAGCATTTACTTCAGTTTTTAATCAAAGACGTCAACAACACATTTATGTATGCATACTTATTTCACATACTTGTGGAACATGTGATACACATCACAGATCCGAGAAGACCAAGTGAACTCTGGAGACACATCACAGTCAGGTCTAGGTGATAAATGGTCTCTGTATTTACATATTTCTACATTTCAAGGCACTCAAAGCGCTTTACAACCTAGAATCCACACAGACACAGCAATTTGGATTAAATGTCTTTTCCACCAGGGACACAATTGCTGGTGTTAATGCAGTCTCCCACCCAAGTACTAACCAGGCCCTAACTTGCTTAGCTTCTGAGATCTGACGGGATCAGACTTTGATAAACAAGTTCAGCCACTTGAGATGGAGAAGGGTCACTTTGGAGACACACCACAGTCAGGTCCAGGTAAACCCTGGAGACACATCACAGTCAGGTCCAGGTGAACTCTGGAGACACGTCACAGTCAGGTCCAGGTGAACTCTGTAGACACATCACAGTCAGGTCCAGGTGAACTCTGGAGACACACCACAGTCAGTTCCAGGTGAACTCTGTAGACACATCACAGTCAGGTCCAGGTGAACTCTGGAGACACGTCACAGTCAGGTCCAGGTGAACTCTGTAGACACACCACAGTCAGGTCCAGGTGAACTCTATAGACACATCACAGTCAGGTCCAGGTGAACTCTGGAGACACACCACAGTCAGGTCCAGGTGAACTCTGGAGACACATCACAGTCAGGTCCAGGTGAACTCTGGAGACACACCACAGTCAGGTCCAGGTGAACTCTGGAGACACATCACAGTCAGGTCCAGGTGAACTCTGAAGACACATCACAGTCAGGTCCTGGTGAACTCTGAAGACACGTCACAGTCAGGTCAGTTGGTGGTGTGATGGAGTTAGCACTTTTGTCACAAAGCAAGAAGATACCATGCTCTTTAAGCATTTCCTAGAATGTCTTCTGCTTCAGCATGAGTAAAAGTCTGGTATATTTGCATGAACATAAGATTGTGTAGAGAATACCTTTTATTGTGCCCTGAAGGAAATTTGGATTCAGTGCAACATTTGCATTAATTGCAACATAACATAAAGGACATACAACATTTAGCAACTTGCATGCTTAAGTCCAGTTGCTTTTTTAGGTAATTTAGAGTGCATTAGTGTTGACATTAGATGTTGGTCATGTTTGGCAGTTCTAAGCTTCACTGAATAAATCTGAATCTGTTAGCTGTCCCTCTGGTTTTGGAGACACAGGACGTGTCAGATATTATCTCCGGGGAGCTGGTGTCCTCTGGCCTCTCTCCAAATCCTATTTTGATGCAGCGCCTGATTACAGCACCCCTCCGAAAAGGGCACATTAAATCTATCAGACTTGTGCTGCTCCCGGTTTGATTAAGGATTAATTGAAAAAGGAAGAGGCCTCCTGAGACCTCTGCAGAAATAACAAGGGTTACCTCCCTCCATTTTATCCGCCTTTGTTGCTATCTTGGTCTAAATATCTCACCCTAATTCTCCATCATCAAAGCGAAGCTCCAAACAACAGCTCATACATACACATTCATACTAATTACTCATTAGGAATAACGGATGCTGAGCTCCCAGACCACCAGTCCATGATATGATCTCCTTCAATGCTTCTGCACAACAGGCTTGACCTAACTAGTGCTACCAAATAATAATGTGCAGGATTAGATATGCTCTTTGCATTTTTCATTTGCATGTACTACTGCATGCATAACTACACATCCTGCCTTTCTTAAATTTAGTAACAAGTAAACAACAACAATCTAAGCCCATAACAGCTGATGAATACTTATGCTTCCAGCCTTTTTTGAAGCAAAGAACATGAAACTTAGAATGTAGCCACTAACAGACTGGCAATCACATCAACACCCACAATTATGTTTTACCACCTAGAATGAGCCACAGTTATGAGTTTTGTAATTAGACCAAAAAACAAACTCCTGCTGATATAAGCCATTATTAAAACATGAACATTACTTTCTCTTCTACAGATCTCCTTTCAAAACGATTCCTTTACAAAAAGCAGCAGGCGCTAGATTGGTTTTGGACAATTCAGTGTGAAGAGCCTCATGCTTGGTTATTGTTGGTTGCTGTTTCATATGCTGTCTGTAAATCATTTCACTGGTTTCTGATTGAAGTCATTGATGAGAAACATTAAAATGAAAGAGTGCTCTGTCACGGGCCATAAAGTGACATTGTGCTAGTGGCAGCCAGTG
The DNA here is from genome assembly GCA_038363315.1 of Mugilogobius chulae. Classification (NCBI taxonomy): domain Eukaryota; kingdom Metazoa; phylum Chordata; class Actinopteri; order Gobiiformes; family Gobiidae; genus Mugilogobius; species Mugilogobius chulae. The sequence goes on along the minus strand of JBBPFD010000274.1, from coordinate 1,166,388 downwards.
GTTGTCATGATTTTATGTGAATTACAGTCTAATAATAGAGCTATTAAAGCGTGTGGTGATTGCTACCTGCAGACCTAAAGCAGTGCAGTTGTTTCTCAAGAAGGGTTTGTATCCTCTAAGTTTGAAATGCATTGCTCTTTTAATAGTCTAATTGCATGATCCAAACCTGCCACTGTGGTGGTCAGTTCAAACTGTGCTGCCACCTTAGTGCAAGCATGTCATGTTTTTGGTTCCACACTGCATAACATTGATCAACTTACATCAGGAGTCTCCAAACTCTAGCTGGAGCAACCTGTTCTCATGAACTGCATGTTTATAAGTTCATTTTGTAAATATTCATGAATAATAATAACACATCTTTGCATTCCCTCATAGAACTGAACTGGCCAGCAATGTTTGAAATAGACACGCAAATAAAATCATTCATATGAGACGCTGTTCAAAATGGTGAAGCCGAAACACAAATTCTATGACATCAGGAAAGCTGAAGAACTAGAACACCTTCAATGTCACTCCCAAAAGATTTTGGAATCACATACAGTATATTTTCATTTCAAATTTGATTCATTACATGGCTGTTACCATTGTAAATGTATCAATATACATATATTGTGCACTAATAAATTATATTCCAATTCACTATACAGCATATTCATTTTTTTTTTAAATTTGCAACCACCAAAAGTAAACTACTGAAAGAGAAAAAGAAAAAGATATTTCAGCTCTTGTCTGACAGTCATTTTCAATCTAATTGAGTCGGATGATAGTCGAAATGTCTCGATCTTCAAAAATGCGGTCCAGACAACTTTAAGCCTTTTTCTTTACTTTGGAACAGTCCTGAACAAATTAAGTATTACACTAACAGAGAAAACTTACCGGTAAAGTATTAAGAGCAAGTACAACAAAATAAATATAGGAATTTTCTAAAATGATTTTGCATGATGACGGACAGATTGTTGTTGACGTTGTAACCACAGTTAGTGCGATACATGACGTCTTGAAAAGCTCTGCCAAATTGTTGTTTCAGACCCACTTCATCTTGTCAGTTCCTCTCCTGATTGGACACAGCTCCGGTTGCCGGCTGGGTTGTTGATGCTTCACCATCTGTATATTAGCATTAGCCAGCTTTTGGTAGCACTGCAACATTTGTCGTGTTAAGTATGCCTTTGTTAGTCAGAGGATCAGCTGGTGTTTGCTGTCTGTCTATGACTTTGCACAGAATCTATTTCACTCAGCTCAAATGGGAGTTATATTCCACTGGTGACTGTGCATTCAGAGGTGAATGATACTTTATTCTGTTTTTGCTATAATCAGGTTCCACGTCAAAGCAACACTAGAGCAGATCTGCATGAAACGTCTTTTAATACTTACATTTTTGTTAGACCAAACTTCTACAAAGAACACATGTTGTGCAAAATGTACTCTTTGAATTTTAACCAAATTTTCCCCATTATTTTCTTATCAAAAACATAATTATTTTGGTTTTAAGTAATCCTGTTTATAAAAACCTTTCTTTTTCGACATCTCTTTTATAGGAGGAACTCTGTAAGACTTTAAATTAATAAATCATCACCAGACTCATTTTGAGCATTACCACTAAGTGACAAACATTATAACTGCATCCCTGCTTGAGTATGTTGGGGCAAGCTAGCATTTGCTTATCTAACATATATAATTCCCTCAGTAGATGGATCTCAAAGTTGGTTCCTAACATGAATAGTGTATTTGTTTGATGTAGCTCAATAAAAAACGATCTCTGTCCTTAAGTTTTTAAATTGAAAGATGTGCAACCCTTATACATTTTGATTAATTTACATAGAATTCATGTTAATAGACAAACATACAGTATTTCACCATTTCTCATGCCCTACGGCTGTAAATCCTACAAGAATCTTATCGAGGATTGGTTCTTGCTCATGTCATTTGGAACCCATACACTTTAAAGCGGTCATTATCTTGTATATACACCCTCTTACTAGCATTTGCAAAGGAAAGTCCAGATGGAGCATAGCAATGGGGAAGCTTTTGTGGCGTCGCTTTGCTGTGGAATTTTTATATTCTTGTGGAAGAATTAAATCCTTGTGAGTTGTCTTATCTCAAAAGTATAATTTATTAACAAAAGTACAATTATGCATAATCAAAAGCCCAGAGTTCATGTAGTTCATTCTCAGTCCATCCATGTCTCATCACCCACAGTTCCCTCAGTCCTAGGCCGTGTCCACAGCTGTGTCCCCTGATCCTTAAACCCAGACTGGGAGGGGTTTAAGACATGATATTGAAAACATCAAAGTCAAATGTTGGAGTTAAGACAAACGTTAGCTAACATAATGTTGTTACTTCGCTTTGAGAGGACATTGCCTCTTGAGTGATTCAATCATTCAAGTAATTAGTATCATCTTTTCATAACAGTGTCCTACTGTTTTGGGTTTCTCTTGTGACTTCTTAAACAGATCACATCAAAGGACGAATAACATTAAAGGATGAATAATAATAATAAAAGGATGAATATACATTTGAAGATTCCACAACAGGTAGTCCATCGTGAGCACAGACAGTTGAAAGAGAACAGATTCAACAATGTTTGCGTCTTTTCAGAGTAGAGGGCATGCTTCTGACATTTGGTCAGAAGCATGCCCCGATCCTTCTGGAGGAGCCCAGAAGGATGGAGGGAGTACAAAACATGCGCAAGGAATCAAGAAAGACAAACGGCTCTTTTTTTTTTTTTTTTCAAACTAAAGATACTCATAAGTAATATTTGTCTTTTTACCTGCACACAACAATTCAACAAAGTCTTGGATCCCTGTATTATCACCTACCCACCCAAACCAAAAGGCACAGGAATCTTTTCAGCAGCAGTATGCGTCTACAGTTTGAGAACCCTTGCTCTGCTGCCTCTGTCCTTGAGTTCAGCGTCAGTGTAAACTCGCTGCTGTGTATTAATGCGTTTGTGCAGGTTCCTCTCTCTCTCAGCCTCAGCAGTCCCATCCGTCTTCTCCTCTCTGTAATGGTAGCGCTCTCTCGGCCCCCTGATCTGTCCTCATTTGGTTGGCATTTCGTTACAGGCCGCGCGAACCTGCCATCTTTGCACAATTCGTCTTCTCACACCAGATTTTTTCCTCGTAAAACAAACACATTGTCTTGTCGGCATCCACAGCTTCCCTCCGAACTAAATGAGAACAAATTGATACCCTGAAAAGAATCAAATAAATAAACAAAAGCCAGTGTGTCGGGATAGAGAACAACTGTAAGCATAAATGTGATGCTGATGTAGTGCCTGTTGTGTAAGTTCGCCTCATTATGATGGCTGCAATGGACACAGTATCGAGGACACACCAAAGTTATTCTGACACAAGTGTTGCGCTCTTTGATGCTGTCTCCAGTTTCTATGCAACAAGCACAACTGACTTTCTATTAGTTTTAATGGACTCCGCAGATACTGTTTAACCAAGGTATAACTTTGGGAAATGGCAACTGCTGACTGTGTGTAGACATTTTAAAGAGGTCATAGGTAAAATGAAATGAGTTTTCTGTGTAATTGTATGGTACTGTAGAAGTGAAGGTAGAACAAAACCAGATTATTAATTTTATCAACTGATTCAGTATGTCTTTGGATTCACACGTAAAGCATAGTGTAAAACATGCAACTCCAGTCAGTTAATCAGACAAATTCTCTAAAATATTTGTTTTTTACATCTCCAGAAAGAAGAAAACTTTATCTTTGCACTAATGAAGGTTTAGTTTTGCGTGAAATCTTATTTTGATAACTTTTTCTAGAGTCAGGCACAACCACACAACTTGAAGTTTCACTTTTAAAATAACACGAATGATAAATACCAAATTGAATTAAACTTGCCTTTTTTTCCTCTAAGTATTTAATTATATTTACAAAAATATATAAATCAAATCGGTTTTGCATCATTACATATTTTCAGTGTTTCAATTCAAGTGAAAATGAGTGTGAAGTGTCCCAACTACATCTAATAATATCAAATTTTGTCCCCTAAATCTGACAAAACGTGGCGCGACAGTGCCGTCGCGCCAATATGCCCATAACACAGAGCACATAGGGCACCACTGGGGGCACCAAGCTGAGCAGTGCCCTCCTGTCTGCTGCCCGCGGAGCGACAAGAGCGCTGGCAATAACATAAAAGCACACAGAAATGCACAAATTGAAGCTGTTTAGACCATATTGACTGGAAATGCACATCCGCTCACTGTCCCGCACGCTGAACACAGTACCACAAGAAAGCCTATATTTACCACGACACAAAAACAGCATAATTTGAGCACAATTTCAGGCCTTTTTTGTATACTTATGTTACGCCATACATAAGCACGACATGAAAAAGTGTAAAAATTACACAAGATTTTACAGCGTAAAAATGAGTTTTGGTTGCAGAAACGTGGGGACGTTTTCTTTAGGTAAAACGAGTAAGTTTAGGCATCAAGTTACTAAAACGGGTAAGATTGGGTCTGGGGCTTGGGGCAGGTTAAGATTAGAAGCAGCGCAAAATCAAACACAAAAACAGGAACATGTTCTACAACTCATAAGCGATTAAAAAAATTACCTAAATGTAGTGGGGGCTTGCATTGGGCACCCAAACCACTAGCAGCGGCCCTGCGTTGTTGTTTTAGCATGGGAATTGTATTTGTTATTATTAGGCAGTAAGAATTGGGTACAACACATTCCAAAACAAACTGAATATACGTTAAATTCCGTCTGTTTTGCCACAGCACATGCATATCAACTCTGGATACAACGTATCAAAGCAATACTAGACTTCACCAGTTTGAGTTTATTTGAACAAACAAACTCAATATTCACCTATAGGGCTCCATAGTGTTGGTCTGGACCTCTAAGAACATTTAGGCGGTGCTCCGTGTCAAATGCCCCCGAAATGAAGCTGACATTGAGCTTAAGGTGGACCTCATATCAGTTTAAAGCCAATTCCCCAGTTTGAGCTCCCAAAGCAGAGCCAGTCAATCCAATCACAGTGAGAGGTGAGTGTGTGGGATCAGCCCAGTGAAGGAGGAAACAATAAGAGAACCAGCTAAGGCTGAGTCTGCGTCAGCGAGAGGCGCTTATAACATCAATCCTGTGAACTGAGAGCCTGCTGGGTCTCAGGGATGTGGAGGTATGGCAAGGTGCAAAAGTTAGCGACAAATTTAGAAAGAAGTTTTTAACTTTACTGGCTAAACAAGGCAATGTAAACTAGAAGCACTTTTTGCATACACAGTGAATTAAAGGTGCACAAAGTAACTTTTCCAGCACTGCATGATATTAAACATAAATGGACAAAAAATAAATACAAAATTACACACTCGAAAAACACCAATATTTTGCTGGATCGCCTTAGCTTTGATTACAGTACACATTTGATGTAGTATTGTTTGGATTAGCTTCTGCAATGTCACACGATTTTTTTCCATCCAGTGTTGCATTCATTTTTCCACCACATCCCAAGGTCTGGATTCCATGTGTGAAAATGATGTCTCAAGCTCACTGAACCACTCTTTCACAGTTTCAGCCAGGTGAGTCCTGGCATGGTTTTTATGAAATGTGTCTGTGCCATCAGAAAAAAAATATGTGTATATATTGATGCAATATCCTGGTCATTAGGTGTATTCAGGTAGTCAGGTGACCTCATTCTTTCTACACAAACTGATGCTGAACCTAGACCTGACTGGCTTGTAGTGAGCACTATGATGGGTGCATCACAATGTATTTAAAAGTATGTATTTGAAAAGATTTCAAAACTCCGGATTAGCGTCTCCGTAGTGACGCTGTATACGCAACTTTTATTTTCCCATGATGTCCCAAAGTCACGTCTCATCTGCAAAATGTACTGACCTTTATATGATGCCGTCCCATTGACCCATAAACCACAGAAGACAGGGAAAAAATGAATAAGTCCACTACAGTCTCGATTAAATACGTTTTGAGGCTTTGTCAAAATATTCCAAAGACTTCTGAAGCATAAATTCCGCTTTTTCTGTGTCTCTTCTGTAGGTTTTAGATCCATGTTGTTCATTCAGAATGTTTGCTAAGTTTAAAAGAATTCTCCACAAAGTTTCTGTTTACATTAAACAACTTTTCTGAGCATGCTGAGTGTCAAATCTTCCTCTAGCTTTGTGACTTTCTGTGTCAGTGTCACAGCGCCACACACTGGTCAGTTACAGACATTACACTGACTTAAGACTAGTTTACTGATTTGTGTGGACGCTCACAAATTCTAAGACAGTTCCATGTTTATGCAATTCGTTTTTGAAATTATTATTGTTTTGTTTTCGTGTGGACAAGGCCTAAAAATGATCTAAATACACACCGAGACTTTTAGATGTACAGTGTAACTTTGTTGATGGTTGAAGGTCAGGTCCCTGACATGTTTATCTGAAATGTTCCACAATATTACATTCATCTCAGTTGAGCAGGTGACACTACTAGAAGATACAGATCAGGAGAGATGTTCTCATTCAAGCTCAAACTAACTTGTCAAACGCCCAAATGAATTTTCTTTACACCAACTTCTGCATGTCACTGCCTCTTGCAAGCTTCTCTCTGAGCATCTTGGAGAGTGAAAAACAAAACAAACTTTCTGAAGGGGCTGACAATCACCCCTCCACTTTTCTCTCCCAGCATGCCCCACTTTCTTTCATGCTAGAAATGTCTCTCAAAACACAATATTTGGTTTCCTGTGTAGCACATGGGAATATTGGGTACAATTGTGAAGAAAGGTAGGCAGTAGTCTAGTCAGCACAACATGGCGTCTGTGAGCTTCTGAATCTTCCTCCACTGCTGAGCGCTGCAAGTACAGTACATCTCAATTTGTTCTGGGGGATCAAATTCCACCTGCTTGCAAATCTTTTCCGGAGAAGCAGCGGGATATAGGCACACAGTGAATAAGCACAAAACAGTGGGATATATAATAAAACTATTCAAACCAGTAGAGTCCAATTGGAGAGTCAATATTTGTTATCTATATGGAAGTTTAACTAAGCTCCTAATGTGGTGTAAATCAATAGAGTTCTGAGTGCCAGCAGAATATGAAGCTAAATTACTGGTACATCTTTTATTTACTGAAAGTTATTAGCTTATCATAGCATGGTAAAGTGAAAATACAGTAGAGGTTATAATCGTGGAGGTAGAGTCAAAATGATGTAAAATTATGATCATTTGGCCCAATTCACTTGGAAGCCTGCTACTTGGAGTCCAGAACTCACTTTACAAACTTTACATTAATGTGTCAGGGCCACACTCCCTCGCTGCACATCTAAACACTATCAAATCAAATTTGTTTATTTGATTGACAGACATGAAGTAAAAGAGCTCATGTCATTTAGAACTAACTGCACCTTTAGTTCACTGATTTGGCAAAAAACTGCTATGTTTTTCAGTTCCCCGTGATATTTTGTTCATTTATTTATTATTATTTTTACCTTGATTAGCAATAATGCTTCTTTGGATAAGTAAAGTACGTATGTCTGATTGGCTAATCCATGTTAATTATGTCAATTGAATCTCAGAAGATGAACATGCTGATGCAATATGCTGGAGACATGTCAAGTCAGAGGACCAACATAATTTGGACATGCCTGTTAAACAACTTATTCTGGAAGGTTTACAATAGGCGCCGAGCCGCTATATGCTGCCAATGTCAAAAGTAAATAAGTTATAAACATTCTAAGCTATTTTGTCCAAAGAATCGATCCATGACTGAAGAATGAACACAAAGCATCCTATGTCTGATCAACAAGAAAAACGGTTGCAACTGCAGGGCCCAGTTCCAAGTGGAAAGATAGTGGAAAAATACATTATCGATATAAATTAATATCTGAATCTTTAGCTCAATTTCGCTACCCATTTGTATATCACACATTGCAGTGCTATTATTGGACTGAGTAGTGTTTTTTGTCAATATTGTCCATTGCATACAGCAAAATATTATCTCTGACTCATTGCGAGATTCGATGGCTTGTATATTAATCATTTCTTCCCAGTTAGAAGAAAGGTCCGGATAAGGCTGGAGAGCAGAGGTTATGGAAGGACAGCCCACATCCTAATTACACCATCAGTCATTCTGCTTTTAACGTGTCTCATTGTGAAAGAGAGAGCTATTCACTACAATCCAATTTGACACAGTAGATTTGTGTCCATTTTTTGCTGATGTAAAGCGTTTTTCAAGGCCTTAAAGAAGCTTAGAGGTCATCACCAGCCTGCTCAGTCTTTATTACTTTGTTTATGGCTTGTTGGTGAGTTGATAAATTATCTAAAAATGATCTGCATTTGCCTTTTCTCGTTCCTCACTTTCCCAGCACATCTCTAATATGCCAATTTTTCACGCCGACAAGTTCCTTAGTAAGTTTCATCTCTTTCAAGGGAGTAATATGCCAAGTAATATTTCACTGGTCCTATACCGGCTAACTGCACCGCCGGGCTCACAATCACAGAACGCAGACTATATTTGATAGCTTCAGACTCGACTCTGTATTTGTTTTCTATTATATTTTGTTACTTTTATAGCTTTTGAATACATTTTCATAGGGTTCTAGTTATTTGTGTTGTTCTTTTATTATGATGATTTATTTTTTATGAGGTTTGACTTTGATGATTTTTTGTCAGTCTATAAAATGTGCAGCCAAGTCTCCAGAGAAAACGTAGATATACAATGAAATGTGAAAAACATGTGATAAGCACATTTTCACGCCTTTTGTTATGTCAATATGTTACGTACCCATTTTGGTAACTTGAAGCCTAAACTTACCCGTTACACCCAAAGAAAATGTCGCCAAAATTTTTGGATATTTTACGTTTTGGCTTTTCGTAACATATTGACGTAAAAAAGGCGTGAAAACATGATGTACGTGTTTGACATTTCGTTGTAAATCTACGAGACTGTGTTAAAAATGTGGTAGTTAAATACAATGTATTGGATAGTGAGAATATGAACTTGAGAGCTCTAGGAAACTTCACATTCGACTTGGACTTGTTAAATCAAACCCTCAAAAAAGTTTTCTTTCAAATTCAATGTTATATGATCAGTCTTGGATCAGAACTTGGACTTGACTTGGACTCATTTATTTATTTTCTACTGCTTCTTTCCATTTGGGGTTATGGTTTACTGGAATCTATCGCAATGACTTTGGGCGTTAGGTGAGAAAGATGGTCTCTACCTCTAAATGGTCTCTATTTATTTAGCACTTTTCCATCTTTACCTATATAGCATTTTTCCAGGCACTCAGAGCTTTACGATCAAAGATCCACTCACCCAGTGTACGCATACGTTGAGACAATGTGGGTTAAGTGTCTTGCCCAAGAACACAACAACCTCTTGTCGTCCCACTGTGGTGTTCTAGCGCTCTCCCCTCCAAGTATTAACCAGGCCCTAACTTTAGCGTCTGAAGTCTGAAAGGACAAGCAGGTATGGATGGACACATACATGTTTTTGGATGTAAGAAGTACCCAGAGAGAAGCCAAGGTAACATGGAGCATATGCAAACAAGGTGACGTGGAGAATGTGCAAAGATCTCCTCATTGGGAAACCAGAGCTTAACTTGGACTCACAGGCTATAATCTCAAAACTTCCCGTCACACAAAGAATACTATTATTAACATATTTTGGATGATCTGCTTTTCTAAAACCCAATTGACTGCATTATACAACTTGTGTGTAACAACCAAGTAAAGTTATTGCTCTGTTCTTAAGAGAGGTCAGAGATCAGATGAAGAGAAAGTAGAGGTCCAATTTAGACTGCAGCAATAAGAAGCTCATGAAGAAAAGTGAACCACCAGCACAATTTTGCCATAGTTGGATTTTTCCACTTCCAATGGACCAGACAATCTCCTACAAAAATGAACATTGAAAACTTGTATTTCCTCTTCACTTTTTCCCGTTCTGGACATGGGCAGTCCTGTGTGTTGCTTTGCCCAAACTGCTGTAGATCGATAGCTCATCACAAGGTCCATTAGTGGAGAGGATGAGTCTAATGGCGGTGGAGTGTGGAGCTGCTGTAATCCGCTGCACTGATTGTATTAGATTGTTGTAAAAAAAGAGCACAACAATCGGCTTCCGGTTGTTTTTAAATGAAGGGGCAAATTAAAACGGGTTAAATGCTTCAAAGTACTTGGGTGAGCATCCAATATCGAACTTTGGGTAAACTTTTCAGGGAGTTTGTTGTCCTTTTGTCCTAAGTTTTAAAATTCTGAAAGAAAATGTGAAACTATATTGAAAGGACAGTGGTATGCAATGGGAATAAAGAGAAGGGAACTTTGTAACAAATTGTCAAAGGGATTTTATAAATCTTAGGATGGCAGAGAACTGGCAAGAGTTCCGCTCCATAGCCATACCCGAACTCAGATTTTGCGTTGCAGTCACTGTGGGCTCTCTGTGCTATTAAAAGTGCAAAGTACACCGAGCAGTCAGGGGATGCGGAGTTGCTCCAGTGTTGTTCCAGTGCTCCGGATCTTTTTGATAGGAATGAACTTTTACTGGACCATTATAGCTTTCCCTTCTCAATAAATAAATACAGCGAGACAGTGTGATTTTACGAGTGCAGGAACCAAAGGCGGTGACAGCAACAGTGAGAAGACTGCACCAACACCAGCCAAAACCAGACCGAGTGCAGTTCAAGTCCGCGGTTACATCATTCAACTGCATTAAGAAGCGCTGATTAATGACTAAGTTAATCTGACTGACAGAAATACTGTACATCAATCAGCCATGAAGTGATAGAGCCAGCGGATCTATTGAGTGGGGTGCCACAGGGTTCTGTTCTCGACTTGCTTGTATTTATTTATTTTTTATTGTTTATATAGTATTTAGTATAGCATTTTCTTTGTTTTGGTTACATTTTGGTTAGCATCTGACATTTCTCAACTCCTACTGGCTTCTAAAAGTTGTGAAAATTTCTTCTAAGCACACCCTATTCAAAAACTAAGTGGCTCAGAATGATTTAGACTGCTGAAATTGTGTTTTAAATGAAATGCATTTTTTTCCTCTCTGTTTTTTTTTTTTTTTTTTTAAGTTTCTAAAATCTTGCATAGCACCTAAAGTTAAAGTTTATGCATTATGAACCTTCTCTGATCAAGACAACTTTCAAAAGCATCTAAAGACTTTTTAAAGCAATCCTTCTTAGTCTTTTTAACTCAGTCAGGGCTGCTATATGATGCTCTACTGTAAAGTACTTTGTCTATGTTTGTGAAAATTGCATTACAATAAAGTTTACTCACTAAAGATTTCAGAAGTGTTAATATATAATTTCCTCACACTGGCTCCTCAGAAAGCTTAAGGCTCATCTATCTTAACAGCTGTCTGATGATTTCGTTCCTCTCTGGCCCCTGTAATGTTTCTGTAGTAAAACATCACTATCTGTTTTGTCTATTGTTTTGTTGTTAAAGGTAATCTGTTTCTCATGAGCATAAATCCCCAACGTGTTTCTCTGGCTGCTCTGAGTGGTGTCATTAATCACACAGACAAAATGTACCTTAGAGACACACCCAAACGCTCAGATGCAGAAACAAAACAAAGCTAAATAAAAGTGGCATCAATACATCAGCAAATTGAACTGAGAGAGATGGGAAAGATAAAGACTTGTCCCACAAGACACACAACAAGTGAATTGTTATTTGATGTGGAAGCTCAAATTATGATATAAATCAGTCAGATGTTTTATTTTCTATCCCAGGACTTTAAATTAATCCAAAAGTGACCGTGGATAAGGAGACAGTGTGTAATCATTGTACTAATATTATGAACATAATATTGTTATCAAATAAATATAATTTCAGCAACACCTATAATTTTGACAGAACATGTTCTTCTGCCAGTGAAAACAACAGGTTAGACATTCTGCTGTTAGCAAAGAACTGTTAAACTGTTTAAAACTCTGTGAAGTCAAATTTAGGCAATAAAACAGTAGGTGTGGGTATAATTTCTACAAAAAGTGACTTAGTTATTTGGTTAAAGATATGTAGTATGTATGTCAAGTAGAAAAGATGCAAGCTGAAATAAGAAGATTTTGATGTGCTGTGATTGGTCCAGCTCACCGTGGCCGTTTTAAATCGTCTTTAACCAAGTACCCAAGCTTTAAAAAATAAAACGATATGAAGAGTTCATCATTACGTTTGGGTTGCAACACATGATCAAACCATAACAAACATGGCGGCACAGACGAAAGTACTTTGCCCTTTTTTTGTTTGTGTAAAATAAGGACTATTTTGACATTTGAAATATTGTGCATTTTTATGACAGAAAGATGTCTGTGCTTTTCTCTAAATTCTCTCTCTGAATTTAACCTTAAACTCAGAATCAATAGAATCAGAAAAGATTTTATTGCCATTGTCAGTTAACAAACAACATTCTCCAACTAGGAACTTGCTACAATGCTAATGTCCAATATATAACACAGAAACTTGGCTTCTTGGCTACTTCTGCGGAGCTGCAGTCAGATTCAAATATTGCCATGACAATTTTTAATGAGTCCACCTAATTCCTCGTTCTCAGCAAAGACTGTAGTAAAACTGGAATGGACCACTCAAGACAAAGATTAGATTAGAACTAAAAAGTCACTTATAACTTTTATGCTTTTGTTTAGACGAGAAGACCACATTTTAGCATAAAAAGAGCTCTGAAACGTGTGTGTGCATTGATACATTAAAAAGAATTGATTTCAGCTTACATACTTTTCATTATCTACTTGACATAATACACATTTGATCTATAATTCTCCGTACATTCACTAATATTTCTCCATACATTCACTAATATTTTTAAATGTAAGATCCCTGTTAACTTTTTCACTATGACAGTTGTGGAACATGCCAGTTTACGCAACAAACACTACAAAAGCTACATATCTTTAGCCAAAAACCTGAGTCAGTCTTTAGAGACATTTCACCCACACCTACTGTTTTATTGCGTAAATGTGACATCACAGACTCTCAGTTCCTTTGCTAACAGCAGAATGTCTCGACCTGTTGTTTCACACTGGTAGAAGAACATGTTCTGTCAAACCATATGGCACAAGAACGTTCAGTCCTGGTGCTGAAACTCAAGCAGGATACACCATGTTCTCTTTCTCAAACCTATCACCAAGTTAATAAAAACAGTCATTCTTATTCTCACCACCCAATGTTTTTAGGTAATATTTTGATGTGTTTTCCTCTTCCTCTACAGCTGTGGCCTGACTTTGGTCTCGCTCCTCCTGAATGTTGGCAATAACTTCATTCACTTCTCGTCCGGCAGGTGAGGAGAGCACTGACCCCTGCTCTGCCACTAATGAGACTTCAGCTCTGCTCCCTCCAGCTCCTGAACGCATCACCAATCATATTTAAGCATGGGAGAGGGAGAAAACAGGGGTGTGCACAGTGTGGTTGTTTACAGTGTGTGGGAGAGCCCAGCAGTGATCAGCTGTAATACCAACCGACCTGTATATTGTCTTCTTTATTATGTCTCTATGGCTTATTTATTACAACTTATAATAAGGCTGTTCCCACAAAATAAGTGCCTGTATGGAAAATAAAGAGACAATGATGTAATAACAAGCAAGTAAGCAAGTAAGAAGTAAGTAAGTAAGTAAGTAAGTAAGTAATAAAAAAAAAAAAAAAAAAAAAATAAGTAGTAAGTAAGTAAGTAATAAGTAAGTAAGTAACAAGAAAAAATAAGAATAAGCCATAAAATTTTATCCTATACAAACTCAATTAATTCAATCACCCCCCACCCCCATTTACTCAGTATGACCTGTGAGAAGAGAACATTTTTACATTTTTGTTAATTAAAAATTAAAAAAATGGTAATAGAAATAAAAGATTCATAAGAATAGCAGACATGGCTTTTTTGCGTATATATGCCACGCGTTGCAATCTAGTTCATTGCTAAAGTGGTTGTAAAGATATGTTCCTATTTATGAATATTAACACAATTCTTATACTAATCCTAACCTAACCCCCCAAGCCCCAGCCCTAAACTTACACATTTTAGTAACTTGATGTCTAAACCTACCCGGTATACGTAAAAAAATTTACACACGTGGCTTCAACCAAATCCTGTGTGTATTATTTTACAGATGTCATTTATATAAATTATAAACAATTTGGGGCCCAGTACGGATACTTGGGGCACTCCATAAGTAATATTTCTTTTATCAGAATTCATACTATTAATTTGCACTATTGTTCCCTGTCAGTTAAATAGTTTTAAAACCAAGCATAAGCAGTTTCCCTAAATCCAAACCTTTCTAATTAATTTAAAAGTATTGTATGCTCTATAGGATCAAATGCTTTTTTTAGGTCTATAAAAACTCCAGTTGATATGTTCTCTACCAAATCCATTGGGGCCACTGAAGTATACTATTAGATCCAAAATCCTATTGTTGTTCACGTAACAAATTATACTTACTAATGAAGCAATCCAGTCTTTTTACAAATAACAGTGATATCAAAAACTAATGTTATTAGACAACGATCCCTTCAGACAGAAAAATCTATATTTTTTTTTTACATTTTTTCCATTTCAAACTCATCTCAGGCTGCCTAAAATGCTATGAGATGACATGTGACCATGAATGAGTGATTGACAGTTATGTGACACATTGCGTGGTAAACTAAAGACAAAACTCAAAAGTTAATGCTCCAAGTCAATTATGTAAATATTATTGAGGGACATTTGAGTTTTCACACTCTCTGCCTCATATTTGTACATTTAAGGTGCTATATTTTAAGAAATAAACCTGTCACTCTTTGAATATGCATCATTAATTTGCCTCCCACACGTCCTGCTGGAAAGAGTGCGATTTAAAGCCTTCGCAGTCAGAGGGCCACATTTAAATTCACAAAGTAACCTGCCACTGTCAGTCTCACTGCTTTTAGTCAATTTGCTCCAGGTTCGACCGGTCTGGTAAAAATCAAAACAGCAGGAACTGAACAAAATATAAGACATAGATTGAAAAGTCGTTTTAGGGTGTTTGGAATGTGCTGGAATCTCGTAAGGCAAGGCAAGTTTATTTAGAGAGCAACAAAGTAAATCAAATTGTGAACAAGAAGGGCACAATGAAATCATAACACAAACATAAATCATCAAAGTGCATGGGCCTAATCAGAAAAAAAAAAAAACATAAATAAAAATGAAAGATCCTGTATTACACCAAGCCAACTACAAACATTTAGCCACGCAAGTGATTGCTACTTTTTTTTTTCATGTCTCAGTATTCCTGCATTATTAAACTATAAATCTCCAAAGCTGAAAATGTTCTGTTGCACCCTGTGATGTCATAAAGTGGAACAGCTGGTTTAAGTCAACTTTCCTCTGTGCATTAACACGCTACAATACTGTAAGTTTTGTTTGACCTTTTCTTCAGTTGTTGTGAAGTATTCAATATGTGTATGATATTTGGTGACATCACAAGGTGGAACAGAGTTTTACTTATTCACATGTGAATAACATGGAAAAACTACATTTCTTTCATGAGAAAACAATAGGTCAAAAGAAATATAAATGTGCATGCTACCTTTCAGTTCTTCAAACTATTCAAAAGAGGCACAATTTTCCACGAATCATGAAATATTGTGAAGATCTTAAAAGTTGTGAAGTGTTGTTTTTTAAATCCGTTTCCATGACAAATGAGTGATTATTATAATGAAAAAGACAACTATTTTTGAAAATGCATGTAAAAATAAGTCCAGTTTGAAAAAAGGCTGGAGGCTATTACCAAAAAAGAGCTGCAATAAACATGTTTTGTACCCTGGAAGTTTTGTTTGTTCTAAATCATCCCGATATTGTCAATACTTTTAGTTGAGCTGTAAGGAAAAAAATAAAAAAGAATGAAACCTTTACCCTCCCTGAGCCTGTAAAACTGATCCATGTAAAATATCATGTTACATTTGCTGCCGAGAGTAAAAGGACACTGTGATTCTACTGTCATTGAGAAGATAGTGGTCCATTTGTCCAGGTTTTATGAGCTGCTGATGTGTGTTTAGACTGAAGTTCTCTGTGTGAATGTGCTCTTTGGCCCACAGCCCAAAAGTCTGGATTTGTGCAATGATTGGAATCTGAAAGTGAACATTTGTGATGGTTACTTAATGGAAAAATCTTGTTCAGTGAATTGTTTATGGATTTTTTTTTTCTAGACAAATAATTTCAATCTACAAACTATTTACAGCTATTACCAGACATTTCAACCTTTCTAACATATGTGTCACTCTTTGTCACATCACTACATTTCACATACATGGGTATTTAGTCCACTGTCACAGATTTAGAACTACATTTCTGTACACAAGAGTGAAGCATGCTTACAATCCTCAGTAAAACCAGCTTTTATGCCAAAGAGGCAACATGACTCACATGACTCTTTCACACAAACCTGAAAAAAAAAAATACACAGTTTAATAATTAGATGAAGACAATGTGCCCAAATATATAGTTTTTCCTTTCAATTTCAGCAATAGCACAATGTTTTTTGGGAAACAGAAGTGACTAATCAAAAAAGAAAAAGCTCAGAACCTTGCAAGATCACATACTGTATATTTTTCTGATTTTACAGAAATCCAAAAGCAACAGAAACTTTTTTTTGTCGTACTTGAAGTTATGAAGTCTCAGAGAGCTACTTTTAGACTTTGTTATTTTGAATTTTTCCTGACTGAATGTCAGACAGATGTGAAGTCCTATTTCAAACATATAAAAAACAGAAGAAAAAAAATTCAAGCAATTTTCATGTCAGTTTGCTCTGTTAGTCTTTACATTCTTCCAGCCTGAAGCGAGCTCTGCTGGTTAAATAAGACCACCTGCTGCTGATAAACACTGGCTTCTTCACTTTGACACCTTACGTAGCTATGTTTTATAGATGGAACTTTGTTTGTTTGGGCCTCAGCAGAATTTCATATCAAACCTACCTGCATCAAATGGTTTTATCTACAATTGGATTTTCTTTTTGTCAAATAGATTCTACTACTTCCACTGATCTGATACAGCCAGGAGGTAACTGAGTTGAAATGTAATGCAAACTACCTTGAAACAAATGCTATAAATTACTGTTTTTATTGTTAAGCTTGCGAGGACAGAACATTTCGAAAGCAACAATAACATGACCTCACCACGATTTTGAAAATGCCTGCAATTCTTGTATTTATCTAGTAGTTCCTATTGTAATCTTCGCTTGAATGTTAATCAGTATGTTCAGACTGTGCTACTGAATCCTCCCAATAGAAACATTTACATTGCAAATCTAATCAGAGTTTTGTCAGAAAGAAAAAAAAAAAATGCAGCTAGATGTTTTTCCGACAGTGTGCAGATTCAGCTGATAAAACTTTAAAACAGACATTACGCGCTTCAATTCAATAAAGCACAAACTAATTAATGAGCAAAGAAAGTAATTAGTGTAGAAATTGCTTTATAGAACACAATCAAAATACATATTCTTTCACTCCAAGCTCATCTGTCTCCAATCTTTCTGTTTTCTCACCACACCTGTTGCTTTCTGCAGTGACAGTCTCTCAGCTGCTTGGGCACAGACAGTACACATTTGTCGCACTAATGTGAAGTTGTTTGATCCAAAAAAATTGTGCTTTCCTGGTGCTCTGCTTGTGTCTGGAGCTTCAGAGACAAAGTGAGAGAGGAGGAGGCAAAGGCAGACAGAAATGCTCATCCAGGGAACAAACATGAAAGGGACGACCATATTGAAGGTAAAGCTGGAGAGGGAATGTATATGTAAATTATCTGTCTATAACAATGTGTGTGTTTTCATTGAAATTCTACATTAATAGGCCTGATCTAGATAATCACATATGCTAAGATATAGCCTCTCTGCAAACTTAACAATTAACAAACTTTCAGAAAACCCCAAGTCTAACACACCAAAAGGCTGCAACAAAAATTACATACTTGTTGATATTCTAAAGTGGTACTCACTAATCATGATCTCACACACGGAGTACCCCTATGTCATGTGTTTTAAGGGTATTTTATCTTTACTCAAACGTTTTCATGTACAACTTGCATTTTATTGTTTTAATGTATGTCACGTCAAACAGCTGCTCTTGTAAAATGTGCTGCAAATAAAATTTTTCGCATTACAATACTTGCAATTCTACTTTTCTTTAAAGCTGCAATAATCCCAAGTACCCCTGGCAAATGATCAAGTACCCCTGGGGTCCACGTACCCCTGGTTGGGAAACACTGTTCTAAAGCTGAAGAAATGCTCAAAACAAGTCTGCCTGATTTATGGACTTAAATGAGGATTTCTACCTTTGACATCATAGATCAGGTGGGTTGAGAACAGAGTTTTCTGGGGCTTGCAGCAAAAAAAAAAAAAAAAAAAAAAAAAAGTGTCTCACAGACAGAACTGTGCTTTTGAGGATGAAGTAATGTTGGATCAGGATAAAAAACTCAAAAAGTCAATACTGAATGATACAAAGACTGTGTTATTTAAGCCATTGCTAAAAACTGTGATGCACAAGAAGATGGACAGTTTTGCTTATACCTCTCTTTATTTTTATGCTGGAGCAGGACTGGTCTCTTTAAAATCACTGTATAATCCTGGTTTAGACATAAAGAGTGATGACTGCTTGTGATGACAAGATTTTATGTTTTTGAAATTTTTACTTTATTTATCTGTTGTAATAAATTGTTATAAAAATGAAACAAACAACAGATATAATTAATATTAATATTACTGACATAATTTACACACAACACAAATTTAGAATATTTTAATATTTTCTACTAACTTGTAGTGTTTTTATTATTACTGCATTATCTTGATACCGGCCTTAAGAGACGGCATCAACATTATGTAGTTTAAAGATTTATCTGACCGCTGTAAGGTGAAACACAGAACAGTGAGTACAGATAAAGCTTCATAATTGATAAATAGAATCATAATAGAGATTGATTATTCGGGGCACCACTCACCAAAGTGAGAAAAGTTGATTCTAATACCAAATATTTTAATTAATTAACAATTTATTGATTAATTAATTAATTAGTCTAATCTGAAGGTTGTAAGATCTTTTTACATTTCCATTGACTCCATTCTGAAAATTAATCATGCACTTTACCAAAATAAGGTGGTTTATGAAGATTTATTGACCAGAAAATAATATACAGTGTTTAAATAAAGTATGCAGATGAGTTTCCAATAATGCACAATAGAGTCTAGACTGTTTATCTAAATCTATTGGCATTAACTGTGTCTATACCAGCCAATGTGACAGTTTTAGTTCATATGACCAGTCAGATGTCCTTCTTTGTCTCTGTGGAGGTCGTGCTGTGAGAAGATGCCTCCTCTCTGCTGCACGCGCATGGCCGGGGCTGGGGGGTCGCACCGGGTACGTCGTGGCTGGGCTGCAGGGAAAGCCAGGTTGAAGTTGCAAAATATGTCCGTTGCTTGAAGTTGCCTGAAGAGAGATGGAGTTTAGGGCGTTGGCCCCAGAGGAATGTCTTTGACTTTCTGAGTCAAGGCTGTCCTGAAGATTCTCGAAAAGAGGAGTTTTTGGCTTCCTGGCTCTTTGCATGGCTTACAAGAAGCGTGAGTCCAAAGATTTGATCCAGGGGCTGAAAGTTAAATGCTTTTCTTCTCCATTTTCTGCACTGAGGCCTGAGGCCCACGTGCACATGGCTAGTGTGTCCAAAGGAACTCCATGAGAAAACTTCTCCAAGAGGGTCCAAAACTGAACCGCTCGAGTGTCCTGCAAAAACTTGAAGTGAGTTGAGTTGAAATGGGTGTTGGGCTTAGCAAAAGTCCAACCCACTTTGGCGGGTGAAGCTTGTGATGCTCTGGGGAATGTCTGAGATTAGAGCACCTTGGGGGATGTGCATTTGTGTGAGATCGGATATCCACAGGTCTCCATTTTGCTTCAGCTTTCAAATCAAAGTCTGAGTAGTTCATATAAGGCACACATGTACGGCATATATACACATTATTGACATTGTCACACTTTGTACATAGCAATTCATCCTGTTCCTCAACAGTTCTGAATTAATAGTGTTTTTCCCAAAAACGTCTGTTTTATCAGTGTTTGGTTTGGGTGCTGCTGGTGCTGCTGAACTTTGCACCCTTGTAAAAGGAAAAACCACATTCCATTGGGGAAGGAATTGAAGCATGTATCTTCCAATATTTGGGAAAAATGCTGAAACTGGTCAATGGTCAGATGTGCAGTTAATGTTCCATTACAAACTGCATGTGTTTTTATTTGTCACATAATCATTTTGGAGGCATTAGAAAGGTTTTGACGGATAGGTAAGCGCAAAATCTGGGAATCGAGATGATTTCAAAAGATATTTTTAAAAATTTAAATCATTTTTGGGGGGAATTGGAGTCATATAAAACAATACACTATCAAAATAAACACAAGTATAGCTGATTTAAATGGTTTTTAACTTAAAATGATTACAAAAGAATATATTTTTAGAGGATGCGTGTTTATTTTCGGGGTCCCGGGCTGAAAAGTTTGGGAACCCTGGTCTGACCTACCACATGCGGTTTACTTTCTGGTGGTAAATATTTTCTCAGGTGATACTTAAAGCTTGAAATGCCCTGCATTTTTGACACTTTCTGGTATGTTTCAGACAGAAATCTCAACAAAGAAATGACAATATGTGCCACAACTTCTCCAACTCTTTAATCACTCACCAACAAATTGCATTTATATAAACATACATGAAATTTCAAGAGCAGAATAACCCAAATTAGAACCGCTGCTGCTGATAATGACTTAAGAAAGACGCTTAGAGCGATTGGTACAACGTGGACATTGGTTTGCAGTGCATAAACG
The DNA here is from genome assembly GCA_038363315.1 of Mugilogobius chulae. NCBI lineage: Eukaryota > Metazoa > Chordata > Actinopteri > Gobiiformes > Gobiidae > Mugilogobius > Mugilogobius chulae. Next base: position 1,145,624 of record JBBPFD010000274.1, on the reverse strand, counting down.
TTCTCATTTATGACACCTAACATAGCAAAACACATTTTTGTTCTGCTTCCATGGGGACTTAATCAACCTTCAGTTTTAAAAACGATGGTCCTAGACTTACTAAATGTGTTGCTGAAGATTACTCCATTGACAATTTCCATTGAGGATAGCTGAGGCAATCTCTCTTTCTTTTAAGCAAAGTGACATTGATTTTGTGTACTGCAGAATGATAATCTCAGTTTTTCGCTACAAAACATGTCTATTCTCTTTCTCATAACTGTCAGAGCTGCAGTAAAATGCAAATCATTTGAGTGAGTGCTCCCTGATCGCACCCAGGTAATGTTTCTTTGTTTCAAGTCTGGTTTAAAGGTATTTTACTTCATTTTACGGTCGTGGGCGAGTTTGACGGCTGTTTATGCAAGAATCTATTAAACTATTCATTAACTTTATAAATGCATTAACCCAGTGGCAGTGCATCTTTTTGCTTAAGAATGAATTGCCTGCTGTTTGTCACTGTATCAGCTTTCTCCAGTTCTTTCAGCTGAAGTAGTAGAAGTAGCAGGTGTGAGAGAGTGAGAGGGACGTGGAGGTCCAGAGGTCAGAGGTCAAAGGTGTAGCAGCTGAGGACAACGACATGGCTGGTGGTGAGTGTTGAGTGACTCTACAGTTGGAATAAACAAAACACCGGTACTGATTGAGGGGGGTTTATGACTACTTTCGTTTACATAAATACAATGTGTCAATATGTCATTTTTCAGTTTTATATTTTTATGTTACATTACACTTACATGCCACACAACTGTTGTATCAGTAACTTTTATTTAATCAAATTATCTTGTGTTACTTACTGACAGACACCAAATTAACCGACTAAATAAGTTAGTATAGTATAGTTATAGTAGCAGTAGTATAGCAGTAGTAGTGGTAGTAGTAGTAGTAGTAGTAGTGGTGGTGGTGTTAAGTAGTTATAGTAGCAGTAGTAGTGGTAGTGGTAGTAGTAGTAGTGGTAGTAGTAAGTATTAGTAGTCGTAGTTATTGTAGTAGTAGTAAGTAGCAGTTGTAGTAGTGAGTTGTAGTAAGTAGTAGTTGTAGTTGTAGTAGTAGTAGTTATTGTAGTAGTAGTTGTAGTAGTGAGTAGTAGTAAGTAGTAGTTGTAGTAGTAGTAGTAGTAGTAGTAGTTAGTAGTTATAGTAGTAGTAGTAATGGTAGTAGTAATAGTAGTAGTAGTGGTAGTGATAGTAGTAGTAAGTTGTTGTTGTAATAGTAGTAGTAGTAGTAGTAGTAGTAGTAGTAGTAGTTGCAGTAGTAGTAGTAGTAGTAGTAGTAGTGTAGTAGTAATAGTAGTAGCAGTGGTAGTGATAGTAGTAGTAAGTTGTTGTTGTTGTTGTTGTAGTAGTAGTAGTAGGAGTTGTTTTTGTTGTGGGAGTAGTAGTAAGTATTAGTAGTTGTAGTAGTAGTTGTACAATCTTTTTGATTTTCTTCTTTTTTGAATCTTTTGAATTTTGTATTTTCATGTGTATTTTGAATTTGCGTTAGTGTTTTTGAATGTGTGTTTTTGAATCTGTTTTTGTGTTCTTGAATTTTGGTAAGTTTTTATATTTGTGAAATATGTGGCCCCTTCAGGGCCACCGTACTCTACCATTCTTCCTGCTCAGAACTGTCTTGAGATGAAAAGCACCAGCTCATTTATTAGATTCTTTCTTAACCACATGTAAACAACATTTTCTTTGCATTTGATCTTCAAAATTCCAAAGTTACATCTATCATTTTGTAAGTAGCTTGTGATGATGCAAATGACCAAAACACTGACGCAAGACCTTGGTGATTTTGTATCACCTACAGAACGGCCAAACAGATCATGTTTCTTTGTAAACGTCTCTGAGCGATTATCAAAGTGGAAAAGTACAGTTGTTTGCACGTTAGATCAAAGACGAGACTTTTGGAGAGATTATGTGGAATGACAAGCAGTTATTTTGTTTTGGTGTAATGGTTGAGCTATCGACAAAAATGAATAAAACAAGTAAACATAGCATTACCCAACATGGAGGAATTTACAAGCAGCACCATCACATCAGCATTTGAATCTAAATGTTTGGTGGACAGTGCACACAAACATACACAACAAACTAAAAACACAACAACAGGGAAATATAAGTTTCTTAATTATTTCAGTTTTCAATAACAAGCGTCGCCTGTTATCACTTTGCCTCTCCATTATTCAGTCGCTAGTGTGTTACACCACATTTTGCATCATAATCTTGTGTACTCTTCTGCTAATCAATCGCTGCCTGGTTCTAATCTCGCTGCACAGATGCTCGGACTGTCTCTGTGAAGCCTCTCAGAACTCCTCTCTTCACACAAGTTTACACCACAAAAACACACAACAACAACAACACAAACACCTGTCTCCGTGTTCACTGAGGACAGCACATCCACTTATGTTCATTTCCTGGATATTGATTCTAGCCTTAAAGCTGATGTACCTAATTCAAAAGGTTAAAAAAAAAAGGATTTTACTCATTTTTCATTCTCACAAACATTGGTACATTAAAGGTGGGGTAGCTAACTTTTTTATATTTGTTTCCACTAAAAAGTATGCAGTAAATACAACACTTTGTGAAAAAATGAAACTTCTGTGTACTGTCTGAACTGAATAATAAAGAATTTTAATTTAATCAGGAGCTGACTGCCGCTCTGATTGAGCTTGGGGCGGTCACTCCAGTTTCACTTTATTGTTTGTAAAAAGAAGTTTAAAGGTAAGCCATAAATGCAACCAAAATTAATACATGTCGATATTAACCATGTGCTATTTATGAGAGGAAGTCAGATTTAAAACCTAAATTGTGTTTGCAGTGTGAAAATCAGCTACTCCACCTTTGATGATCAGAACAGACCACCGTAAAGCAGGCTTACCTCAAACCCTAACTGTTCCTAACCCTATTCTTAATTGGCTCTGTGCTCAGAAGTGAGTTGGCCTATTTTTTATTGCAAAAATGCTAACTTCCTGCTGGCATGTTCATATTAGTTTAGTTCATTTCTTTGGGTTCACTATCTCAGTCTAAAATGTAAAATAAATAAATAAAATAAAAAACACTTGAAGATCGAGCAGTGAACAGCGAGTTGTTGGTGGTTTTCTCTGAAAACATGTTAAATACTTTACAAATGAGAAGAATATTTCACCAGAGACCAAAGTGTGTTTATAAAAAAGTGTGTTTGTCTGACGCTAAAGTCTGAAAATCTTAAAATAAATAGCTTTAATGCACTGGGTCAATTCTAATCCATATCCTGTAGTGCTCCCCCTACAGCTCCAGGAGAGTAATTCAGGTCGGCATGGAGTCAACAGAGTTCAAATGCCCCAAAATACATGTGACCATCATTTACAAAGACAATTAGTAAGGTAAAACTATTACTTAGCTCTACTTTGGTAATCAAATGCTACAAAAATCTTGGCTAAACTTGCTTTAACAATAGTCACGACCGGTACTTATTCTAATCATAACCTGTTTTAACCCCTTAAAATCCTGAAACCAGGATTAAACAATTAATCCTGACCAAATTAATCAATTTTTTATGAAAACAGATTCATTTCTAAAAAATGTCAGCAAAAAATTTTCAGCTTTCCAGACATGCTAAAGAAAAAAACAAAAAAACAAAACAGAGTTAGGAGAAAAGTTGTAACCTGTTTTCAATCAAAATCAGCTATTATTAATCAGTCTCAGTTTGTACTCCAATGAATGAATGATTAAATAACAAAATTGAGCTTGATGGAGAATGAGAAGGATTCTTGCCGCAGAGACCTGTTTTCTGTCTTCATAAAGGCTCCAGCTCCCTGTGCGAGTGAATACAGTTTTTTAGTCCCCACAATGTGATAAATCCTCACCCACCGGCAGCACAAACAGCTCTCATCATTGACCAGCGTGTGAGCGAGAGCAGAAGTGACAGTGGCCTTCTGTTGTCCGCCTCTCCTGGGTGGAAGAAGCAGCGCCATGCCAGAGCAGCTGGACTAGGCACACTGAGGAGAATTGTGGCAAACCTGGCAACAAAGATGGAGAAGAGACACCGGCTAATTGGAGCACAGCGATATCCGCCATCTTGGCTTGTTACCTAAATAGCAGCTTTGATTGAGGTGAATGGGCCCATAAAGTGCTTCTGCTGGGGCTTGATAAGCGTCGGCGTGCTTGGCCGGAGCTGGGATCCAATGGGGAATTTTGGCTTTGCTTTGGCTTCCTGCAGCTGGGATCGACGGGACAGGCACCTGGGGTTCAACATGTTTTCTGGAGAAAGACACAGTGGTCCATCAGTCAACATTAGCTTCTGTGGTGACAGCGTTAGGCGAAATCTTTTTATGCAAAATTGTCTTTCATTTTACCATAAACAAATAAAAAACCACATTTTCCCCACAATCAGAAAATGTATTTAGTTATACTTCAAAATCAGAGTTTTGTATTCTGCACCAGACTACATCATATCTATAAGGAAATAAAATAGTTTAAGATTAAAACAGCTTTTTTTTTTTTGCTTCAGTGTAAGTTTTGTATTTTCTATTTTTCTCACCAACTATGTAATGTTTGAAACCCTTAGTGTTCCTCTAGTTTTACAAAAGAACATGTTTTCCAAAATACCCAAAAATAACCAAATAAAAAGTAATTAACAGCTACTCAAAATAAGTATTTTGGCACATACTTCCAACACTGCCCAAATTATAAGTTTCAGATATCTTACTTACTTACTAAATATCTATCATCACATTCTGTCATCAGTTTGTTCCAATAATGCAATCAGTAAATTACATCTTTCAATAGATTATCTTTCCGAAATCAGAATTTCTTATCAGCTCTTCAGCTCATCAGGCTTTTTAGCACCATTATTTTTCTTTCGCTAAATAAGTAGCATTAAAAAACTATAATAAGCACAACAGAATGGCTTTAAATATCTCTAGGTGTAAAGTAATGCAGCTGGGGTCTTTACAGAGATTAGAGGAAATCACTTGTATGTTTGTTTTGAATTCACACTAATCTGACTGTGATGTTTGCAGCTAAAAATACAAGCGCTGAATACACTGGCTCCATTCTGAAGCTGTCTCTTTCCAGTATTATAGCAAAAAGCAAAAACAACTGTGCAATCTGTGTAGTGTTTATTTAAAATGGGTAATATGATTGTGATTGGAGCAATGAAAACAAGTATTATGATTAAAAGGCTTCATATTGACTTGGGAAGCCACAGTAAAGTTGAAAGGTCAGACCACTCACTGACCATACAGTTAGTCAACTTCTCTGCTGTCTGCTTCCCATGTTATTGTTTTGCTTTACATTAAACATAAGTTTCGCCATAAGGTTAGCCAAACAAGAGACAGGTGAGTTTGCTCACACATTTGTTTCTTCTGTGTGTTTTAAATTAGGTATAAAACACCTTGATCAATGAAATGCATGTAAAACTATAAACATTTCAAAACAAGTAACATCTTCATGAACCGTTTCTTTAATTAGTTTTAGTACATTTTCTTCCCACCATATTTAGTCGTAAACAAATAAACATAAACTTTAAGGCTTTTTAAATATGAATGATACTGATCTGAATGTAATCATTGCATCACAGCTGGAGGCTGGGTTTGCTTACATCTTCTCACACTGCTCATATCCCAACACAGCAGCATACATCCGTAAATGTTGTCAGTTCTTGCATTTTTCAAAGCTGTGACTGCATGAGGTCGGCCCTGGACTCAGTCCACACTAAAGACCAGCGAGTTGGCAATGCATTACAACAGCATCGGCCAATTTGGTTCAGTAACTTCACAGGGGCTGTCACTCTGTGCATTTAGCTCTGCTTGTGTTACATCCTTCTAAGGAGAAAAGGAGCTCAAATACAATGGTGCAGAGACAACAAGTCCTACAGAGAAGGAAAAGGTGTTAACTGGGGTGTTCACGCACCGTTAGCTTCTCGACGGGAACAATCTCACTCATTCACCTTGTTTACACAGTAGCATTCTATATACAGCTGCTAATTAACACTGCTGTGCAGCATGTCAAAGTCTCACTCTGCTGTACATGGTTCATATAGAAATCAATCAGACACCGACACACTGGTGAATTAGAGCAGTGTTGTCAATAGGCACTGGAGTTAAATGAACACATTTCACAATTCATGCCCAAGTCCAAATCAATAGCACAATGACGGAAGATTTACTTTGATCACAGGTAAAATATATGATTCTTTCCATATTAATAATTACAATGTATTACATTTATCTCACTCATCAAGAGTGAAGTGTTATCTAGTCTGCAAAGTTTGTTTCTATAATGCCAAAAAGTAAAGAGTTACTTAAAGAGTAACTTATCAATGATTAGAGCCAAGAATAACCCATGGACTGCCATCTGAAGGGTGGTGCTGGTGGTCAAGGTATCACAGGCCTGTCCTGTCAATAGTGAAGCTACAGTTCTGACAAGCTTTAGCTAAAGACTTGAAGTGCATCAGCCTTTGAAGGAATTTTGAAGTTTAGAACAGCATGAATTCTGTGGTGCGAGCAACCTTAAAAAATACTAAATTTGTGGTTGCATCATCCAGCAATAACCTTGAGATTACTGTTTAAAAAAAATAATTTGGGCAGTCAGGAGAACTTAATTTGCTGAAGGTTGACAGCTGATCTTTAAGCTGATTTTTAAAAACACCATTTCTAAAGTCTCAAACCCAAGTGCTGCATTTAAAACAACACTTCCTGATGCATGAAAGTTGTTCTCAGACAGATCTAGACAAGCTGAGTGTGTTCTCGGTTGACCTTTAGCGCGACCTTTACCGCTCTCTAAATGCCACTTTACAGAGTCATTTATTGTCACAGAAGAATGTCAGAAGTGTGTGAAGGACTGTGCCGACTGCATACATGTGCAAACTCTGACAATTACTGAGGCTGTGCGTCTCTTTCACTGTCATCCATCACAATCTACTGACAATAAAGACAAATGAAAATACAATAGTGTGAGAAAACATTCAAGACATGATTTATATTGTGTGGGACAAGAAACAGAATTCTGCAAAAATACTGCTGTGGCGCATGAAATGAAGAAGAAAAAGAAACAATGCTTGTATCCTCCGCGCAGAAACTGTACTAGTGCTTTTGCTCAAGGACACAACACTGAGAGTGAGACTGCATGCAATAATCACCTAAGTAATAATGAATTAGATGTATTTAATGTCAACATAAAAAAGTAATTAATACATGGAGCAAACTGATTAAATAACAAGAAAAAAAGATTCAATAATTACTAATAAAATTTCTAGCCTAAAATATTACAACCACTAATTTGGTTCATGTACTTAGTGTCAAGAATAATGAGCTTGAAATAAACAAATACCATAAAAATACAAAAGGTGTTGAAATGAATTCTAATTCATATGTGAATGCTGAGATGCCAAAGTCTCTTTTTCCATAACCTGTGTTAATCTATTTCTCCATTGAAACCATGTTCCACTTCACATTTGTCTTTGTTAACAAACTTTAAAAGAAACTTATGGATTCATTTATAGGTTTCTTTAACAGTTAGAATGTAATTTTTTAAATTCAGGAAAAAAGGGCGTCTTTTATATTAAAAAAATAAATAAGTAAAAGACAACTGGAATGTATTTTTTGCATTGTCCTTTGTTCTCCTGAGGACAAAAGACCTCTTCTATGGCAATTAAAAAGAGAAAATGATCAAACCAGTCTTGTTTAACGCCAACCTGGCTCACACCAGATTGATACAGTATGTGTATAACTCTGAATTGAGTTGTACACATTATCAGTCTGGAATGACTGCTGCTGAAAGTCATCAGAAAAAAACAGAACATCATGTCAGCATTTCAATCTGATTGGTCGAAGAATCTGAATCCAAATGTAGAAGTTACGCTTTAAAAAAAAAAAAATACAATTGTGGAAAAAGCACCAATACTTTTTTCTGTCCAAAAATGCACAAATTTTGTCTGTACGCAGTTTAAAAAGTGAAAATAGTCCATAATCTGATCAAATCTGCCGTCATGTTTGCTTTGGTTCAAACGTGCTTCACCACAACACAGAAATGGTCGCTACACTGTGATTGCTAAGTCAGCCATCTCTAACTGATGAATGTCTCCAATGATTCTCAGATTGAAATCAAACATCGTGACAATTCATTTGTAGCCAGGTTATCTAATGTACAAATCAAACAATCAACCGTAGCACAGAAATCTAGATATTTTGGAGCTAAAACTGTGCAAAAGATCTCAGAGATCTGCCTACATCACGCTCTGACCATTACAGACAACACAGTCTCACCAAAACACATACATGAATATATTCGTACATCAGCTTTTTTGCACGGACATAATTCAATTTTGATAAAAAACAAGATTAGAATAAAAACTCAAAAAGTACATACTGCCTTTTATGTGCCTTTTAAAAGTGCTTTTGCCCTTGTACAAATAAAAGGTCAAAACCTCTATTTGAGTGAAAATGTTACCATCTTGTGAAAAAACTTCTCAACTTGTTGAATAACTTAAATGCCCAGACCAGAAAGCATTAAGTAACAAAAAATCTGAACTGCAACAAAAAGTTCAAGATAAATACTTTTGCCTATTATGTTTTTAAGCTGGTAAAAATCAAGTACAGCCTTTCAAAAACAAAATATATATAAAAACCCTCTTCTTTCCCAAGAGCTTTGAAGTGACTTGTTCTTCCTCTGCCTCACAGTGCCCTCTCTCCCACACAGCGCCCCCGTCCTGTCGTGTGATTAATGCCAGGCCGGCCGCTCCCCTCTGCTCACAGGCGGGCGAGGGGCGGAAGGTTGATGGAGAACAGGGGCTGTGTGTGGCGCAGCAGCTTCACACAGATTACAGCTGCGGCTCGGGACTACCCACCGCCACCTCACGCGCATTTGTCTCCTTCAGGTATCCTTACACTGCCACAGGGACTATTTGTCACAGAGGAGAGCGGCCTGCTGCTGAGGAAACATGTGCAAGTGGACTGTGCAAGGTGATTTATGAAGAAAGGATGAGCACCACTTAGAGCTATTGGTTTTACACTTTTCTGTTTTTGTTATGGGAAAAAGAACATCATTACATTGTGGGGAAAAATGCATTGTAGGACATGATTTCAGAAAAGAGAAGCTGTAAAGGCTTTGTTTCATTTACAGTGTATGACAAATGAACAGCATCAGCACAGGAGTGGAATTGACTTGTGTTTATGCCATTGTTGAATTTGAAGCCACTGTTGTGTATTTCGAAGTGTCCATCTAGATCTGGCCTAGGTTCCGCAACAATAATCCTTCAATAGATTTCTTCTTCTCCTGCTGCGATGGGCAGATTCCAAGATGTCAATGCAGAATCCATGAGGCTCATATTGTGAAGTGGTTCAGAGGCACAAGCCGGGTTGACAACCATAGAGTCCAGATCTTAATGTATTTGAGAATCAAACTCTAAAATCACACTCTCCCATCATCAAAATGTGTGTAACACTGGAAATGAGTCCCATGACATCGGAGAAAGAGGCTTATTGAAACAATGCCACAGGAAATGTAAGTGTGGTCAAAGCTAATGAAAGTCCAACTGTCATGTAGTCTGTTATTGTCATATTATTGTTTTTTTTGTCTGGTTGAATGTAATGCATTATTGGCTTTTAACGTTTGATTATGGTATTCCTTTATTATTTACTCCTAAGTAGTAAATAAACTAATTTGTGCATTGTTGTGTAATATCCAGTCTGCTTCAGCATGCACAAAACCCATTTTCTCCACTCACTATTGTGGTGCATTTGTGGTGTTCTTATTCAGTGTTTCCCAACTAGGAGTACTTGTTTCACACTTTACAAGGTGAATTTCAATATTAACTGGAATGAAAAATGTGGTCACCATTGAATATTTTTTGGAAAAACTTTGAAAGATTTTGTGGCACAACATTCACTAAAACAAGAAAATACTATCATGAGAATGGGAAAATTTACATTGTATTGCTAGAAACCCATTTAATTGCCTTAAACCAAGACTTTAGCTACTTAGAGTGCAAAACAAAGCTTCAGGGGCACTTTAGATGAGAAAAAACCCTTCAATTTCAATTCAAGATGATACTCTGTAAAGGGCTGGATAGAAATCACGTTTCAACTGGAAAACAGAAGCGTGTTTCTTTTATGAAGTCATTAGACCAATATTGGAAATTAACTTGTCTAAAACATAAAGTCATAATCCATGTATGTATATATGTTGTGAATTATACATACACATTCATGTATTCATTAACACATCATTTTTTTAAACAAAGCTTTTACCATTACTCTCCAGGTAGAAGCAGAATCAGACTGTTTTTAATAAACAGGTTTAACAGCAGAAATTTGGCATAACACAACACACTTTGATGTACTAAGCAGTATTTTTAATTTATGCACAGGAACACAAGCAAACATGTAAAAAGAGTTAGTTGCAACAGAACCACTGAAGAACCAAATCGTTATACACTTTGAACAGAAAACATTTTGACAAATGGCGGTCGTTTTACTTAAGGGCAAGTGCTCCAGTTTTGCTTCACAAGGCTGTACAATAAATGCCATAAATGTCCAGTCAAAAGAATAGATAACACTATCAAAATTCATCTTTTTTTTCTTTACAAAAAATAGAAAAGTATGCGGACACAGAGAGGAGGTGGTGCTGATGAGTCCTGGTCAAATACACTTCATTTTTAAGCTTCTACTTTCTCTTTAACACTGGAGACTTTGAATACATGTATACAAAAAATAGACATAGATTTTAAAGTAACATTTTCTGTACAAAAAATATGCACCTTTAAAAGCGTTAATGGCTGCTTTAGCTCAACAAAAACATGAACAAACTGGACTTTATATTATCTACATCCTTGAACTTTGGCCAATCCAGAAATCGCTGGACCAGTAAATGTTTCAAACCTTTACCGTGGGCTTGTATTTTGAAGATTTCCAAAGTGTTGGTGTCTAGTGTTAAAACCAGTGACCCGGATAACGTCTTTTTGAAATCCCTCAAATCTGGAATGCGATCAATCATGCAAAACGGAAAAAAACAGCAGAGGAGCGACATCAGATGAAGTCATGCAAAGTGTGTTGTGGTGAATTCCCTTGTTAGAAATACAAGTCTGCTTTAGCGGCGGCACAGGAATCTTCTCTCACTGTCAGATGTCTTTTCTTCTTTTTGTCCTCTCCAACAAAAGAAATATCCAGTTTTTCAAAAGTTTTTAAGTGTACCCCAAGGCACCTGTGAAAAGTGGGCTTTCCCTTTTAGTTGGCAACAATTAGTCTGTCAGTAATGAGCTGCCATAATGTCTCAACATGGGACAGTCCCACATACGAATCTCAATACAAAGCACAGAGAGTATGGACCATGAAAGTGGGGGTGGTACGTTGCCAGATATGGAGTCAGGAGTCCGCTTAATAATCGTCGTAGGTGTTGAGGTCAGTGAAGTATGCGTTGGTATATGTTTTTCCAGCGAGCTGTGGGTTGAAGTATTTGTTTCTTTCCTCCAAGAGCAGATTGTTTTTGTTGAAAGCCTGTGGACAGAAACAAGAGTAAATACATGTTTTATCAAACAAGATCCGATTTGGTACAATTATCTGCGCAAGACCAGATATTTTGGTGCAATCGCTAAAGTTGTAGTAACCATACTTAGCACAAGCCTTTTTGAGAGGTGTATGGCCAAACTTACTCTTGAAATAAAGGTAAAATATGCTTGTTTTTGCTTATAGTGTCTTGTCCTAATTCTGAAACTATCACGTGGTGACATCACAAGGTGGAACAGGGGCATATTGAGTTTTGTTCTCCAAAACTTATGTTTATGATGAGGTAAAAACTTTGCTACAAGGCTAGATTTGTATCGTCTTTGTTGATATAGGACCTTTGTGCATTCATTTAAAAAGCTTAGTTTATTATAAACTCCTTTGGAGCTCAACAGTGGAAGATTGCCCTGGTTCAGGAAGAACAGAGCCCCATTATAAACTCCCATAGGGATGTAGGAACATTCAAAATCAACAGACACATCCTGGGCTAACCAGCTATGTGCTAACTCATGTCCACAGTACGGTTGTTTTAAGGCTAAAAAGCACATCACAGTTTATGAAGCATCAAAAAACAGATTTTAAATAAAATGTTTTACTCCTGACTCACCACAGAGCTGATTAGCCCCAAGGACGTTTTCAAACTTTTATCATTATGTTCTTTTTTCAAAATCCCTAAGGGGCTTTATAATGTGAATTTGAGGAACCAAGGAGTGTCTAGGTCACTGTTGAGCGCTATTAAATAAAGAAATAACAACAGTAAATGTCTTTAATCAGGCTTTGATATCACGTGTTCATGTGACAAAACCACCTTCATCTCTATATATTGTATTGATTTAATGTAAATCCAGATGCTCATGTTAGTCGAAATGATTGAGTCCAGTTTACTTGAAATATCTAAAGTGTTCTGCTCACTTAATAAAAACAAGTAACCTTCAATTCAGTATTTTTGGATCTAAGTAAAACTATTTTATTCTATTTTTCACAACTTTTACAAAAAAAAAAAAAAAAAACTCCACAACTCGACATTTTCTAGGTAATGAACTTCCATTCTATTTATAGTAACATTTTGTTAAGTTTCAAGTTCTCAGATTTAAGCAGATGTCAGTGAAATCCGAATGTAGTCAATTCAGCTTTAGAATTGAAGCAATCTTCACCTTTAGTCTTATTAAAAATTATAAATGGATGACATAGAAAGCATTAGGCCAATGTCGATGAAATAAAACAACTGGTTTTAAATAATTTAATCCAACTTAAATTAAAACATTAAAACATAGCGATTTTGAAATGTATATCTTTGAAATTCTTTATTTCTAAAAACGTAACTCAAAATCATTATGATACCTGATCACCTAGAACTTTCTGAGTTATGTAGACATGCTTGAGTTTACCGTATCGTTTTTCTATTACACTATGCTGCACTTCTCTTTTACCCTTATTCTGAAATATTTTTATTTACACATTTTTAAAGGCTCTGCATTATTCTGACCACAAGGCAAGGTTATGCAGAAAATAAAAAAATGCAACACAAATCAAAGCGAGCCCATTTGGTGTGTGAAGCGGTGATTATTCTTTACAACACAAGGTCAGGACATTTGCAAAGAGGAGAAATGAGAAGACGGGGCATTTGGAGTCCACTTCTGTCATTGCTAATAGCTAGCATCAGCACATTTTATGACCCTCACATAGTTACTCCTCCCAGGACAAATGTTGACCATAAAAATCTATCAAAAAGAGCCACTTTGGTGTTGAACAATAAGTTGGAGCCACAGGGGTGTCTCCAATGGGCTCACGATGCGCACCTAACTCCAACTACAGCAATTTGGCAAATGGTGGTCCGTCTGCTGCTGCGTGCCAGTCCCCCGGGGCAGGCAGCGTTTGATGAGGCTGCGTTGAGCTTGATGGATAATTCCAACACTGACGATAAACAAAATGTGAAGGGAAACAACTAACGCTCCTTGATTTAAATAGACAAAATGCAAAATGTAAGTATCTGTTTCTCTGAATGCAATATTTGATGTCAAGTTAAGTTTTTTATTTGATAGCAGTGACTCATGACAGGTGATTCATAAAAAGCAACTGAGATGAATACTGAATATGAACTGTGAGGAGTTTGAAAGTATAATATGGACTGTGGACTTTATGTGGAGGATAAGGAGGAGGAGATATGGAAAACATACTTTCATCACCCTCAAATTAAGACGACAGGATATATTTCTAACAAATACTGTTACTCAGTTCTATTTAAGCAAAATTATGTTAACAGTACATCTAACTAATGCACTATTGACAAGTGATTGAATGGACTGATGGTACTTCCATGCATGCACACCAAGAAACGCAATTCAAAAGTTATTATCCATATTATCATATTATTGAAATTTCATTGCTACAATTTTAAGCAATTATCAGTAACCAAGTGATTAATGCTTTTAAGTTCTTCTAAACACTTATAGCGTTTAATAATGCAATATATATTTAAAGTTTAATGGAACACCATTAAATCCACGATAAACTAAAATGTCACAATGTTTTGATGATCAGATTTCTCCTGTCTCTTGCATGTAAACAGACAGAAATTAATAATCCTGTCTATTACTGAGTTATAGAATTATTCTAGTGTTTTAGAGGTCTTGTCGCACTTTAAAGTTGGGGTAGCTGATTTTTTTTAGTTATAAATTAGTAAACTTTGTGCTCTCCACTAAAAAGTATGTGATAAATGCAACACTCTGTGAAATAATGAGACGACTGAGTAGAGTCTGAATTGAATAATAAAGAATTTTAGTTTAATCAGGAGTCGAATGCAGTGCTCTGATTGGCTGAGCTTGGGTAGTCCTCTCCAGTTTCACTTAATTGTTTGTAAAAAAGAGGGTTTTGAGCCGAATTTGCAGCCAAAAATGAATATATGTGAATATTAATGATGTGTCAAAGGATTTATGTGAGAAAATGATCAGATTTAAAACCTTAGTCTTGTTTGCAGTGTGAAAAACAGCTACCCCAACTTTAAGCAAAGTAAAATGTACTGATGTGAACATGACACAAATCTAACAGAGGTTTCTTATCTTAACAGTCTGATGTGAAGTATTTTGTTGTAAAAAGCCTTAGCCCTGGTCATATGTTGATGGTATTTTGTTTGTTCCCTGAGCCTCGTCACCTCCATGAGCCTTGTTTGCGCTCACACAGACTCAGTGATAAACAGGCTTCAGCTCAGAGGTGCTGTGTGTCTCGGCAGGAGGCCCCATGGCTGCTTTTGAACAGCTGTGGTGCTGTTCTGACTCCTCGTCTCACCTCGCTCTAATTGGCTGAAAAATTACTGCGCTTTCTCTTTTTTTCCACAGCAATAAACATAAGTTATTTAAATGATCAGGTGGTGTTAGTAACAGGGGGCATCATTAAAATTGATTTGTTTCTTTAGTGTAACAAGCACAACCGTTTAGGGGCAAATTAGTCACTGGACTTTATTGCTAAATAAGTTCCTATAGATTGCGTTCATGTTTTAATTTTCTTCCTATCAACAACATTGAACATTGCCATGAAATAATAAAACAGGCATGTTCAAACCGATGGCCCGGGGCAAAAGCCTTTTGGATTTTAGGTAAACTGGCCCAAATATCTTGACTATAACATCTTTTTATCAACAATTTTATTCCAGTGACAGACTTTATAGTTTGATTTCAAATATAGATTAAAAGCAGAAATTTGAATTAATGGTGATTTTTCTATTAATGTCTAGACCCAATCACCTTTTGCATTAAAACATGTAAGCAGTATTTATTTTAGCTTTTTTTCCGTCTGTATTAAATACTATTGACCAATTGTTGTCACGTGAACACAATCTATTGTATATTTTCTTAAAGGTTTGGTACAGCAGAAGCTATAAACATAGGTTTATCAAATTCAATGAACAATCAAGGATCTTTGAAAAATAACTTGATTTGTGGTGTGCTTAACATCGTGACCTTTTCATGTTCTTCTAACCAAAACTACAATTTAAAGCTGCAACTCAAAAACATGAGTGCATTTCTTGTAACAAGAAAGAGAAAAACATTCAGGTTTCCGATCTATCTTCTGACCACATGCCCAGAGCCTCATCGCTAACTTCTCAGACTGAGTCAACAAGCACAAATGTGTCATATCACATGTACAAATGATATGTTATTTTAGAAAGCGAAACGGTAATTATGTACAAACAGTTTCCGGAATTTTTTGGTGAGTGGCTTTGAATAGAAATAAGCAAACAAACTGAAATTCACATGCAATCAAAGTTAGATGTGAAAAAGATGGGTTTCATAAGCGGGAAACAGAAAAAGGAGATGGGAGGAAAATAGGAAAGGTTACTCGGACCTGCCGGCACACAGGAAGTGCCCTCGGAAGTGAAGGAGCAGGTTGGAGAGAGAAAGAGGAAGAGGAGAAGAAGAAGAAGACGATGAGGAGGAGAAGAGGTGTTGTGGAGGTCAAAGGTCAGAGGAGGGGTTAGTAGAAAATCTCCAGCCGCGCATGGACACCCCATGTTAGAGGAGAGAGGCTGGTGCAAGGCAGGGTCGTCCAACGGCAACAGGACCGAGACGTCAGGCTGGAGAGAGGAGCAAGACAACACAAGCTCACACATCACACAACAACAAGAACTACAGCGTTAGTTTGTTAGGCACACTGGCTTCAAATAACACACTAGGCAGCTTGAATAAGACTTGTTCAATGCAAATTTCATGCTTGGTAAGGTTGCATGTGATTACATTGTTTTCTGTTCTGTTTAAAAGTGCAATAGTAACTTTTCTGGGGAGATTTCGCTGGAGCAGTGATTAAAGCTCTCCTATGGAACAACAATCATCAATACATGATTAATTTCTTCCAATAATTATTTTATCTGCTATGTTTTTTTATTGGACTATAATAAAATATATAAATTAATTAATTCATTGTGTTTTTACGCTGAGTTGATTTGCTTCTTTCCATAACTGAATATTCCCAGTATGAAAGATCTATAAAAAATCTCTATGAAAAATGCTCTAAAGTATGCTTTAACTTTTCATTTCATTTGGATCATGCACATAGTGTTTGGCCTTGGTGATCAAGAATACAATGTATTAGTGAGGAAAATCTGAAAATTTGTATTGATTTATAGGTTGAAATTTTGATACAAATATTGAATTCTTTTTTGTATTTATCTTAAAATTTGTAAGACACTTGATTCCAATCAAACAAATTACCACTTAATGCCACCTAATCTTGAGAAAGCGGACCTCTCTCGCTCCCCTCCTTCTGGGTCCACTGACTTAAAGTTCTAATTTCATCAGGATACGCTCCTTCACTGTGGTTCTTCTTGAGGTTTCTCTTTTTCCCCCTGGAGTTTTTTTTTTCTACACTGTTAAAAGTGATGCAGTCACCACTTTGATTTAAAACATTTTAAATTACTATTATATAGTTTATTTTAATGATTATACAATTATTTGGTGGAAAATAACTACAATTTATTATAATTTTAGCACTGTATGAAGTACTAATTATTTGATTTAGGTAAACACAATTTAAACCTTTTTTTGTGTGAGTGGCATGACCTGTGAGTAAAAACCAATTATATTGTTTTGACAAAAAACTAAATTCACTGAGCGGGCTTCTAGCTGCCTCAACCGGTCAAAGCCAGTTCGTCGTCAGTCTCAAGCCTGGAGTCGATGTGGACCGGACCGCACAGGACAAGGTGGGTTTCATGCTTACAATTTATGATATGATTTATCTCAGGCACATGGTTGTTTATTTTCGTCCACACTCTCAGACAGAAAAGCCATATTGTGTCAGAAATACATACGATGCTCTCAAGCTATTGTTTAGTAGCATAAGCTATGTTAGCACTACGATCGCTGTGCATCGGTTAAACATTTTGGACAACTGGTAGCTATATATTGTAGCTATATCTTATATATATGGCGTGAATTTATAACACTGATAAAGCGAATTCATTGTGCGCTTACGCTTGCCACGACAAGTTTGCTAGCCTCACATTTGGTATGCTAAACTAAGCTAAGCTAGGCTAAGTCTGACTTCAGAGGTGTCACTAGTTCACAGGTACAAGTTTGAAAGCACGTTGTACGCTAAAGCTGGCCACAAGCTACAAGACTTTTCTAATTTTCCCTTGTTATTTTCAGTCGCGCTTAGTCAAATCTAGTGAAGCTAGTTGCAGCTGTGTTAGCTACGTAGTGTGAGGGGTTTTGCGACTCCACTCGTGTTCCAATCTGGTAGTTTGGAGCAAAAAAGTCTAGATCAGACTGCAGTCGCATTGTTTTTAAAAAACATGTTTTTAATCGGAAGCGTGTCCGTCAGTCAAAACATCTTTCAACAAAGCCAAGCCTGCATAACAGTAAAACAATTGTTTATCACACGCGTTTCTTACCTTGAGCAGCTCTATCGGAGGAGTGGACGAGTAAATCAAAACATGATCCATTCAAATTCACGTGTTTGAAGTTTGAAAAGTTTGAATTAATCCACATGTATTATTCCACCATGAACGCGGTCACTTTTGTCCAAAAGCATGCGCTGTTGCTTCGAGGCGATACGCGAGTTCTAACTCCGGGTCTCTGGCTCTCCCCATATAACACAGCTACCTGACTCCTCTCACGCGAGCCTCGCACGGGACGCTTCTGCCCCACGACCGCTGGTTTGGCGAGGGGGAGTCAAGCAAACATCCAAGGCGCTTTTATATCCTGTAAACTAGTCCGTATGTCCGGAAAAAATGAAAGTTTTAAGCACTTCGCAAGTAAGTCCACCACGAACTCGCACAGCTTCTGTCTGCGCTCGGTTACGCGTTGCTCCCAGCCAACTCCAGGTCTCTGACTCTTCGCGGATAACTCGGGGACCTGCCGCCTTAATTCTGCTCCACGACCGCTGGGTTTGGACCGTACAGCCGCGTCCTTCTCCCACTGCACTTTTGCTCTCCTGCACTGACATCCTGTGAGAGTTTATGACAGTAATGAGCTGCTAGTTGGCTTTTTTCCTTTTCTTCTGGATTCTGGCGGTTTTTTTTTAAGAATGGTATAATTATAGCATTTGATTGCACTTTTTTCAGCGACCCGGAACCGTCTGTTTCCTTGTTTCTGATACCAATAACGCCGACGGACCAGTGACCTCGGTCCTGCTTGTGCACTAGTAAGTTTCTCTAATAATACATGGGTGTGTTATTGTTGGAGTGGAGGAATAAGCCGCTTTATTTTGTCCGCTACAGGGAAAACCCAGCCCTCCGCTCTGTTGTCCGGCTCACTGCTCTCTACCGTCAGCGCTGACAGCGGCGCTTCGCACGCACACGCAGGAGACACACGAGAGAAGAGATGCAGTAGCATATAGTGGAGGAGACAAAGAGGTGAGTAATGTTTTGTCAAAATGTATTCCTACCTGTTTGCAGGTTTTTTCGTTCCATTTAATCTGAATGAAATAGTTAATCAGGTATTGTGGGTTGAACTTTAGGCATAATATGCTTCTATTTATTTGTGACCCATAAAAAATTTCATTAGCTGCTGTAGGAGGTGATGGAATGTAGCAAACCTCCTATTCGTTTCATTGACATAATATAATTTTTGTTATTATGTCAAAATGCATGCACATTTTTGTGCATGCATTTTAACTTAATGTCACATGATATTATAGGTACAATTGTGTAATTTTCAGGAGGTCGAAAATGACAACCTAATCCAATTGAAATCAAAGTTACTTTGTAACATTTCTCATTGATATAGATCCATTTTAAGCCTCAATGTAGAATATTAGAGCTGAAAGAGCATAATTTTTGTTAAAAAACCAGCAAAAACCTACTAGTTAGTTTTAGAGTACCTTGTAGAAACCCTGAAAAAAAAAATATGCAATGCACCTGCAAGGAGAGTTAGCTAGTATATTTGTATGTGTATTATGGGTGCTTTTTAGGCACAGAAGATGTGTGTTTTTAATATGGGTGACTTATGCATTTTCTGTACTATTTAACAGGGCACTAATGAGTTGGCCTTGCAAGAACTGCGATAATATCTTGCCTACCCGAAAAGATATTTTAAAGCATTATAGACTGCATCATGGAACAGCTTGTCAGTTGCCTTGTATATACTTCCATTGCCCATGTTCATTCAAAACTCGGAGTAGTTTACATGCTCATTTAACAAATCACCATGTGGAAACGTGTATACAAAGACCTCCAACAAGTCAGCGTTTTACATGTCTAGTATGTGGATTGAAGAATTTCCCTCAGAGGCAGAATATTTTTTGCATTTGGGCCATCACCTCAAGAAAAATGAAACTGTTGGCTGGTGTTTTTGAAGGGTGCTCTTTTCAAACAAATATTTATGGAACATTCAAATCACACAATTATAGAAAACATGTGCCGCGTGCTTCATCTCGATTTAAGGCTACTGTTACTGCGACTGAACGACTTGAAGAAGTTGAGTCATTTCCAGAAGCGGATGAGGCAGAGAAAAGACACACCACAGGTGCCCGAAATGACCAACACAGATGCACAGTTGCAAAGTGATGAGAGGAGCATATTTCTAAATCACATAGCCTCCTTTCTTCTTAAACTGGAAAGTGTGCACAACATTTCAAACACATGCATTAATGAGTTAATAGATGAGATGTGGTTTGTTGCATCGGAGTCTGTGTCAGCTGTTAGGAACACAGTCCAAACTTTCCTAAAAAACAATTATGACATTGATAATATGGCTTCATTAGAGGAGGATCTGACAATGCTTGTCATATGGTCGCAGCATTGGACAAAAATGGTCCTTGTCTTCAACTTTAAACGAAGATTGTACTTCAAAACTGAGTTTAACATTGTAGAGCCTGTTGAATATGTTCTTGACCCAACTGAACAAAGAAGTTTTCAGTATGTTCCGATTCTCCAGTCTCTAAAACAGCTCTTAAGCAACAACGAAATCTGTAAAGAGCTCTTTCAAATACAGAATCATGCACCCAAGATACCTGTCATTTTGTGATGGTAGTATTTTAGAGGATCAGAGTTTTTCACTCAAGAACAACGCATCTGTCTAGTTTTGTATGTGGATGATTTTGAGATATGTAACCCCCTGGGGACATCCAGAAAAAAGCACAAAATAACATCCGTATACTGGACATTGGCAGGTGAACAGTCTCATTCTCGTTCTACACTCAATTCAGTGTATCTTGCACTTTTATGCAAAGCAGACGATATGAAAAGATTTGGATACAAAGAATTCTCAAACCACTTTTGAATGACATATCTACACTTGAAAAGATGGTATGTGGTTCCTCTCTTGACAAGACAGTGAAGGCTCTATTTTCTGTGTAGTTGCTGACAATCTTGGCGCACATTCATTATCAGGCTTGTGGAAAGTTTCTCCGGCTCATATATTTGTAGATTTTGTCTGGGAGAAAGGTCAGAATTCCAACAAAAAGGAAGTGAGGTCAGGTGCTTTTCCCATGCGTACTAAAGACAGTTATTCCTCTCATCTCCTCGCTATACAAGAAACCCTGCTCTAAACAATATCTATGGTGGTAAAAAGGCCATGTCCATTGACCGAACGATTGAGCCCATTTTCACTTGGTTGAAGGCTATCCCCAGATATTTTACATGACCTTTTTGAGGGGATTATTCCTATGGAGTTAGCTATAAGCTTTAATGATTTCATAACCAAAGGATATGTCACATTTCAAGAGTTGAACAGTACAATAACAACATTTCCCTACAAGTGGGGTGATAAGACAGACTGCCCTCAGGCCATTCCCAGTACCTATGCAACTCGAAGAAATATTGGTGGCAACGCTCATGAGAACTGGTCTCTGATCAGATTGCTCCCTCTTCTGATTGGGCACAAAATCCCAAAAGATGATCCAACCTGGGATGTTTTAATGTGCCTGAAGGATATTGTTGAGATTGTGGTGTCCCCAGTTCAAAGTGAAGCAAGTGTAATGTTTTAGACTCAAAGATCTCTGAGCACAGATTGAGAGTGCAGGTAGCCTTCCCTCATGTGAACTTGATTCCTAAACACCATTTTTTGGAACATTATCTGCCTCATGAAAGCTTATGGTCCACTTATTAACTTTGGACCATGAGATTTGAAGCGAAACCACCGTTACTTCAAACAAATTGTGAGGCGCACTGGTAATTTCCGAAACATACTGAAGTCACTTGCAGCAAAACACCAGTTAATGATTGGACACCATTTGACTAGTCTGACCACTTCTGCTGTAAGTGCCTCTAGGGTATTTGAAACGCCAGTTGATGTCCTACATCCAAATGTGCAAGAAGCCATACAGCAAGTGTCACCAGGTCAGACAAGTGTACACTGTGTCCACACCGTGTCAGTCATGGGAACAACTTACTCCAAAGGCATGATTTTGGCTTACGGTCCACTGGAGGGCTCCCAGATTTTGTTGAAATCCTTCAAATGGCCATTTTAGAAGACAAGATTTATTTTATTGCAAAAACATCCAATTCCTGGTATGATGAGCACTTGAGAGGATTTGAACTGGAGTTCACAGAGCATGTTGTATTTGTCGAACATCAACATCTATGACACTTACCCTTTGTCTCTTTACAACATTAGAGGAAGACTGATTGTGGTACTGAAGAGACACATCTGCCTACAATAGTGAGTATGGGTTAAATAATCGTGTGTTTTGACTTTTGCTCTGGTCCAATTTTAGTTTTTGTTTATTGAGATGCCCATTAGCATCAGCAGCATGCTGCCTCAGCTATTCTTTCTCGAGTCAGAGTACAATAGAAAAAAGAAATACATTTTTACATTTAAAAGTACGGCTTATTACAAAAAATATTAAAATTACACTTTCATATTGCAAATGTATGGGAATAACATACAGTTATTCCCATACATTCTAATAATTGATAGTGAAGTAATACTATGAGGGCTTGGAACCAGAGGGGTGTAAGTGGCATTTTTAGCTAAAATTAGTTCTATATATCAAATTTAAAGGTCTAATTGATCTCTATCAAGTCGTGCCAAAAAGATGCACAATAAACACACATCAAGGCAACAAGAAAACCTATTTGTGTTTACAAGAAATGGAAATGCTTGATGCCAAAAAGGCATATCAGATTTTTTGGCTATATTTTTTATAATTTTAAAAAGGTTTTACAATATGTTCATTGTGTTGATATCACATGTCCATGACTAAAGTACTAACTCATTAAAGTGTGTACATGGTTGCAATTGAAGGTTAATAAATATAGTTTAATTTAAGTGTAGTCAAATTTTTGTTTTGGATCTCCTCTAAAGTTTGTGAAATGCCACTTATGCTCCTCTGGATCCAAGTTCTCGACTAATACAAAGTAATAAATGATGCTCTTTTATAAGGTACACACTGCACATAAGCAGACAATCAAATATTTACATGTAGTCATTTGAGTCCTGTCTTTAGTCCTGTTTATGAGTCCTGTCTTTAGTCCTGTTTATGAGTCCTGTCTTTAGTCCTGTTTATGAGTCCTGTCTTTAGTCCTGTTTATGAGTCCTCTCTTTAGTCCTGTCTATAGTCCTGTCTTTAGTCCTGTCTATAGTCCTGTTTAGTCCTGTCTTTAGTCCTGTCTTTAGTCCTGTCTTTAGTCCTGTCTATAGTCCTCTCTTTAGTCCTGTCTATAGTCCTGTCTTAGTCCTGTCTTTAGTCCTGTCTTTAGTCCTGTCTTTAGTCCTGTCTTTAGTCCTGTCTTTTTTTTTAGTCCTGTCTTTAGTCCTGTTTATGAGTCCTGTCTTTAGTCCTGTCTTTAGTCCTGTCTATAGTCCTGTCTTTAGTCCTGTTTATGAGTCCTGTCTTTAGTCCTGTCTATAGTCCTGTCTTTAGTCCTGTTTATGAGTCCTCTCTTTAGTCCTGTCTATAGTCCTGTCTATAGTCCTGTCTTTAGTGCTGTCTATAGTCCTGTCTTTAGTCCTGTCTATAGTCCTGTCTATAGTCCTGTCTTTAGTCCTGTTTATGAGTTCTGTCTTTAGTCCTCCTGTCTTTAGTCTGTCTTTAGTCCTGTCTTTAGTGCTGTCTTGAGTCCTGTCTTTAGTCCTGTCTTGAGTCCTGTCTTTAGTCCTGTTTATGAGTCCTGTTTATGAGTCCTGTCTATAGTCCTGTCTTTAGTCCTGTCTTTAGTCCTGTTTATGAGTCCTGTCTTTAGTCCTGTCTATAGTCCTGTCTTTAGTCCTGTTTATGAGTTCTGTCTTTAGTCCTCCTGTCTTTAGTCCTGTCTTTAGTCCTGTTTATGAGTCCTGTCTTTAGTGCTGTCTTGAGTCCTGTCTTTAGTCCTGTCTATAGTCCTGTCTTTAGTCCTGTCTATAGTCCTGTCCTTAGTCCTGTCTATAGTCCTGTCTATAGTCCTGTCTTTAGTCCTGTTTATGAGTTCTGTCTTTAGTCCTCCTGTCTTTAGTCCTGTCTTTAGTCCTGTTTATGAGTCCTGTCTTTAGTCCTGTTTATGAGTCCTGTCTTTTTGTTATGAGTCCTGTCTTTAGTCCTGTTTATGAGTCCCTTTAGTCCTGTTATAGTCCTGTCCTTTAGTCCTGTCTATAGTCTGTTTTAGTCCTGTCTTAGTCCTGTCTTTAGTCCTGTCTTTAGTCCTGTCTATAGTCCTCTCTTTAGTCCTGTCTATAGTCCTGTCTTTAGTCCTGTCTTTAGTCCTGTCTTTAGTCCTGTCTTTAGTCCTGTCTTTAGTCCTGTTTATGAGTCCTGTCTTTAGTCCTGTCTTTAGTCCTGTCTATAGTCCTGTCTTTAGTCCTGTTTATGAGTCCTGTCTTTAGTCCTGTCTATAGTCCTGTCTTTAGTCCTGTTTATGAGTCCTCTCTTTAGTCCTGTCTATAGTCCTGTCTTTAGTGCTGTCTATAGTCCTGTCTATAGTCCTGTCTTTAGTCCTGTTTATGAGTTCTGTCTTTAGTCCTCCTGTCTTTAGTCCTGTCTTTAGTCCTGTCTTTAGTGCTGTCTTGAGTCCTGTCTTTAGTCCTGTCTTGAGTCCTGTCTTTAGTCCTGTTTATGAGTCCTGTTTATGAGTCCTGTCTATAGTCCTGTCTTTAGTCCTGTCTTTAGTCCTGTTTATGAGTCCTGTCTTTAGTCCTGTCTATAGTCCTGTCTATAGTCCTGTCTTTAGTGCTGTCTATAGTCCTGTCTTTAGTCCTGTCTATAGTCTGTCTATAGTCCTGTCTTTAGTCCCTGTTTATGAGTTCTGTCTTTAGTCCTCCTGTCTTTAGTCCTGTCTTTAGTCCTGTCTTTAGTGCTGTCTTGAGTCCTGTCTTTAGTCCTGTCTTGAGTCCTGTCTTTAGTCCTGTTTATGATCCTGTTTATGAGTCCTGTCTATAGTCCTGTCTTAGTCCTGTCTTTAGTCCTGTTTATGAGTCCTGTCTTTAGTCTGTCTATAGTCCTGTCTTTAGTCTGTTTATGAGTTCTGTCTTTAGTCCTCCTGTCTTTAGTCCTGTCTTTAGTCCTGTTTATGAGTCCTGTCTTTAGTGCTGTCTTGAGTCTGTCTTTAGTCCTGTCTATAGTCCTGTCTTTAGTCCTGTCTATAGTCCTGTCCTTAGTCCTGTCTATAGTCCTGTCTATAGTCCTGTCTTTAGTCCTGTTTATGAGTTCTGTCTTTAGTCTCCTGTCTTTAGTCCTGTCTTTAGTCCTGTTTATGAGTCCTGTCTTTAGTGCTGTCTTGAGTCCTGTCTTTAGTCCTGTCTATAGTCCTGTCTTGAGTCCTGTCTTTAGTGCTGTCTTGAGTCCTGTCTTTAGTCCTGTTTATGAGTCCTGTCTTTAGTCTGTCTATAGTCCTGTCTTTAGTCCTGTCTATAGTCCTGTCTTTAGTCCTGTCCTACATTTCTCATTGGCCAGGAAAAATGTAATTCATTGATTCGTTCCACTAACATCCGTGACTTATTTCTTGTTTCAACAGATAACATCATCATTATGGTGAACATGTGAAGTTCCGCGTTTTATTGGACCATATTGTTAAAAAAGTATCTTTTCCTCACATCCCCAAACCATACAAGAATTGGCAAAAGGAGTACAGGAAGCCTTTGGAATATCAGAGGATATAAGCATTCAATACAAAGACACAGAATTTGATGATTTCTTTACACTGGACTTCAACTGATGATCTCAAAGACAAAGACACACTGAAGATAATATGTGTCAGTCACCAACATTGGTACTTACAACCATTGAGCGCGACACATCAACACCCAATGACCAACTTCTTGAAATATCCCCAAAGCTCTACCTCTGCTGCATCAGATGATACAATAATTTTACCCCCCATCCCCAACACCATCACGGATTGCACCAGCCATGGCCCAAAGAATTTCCTGTACCAGCTTTTTCCTACACCACAGAGATGGCGCTACAGCAAGGAATGATTGAATATCTGAAAGATGGAACTCTTTTGTGTCACAGTAAATGTTATCCTCGTCTCAAAACAAACATTCTTGAGTGTTTAGCAGAGGCAATGTATACATACACAGCCTACGCCAATGATGCAGAGCGGAGTGCTGTTACTGCAGCACTCATTAAAAAATACCCATGCCTTCAAGAGCCAGGTTCCTTCAATGGCCAATACGGATGGCAGCAGAGTTTAAAATATAAAGTCAGTAACTACAGGACCAAATTGCGTGCCCATGGCGTTCCGGAGGTAATGATTAATACTCTTAAGCACAAGTCATCAGACAAGCCAGCAAAAGGCGTCAAAAAGGCAAAGAAGTGCGAAGTGAATTACTGTCCACCTATCCCTACTGGGGAGACACCAGATTCCCTTGAGATCATACGTCTACAGCTTATATCAGAGACAAAGAAGAAAAACAATGACCAACTGATAAATGACCTGATGTCACAAACTTTTAGTATGCGAAGACAAGAAATTGTATCTCAAGGACCCAGTGTTGCAACTCTTCTTGATCGATGGCCTGCACTTTTTGGAGTGTCTCAGGTATGTCTTACAATAAAATTAAATGTTTTTTCATTTAAGTATTTATTTACATGCCGTTAAAGTAAAAACCTAAATATTACAATTTTAACCACTACTACACATCTCTCTTTACAGATATGTCAAGAATTTCAGAGACTCACTGGAATATCTCTGGAGCCAACATTTATCCGAGAGTTGGACAAACACACAGCCAAGATGCTATCACTATTCAACACAAAAGGTGGAGCACTTGGTGAAAGGATGAAGTCTTTAATTATGGAGTTAGTTCAGGTATGCAAACGTTTTCTAGGGTTGGAAATTTTACTCTCACAATGTTGTGTTCATGTAATTTTTGGGGATAGTTGCAGTTTATAAAGATGACGAGCTTGATTAATTTTGGTACTTGATAATCCACAATGAAATTTTTAACTAATTAATGCTCTTAAGCTGTGAATGCAGTAACTCACAAAATATTTTCTGGATCTTTTTCAAATTTTATTGGACAGTTACATATACTGTAGTAGTGTTGTCACGATACTAAAATTTCAAACTCAATCCGATACTAAAAAAAAATCTATACCAATTTCGATACCACAGTGCCAACTTTTAAAAAAATATTATTATAGTGGAATTTTTTAATTATTATTTTAATTTTTTTTTTTATGTTTCTCTTTTTATTAGTATTTTTATTAAAATAATAGTATTTAAGGGAGTATTAGTTTATATTTCACTTGATTTATGAACATTTACATTACGACTAGGCTATTTTCCTTTGTCAGACACATTTGTCGCTTATACAGTATATATATGCAGTATTTGAGGAGAAGGGGGCAGGGCTTAGCGTGTGCAGCAAAAGAGCAGGCAGAGGCACAGCTTTTGGCTGCCTTTTCTCTCCGCTGGAAGAGTCAGTCTCAGACTAAAGATAAACAATTCTAAATGATAATAACTAAAAGTACAACCAGAGACAGTTTGGAGGTAAAGACATGACGTTTGTTGTCAGATTATTTTTGCGGGTGAGTATTGCATTGGGGTCACGAGTGCCTTCAAACTAAACACAATTATGTTTTTAAGAACCTAACCGGACGTTTCTCTGTGATCATAAAGGCTAGAAAGCTCACTTATACAGCTTTTTGCTGTATAAGTGTGTAAAAGAGCAGCTCTCTAGGCCAAATCCTCTCTGCTTCTCTGTCAGAAAGGGGGAGATTTCTGTGACGGAGCTACGTCGCTGGAGTTTAAAAAAGTACAGATACTTGTACAAACGAGTATCGAGTATCAATACCAGTTTTAGTATTTAGTACTGTTTTTAATGCACATCTATACACCCCTTTTAAGACTACGGAGATATATTGAGTCTGATTGTGCCTTTATTTCACTGTGGGGTCTCTTCTGTCAGTGATCCCCATGCTCCTCCACTCAGTACGAATGTGTGCATCAGTATGCCAACTAAAGCAACAAAAAAGTGAGATTTGTGAAAATTGTCCACCGTTGCCACAGTTTTGGAGATATTTCAGTGATTTTTTGTTACAAACTTTAGTTCGAGTCATATTTTCAAAAAATCACCTCAAAGTATAGCACTGCCCACTGTTACGGCTTTAAGAGTTTTACTGCCNAATAATCCTTCAATAGATTTCTTCTTCTCCTGCTGCGATGGGCAGATTCCAAGATGTCAATGCAGAATCCATGAGGCTCATATTGTGAAGTGGTTCAGAGGCACAAGCCGGGTTGACAACCATAGAGTCCAGATCTTAATGTATTTGAGAATCAAACTCTAAAATCACACTCTCCCATCATCAAAATGTGTGTAACACTGGAAATGAGTCCCATGACATCGGAGAAAGAGGCTTATTGAAACAATGCCACAGGAAATGTAAGTGTGGTCAAAGCTAATGAAAGTCCAACTGTCATGTAGTCTGTTATTGTCATATTATTGTTTTTTTTGTCTGGTTGAATGTAATGCATTATTGGCTTTTAACGTTTGATTATGGTATTCCTTTATTATTTACTCCTAAGTAGTAAATAAACTAATTTGTGCATTGTTGTGTAATATCCAGTCTGCTTCAGCATGCACAAAACCCATTTTCTCCACTCACTATTGTGGTGCATTTGTGGTGTTCTTATTCAGTGTTTCCCAACTAGGAGTACTTGTTTCACACTTTACAAGGTGAATTTCAATATTAACTGGAATGAAAAATGTGGTCACCATTGAATATTTTTTGGAAAAACTTTGAAAGATTTTGTGGCACAACATTCACTAAAACAAGAAAATACTATCATGAGAATGGGAAAATTTACATTGTATTGCTAGAAACCCATTTAATTGCCTTAAACCAAGACTTTAGCCGAGTGCAAAACAAAGCTTCAGGGGCACTTTAGAGAGAAAAAAACCCTTCAATTTCAATTCAAGATGATAGTCTGTAAAGGGCTGGATAGAAATCACGTTTCAACTGGAAAACAGCAAGCGTGTTTCTTTTATGAAGTTATCTTAGACCAATATTGGAAATTAATTTGTCTAAAACATAAA
The DNA here is from genome assembly GCA_038363315.1 of Mugilogobius chulae. NCBI lineage: Eukaryota > Metazoa > Chordata > Actinopteri > Gobiiformes > Gobiidae > Mugilogobius > Mugilogobius chulae. Next base: position 1,116,743 of record JBBPFD010000274.1, on the reverse strand, counting down.
GTCATAATCCATGTATGTATATACTGTATGTCGAATTATACATACACATTTATGTATTCATTAACACATAATTTTTTTAAACAAAGCTTTTACCATTACTCTCCAGGTAGAAGCAGAATCAGACTGTTTTTAATAAACAGGTTTAACAGCAGAAATTTGGCATAACACAACACACTTTGATGTACTAAGTAGTATTTTTAATTTATGCACAGGAACACAAGCAAACATGTAAAAGAGTTAGTTGCAACAGAACCACTGAAGAACCAAATCGTTATACACTTTGAACAGAAAACATTTTGACAAATGGCGGTCGTTTTACTTAAGGGCAAGTGCTCCAGTTTTGCTTCACAAGGCTGTACAATAAATGCCATAAATGTCCAGTCAAAAGAATAGATAACACTATCAAAATTCATCTTTTTTTTCTTTACAAAAAATAGAAAAGTATGCGGACACAGAGAGGAGGTGGTGCTGATGAGTCCTGGTCAAATACACTTCATTTTTAAGCTTCTACTTTCTCTTTAACACTGGAGACTTTGAATACATGTATACAAAAAATAGACATAGATTTTAAAGTAACATTTTCTGTACAAAAAATATGCACCTTTAAAAGCGTTAATGGCTGCTTTAGCTCAACAAAAACATGAACAAACTGGACTTTATATTATCTACATCCTTGAACTTTGGCCAATCCAGAAATCGCTGGACCAGTAAATGTTTCAAACCTTTACCGTGGGCTTGTATTTTGAAGATTTCCAAAGTGTTGGTGTCTAGTGTTAAAACCAGTGACCCGGATAACGTCTTTTTGAAATCCCTCAAATCTGGAATGCGATCAATCATGCAAAACGGAAAAAAACCGCAGAGGAGCGACATCAGATGAAGTCATGCAAAGTGTGTTGTGGTGAATTCCCTTGTTAGAAATACAAGTCTGCTTTAGCGGCGGCACAGGAATCTTCTCTCACTGTCAGATGTCTTTTCTTCTTTTTGTCCTCTCCAACAAAAGAAATATCCAGTTTTTCAAAAGTTTTTAAGTGTACCCCAAGGCACCTGTGAAAAGTGGGCTTTCCCTTTTAGTTGGCAACAATTAGTCTGTCAGTAATGAGCTGCCATAATGTCTCAACATGGGACAGTCCCACATACGAATCTCAATACAAAGCACAGAGAGTATGGACCATGAAAGTGGGGGTGGTACGTTGCCAGATATGGAGTCAGGAGTCCGCTTAATAATCGTCGTAGGTGTTGAGGTCAGTGAAGTATGCGTTGGTATATGTTTTTCCAGCGAGCTGTGGGTTGAAGTATTTGTTTCTTTCCTCCAAGAGCAGATTGTTTTTGTTGAAAGCCTGTGGACAGAAACAAGAGTAAATACATGTTTTATCAAACAAGATCCGATTTGGTACAATTATCTGCGCAAGACCAGATATTTTGGTGCAATCGCTAAAGTTGTAACCATACTTAGCACAAGCCTTTTTGAGAGGTGTATGGCCAAACTTAGTCTTGAAATAAAGATAAAATATGCTTGTTTTTGCCTATAGTGTCTTGTCCTAATTCTGAAACTACCACGTGGTGACATCACAAGGTGGAACGGGGCATATTGAGTTTTGTTCTCCAAAACTTATGTTTATGATGAGGTAAAAACTTTGCTACAAGGCTAGATTTGTATCGTCTTTGTTGATAAAGGACCTTTGTGCATTCATTTAAAAAGCTTAGTTTATTATAAACTCCTTTGGAGCTCAATAGAGGAAGATTGCCCTGATTCAGGAAGAACAGAGCCCATTATAAACTCCCATAGGGATGTAGGAACATTCAAATATCAACAGACACATCCTGGGCTAACCAGCTATTTGCTAACTCATGTCCACAGCACAGTCGTGTTTTCAGGCTAAAAAGCACATCACAGTTTATGAAGCTGCAAAAACAGATTTTAAATAAAATGTTATACTCCTGACTCACCACAGAGTTAGCCCCAAGGACGATTTCAAACTTTTATTATTATGTTCTTTTTTCAAAATCCCTAAGGGGATTTATAATGTGAATTTATGTCACTGTTGAGCGCTATTAAATAAAGAAATAACAACAGTAAATGTCTTTAATCAGGCTTTGATATCACGTGTTCATGTGACAAAACCACCTTCATCTCTATATATTGTATTGATTAATGTAAATGCAGATGCTCATGTTAGTCGAAATGATTGAGTCCAGTTTACTTGAAATATCTAAAGTTTTCTGCTCACTTAATAAAAACAAGTAACCTTCAATTCAGTATTTTTTGATTGAAGTGAAACGATTTTATTCTATTTTTCACAACTTTTATGAAAAAAAAAAAAAAAAAAACTCCACAACTCAACATTTTCTAGGTAATGAACTTCTGTTCTATTTATAGTAACATTTTGTTAAGTTTCAAGTTCTCAGATTTTAAGCAGATGTCAGTGAAATCCGAATGCCTTAAATCAATTCAGCCGCATTACTAAACATTTAGATTTCAAGCAATGCATAATCTTCACCTTTAGTTTTATAAAAAATTATAAATTAATGACATTAAGCGAATGTCAATGAAACTAAAACAAACTGTTTTAAATAATTGAATCCCTAACTTTACTAAAGACATTTAGATTTTGAAAATGTATCTTTTTGACGTGCACATAAATTATATATTTTATTATTTATTTCTATAACTGTAACTCAAAAACTTAACTGGTCACCTAGAACTTTCTAAGTAGACATGCTTGAGTTTACCGTATCGTTTTTCTATTGAAATCACACTATGCTGGACTTCTTTTTTACCCTTATTCTGAAATATTTTGTTTACACATTTTTAAAGGCTCTGCATTATTCTGACCACATGGCAAGGTTATGCAGAAAATAAAAAAATGCTACACAAATCAAAGCGAGTCCATTTGGTGTGTGAAGCGGCGATTATTCTTTACAACACAAGGTCAGGACATTTGCAAAGAGGAGAAATGAGAAGACGGGCATTGGAGTCCACTTCTGTCATTGCTAATAGCTAGTATCAGCACATTTTACGACCCTCACATAGTTACTCCTCCAGGACAAATGTTGACCATAAAAATCTATCAAAAAGAGCCACTTTGGTGTTGAACAATAAGTTGGAGCCACAGGGGTGTCTCCAATGGGCTCACGATGCGCACCTAACTCCAACTACAGCAATTTGGCAAATGGTGGTCCGTCTGCTGCTGCGTGCCAGTCCCCCGGGGCAGGCAGCGTTTGATGAGGCTGCGTTTGAGCTTGATGGATAATTCCAACACTGACGATAAACAAAAATGTGAAGGGAAACAACTAACGCTCCCTTGATTTAAATAGACAAAATGCAAAATGTAAAGTATCTGTTTTTCTCTGAATGCAATATTTGATGTCAAGTTAAGTTTTTTATTTGATAGCAGTGACTCATGACAGGTGATTCATAAAAAAGCAACTGAGATGAATACTGAATATGAACTGTGAAGAGTTTGAAAGTATAATATGGACTGGTGGACTTTATGTGGAGGATGAGGAGGAAGAGATATGGAAAACATACTTTCATCACCCTCAAATTAAGATGACAATATATATTTCTAACAAGTACTGTTAATCAGTTATATTTAAGCAAAATTATGTTAACAGTACATCTAACTAATGCACTATTGACAAGTGATTGAATGGCTGAGTTTGCATGCACACTAAGAAATGCAATTCAAAAGTTATTATCCATATTATCATATTATTGAAAATTCATTGCTACAATTTAAGCAATTACCAGTAACCAAGTGATAATGCTTTTAAGTTCTTATAAACACTTAAGCTAGCGCTTAATAATGCAATATATATTTAAAGTTTTATGGAGCACCATTAAATCCACGATAAACTAAAATGTCACCATGTTTTGATGATCAGATTTCTTCTGTCTCTTTTATGTAAACAGACAGAAATTAATAATCCTGTCTATTACTGAGTTATAGATTATTCTAGTGTTTTAGAGGTCTTGTCGCACTTTAAAGTTGGGGTAGCTGATTTTTTTTAGTTATAAATTAGTAAACTTTGTGCTCTCCACTAAAAAGTATGTGATAAATGCAACACTCTGTGAAATAATGAGACGACTGAGTACTGTCTGAATTGAATAATAAAGAATTTAGTTCTAATCAGGAGCCGAATGCAGCGCTCTGATTGGCTGAGCTTGGGTAGTCCTCTCCAGTTTCACTTAATTGTTTGTAAAAAAGAGGGTTTTTAGCCGAATTTGCAGGCAAAAATGAATATATGTGAATATTAGTGATGTGTCAAAGGATTTATGTGAGAAAATTATCAGATTTAAAAACTTAGTCTTGTTTGCAGTGTGAAAAACAGCTACCCCAACTTTAAGCAAAGTGAAATGTACTGATGTGAACATGACACAAATCTAACGGAGGTTTCTTATCTTAACAGTCTGATGTGAAGTATTTTGTTGTAAAAAGCCTTAGCCCTGGTCATATGTTGATGGTATTTTGTTTGTTCCCTGAGCCTCGTCACCTCCATGAGCCTTGTTTGCGCTCACACAGACTCAGTGATAAACAGGCTTCAGCCTCAGAGGTGCTGTGTGTCTCGGCAGGAGGCCCCATGGCTGCTTTTGAACAGCTGTGGTGCTGTTCTGACTCCTCGTCTCACCTCGCTCTAATTGGCTGAAAAATTACTGCGCTTTCTCTTTTTTCCACAGCAATAAACATAAGTTATTTAAATGATCAGGTGGTGTTAGTAACAGGGGGCATCATTAAAATTGATTTGTTTCTTTAGTGTAACAAGCACAACCGTTTTAGGGCAAATTAGTCACTGGACTTTATTACTAAATAAGTTCCTATAGATTGCGTTCATGTTTTAATTTTCTTCCTATCAACAACATTGAACATTGCCATGAAATAATAAAACAGGCATGTTCAAACGATGGCCCGGGGCAAAAGCCTTTTGGATTTTAGGTAAACTGGCCCAAATATCTTGACTATAACATCTTTTTATCAACAATTTTATTCAGTGACAGACTTTATAGTTTGAATTCAAATATAGATTAAAAGCAAACAGTTGAATTAATGCCGATTTTTCTATTAATGTCTAGACCCAATCACCTTTTGCATTAAAACATGTAAGCAGTATTTATTTTAGCTTTTTTCCGTCTGTATTAAATACTATTGACCAATTGTTGTCACGTGAACACAATCTATTGTATATTTTCTTAAAGGTTTGGTACAGCAGAAGCTATAAACATAGGTTTATCAAATTCAATGAACAATCAAGGATCTTTGAAAAATAACTTGATTTGTAGTGTGCTTAACATTGTGACCTTTCATGTTCTTCTAACCAAAACTACAATTTAAAGCTGCAACTCAAAAACATGAGTCCATTTCTGTAACAAGAAAGAGAAAAACATTCAGGTTTTCCGATCTATCTTCTGACCACATGCCCAGAGCCTCATCGCTAACTTCTCAGACTGAGTCAACAAGCACAAATGTGTCATATCACATGTACAAATGATATGTTATTTTAGAAAGCGAAACGGTAATTATGTACAAACAGTTCCGGGATTTTTTGGTGAGTGGCTTTGGAATAGAAATAAGCAAAACAAACTGAAATTCACATGCAAATCAAAGTTAGATGTGAAAAAGATGGGTTTTCATAAGCGGGAAACAGAAAAAAGGAGATGGGAGGAAAAATAGGAAAGGTTACTCGGACCTGCCGCACACGGAAGTGCCCTCGGAAGTGAAGGAGCAGGTTGGAGAGAGAAGAGGAAGAGGAGAAGAAGAAGAAGACGATGAAGAGGAGGAGAAGAGGTGTTGTGGAGGTCAAAGGTCAGAGGAGGGTTAGTAGAAAATCTCCAGGCCGCGCATGGACACCCCATGTTAGAGGAGAGAGGCTGGTGCAAGGCAGGGTCGTCCAACGCAACAGGACCGAGACGTCAGGCTGGAGAGAGGAGCAAGACAACACAAGCTCACACATCACACAACAACAAGAACTACAGCGTTAGTTTGTTAGGCACACTGGCTTCAAATAACACACTAAGCAGCTTGAAAAAGACTTGTTCAATGCAAACTTCATGCTTGGTAAGGTTGCATGTGATTACATTGTTTTCTGTTCTGTTTAAAAGTGCAATAGTAACTTTTCTGGGGGAGATTTTACTGGAGCAGTGATTAAAGCTCTCCTATGGAACAACAATCATCAATACATGATTAATTTCTTAATTATTATTCCAATAATTATTTTTATCAGCTATGTTTTTTATTTGACTATAATAAAATATATAAATTAATTAATTAATTCATTGTGTTTTTACTCTGAGTTGATTTGCTTCTTTCCAAAACTGAATATTCCCAATATGAAAGATCTATAAAAAATCTTCTAATGTTCTAAAATGTTCTAAAGTATGCTTTAACTTTTCATTTCATTTGGATCATGCACATAGTGTTTGGCCTTGGTGTCACTTTGACCAAATCAGTGTTCAAGAATACAATGTATTAATGAGGAAAATCTGAAAATTTGTATTGATTTATGGTGGAAATTTTTATAAAAATATTGAATTATTTTTTGTATTGTCTTAAAGTTTGTAAGACACTTAATTCCAATCAAACAAATTACCACTTAATGCCACCTAATCTTGAAAAAGTGGACCTCTCTCACTCCCCTCCTTCCTCTCTTTGATTGGCCATCGTCGTCCTACTAGAAAATTCGATTCCCACTGTCACTGGTTTCTGGGTCCACTGACTTAATGTTCTAATTTCACCAGGATACCCGTCAGTCCTGGTCACATGTACAGCCTGTCTGTTCATGGGAGTGGATCTCTCCTTCACTGTGGTTCTCCTCGAGGTTTTTCTTTTTCACCCTGGAGTTTTTTATTTTTCCATCTGTCTGTATTTCCTAATAACGCTTTTGTTGGTATTGATCAAATGTTTCATTGTTTGGTTTTCTGACAATTTTGTTTGCTAAATAAACAATCATGTCAAGTCCTCTCAGATAACTGCTGTTGTGATTCTGGGCAATACAAATAAACTGGAATTAATTAAAATTGAATTACTACAGTCAGTTTTATAGTCCATTGGTTACAATCCATTTATTGATGCAGTTTGATTATTTATCTCCACGGAGACAAGCATGTGATCACACCAGGCAAAGACACAAGTTAGATCTGTGCAGACATGACCTCAATCAGAGCATGCTTTTGAAAACAATCGAAACTGAAAAAGCAAACTTAACAGAACATCTCTACGCCAAAAAGTAAGTGCTAACAGTCCATGACAAAAGCTTCGTAGTGCACCTTTACAGTGAAATACGCCTTTGTCAACAGGAACAGTAAAATCTTAAACACAGTGAGTGAAAAATAGCTTGCACAATATTATTTTGATTGAAGCTCCTCTTGGATCTTTTCAAATCGCGCATAAAGAGCTCGACTCAACAACACAAAAGAACCACGTAGTGAGACATAATGTACTTTTACACAGTTACTGCCCTCCTTTTTCACTCACTTCCTTTTTCATAATCCATGTGTCTAAATTCATATCTTTGTCGATTTGCAACCCAACTAACAGAATTAGCCTCAGTGCTCTGACTGTAATTGCGTGACAGATGGATGCCGCTCGCACCTTTATTTTCCAGTGAAATTACATCTGCCGACATTAGCTTTGCGCAGGGATCTCTTCTCTGTTGAGATGTGTTTTAAATAGCAAGGAAAGAACACATTTTGGAAGTGGTTTTACAGATACACTCAGGAATCCAGTCAATTTATGTGGGATTTTTTTTATGAAACTAACATGTAATGTATAGCTGAGTAATTTTGTTTGTCGAGGGAAATCACACAGGCTCTTGAGTACAGTGGTTTTAGCATTTGTTAAGAATATGCAGAATATTATGGTAGCAGTTTGTAGAGGTGGCAATAACCGGGCAACACGTTGGCACAGCGGTTAGCGCTCTGGCCTCATAGCAAGAAGGTCCTGGGTTTAATTCCCAGTCGACCCGGGACATTCTACGTGGAGTTTTCATATTATCCTATGCATGTTTGCATAGGTTTCCTCCAGGTACTCTGGTTTCCCCTACCACTAAAAACATGTCCATTAATGCCTAACCTCTCACCAGGACTCAACTGCAAAAGAGATTTGAATCTCAGTGGGATATTTCTGGTTAAATAAAGGTCAATCAATCAATCAATCAATCAATCAATCAATAATTTTATCATAAGTAGATTATTTCAACCCTGGTAGGTCACATTTCATTTCAATCCAGCTACTAGTTTTACATTTTGTCAAGTTCTAAGTAGGGCTGTTCCAAAAATCGAGAGATTCATTCAAGTTTTTGTTTTGTTTATGGTCATGAATGGCATTTTTCAATTGTTTTTGAATAGGTTAAACAAAATCAAATCGAAAATTGAGATCCATCAATATGAGGAAAAAAATCCTGATTATATTTTTTCCCAGATCGCCCAGCCCTAGTTCTAAGTCTTCGTTTTAAGCTGTGAAATCCGGATACAACATAATTTCCGTCGCATTAGTAAACATTTAGATTTGAAGCAATGCACAATATTTACTTCACCTTTAGTGAAGTCAGGTATCGTAGAACTAGAGACAGTAAGCAGGAAGTGCGTTTGTCCAATCAGCAAACAGGAGTGAACTAGTTCAAATAGTAGACTGTATACATTCTTGTCCTTGACCTTGTGTCAAATATTAACTTAGAATAAGATACTATTCTACCTTTTAATTTGCAAGTTTATCACATAAAAACAGCAACACACTGGTTTATGCTCTACTTCCTGGACTATAAACAAATAAAACACATAAAAAAGTCTCTGCTGTGAAGCCATTGAGTCTCAATAATATAAAGTTTTCCACAAAGTGAAATGAAATCGGCTGATGCATCAGTCTGGCAGATTTCCATGGTAACAGTTATTTTTTGCAGTTTCAAAGAAACCATCTATTACTGGAATTTTCTTCCAACTAATAAATAAAGTGTGCTTTTATCAGCTTCACTTATTCTACTGTGAGTCTCATTTAGCTAAAGATTTCTCACTCTCTGTAGACTTAACTCTTCTCTGGTTAGAAATCTGTAATGTTTTGTCATCAGGCACTTACAGCAGATTTTAACCAGTCTTTTCTCACCACATGAACCTGTCATGGCACGTGTTGTCTCTGTCGTGGTACCATCTGATTAGCATTAGTAGCATCAGTTAAGAGAAAGCGCGTACAGTGACACTCGACACACACAGGATGATCACGCAGCGATCTGTTTGACAACTCCAAAGTGTTGAGGCGCGACAGGAGGTGTGACAGCTGATTTAGTCTCCAACAGAAGCACGTTTGCACAAGTCACAAGCAATCATGACGCAGCTTTATCTGTAACACTTTATTTTCAGCGGCACTCATTAACATCTAAATAACTCATAATGTGGCTTTGAACACAGGTAACTAAAAGCTAATTAGCACAGGTGTGACCCTGCAAGTCGTGACTGTGACTCAAGTCAGACTTGTGTCGAGCTGTCTTTGCTCATACTTCTTTGAGTATCCTTTCTTTATTGTACATATTATACGTATTTTAGGTCGCTCAAATAAACAAAACTAAAAAACCAAACTAAAAACTTTGACTTGGAGCTCTGGGACTTGAGACGCGGTGATGCAAACTCTCCTCAAAAAATAATGCGTTTTTTTATATTACATGCTCTCTTGCGTATTTGTGACCACAACACTATGTTTTATTATTATTTGTCATTCATTTCTACCGCTTAATCGTGATCGCGAGTGACTGGAGCCTATCCCAGTGACTTTGGGCCTTAGGCAGGGAACACCCTGGACAGTGGCCAATTCAATCTCTCATTCATTCACTAAGGGAAATTTACAGTGTGAACCTAAACATACATGTTTTTGGAGTGGGGAGAACATAAAAACTCCACAAAGAAAGATCGTCAGATGTTGATATGGTCCGACTCAGGAGTCGAACCCATGACCTTTGTATTGGGAAGCCAGAGCTCTGACCATTCTGCTAAGTTATTCATGACCACAACACTGTATTAAATAAAATAATTCATAAAAATCACCGAAATAGCAAAAACACAAGGTAAATTAGTATTTGAAAAAAAAAAAAAAAAGACTTGAAAATACTTGAAACAAAAAGTACACAACTTGGACTTGAAGAGTCAAAACGATAATAAAACATCAGCTTCTTCACAGATGTATTCTAGATACTTGCTAGTTAGCTGCAATAAATGTAGCCTAAACCCATCTATTCACAATTTAACATAATAAAATAAATAACTAAATGACTAAGCTTGATCCATTCCTAAAAAAATCAATTTGTTATGAATTAAGTTTTTGTTCATGTTTCATTAAAAGGGCTAAATCCACTTTCTGGATTTTGAATCATGGTGCAGTGTTCTTTCATCATTATTTCACTCCAAGTTGTATTTGGATTGATGTGTAATCTTGCAGTTTTACAATGACAAAGAGAGGCTGAGGCAGGGCTTATCAGTTCTGCACTTTTGAACAAGAAGTCAATGGACAAAACAGCCTCCTTTAAGGCTAATAAAAGAGTAGTTATTATAAAGTGTTATCAAAACGATCTTTGTATTTCTGCTTGAATAAAACATTTAACTGTTTTCCAGTGCATCATCATAAACAAGAAAGAAAAATGATTTCCTCCTAAAATTCTCCACGAAAACTATATACTTTCTTATTAGTTACGGATAGAAGCGTCCTGAAATGATGCAAGCAGGAGTTGGAGCGCTAACATTTAGCCCTAGCACATTCCAAGCCACCAGTTATCTCCGCCTTGTTAAACATCATGTTCTGCATCGTCACTTTTTATCTACACTTTACTTTCATTGGCCTTTTTCGACCCTAAAACAAGCCTGGATGTGTGTGCCTTCAAAACACAACCTTTATAAGATCATCAAGTCTATTCATACACTCCTCTCGTAACAATTTACAATACAATTAAAGTACGTTTTTCAATCTGTGCACTAAAGCTAACTCCTACTCACTTCATAAGAGTGTAATTTCATTTACGTAAGGGTTTGGAGTTAACTGATTGCTTGTGACAGTCTATCACAATTCACACTTTGTAATTCTATTCTTACTCCCAGAACTGAATTATGCTGAGTGTATTAGGAGTATTAATTAAAAACATCTATTTCTTCATTTTCTTAAGCTCTTTTTGCTGACTATTTGTGTCTGTCCTAAAAGGAAATTTTTTCATGTGTAAGGGCAACACATTTGCTACTCCAAAACACAAAATAGGTTTCCAGAAAAAATAATACCTCGACTTTAAATCTAATGTTTGATGCTATTTTCTGGTGATAGGTGTAAATAAATGAAACTGATGGACCAACAAATAAGAATCTCAAACTCCCACTGTATTTAGAAAATGCTCAAGATTGCTCAAGTCAATAGTGTCTGTTTTCAAAACCTGTTCATATCAGTAAGGCTCCCCCGTGTTGAGAACTATTTTGTCTGTTACATTAATTGTCTTGTTGCATTTATTGTCTATAGATCTAATGCTGGCTTATGTAGAAACTTGTTGACACATCGATTAAAGATGCACTAGGTAACTTTCTGGTGGAGACTCTTTTGTCTCTAGAAATGCCACTGCTTTAACCAAAATGTTTGATCATAAATTATCTTCAAGGAGACAAGCACCCACACCAAGTTACAAGTCATATCTGTGGCCAGGTGAGCAATAACGTATATTTTAATAGGAATAAAAACAAAACACAACAACAACATAGACAAACTTGCTTAAATATACATTATGACAGAGGGCCAGATTTTACTGAGGACCAAGGCTTATGGGTCACAATACATCATCACTTTTGACATGAAGATGCACCAAACAGTCATAGGACTAGAATTGTTTCTATAGTAATTATAACTTATGTTAAGGTACATTTTTATTGATCTACAAAATGTCAAAATCAGCATTATACCACATAACCAAATCTGAACCTGGGGTGTCTAGCATTAAACCAGATTTAAACCAGGTCTAAAGCGGAATTAAAGCAGGACTGAAAGAAACACAGTAAAAAGTAACCATCTGTAAATGATTAATGAGTAGAAAAATGCTTACAGTATTAAGTCTGATTTGTCACTATTTGCCAATAGAAAAAGAGCTAAGTGGATTAATTTGCTAAAATACAGTATATAAAAAAATACTGCATTTTCTCACTGGAAATGAATTAAAAATGCAACTGTAATTGAAACAAGAAAAATACACAAGATTCAAAGGCAAAACTTATTTTCAGACAGCAAACATACAATAAAATAAAGAGATAAGAACTAGTGCCAATGTTCAAACACATTGTCATTAGGGTCACTATTTCCAGAGTAATGACCCAGAATTAAATCTACAAACCTGAACATTTATTTTTGTAATATTTGGAAAGTGATTGAGGGCCGGATCAGATTCTTGAAGGCCTATTTGGCACCGACCCTTAAGTTGAATAGACCTGCATTATGGACTATTCCTAGCAAAGATATAATACTGTACCTCTAAAGACTAATTTCTAACACAAATTCAATTCAATACTAATTTCACAGGAACAAAAAAATGCAGATGAATTTAAGACTTTCTTGAACGATTAAAAAAGTGTGCTAAAGCTTGTAAATGTGTTTTGGATATTTTATTGCAGTTTTTGATATAATATGCTTGCTTAAGAAAAACTACATTTGCCTTTGTGATTGTCAAAAACTAATATTATTCTGACTAGCCATGTTAGCAATAATGATAATAATGATTAAGTCAAACCATGAAGTCTTGTAGTAAAACACTTCAGAAAATGTCACTTTTTGTATCGATACTTGTCCAAATAAGTATCTAAATTCTATACTAGGTTTTGTATTGATTATTTTATGATTTTCAATACTTTTGACAATCCTAGTTGAGACACAAAGAAGGCCCTTAACCAGAAAAGTTGCATAATACACCTTTAGTACGGTGTCCAAAATAAAACAAAATAAAAAAAGAACACATACGGTTGTTCAGATTTCCACACATACAGTAATATCAAACACACACTGACCTTAATGGCTTCCACTGTGTCGTACTTGTCCAGTTTGTTGATGTGATTGGTGATGCTGGTGTTGAGAGGCGCTGCGGAGATGGGATGGATGACTGTTGCATCGTGGGATTGCTGTTGGTATCGTTGACAATAGGAATAGACCAGCAGAGTGACCAAACAGCCCAGTATGGAGCTGCTCAAGCCCACCGCGATCATGTGGAAGAGGTTGAAATCTAACAGAAAAGAAAAAACACAACATCAAGCGACAATTCATATGATAATGAAGCAAAGATCAGCTAAAAAAAGACTATTAAGATATGTTTTTATTCTGCTTCATTGAATGACTACTGATGAAGAAGTGTTTCGAAGCAGTGCTGCCCTTAAGTCACCACCAGTGCAAATTAAACAATGACACATCTAAGCCACTTCTCAAGCACTTTCTTCATTAATGTAATTGCACTTCTCTGATTACAATTACAAACAATAATGTGCTTAATTTTGCGCTACTGCCGAAGAATCAATATTCCGCAGATAATTCCATAAGATGTATTTTTACACTCGCATAGATTTAATTAAAGCGAATGAGCAAAACAGTCTGCTTAGTTACAGGCTAATGAAGCTTTTTTCAACAAAAGTACTATTCTCAGTTGGTTTGACTTTAATTTGGTCTTGAAAAAAGCAAATCCACTGATGTGATGTGAGAGGCATCTATAAATTGCTGAGCCCCCTGCCAGACTTCTAATAAGAGAAGTAATAATGTCCAGAGCCATGTGGAAAATACTAAACTCATACTCCAAAGCAGCATGCAGATGATCGCATTGGGCTCCAAGGCTCTGGCACAAACCTAGGCTTAATTACACACTTCAGAGGAAGAGATGTCTAGATTCATCTATTAATAAACACTTGTAATTATTCAGAGCAGGCTACTAAATAATGCTACAATTCTGCTTTGCTAGGTAACATTAACTTCACTTTATTACTCTTTGCAAAGATGGCCGTATGAAAAAATCATCATCTAACAGACCGAATGTAAGTAAATTATACATTTGGTTGGAGCATTATAAAGGCCGACCGCGTAACTTTTTATACTTGAACAAAAGTAATTTTGTTGGACTAAAATTGTTTGTGTCTGGTGAGCTTTCATTTACCCAAAATCAACTCTTTTAGTGGTGTTAAGAGCTTTTAAGGAATGCCCCTGTGACATTAAAGGACAGATCAAAAGCAAATGCAGAGGACACAATTCACTATGAAGATATAAAGTGAACATTAACCCAATAATAAGATTAATAAAACCACAGAATCAAGTTGATAAATGTAGTATTTCACATCGCTTCATTGCAATTCAAAGATTTGAGGAGTTTTGTACAGAAGCACAGCAGTTTAAAACAAAATATACATGTAATTTAGAAAATTTCATGTAAGAGACTGATGAGAGACACATTTTCTCTTTCGCAAAAAAGAGACATTTCTGGTAGAGATCGACCAATATGGGTTTTTCTTTGGCCAATGCTGATAACTCTTGTTTGCCGATATCAATTTCAGATGTTTAAGGCCAATTTCTGAGTAAAATGTGGGTGAAATAGGTATGAAACAGTGGTGAAGTAGTATAACACAAAAAAAACTTTAACCTAAACTATTAGTCACCACGGTACATGTGCGTCTTTTTCACTCAATGTAATGATGCTTGAATGAATTTTGTTGTTATAGTTACTGATAAAATCAATACTGCAGACCTTGAAATAGAGAAAGATAAAACAACAAGCCTTGTAGTTTCTCTCTAAAACAACTCAGAGCTCAGCTGATCACTGTGAGTGCGGCTTTCCCACTGAGGAAAAGTCCAGATATTGGCCAAAACTGAGGCCGATAGCCGATGTGACCAAAATACAAAAAACATCAAAATATCAGGCTCAAAATATCGTCCAGCTGATTTATCGGTCTTTCTCTAGTTTGTGTCCTCTTTTTCCACCCAGAATTATCTTTAACGTTGGTAGTCAACACTGTCAAACATGTCCCTTCAATGCTGCATATTTCCTGACATAATTCCTAAACAAAGGTCCAGAGAGCTATTGGCCAAGCTATGTTCAAGAACACCACCAGATATTCACAAATGTTTGATTATTTGTATATTTCTATTAATTAAAAAAACGTTTTCCACTTTTGGTAATTAACTGCATTTATGCTTCGTTTGAGTTGTCTTACTGTACAAATCTATATTCTACAATACACTATAACTCAAGTTGCTGCATCTTTATTTTACCTTGACATGAGGATCAATGAGGCAGCATTAGCTAGACTTGTAGTTAGTTTAAAATTTAGACAGCTACAGGCCTGAAAGATGTAAACGATTCTAGTGAAAGTATGTGGAGTTTAAAAACACAGTCTTTATCAATTATTGACGTCACAAGTGTTTTAAGTTCAAAAGAAGAACCTAAATGCAACCTAATGCAAAACTTTTATGTTAAACAAGTGTGTACAAAAAACGTTTGGTAAGCTAAAGACAAAAAAATAAATCATAATATAGATAAAAAATGAGCATCATATGGGCCTTTAGGAAAATCGAATGTGGGCAAAAATGTCTCATCGATGTGACTGCAGCTATGAATCCTCTTTTATCAGTACATTTGTGGTGTTGTTAAGATTATATTTGCTATAACTCTTTACTGGATTTTCACAAGAACTCTGCTGTACTTTGCTGTTTTGCTTCATAACTTACAAAATAGCTTGGTATAAACCTCAAACTTTACCTTCATTTGGGAAACTTTTACAACTTAATTTATCAGCTCCTAACAGCTTTCTTATTGCAGACAGCGCCTGTAAAAACATCAGGTACTTTCAGCCTATATAAGTCCTTTTATTACCTCCACAGCGGCGCTCCTCTTGGCTCGAACGTGCAATTGAGACTTCTGCAAAAGAGCAAGTAAACAGCGAAAAGCAGCAGAATTAGGATCTTATTTCAATGACAAATTCTGTCTTACATGGTGAAAGAATACAAATCAGATTACTTAAAGGTGCACTGTGTGGTTTTTTCTGGAGGGGAAATCTTATATTGACTTAATGTCTTTATGAAAATCGACTGTGAGTCAGATCGCCTCTCCACAGATCTGACCAGTAACTTGACCTTATGATGTTGCCTGCTTGTATCCAGAAAAATTGACAAATTTAATGCTATTTTGTGAAACATGACAGCTCCCTGACTAGAATAATTATTGCCTTGCTTGAAATGTTTTCTGGAATCATGGCCCATTCCAGTTGTCCTTCAGGTTTGTAAATATTCCCTGGAAGTGGAACAGCTTTCCAGGTCAGAATTACTACTCGGAGGAAATATCAGACTCAACTTTGTCAGTTTGTTTGGTAAAAAATAGACAACTAACATTTACAGTCTACACATCTATATGGACCTGCACAATCTTTAAACTTCTGCCAGTATAAACGTACTGTTATTATCATTATGCTAATGTGGCTAGATACAGTTAAAGTGCATATGAGCTTAGCAAATTTGGTGACAGTTTATATGTACTTCCTGATTAAACATGAGCTGCAAATATGACAGATACAATGGAGCTTAACAGTGGAAGATCGCCCTCGTTTCAGAAGCAAATTGCCCCATTGTAAAGTGTCATAGGCCTTTAGAAAAATTAAAATATTAAGAGTTTAAAGGCATATTGTGGGCTAACTAGATATGTGCTAACTCAAATCCACAGCGCTGTTGTTTTCGGTCTAAACAGAATATCTGTAACATAAAATTCAGCAAAATGTCTTAATAACTTGCAGTTTATAAAGCTGCGAAAATGGATTTTAAACAAAAATGTAGGTCTTATGCTCCTGACTCACCACAGGGCTGATTAGCCCCGAGGATGTTTTCAAACCAATATAGAGATTTAACATGGGAGCCTGTTGAATCAAAAAGTGGGTGGTCACTGTTGAGCTACATTGCAATGCATCACATTTGAGGGAGCGTGGTTTTGTTTTGGGCGGGAAACCTCTCTGATGATTTATTGGGAAATGCAACCTTTTCTGAATGTTTATTTTAAGCATGGTTAATTCATGTCAAGTCATAAGTGAGTCTAAGAAGTTACAAAAGCAAACAGATTGTTCTGTAGATGTGAAAATATGGCAGGTGGTGCAAGCCGTAGCGGTAGCATTTAGCCCACAGCTGCTGTTAACATTATACAAATTTGGAGTAGTTCGACCATTTTATTCATCTCCATGTCTTGGGGTCGACATTTGGCACTTGCTCTTGTAGTTGTTAAACAGTGGATGACACAGATGTTGTTCGACATTAAAACAAAAGTTGGCAGATTAAAGCAATTTCCTAGTTTTTATGACTCGGATGACTTGTTACTGTAATAAGACTGCTCATTGTTTTGTCCAAAAGAAGCTAGTCGAAATCGTCACTCCCAGATCCTGGAACTCAGCATTAAACTGCTCTATCTCCATGGAGACAAGCATCTCATGGTAAGAATGCATGTAAAAAAAAAAAAAAGAAAAGAAAACTTGGCTAATCTTGGCCGTGGCACCTGGAGTAGTTTATGAAAGTATCAAGTCTCATTACAGCGAATGGAGTGCAAGACTTTCCTAATGAACCATAATAGACTGGCGTTCCCATTAAAACAGATGGATGATAAGGGATAGGGGGCAAATGGCTAATTCGACACAGAGTATTATAACCCTGCTAATTAATACAGAAAGGCTTCAGATTGAACTTTCAATCAAATGTTTACATGGCGTTGCAAGGAATTCTGCTGGTGAGAATGAGACTATAGTCATTAATGTGGGAAGATATGTTTAATAGGCAGCATATATGCAGTAATAAGACTCATTTGTGAAAGCACCAAGGTTGCCATAATGATTTTTATGAAGTAGAAATCCATACACATAGGACTCTCACATTACAGACTGTCAATAAGGAGATGCCAGTCTGAGCAGATAGCAATACTAATAATGCGTGCTAAGCTTTTAGGGCATCTGATCTCATACATTAAGGAAACTACCATGTCGTAGTCCAGTTATAATTAATTTTAGTTTATTGCCTAATGCTTAACCAATTTTCTGCATTAGACGTCCCAATTTATAAACTAATATATTTTCTGCTCATCAAAATGCCGTTATGAATTCAGCCTTTATCTGTCAAACATTAAAAGTTCAAAGAGAAAAAAAAAATCCTGTCAACAACTGATTCAATACTATCGATCCATCTGAGATATGTGAAGGCCAGAGCACAAATGAGTCATCGGCTGGTTTGTTTATGTTAGAATATTTAATATGACTTGGTTGTTTGGCTCATACACACATGAGAAAAGAATGTCACCAAACAGCATGCGTTATACATATGTGTGCGGAAAAGTATATGTATTTCTATTTTTCTAAGTGTGTGAACTACAAAAACAAAGAAACCATTCTGTAATTACATCTGAGAACTATATTGTCCTTAATAGTACTCACTAATTACAGTTTATCTTTTTAGTACTAGAGCCAGTCAGAAGTGGGGTCAAGCTTTTGTTGAAAGGCCACTCTGCAACTTTCTGGAGGTGAAAAGTCAACTACATAATAGAAATAAAAAGGTAAAATCAGATTTTGGAGCATTGTTAATAGTGATAATTGTGTTCTATGCCAAAAAGGGAACAAAATGTAGCTAAAGGAGCAACTTCTCTATGGAAACAATCAGGAGTTCATGTTGTGGTCATACAAGCTTGTTTCTATTATTTAAAATGACCAAAACATGTATCAAAAAGGTAGACAGTGCACTTTTAAAGGTCCCATATTACACAAAACTGACTTCTTTGAGGTTCTAATCATGTTAGAATGTTTTCACTGTTGTGTCTTGTTTCATTCACAAATGTAATAATCCTGCTTTCTACTTGTCCAAAGCTGAAAATGCTTTGTTTCACCTTGTGTATGTGTAGTGTTGTAGTTAACCGACTGTTTCTGTAAATTCAAACACTACATTGGAAAGAAGTTTACCTGTATAATTCGTGTAGAAATTCAAAATCACTTAGACTGCCTTTCTAGTAAGTGAATGTGAAATCACAAACATGGTATTACAATAGTGCATCATAATGGAACCTTTTAATTGAGCAAAATACTAAACAACTTAACAAGTAATAAATCAACTTGTTTTTCTTTGGTAACAATGTAACTGTGCATACAGAGTAATGTTTTACTAGCATCTAATGTTTCAACTCTTTCCATATGTATTCTTACAGTTGTGACTGTTGTAATCTGTTTTGTAACAGTATGTTTGAGTGAACTTTGCGTTGAGAGAGAATCATAGTACAAATTCCCTTTCACCAGCCTTACAAAGCCTATAATGAGGATATAATAAACCCAATAGAACAGAACAGGCACAAAATGTCCCACCCTGGCTTGTCCCTGTTGGCTTTTTATAGTAATCCCCAACTTCCCAAAGATATTAACTTTTCTGAACTCGACACCTCATCTTTGACCCAACATGGCACCTTGGGAGATATCAATAATGCATTTTATATTCACTTGCTTCTTGTATGTGAATAGGACTCCCACTGTGGACATATGCTGCTGTCTGCTGGAGCAGTTCCACTTAAATGCTGCTTTAGTGTGCAACGCTGTTCTTACCTGGTATTAAATTAGAGTCGGAGGAGCAGGGCCTTGTCTCGCTGCTGTTGCCTGAGCATTGGTTTCCTGTGGGGAAAAGGACGTCGCAGTGCCGCAGTCGGACTTGAGCTCCGTTGGAATCACAGGGGGACCAGTCGGACCAGCTGGACCAACTCTCTGGAACCACAACAACAGTGCGTCACATAAACTGTAGATCATGGAGGTTTGTAAGTGTTGAATTAAAATATGCCCTCAGCTCCATATTAGTCACACATGAGGCTGCTTTAAGGAAGGTGAGTGTAAAATAAGTAGTATACCTGTGATAAAAAGGCCTCGAGATGCTTTTTAATAAAGATATGTCTGTGTAGCTGCTTGTAAGAATAACCTAAAGCTAGTGAATGCAGTAGCTATAATATATGTTTTAATAGTGCTTACATTGGATAAAACAAAGGGAAGAACAGATTCATGTTCTATAGTTCAGTTGCTTATTAGAACATTGACAGTTGAGGTCCATACATTTACAGTCTTATGCATTGCAAAGCTCCTCAGAACAAACTCATATTCACAAACACTTTATTGGAAAAAAACATATGCCATAGTTCATATCAAGTTCAGCATTAGTATCAGTGCAAGAACATACAGTCTCTCACATGTGTGTACTTCAAATGTGCATTCACAATGATGATTTGATAATGACGACAATAAGAACAACAAATATGCACACAAATCTGATTGATCGACAAATTATTCTTTTTTGTTGTTGTGAATTCAGTATTCCAAACTGTGGTCTAGCAACATAACTGACAGTGGTTTTACGTTTTACACTACAAGAGATATCTGAAGAGCAGAAAACTGTCCCAGTTCTCATTTTTACCAACCTGAGCCCCTGTGTCCTGACATACTTTATGTAATTTTCGAAAATGCACACTTTATTGAAGTGTAAAGTGCAGAGGTGTCCAGACTGCTTTCACCCAGGGCACAACATATTTCAGCTGCAGGGCCACAGATCAATGGTCAATGCAGTGAGTCACACAGTTGTCTAAATGTAACACAATTGTATGTTATTTTTTTGTTATCAGTCCTTATTGTTTTTTTTTAACATGTCATTAAAATAATCATTAAATGCCAATATATCAATTTTTTATGTTTCATAAAATAACATAAAATCAGTTTTTGCCTCAGTACAGATATATTTTCCGAATATTTACAGTGTTCAAGTGAAGGTTAGTTCACAGGGTCTGCTGTAGTATGTTTAATGAAAGATATTTCCACCAATATCCATGAAGTTTGTTTGTTTATCTTCTTCAATTATAGATCTAGTATAAAAAGTACATGAGACACTCCCTCTTCAGTCCTTGTGTGAATTTGATTAGCAGTCACTCTGCTGAACTGCAGCCTTTGAGAGTCAATACATTTATCGAGACTTCAAACTGCTCATGTGCAGCTGACATGGTGCCTACAACTTCAATAAGTGTGATATTTGAAGACTTATTCAAATGCCCAAAATGCTCAGATGAAGCTAAGCTTAGCTGGGCGCTCTGCCCATGCTATCTCATCATCTCATTGGTCAGAATTCATGAAATAATGCAGCAATGAGCACAGGTCATTTAAAACATCTTCCAGTCATATTATACTTCCTTAGGACTAACACAGTTCATTCTGTGTGCTATATTCCTCCTATTTTCTGAATCACTGATGTAAGACTGTAGTAAAAATCTTAACAGAGTTGTTACACACATAAAAAGACATTTTTCTGTTCATTACTTACACACTTCTGTGTGAGGTCAAACTGTCACTTCTGTCAACATGGTGCATGGCAGAACAATTACAACTTAATAAGATTTACAAATCATCTGTCACCCCTCCACTTTGGCTAACAGTATTTACCTGTCATTTTAACATGTCTTACAGTGCCTGAGAGCTGGAATGTGACAGCTTGTGAGTTACCTGGGCAGGACTGCGTGTTGCACAGGGCCTCCTCTGTGTGCAGACCCAGGCAGATGTCTCCTCCGTGGGCAGGAGGGGGGTTACTGCAGGTTCTGGTCCTCATGTAGTGACCTCCGCCGCACGTCACCGAGCACTTGGACCATGACGACCAGCACGACCAGCTGCCATCCACTGAGACACATAACAGTTCAATCAGTTACCTGGGCAGCACAACAACAAGGTAATGACTATGAATGTGAGTGCGTGCAGGGAAAGTACGACTAAAGCTAAATCAGGACTAGTCTGAATCAAAAATAACCTTAACTAACACCAGACAAAACTCTTAAAGAAGACATAATGCAAAATGTACTTAGCAAAGTTTAGCCTTTTTCTTATAACAGTGTTCGTCATGCCATACTCAAGATGTATTTGGTTTAATTTTGGATGTTTGAGTAAACTTGTATGACTCAAACATGTCGCTGATGCTCCAGTATTCAGAATTCTTTTCTATATTTATTTGCAATTACTCAAAATATTCAGAGTCCGGAATAAAACAAGTAGAGGTCAATTTGTCATGTAGCCAGAAACCATTATATTCTACAGTTTGTTTTTTTATTACATTTCTTAGCCATTTTAGGCATTGTGTTTTGAAATGATTAAAATGTCAATACATGTCACAAAAACACAAGTCTCCTTTAAAGGCGCTAATTCAACCCCTCCAGCACATGTACATTATAAAAAAATGATTGTGTAGTGTTCCATCTGATAATGTACAGTTCATGAAAATCCAGTGTGACATGAGTTGTGTTATTGTCATTAGCAATGTGGCTAATTCTCATTAACATACTGACACCTTGCTCCTAAAACCTAAGTTTGAAGTTTAAAATGCAATACTTTTGTTTGCTTACATTTATATGAGAAGCATAATTGGGTATAGCTCCTTTAAGCAGGAACACTTGGAATGACCTGCACGTTTCATGAAAATACAGCATTTCATCCACATTGGCTGCCTCCATTATTGCAAAAATGAATGGAAAAAGTTGTTGTTGTTATTTTTCTTCTTCAGTTAAGTTAATTATTCATTAATAGTGCCAAGATCTGTCAGTTTTGTTATGATTTGTTGTGATTGCTGAAAGTAATTTGCATTTTTGTATCTCTCCACATTTCTATCGCAATTCAAAAATGATTAGTCTTATAGCTTGCATAATGGGTATTTCTTTTGTTGTAGAGGCTTTTCAGTTAGGTTTTCTGACCTTATGCTAACTCCTTTGTACAATAAATACAACTTGGAAATGCTTAACTTTGAATTACATAAATACAAGTTTTGTAATAGGCAAAATTAGAAATTCGTCTATGTTGTGTGCAAATTAACCTTGGAAATCTCACATCTTTATTTGAATAATTAACATAAAAGATGAAAAATGTTGTTTACTGTTTCCAAAAACTCCAGCAATGTTTAGATTTATGTTTCAGGTCATTAAAAAGCCAATTTCCTGCGTACATGATGTGATTGGAAGTCATTAGAAGTCATTTCAAACAATGAAGGGGAAATCACCATTTGTGCATACTTGTATGAGGCTCCCTCTCATGCCTGCCCCTCCTCTTCTGTTCCTCTGTCTTCTTGTTAATACAATAAATGAAGCATGCAATCTCAGTTATTGTTTGCTTTGTATTTCACTGAGTGCTAAGTACTTTCACTATTAAACACATCTCACTGAGAGGTACTTACCTCTCAGCAATAAACCAAGCATTTCTGACCATAAAGATGTTCTTTGTCTAGCTGAGCTCAACTATTGTTTTTGTCTAAAACTAAACCTAGATTGAGATTAATCTTAGACTAAACCTGGACACAAAAATACGTTTTACAGTTTGTTTTTAAATGAAAGATTTTTCACAAAACATTTTAGAATGCTAGTACGTGCACATCTTTTTACACCTTTGTGAAATAACACCACAAATTTCACTTTTTATTCCAAATTTTAACCCTTATATAAAATTGGACTATGTGGTAAGAATGTGAAACTAAATAAACCAATGAATTAACTTTGCCTTTAACCAGTAGGAATTTATTCGAACATTATATCACTTATATCACAGAATACATTGGACATTAAAGTAATTCATTACAATACATAGCAGTTTGTTTTCTGACTATGCCAATTAGAAATAAAATTCTTAGAATATCAAAAGTTGGTCTGTGTGTGATTTTGGTCAAGTGTCTGAGACTGAATTCTCAGGCCATGTTTCATTACAGTGTAGTTGTATTTCACTGTTGATCTACATTTCCCTCCTGATCCTCTGCATTTGCCTATATTTATTCTTCCTCCTCTCATCTCGTCTTCTTCTTGCCTGGTTTATCAGCAAACAACAAACAGCAAACGTCTCGTTCTAGTGGACCCAATCTTGTGCCTTGTCTTGTGGAAACTGTGTCTTGTAATATCTAATTTTGTTGAAGCTAGATTATAATTTTGATTGAATTGATTATCATCATCTGCTTTTTCGAAACAACACTGTGATTGGATGCAGGGCTGCACGATTTGGGAAAAATATAATTCGATTTGCGATTTATGTTTAAGAGAAAAGTCTCATATTTTGTTGTTTGTGAACAAAATTACAGGACTTAAAAATACAGCTTTAGGAATTTGCTAATTGCGTCCATTGACATTGCGATTTCGAAATGATTTTGATTCTTTATGCTGCCCTACATCCAGCTGTCATTCAGAGCACGTCATAAACTGATCAATAAAGCTGTATCTAAACAGGCAGCTAAATCAAACAAGAATGGTGTCTATCAAAAAGATTATTTCATTAGAAAAAGTATTAGCTCAGCAACAAGCTAACAATGTGATTTTTAACATGATATTCCAGTTCTACCCATCATTTACAAACTATATTGCCGTAAAACATGACTAAATCTATTTTTGTCCAGTTTTGTCCAACCCTTGTTTGACTGTGGCATAATAATTCCCTCTCACTGAACACTTTTACAGACAAAGTGAATGACCGGCAGCGGTGAGCAGGTAATGGAGGCTGCAGATCTTTCGTGTCATCCAGATGTAATTTCTCCATCTCAAACTGACACCACAGTCGATAACATGACGGATCATCTCATCTCCAAAATCTCACCTCATTTGTTTCTAAAGCCGTGGCTGGTGGACTTAATCCTCGCTTTAGTTTGTGTTTTTAACTCGACGCTGGATGCTGCAGGGCGTGTATTTGTGTCTGTGGGGTGTTAATTGAGAAAGCATCAGTATTCAGTGTTAGTCAGGCGAGTTACATCCACTGCTCTGGGCTATAGGAAAGAAGTGTTGTTCTTGTACTTTCAAAAGGAGAAATAAAAACATCAGCATATGTTACAGTTGCACTTTCTTACCTAGCCTTTAAAGAAATTATGCTTAACAATTAATACTATCTGAAGTAACATTACCACTATCCATAAGCAGAGATGGCACAAGTACTGAAGAGCACTAGTCAAGTAAAAGTACAGTTACTTGTGTAAAAAAACAACTCTGGTAAAAGTCAAAGTCATGCTGAAACTTCTTTACTTGAGTAAAAGTATAAAAGTAAACGTGTGTAAATGTACTTAAGTAAAAAAGTACAATCACACTGCCAAAAGTACTGTCTCGGTTAAAACTAAATACTAGAAATTTACCAGCTTATTTCACTTTTCAGGAGATTTCAGCTTAATTGTAAAAATGTCTTACTTTAATGGCAAAGAGTTTGACTCAAAATAAAACAAATGTATTGAAACTAGGCAGGAAACACATCAAAAGTCATATAATCTAGATATACTGTATCAAGTAAAATCATCTTAACAAAAAAAAAGTAACGCTCAAAGTCCAGGTTTTAAGACATTTTAAACACTCTAGAAACACTTGGTTGGTTTGTAATGAGTGTGAGATGGGCTTTACTGTAAATTAATCATAATTCATCACACTTGTATCAAGTGATGAAAATGTAAGTATAAATTATAACGTTTTTTGGCGATTTTGGCCACGTCGGCACTGGTTTTAAAAGGGTAAAAAGTGTTTATGGGCTTATAAAGTAACTCAAATGATTTTAAAATGTAGGGAGTAGAAAGTACCCATACTTCTTGATAAATGTATGAAGTAAAAGTAAAACGTCACCAGATTTTGTAATACTGTACTCAAGTCATGTACAGATACTCAAGAAACTACTTAAATACAGTGCTTGAGTAAAAATACTTAGTCCTTGTTGTCATCTCTATCCACAAGTGTCTAAATGTTAAAAAGCTGTACTGGCACAATGAGACTACAACTGTGTGTTTACAAGTGTGTCTTGTGCTTCTGCGTTGTGTAGATTTATAATTTGTGGTGCGTGAAGGAGTCGCAGGAGACAGCAGAACGTCTGGAAGTGCTCTCCGTTTAATTTCTTTCACCCAGGCAGATTTCCAGAGGGAAACAAATGCTTTTACCGCTAAACTACCAAAGCTTCACAAAGACAACTAAAATGGTTACAAACAAAAAGGACAATTTTGTGTGATTATTATTATTATTAGTCTACTTAAAAAGTGACGAAGATCTTGATTGCTTTGTGTGGAATGTTCCATAGTATGACTTTAAACATACATGTGTTGCATCAGTTGTCAATAGTTAAAAGCTTCTCCACAGATCTCGCCTGTATAATGGATCTCTGCTCACCTTGATGGAGACATATAAGTTATACTTCATACAGTGGGGGTTTCTGTTTCCATGGAGATGAGATGTTGGGCATAACTGTGCAACAAGAAAAGTACCTTTGTGTTCATGTGACGTCCAACATTCTTTAAATCAACCATATTTAATACAGATGGAGAACAGCTAAAATGATTATGTGAATGCAACAAAACGCTTATTGAATTAATCATCAACTATTAAAGTCATCGAATAATAATGGTTAACTGGTCTTCAGAGGTTCATGAACTAAAAAAAAATGTTATGACTCCAATTGAGCAGCAATATCACAGAAAATGTGAAAAATAGCTTCTTTTACTAGAAAAAACAAACAAACACATTCTTACATAAGTCAGTGTTACCAGTAAGCACAAATTTGACCTTGATGTGACTATTTCACATACTGTAGCTATTTTTGCACTTTTCAAAATGAAAAAATACTTGTCCTTCTCAATTTAATTTTTAATAATTGTTCCATAGCTAAGTGTTAACCTGGGTTTATTTTACCTCTCGTTATAATTATTTGAGATCATTCCCCAATCGAAGTCACTTGTCAAAATTGAGTCAGTCATGCTAGTTGTTAGCTTGACTATATTTTCATTACTTAAGCTGACAGAAACGGCTAAAAATACCATCTGTCAGGTGTAACTTTAGATCGCACATGAGATACAAAAAAGTCTGTTAAGAAAGCTTAATCATGTTTATTTTTGATAAAGTCACTTGAAATTTCATAAATTTAACACTAACATTGGTGACCTCAAAGTTTCACTGCTCCGAGCTGTTTGCTTAACTTTATTAACAGTTAAATATTGTGTTTTCACAAACGTTAAGCTCATATTTAACTTATAACAAGCACATCTGAAAAGTTATTGATAAATATAGATTATTCTTTGTCCTCGTAGGTGTTGCCGTAGTCAAACACTAACGTTTATCCACTTGCACAGAAACTTCTGGGCATTCGCACATCAACTTTTGACTCAAATTCGGCACTGACTCCGATCAGCTAACATGCTAGTTACCTTCACAGAGCTAAATAAGAAAAGCTGGTGGGGAAAAATAAGGTGGATAGAACAACAAATCTCAATTTTGATGTGACTTTTTTCTTTTAAAATTATTCTTATTTGTTTTAATTTGAGTGTAACTGTGGTCAATCTTTTCTACTGTGTCCACCTCAGATTCTGGTACATTTTTGTCAGTGCCTGTATTAACTTGTCAAATCCAACCAGCCTCTGCACACAGCCTCATGTGTCATTGGTAAACCACCGCTCTTTTCAGGATCACTTTTGACAGCTTTGGACAGATCGTCTGACCTGGACGCCTCACCATCCCAATTTAGCCCTTTTCAAATCTTCCTTTCTTGCCCATTTTTACACCAAACAGCCTACTCAAACTAAACAGCCCACTCAAACTCTACTCTCCAACAGCTGCCATCATAAGCTTCATCTTGAGATTATAATATTCTGCATTAACATTATAAGCTGAGCGTTACGTACAGTTTATAGTAAATAAGTGAAAAAACACATTACGCAACACATTACACATTCTAAGCATCTTTTTCTTAAACCCCGATGGCTAAAAGACCCAGGATAATGGCAGCCTTTAGTTAATTGAGTCCGTGTTTAGAGCTGATAAAGACTGAGGCTATTAGCTGCTACATTACTAAAAGGTATGTGCTCCAAATGAACTAATTGAAACCAAGTAAAAACAGCCTTCACAGACGGTCATTTCCATTCACAATGGCCTTCCGCATTGGCCTCAAATGTGATGAGATAATCTGATAATGGGTTCATGTCGGACCATTTTTAGAGTCAATATCAGAGTAAAATTAGATTAGCAACAGTGTCTGAAAAGGCTCGAATCATTTCAGAATTTTCTTTCTTGCAATGGTATTTGGGAATACAGCTGTAAGACTCAATTATACGGCTGACATTATGACAATTCATCTCATCCTTAATTTGCATGTTACTAAATGGTATTTGTAATTTAATTTTGAATTCAGATATTGAATGATATTGACGACAATCAACTATGTTACTGTTGTATGTCTCCCTTATTTCAGCCAGGTTTTCGAAGAAAATGTAGGTATACAAAAAAATGTAAAAAACGTACAATAAGCACAAATGTGATCCCAAAAAGCCAAAACGTAAAATAACCACAAATCTTGGTGACATTTCCCCCATTTGCCCAGGCCTAAACGTTTTAATAACTGGAAGCCTAAACTTACTTGTTAAACCCAAAGAAAATGTTGCAACGGGGCTTCAACCAAAAATCGTGTTTTTTGTGTGTTTTGGCTTTTTGTAACATATTGACGTAAAAAAGCAAGAAAACTTGCTTATTATCGTAAATTTTTGACTTTTTGTTGTACATCTACGGTACATTTTCTTGAAGACTCTGTTGCTCATTTAGTATTTGCTTTCTCTTTTTCATTTGCCATTTTGTTTTTTTCTTGTGTCTTCTGTTGCTATTGATGGACTTTTTGGAGAACATGTCTATTTTGGGATTCTGCCTTTGCAATGTGATTTAGTACATCTGTCTTGATTTTTCTCAACTCTTTAAACTACGTACTGTCCATTCCAATACTGAGTTTGTTTTTGAGACAAGTCTGGCAAAGAGTCCTTATACTGTATTTGATTAAAGGACACATATTATGCAGATTTCAACCTTTGAGTTTTTAACATTGCGTGCTCATAAAAAACAACACTGTTTGAGATACTTTTCTTTTTTCCTCTGAACCTCAAAAACACTGTCCTGAATGTCCCAGATGTGTGATGACATAGGTACATCTCTCAATTTCCTCTGCAGTGTTTTAAGTCCTTAAATTATCCAGAACTGTTTGGAGCATTTATTAGCACATCAGGCATCAGGAATGATTTGAATATCTCTTGTGTCATTTCCTTTGCAGTCCTTTGCAGATGGAGCTCTAACTCAGTTTCTGATGTTGGAAATGTGCGATTTATTACACTTTTTGTTAAGTTGTTCTACAAAAGTAAAGATTCTTAAGTGGTTGTTTTAAAGTAACAAAAATCTCAATGACTTTTAATTTAATCTCATAATTTGCAGAAGACCAAATGAATGTGATGTTGCAGCGATGCCAAAAGCACAGCTCTTGTTCGACCCGCACACTTCCTTCTTTCTCCTGGGCCTGTTAATAATCATCACCTCGCTCGTGTTGGACAGCAGGTGTGCCTCACGCCAAACTGAGCGCTGGATTTCCATTTAGACAGCTTACTTCACCCGTTCTTTTAATTAGAAAGCCTGATGGCGGCGTCTTGAGCTCAGAGGAGAGCTGAAAAACGCATTGTCTCAGGGCTTTTCACAACACGGCACGAGCTCGCCACGCTGGCAGCATAATTACCCACCGATGTAATTACAATAGTGGATGCGCCGTGGGACGGTTTGTTTGATTCCTAGTGTAAATTGGGGTCTTCGTCACACTTCTTATCAACGGCTGATTTTCTTTGGTTGGCCCTGATCTGATCCTCCTGTGTGGGGATGCTTCTTTATTGACTCGTTGGCTGGAATAATAAAACATATCAACAGAAGGGCGGAGGAATTAATCACATCTTAATCGAGATTGAGAGTCAGGATTTATTATTTATCTTTAATGATCAGCTGGGGTCTTTTTAAATTGAGTCAATGCTCTGTCAAGAAAAGTGTTTGGTTTGGAGCAGAAAGAAGAGGATTTTTTTGGAGGACAAACATTTTTGAGATTTTTATTGATGAATATGAAGAAAAGCCCCGTAGACTAGCCAAAAAACACACTCAAGTATGAGGAAAGTAAACTAAAAAGACATGGTATTTTCTAAGAAAAGCACAAAGTAGTGTTGTGGAGGAGAAAACAAGTACTCAGATAACTGTAGGGGTAACTTCTGTTGTTTTAGTTTAATGTTGCTTTACAGTAATTGGGACAAAGACAAACATAAAAAGCACATGTGATGTAAAAGCAAAACTATACAAACAATCTAAACCAAAACTAATAAATCAAGATCTAATTCATGCATTGAGCCATTTCTGTACAGAGATGCTTCCTGTATGACATAAATTGGAAAACTCAAAATGAAAACACTTTTTTTAGTTTGTTTAAAGTAATCAACAGTGGTAAAATTTGACTCAAGTAAAAGTTCTAATCCAGTATATACTGTATTAATCTTGTATATACTGTGGGTAATGATGCTCCTCCTCTCCTCCACTTCTGTTCCTAACAATATCACGTATGAAGAATTAAAGGGACCTATTGTGTTAAATCCACTTTTCTGAGTCTTTAGCGGTGTTCTAACGATGTTCTCTCATTGTTTGTTTCCACAAAGTTGTATTTGGATTCATTTGTGCATGTTTGAGTAATCATATATTGTTCTGCAGCAGGTTCTCAAGTGCTCTGAAAATTCCCGTTCTCACCTTCCACCTATCCCCACCCGCCTACCAGTATTTATTTGTGTTTATTTGAAAAAATTTGATTCATAGTAATGCAAGTAGGGTTCAACATTACCCAGAAGCCACTTTTTCCACAATCAAATACAGTCATTCCAAACAGGACTTTAAGACAAATAACTGGGTGCTTAACATAATGGAAATATAGTAAGATTAATAAATGTTGACCAAAACTGAAAGAAAAAAATATTTTTGTGACAATCTGACAAAATGGACTAGGTCAGCAATTTCCCATGAAGTTACTGCTAAGCAGCTTCATGAAGAGCTATTTACTCAAAACGTAAAAGAAAAAAAAAAAGATTTCAAGATCATCACATGGTGTGCACAAAATTCATGAACTATAATCTGACTTTTTCACTTGGTGAGATTTCCTTCTGTCTTACATGCAGCTCAGCCTAAGATGACCGGTGTTTTCTTTTCTTACATGGTGACGCTGTAACTGTATCGACAGTAGTAATGTAATGTATTACTGTATTCTATTTTTCTGTCACATATCAGTGATGTTGTGAGGGATATCCCACTTTAAAACGAGACTATCCCAGTTATGATCACCTCTGTCAGCGCACACCCGTTACCTCTCTTACCTGGACAAGGCGTGACGTTGCACTCCTGAAACTCCTGCGCTGGTCCCAGGCACGTCTGCCCTCCGTACTTGGGCTCGGGGTTGGTACACGTCCTTTTGCGGCTCCTTATCCCACGACTACAGTCTCTGCTGCACTGAGACCACGAGCTCCAGGCCGTCCAGCCCCCGTTGACCGTGTGTCCCGAAATCCTCCCTAGGCGCAGCACTTCACCTATCACACAAAAAAACAGCAGCGCAAGTGAGAACATTGCTCCAAACTGCCTTTTCGTGGAGTGTTTATCGTCCTCTTTTGTGCACAGGTAGGATCCTTGCTCTCACTTGCGGCTCCGGCTTTGTGCATTTGTTTTGAAGAGCAACAAGAGGGCAGAGAGTCAATAAAAGCACTTGATAACAGTGAATGTGTCTTTACTCTTGCAGTTTGGAGATAGTCTAAAAGCCCCATTTGAGCTGAAGGAGCAGGAAGCTGTCGCCATTTTCACGAGGCCATTCAGGTGTAAATAAGGTCTAAAAATGTCGACAAGTACTACAGCCACTTGAAAGGAGACGCATTACATTATGTCTATGAGCGTCGCTATCATAACATTACCCATTACAAAGTGCAGGCTGTGAATAATGAGAGTGTATTCCTCATCCTTTAGAACTAGGATGCACCGATCCGATACCTGATCGGATATCGTGCCGATCCAGGACATTTGCTGGATCGGGTATCGACCCATGGATCGTCAGCAGATATCATAGTTGTGTCTTTAATTGGACATAATGAGACTATTTACAGGTGGTGTTGATCCAGAACATGTCATAATATTGGCATTTTATTCAGATTAGTTGTTATTGTACTATAAACAACATTACATACACTATAGACCAATGTATTAATTTTATTAGAAAAAGAAGCAATTTAGTCCTTTCACTGTATCGTGATATCGGTATCGACAGATAGTTAAAGCAAATATCGGATCGTATCGGAACAGAAAAAGCTGGATCGGTGCATCCCTATTAGAACTTACTGCTATACCAAAACTAGGATGAAATGTGATGTGCTTGATTTGATAATGTTAGGGTTTTGTTCAGTATTGTGTGCCTCATTAGTCTTGATCATGATGAGTTTAGAAGAGCTTTTCAGAACTTTCAGGAGCCAGACTGAGTTGAGTTGTATTGGAATGCTAGCAGATGCTATTGCAATGCTAAAACATAATAAAGGAACATCCTGGTTTTTCGAAGACAAATTGATCTATTAAAAGACATGTACAGTTCTGCAAAACACACACACAAAGAATTATTATTAGACAGAAACAAGACAATACATACTCATTTGAACCGGTGTATTTCTAGACTGGGACAAGATTGAGTTAAGGTTTTAATTGCACTAAAACTAAACTAAACTGAACAACAGACAAACAAAAACATGGGCATAGGTACTTTAATCGCAAATCAATTCAAAATCCAAAATTTGAATCTGACTTGCAATTTAATTGAAGCAATAAACAAACCAAAACTTCCGGTTTCATTCAACATAAATACAGCTAACTTTAACATCTATTGTTTTTGTCAATTCTCCTGGACAAGTCTGGATTTTAAACAGAATCCCATTTGCAAATTGAATCTCAATAGTTGTCCCAAAATTCACAATTTTATATATTGTAGCCACTGCAACCACACTACTACAACCAAGCAAATACCTAAATTGCTTCGACCTCTTACAATTTGTAGCCACAATCTTTCTTCATTACATAAAGCTAAGAAGTCATAGAATTAACAGTGAAAGCCCAGTACACATTAATCTGTCTTCAAACTATAATAAGGACTGAAGGAGTTGTTCTGCTAAAATCAAATTTCAAACAGCTTAAACCAATAAAATGTTTGTGAGCTAAATACTACAGTTAGCATTCATTCCAAATGGTATGTCATTATCATGTGATATATGTATTTAAACTGCTTTGTTTTCATTTTTGCTCAAGTATCTTTATAGACTTTGAAGACATCTGGCTACACATGGCTTGATTTTGGCATTCTTTCTTAAAATATCTATGACAAGTTTTAGATATTCCAATTTATGTTGAAAATCACAGGAAGTGGAGCAGCGTCTTCAACTGATGACATCACACTAGGGAGACGTGGAATTTTTCTCAGAAGAAACTAATTTAAGAGCCCTTTAAACCTAAATTGAACTAAATTTGCGTGTTCTAGTCTAATGTATTTTTATGTCATAAGTAAAGCAATTCTTTAACATTAGAAGAGATTTGACCCATTTTAATATACGATTGTTAGGCAACTATCTAGCGTGTTGTCATCATTTATGAACAGGAAGTACATTTTCAGTCCTAAAAAAAATGTTAAGCTGTAATAAAATATGCAAAATGCTTAGCAAAGTCTTAAATATAATGAGCTTAACTTTGTTTTAGTGAAGTAGTTCAACCTGTCAAGTCCTATTATTGTTAACATAATATCAATATGACTGCCACTATATGCAACATACTATACAAGTCTATTTCATGTATTCTTTTATTCCTTGCTAAGTGTACAAAGCAAAGTACTCTGTATTTCTGTCTATATTTTACAAATCCCATTCACTGCTTTTTAATAAAGCAAGTAAAGTAAAACTGTTTAGTCTTACAAAACAGGGCTAAGTAAATCATAGACCAAAATCATTTTAAAGCTTCAAATCATTTTCCCTCCACACAGCTTTAGTGAATGTTCCCTTTACACGCATAATTATGAACACAGCAGTCATGTGTACTTCTTTCTAGGTTGAATTAAGGCCTCCAAATGAAAAAGTGTCTATTCTATTTAAGCCTAATTATGCATCAATAAGAGAAGCGGAGCAGGCATCTGGAGCAGACACAGACGTGAGGTTAAAATACGGCCTGCCTTTTTCCAATGAATGTAATCACCTTCAATAGAATGAGAGGCACCGCTCATGAAAAATAAAATTTACTTTGACGCTGAAGGCTAAGCTAGAGCGGAATCAAATGAGGACAAACCCTAGAAATGTAAAAACAGTCATAATTATGTGTCTATTATTGTAACTTGTCCAACACACACAATGGATAATAATTACATGTCATTTCATTGTGTTTAGTTAATGTGCACTGTGACAGGCTCTTGTTGGGATTGTGGTAAATATTTATCATTTTACTCATGACTCAAGTTGTAAAAATGAAAAATAAAAGCTGAAAATTACAGAAAATGTTTGTTTCTCAAAAGAGATACCTACTTGTGCAATAAAAAATCAATGTTTCATCACAAATACAGAGAAAAATGTGCATACAACTGACAGTGTTATAAAGCAGTTATTGTTGTGAAATTAAAACTTTTTATATCATTTTTACTGGTCATATACAACTATAAATGTCGTCAGAAATGACAAACTGAGAGAGAATGAAGAAAATGTTAACATAATCATCCTAAAGTAGAACTAAGCAACACTTTTGGCTTGTTAAATGTATTTGCAAGTTTTTATAATTTGTCAACAACATGTATCTGTTACTTCTGCTTCCTCCGAGTGGAAAACAACTTGGATTTATATCACCCAGAGAGGAACTATCCAACTTTTTTTTATATTTGAAAGAGCTAAGTATTTTTGAATGCATTTTTTGTAAAACGTAGTCATTAAAAAGTTTGATCTTGTTTACTTGTTCAAAATCCGATCCAGCTTAGTCCTAATCTAGTGCAATTAGGTGAAAATAAATGACTAAACATGCTTTGTTTTCAGTTCATTTTTGGGCTTGTTGCATTTGACACTTCTTCATATTCTGTCTGTGTTGAGATCCCAGTGGGATTTGTAACACTAACAATATGAGAGTTCATCACAGTGAGATTGTGTTACAAGACGGAGTCGCTGCTGCTGTCATGAGCCACTGTGCAGCAGGACTCAGCCTAATTGGATTTGATGTTCACTGGTGATGAAACCACAACAATGATTGGAGTGGTGCTGGACACATGAGAAGCTATCAGAGCGTTTAGCATTTTAGCCTCTGCATTTGGAACACAACATGTTGCACAATAGGCAAACAAAATGGAACTTTAAATGTTTTTTTTTTTTCTTTGGTGAAGCAAATTCAATATTAAGATAGATACAAAGAGCAACATGTCATATTTAGATGGCTTGGCTTTCTTTTCCTTTATCAAGCCCCAGGAAAAGTTTTAATCGTAAAAAGAAAAATGGAAAACAGTTGAGGTCCCTTATTTACAACTAGAACAGCATATCTAGGATTAAATCTGTCTCAGTTTGTACCTCAGACTTACAAATAAAACAAACAAACAAAAAAATTAACCCAAGAGAAACAAAAATTATTGAGATAAAAGTCAACTAATTTAGTAATCGAATAATCGTTAACTTGTCTTTATACATGTTCTTAACACCCCAGTGCTTTTGATGTAAAAACTTGTTTGGCTAAACCAAGTGTAAAAGTTTAAAATAAAGGAATTAACTTAGACTACTAATTATGGTGTTACAAAAATAAATAAAAAAATCTCTTTCACGTCATTTTCAACACAAAATAAATAAATTATTATTGGTTTCAAACTAGTTTTAAGCTCAAGATTAATATAAAGCTCATCAGAAAAAGTCAAATTTTGACCTTTTTTTTAAGTATGAATGCTTGTTCAAATGAGTATTCAGCTTTGATACCCGTTTGAGTGTTGATTAGTATCAGATTTTTAATACTTTTGACAAACCTAAAATCTACATCTCTGGGACGTCCTGCGACATTACATCAGCTCACATTTGCCAAAAATCTTGTATTTAAGTCACTGTTGCATTCTAAACAACGATTAATCGAAAGAATAATGGGTCAACTAACCGATTACAAAAAAGTTGCAGCTTAAAACAAAAAAAGAACTTTTGTAAAGTTATTGCAAGTTTCTATATCTTTAAATTGGGCTGTGGTTTTTCAACAGGAATTGTGGAAACCCAATATATACCCAAAGTAATTCAGGCCCGCAAACGCTGCTTTACTGCTCAGAATAATTGACAAAAATGTTTTGGAGAAAATTAGATTCTGTTTCTCACTTATAGTTAAAGTCAGTGAGTTATCAGAGGCTAACAGTCTCAGCTTCATGTTTGTGCTCCAAAGGACCACTAAACAGTTTCAGTATTTTAGTCTTGTGATTTAAGCAAAATAGGCCAGAATGTTTGTTAATGATATCTTCAAAAACTGACTGTTTTGTAGATATTGTCTACAAAACAGGCGGCACTATCATTTAACTTAATGTCCAAACAAAATCCAGCACGAGAAGCAGTTGTTACTTGACGTTGGAACACATGCTTGAATTTTGGAACGTCTGGTCACCATACTTGTGACAGTGGAGGAGAAAGCTGTTATCCATTAGAATTTTTTTTTTCCACTCAAAGAAGCGTCTGTTTTTTTTACTGTCCTGCGGAATTATAACAAAGATTTGGCTGCTTTCCCAATGTTATCCTGAGCATATTACAAACAAAGGTCGACTTAAATGTATATTTCGGTGGAACGCACAATGTATTGACAGTATTGAAAATGAATGTACAGAGAGCATATAAAACACCTCTTGAGTAAAAGTTCCATATCAAACATCAGACTTTAAAACAACTTTTAAAACACTTTGGACTTCTGAAGTTCAAGTGAAAATTCCACAAAGAGGTTCACATTTGTATATTTCATCTGCAAGGCATTTTCACCATTTATTCATTTAAAATACAAGGTGGAGAGTTGCAGAGGTTAAACTGAAAACCTGCTCATTTTGAGCTCTGGCTTTAAAAACTTTCTCACAAAGACATCACAACCTTCGGCTTTGGTAGCTTGCATTTTTCTTCTCACCTTATCATTTCACTAATCGTGTATCGTTTCCATCTCCTGAACTGCATTAACCTTCTTTACACCTGCTTCCTCTCTCCGTCCTCCTCTCTCACCCTTGTTGTTCTGTCATATGTTTTTTTTTTCAGCAGACAGTTAGCCAGTGGCCGTAAGCTCATTTATATTCTGGAAGTGGCATCAATGTGTTTACCTTGAGCAAGGATCGCAACCTTTTCGTAACTAGAGGGCAACCTTGGCAACTTCACCTCCAGGCTACGCACTGCCAGACCCTCGGAGGTATGTGTTTTATATTGATCTACTTCAAACTAAGAACTGTGCGTGTACTCCTTATCGCTCCACTCCATTGAGACTGTACACTGGCTTTGTAATGGCCACCGTCTAAACAAAGGCAATTCAAACAAGTGCTGGCTGTGATGTAGTGGTCATGCTGTTAATGCTACTTCGAAGGGGCGGACCTCCTGTCGCCAAAACAAACAGCGTGGTGCCCTCCCGCTCAAATAGAGGCTGGCGGGGGCCATCGATCGGCAAAGAGGAAGAACTGGGTCTGCTGATGAGATGAGAAGGACTGTGGCTAAAGTAACATGTACAATCCAATAAGCAGGAGGGGCATGAATGAAGTCATGTATAAACATAGTATGTGCCCTCTAAACATAGAGGTTACAGGT
Organism: Mugilogobius chulae; assembly: GCA_038363315.1. Lineage (NCBI taxonomy): Eukaryota > Metazoa > Chordata > Actinopteri > Gobiiformes > Gobiidae > Mugilogobius > Mugilogobius chulae. The sequence goes on along the minus strand of JBBPFD010000274.1, from coordinate 1,079,127 downwards.
CTTACTCTCTGTCTACATTGTGAAGAACATATCCAAATAAAATACATGTACTGAACACAAATCGGAAAATATCACGTAAAGAGTACAGGATAACAACTCCCACAGTGGTCCAGATCAGAAATCACTTTATTTCTGAAGGTTTTCACAATTCTTCTTCTTATTTTGCGAAAAGCTGTTGATTTAAACTACAGTTATATGCTTTTAAAAAGACTATGCATTGTGCATAAGAGTGAACATTTGACACATATCCCTTCTATCTGTCACTTCTAGCCAAATCGAGTTCCTGCTCAGTCAGAAATGCAGTGAATGTATAGAAAGACGCAATTGGCATGAGAAAATGTTAAAAAAGCACCCACAAAAAGATAATTCATAAATCTTGATTAGAGGTGCAAGAGACATTTACAGGTGACGGAAAGACAAAACTGCAATATCTATGTCAAACTGACAGTAGACCCTTGTGTAATAGTACTTGAGATCGGTCTTGGTCTTGAGACCAGTCTTGAGAATGCTTTTTTAAGGTCTAGGTCACAGACTCAAGCACATTTGGACTGGTCTTGTCTTGGTTTCAATCATGTCGTGGACTTGGTCTTGGACTTGATCTTGTCTTGAACACCAAGACCACATTTGATTACCACCACACTCTGCTAAACTTGCACCAGGATTTCATGGCCCCAGTGCAGTGATCTGTCCCAGGCACAGTTTAAAAATAAGGACGGTACAATAAGACCATGCAGACACTGATAAATGTTTAACATGTTTAAAATTCTCCTTGATTTGGTCTCGATGGACCTGTCTCAACCTAAAAAAACTCTCAGTCTCGTCTCAGCCTTGACCCTTTTTTGGTTCTGGAACTCGAAAAGGTCTTAGTCTTGACTATAAGACAACACAACACAGAGTAAGATACAAACACAGAATCATTATGTGTTTGGCAAAGTGAATGCAGGCTTAGTCTATAGGGACCATGTACTGTATATTATTTACCATCCTTACTTCAAACCTACAGAAAGCAATTATTATAGTATATGACAAATACATTCAACTGAGAACAAAAAGTATATAATTTTAAGTTTTAATTTTTTTTTACACGGTGACACGGGGAGAACATGCAAACTCCACCCAGAGAGATCGTGAGATGTTGATATGGTCTGACCCGGGAGTCGAACCCACGACCTCCTTGTTGGGAAGCCAGAGCACTAACCGCTCTGCTACCGTGCACCCCTGTTTTAATTTATATTTTAGAAACCAGTCTAACCAAAGCCATACCAACAATAAAACCACTCCAGAACTATGATGTACCTCTAAAATCACCTTTACATTTTCATGTACTACTCCCACCTATTTCTCTAATCAAGGCCTTCGAATCTATTTTACTAGAAGAACAATCCACTGGTGGTCATTGATCTTCTGGAGCCCCTCATACACGCAGAGAGTAAACTCCTGAACAGCAAGAGACCACCTAACTGACCAATCACAGTGAAGTACCTTGGGCCAACATTGACTTTCAACCTCAAACATCAGTGTGAACCATAAGAGCATCAAACAGAGGCCACACCAGAGAGCCACAGAAGAGTAAACAAGCTCTGAGCTACTTCATAGACAAGAGGCTCAGATAAGACTGATTTAAGACATATCTGAGAGAGACGGTGTAACCTTTAGGCTCTCACAAAACAGCACACTTGGATGGGGACAAATTCTCTCCCTTCAGCTACACAGGCCTATTATGTGGATATTGAGCCAGGGCTGGAATAGGGCTTTTAGGCATCTGTTTTTCTGTTTGGTGACAAGGTTTCCTGCCTTAATTAGGCCCCATTTCGCTGAAAATGAGGTGTCAAAATTGCAATTACCACACGATACGGAAACCAAGGCAGAGGCGATGTAAGTTCATTCCCAGCACGTACAGGCTCTGCTATTGAATCAACACAAGAACACAAACTCTTTACCTGTGACGCACCAATACGTCTGGGAGGAAATTTCATAACTTTCAAGTTCAAATGGACAAGGTTTGAGCTCTTTTACACCTTCATTTATTCGGTAACATCAACAAAACAAGTGAAGAGTTTAGAGGCAAAAACAGGTGCTATAAAGATACAGATTTATTTTTATTACTACACTAACACAAATACATTAGGCAAAGTTGGTTGTTTTTTGGCAGAAAAAACGTTTACAGCCTATAACATAACACACACCTAAAAAAAACAAAACAAAAAAAAATCTTTAGCAATATAACACATATACGAGAATATTTAATAGTTTTTAAACAAATGTCCAAGAAGAAAACATGAATTTTGTGCATGCTGCGTAGTCTTAAATTGAAGATTTATTAGTAAATGCTTCTGGTATGTCAGTGCGGATGACCCTGAAGTCACCAGATATAGCAATAATGTTCTGAATTCAATTTTGACGTGACCCAGGGTCTTTAGAATGTTTTTGCAGCGTCTCTCCTCTCTCTGATGCTCCAGTTTCCTCTAAACACTAAACATGTGCAAAATAAATAGCACAATAGGCTTCTCCTTTCAACAACAGGATTTAGAGCTAGGATCAAACCACAGACCTTTGGGTTTGTGGGTGAATACTTTACCCACTGAGCCATTCAGAGAACATGCTCAAAAGCACTGCACACATGTTCAAAGCGCTGCACTCATACAGCTATTCATTTGTTTGCCTTTTGTAAGCGTCTGATTTCCTGACAGCATTGTGAGATTTGATTGTGCTTATTCTGACTGACAATTTGCCCTTGAATGCCTCACCAAGGAGATTGTGGAAAATAGTCCCCACTGTTTCCGAACATCACAATAATGCAAGTTTGACAAGAAAATTAAAGCAGCCCTGGATGTTTATTGTGATAGATTGCTTCCACTGTGTCTCTGCTCAGTCATGTTAGTCTAGGAACAAACAAACAAAAGAAATTAACTGCCACTAAAAGTGTGTGCAGCGAAGTTGGCATTAAGTTGTGATTCTTGAAAAACTGTTGACAAGGTGATAAAGCAGCTGACAAGCACTGCAACAGTAACTGTTCGCTTGAGTCTTCTAAATCCTCATTGTTGGATTACATGTGCCTTGTCTGACTCAAGTGCTGAGGTAATCCAAATGCTCATTGTTCAAGTCCCAGTTCAAGTCAACTTATTAAACTTTCCTTTCATCTAATAAATACATTTCCTTTAATTTCCTCAGTGTACTTACTTAGTAAACTTCCAGTGAATTATCACAGTTTTAGCTATGAACTTAGACCATATTTTTGAAAGGTGCATGACATTTAAGATTCCAGAAGCCTTTGCCTGGAGATCATGACAAGTCACTACAACTACCCTCACAAACTTACAGTATGTTGTCCTCAAACTTATGGGTTCAAGAAAAATCTCGAGGCACTTATCCTTGAAATATAAACTGCCCTCACAAACATACAAGTCAATTCCAGTCTCTGTCCTCACAATATAAGTCAAGTCATGAGTCCCTGCACTCACAATCTAAGTCAAGTCTCTGTTATCATAATTTAAGTCAAGTCATGACTCATTGCCCTCACAAAGGTCAAGGCAAGTACTGCCCTCTTAAACTTATGTTTCCATGTTGACTCACCAGTCCAAAGACTAAACAATACACAACAAGAATGTTTTCCCCACTCAAGACTAACTAACAGAGCTTTTTTTAGTAACTGTTGAATACCACATGTTAATTAATATGTCGGGCAAAGAAAAGATAAACTCTCAGTACAATTATTTATATCCAACTATTGTTAAATAAATGGATGTTATTCGCTATTTGGTATAATTCAAAATGCAATTTAAATAGTTTGATGTAATTATAGCTACATAACAGTGCTTTGTTTACATGCACTGTTGTAGCCTTACTTGCATTAAAATGTGAGAAAACCTTTCCTTTAACTGAAGAAATGCAATTTTTGAAATGACATTAAATTGCTAAGTAATAGTCTATAGCAGCATTTACCACCTCCAAACATGAAACAGGAACACAGCAGCTTTGTTCCACTGCGATGGGCCTAAAGTGGATGTTCGCTGTAATTGTAGGTGGTTTCAGAAGAATGAGTCGCCTTCAACAAGCTGAAATTGCCAGAAAATGTTCCAAACAGGATTGATCTTTTTTCTATTATTTTCTGCAACCAAAAACAACACAGCTTCTAACAAAACTTCTGCTGAAAACTGTAGAAAACCAGTTCACTAGAACTCTCCCCTTTAACAGCACACAGATTAGTTACTTCACATTTAATCAGCAGCTGTCAAAATGAGAACTACTTATTACAATCTTTTCAGTTAAAGGTACACTGTGAAACTTTTGGACTCAAAATTAGCTCTAAATAAAAGCATGTTTGTGTAATTTAGTCTTTGTTGCCTTAAATAAATGGTACTAATGTGTGTTTTTACTTTGAGTGGGTTTGCACAAAATTGACAATTCCATGGTAAAGCTGTTCTTATAGCTACATAATTATATAAATATAGCTATAAATTAGTATAATTTAATAATAATAATACAAAGACATAGTTTTCTAGGGAAATGCACTTTTGAGTCCTTTTACTCATGACTACTTTGATTATCCCTATTGTTAGTTTTATTTTATTTTGCTGTGAATGGGTGCCAAAAGCGCTAATCAGACCCAAACAAGCTCCAGTTATAAAAGTTAGAAGCATTTAAGAAAAATAAATCAATGAAAAAATATTCATATAGTCATAATAGTCTTGACAAGTCCTTAGCGGTGGTAAAGGGCAGTTATCATCCGCAGCTTTGTGAGAGGGAACACGGCTCACAGCTGCTTAAATCAAAGTCACACAAGTCCTCAGACAGTCGGGACAAAACAAAGGCATGTGATGGAGAGCGGAGCTATCATCTGTCACTGACGTCCCTCTGCTCAGTCCTGTCCGCCTCTGTGTCTGCGAGTGACATCTCCACACAAAATCATCTACAGGGCAGCATATATGGCCCGGCCTTGATAACATATCAGCCTGCTGACACCACACTCTCTCCCGCAAGAAGAAAATATATAAAAATAAAAACGATGAAGCCATCACTCACCGGCACAAGCCCAGCAAAATTACAAACCGCAAGTCTCCAAAGAAAAGCCTTTCATCTGGCTTTCTTTCCCCTCAGTGTGTCTGTGTAAGATGCAAATAGTGGAAAATACAGGGACGAACGGCTGACTTCAAAACCTTTAAAGCACAAAATTACTACATCAAATAGTAGCGTGACTGAACTTTTAACACACTAGAACTTCAAAAAATCCTGTATAGTGTTATTGATTAAACCCGACAAGCCGATCTGTCTCAAACAACGATTTTTTAGAAATACCAGGAGAGAAAAAATGAATCTGAGAAAAGAGCTGCAAGGCTAGTTTCAATATTTCATGTGTGTTGATAATCAAGTGAAACAATATAACTCCTCTCAAACAATAGAACAAGCTCAGTGTCCACACACATCAGATCAGATGTTGACAGCACTCGTATGCTTGTATAATAAATGATTACATATTGAAGCACAGTCACTTCACACAGTATTTAGTTGTGCAGATAATGTCATTATTTATGACACATACAAAATCAGGTATAACATTGAATTTGTTACCATATTAACTTGAATGGAGAAATGTCATTCTATTTGAATTAAAACTGGGGTACCTGACTTTTGTATGGCTTTTGTAAAGTATCATTTTATAAAGTAAGTTGTAAAAGCACTTAGTGATGTGGATTACCATTGTGTCCTTGGGCAAGACACTTGCCCAGTATTTACATACAATGGGTGAGTGGTTCTTTGATTGTAAAGCACTTTGAGTGTCTTCAAAAGTGGAAAAGTACTATATAAATTGAGACCATTCATCGGTGTGTTCAGTCTGTATTTATATTATATTTAATAACTTTATTTTTTTTTTTTTTGTCCAAAATCACTACACGTACAAAAGAGCAACAGGTTATACGTTTAATAGACTCAACAGCAGGTTATAACTACAAATACACATTTTCAAGCCAAAGATTCAAGTTCATTTACTGTGCATTCACCTCAGAGTATTACACAAGATCATTGACTTAACAAACTGAAAAATACAAAATCAAACAATGAAAGACTGGTCAATATGACAGAAGTGGAATGACCAACATTCAACCAAATGGACAACAGTCCCAGAGCATCATCTGTCCTTATAATATTTCAGTTCTCAACAAGAGCACTCTGATTGGCTCTGTTTGAGAAGTCCATTTTGTCATTTACATCAACCATGTGCTGAAGAATTAGGAGCTAGAAACAGGACAGACTGAAAGACTGACTTCTGATTGTGCTGTGTGAAAATCAGGTACTTCAACATGAACTTCTATCTAATGGTGTTTCTCTAATAAAGCTAACTTGCCATAATGACTACAAATTCAATGTTATGCCTGATTATGTATGAGATCATAAATAATGACATTAACCGCACAACTAATTACTGTGTGAAGTGAAAGCGCTTCTAGATCTGATTCATTAACAGTGTTGTCATTAGAGCTTGATCACTGACATAAATCATCTCAACATGTTCCATAGAAGCCCAATGGTTCAAGTCATCATTGTGTTTTCAAAGAGATACGGATCTTATTATGGCCTAAAAGGAAACCCAGCCATCAAAGATACATTTATTCTGTAATGGTTCAAGGTTATCTGTGAGGCTCAGGCTGTGTGTCAATAATATGGCGCCCGGAATCCAGGACAAATAATGAAATGTCAGCAGATCTGTGATAGCTTTGATGCTCAAAGGAGGAGAAAAACATGGAGACATTTTGCCTCGGGCAGCAGGAGATGAAGAGGATTTCAGTAAGACTTTCAAACAAGAGACAGGATGTGACAGAACCGTGGCAACACTGAACACCTCTACACCCGATCGTTAATTTGGAGACCATTTCAGAAAGACTCTTAATGCAGATTTATTTGTGTAGAGTATTAAAGAGTTACCGTTGTCATAGCCTTACTATTGCTTTCGCCTTGGAGCATTTTTTATAATTATCATAAGAAACAAGAAACACATGAAGAGTTGAAGCTTTGGAGATTCCCAATTATGTATTTATCACATGTATTCTAATGATTTGAACTGTCTAACTACATTTCTCATTCACTTCACTTCATCATGAAAAGAACAGAAACTCAGAGCTGAATCTTAATCACACTGAAACTGAAATTGTATATAAGATCACAACGTTTGCATAATTATGTAGGTGGCATAATGTTCTCTGCTGGAAAGAAAAGTTTAACTGCAAAAGTGTAGACATCTTTAAACATGTGGGCAAGTGTCACAAACAACAAATCCACAAATAGGTCCCTATAAGTCCCCATTATTTAAAAGAGATATTTAGGTCTTGTCCACACGACGACGAGATGATGATAATTTAAAAAAAGAATTGCATAAACATGAAACTGTCTTAGAATTTGTGAGCATCCACACTAATGAGTAAACTAGCCTGAAGCCGGTGTGATGCCTGTAACTGACCAGAGTGTGGTGCTGTGACACTGACACAGAAAGTCACAAAACTAGAAGAATACTTGACACTGAGCATGTGCAGAAAAGTTGTTTATGTAAACAGAGGATATTCTCAGATAATTCTTTTAAACTTCTGAAAGAATGTGGATCTAAAACACAGAAAGTGGATTTATGCTTCAGATGTCTTTGGAATATTTTGACAAAACTTCAAAACGGATTAAATGGAGATTATAGTGGTTTTATTTAATTTTCCCCAGTCTTCTATTTATGGTGCAATGAGATGCAGATTTTACCAGTGAACATCATAAAAAGGTCAGTGCATTCTGCAGACTAGACGTGACTCGGTGTTGCAGATACAGAGTAAAACGGTGCAGCTACAGAGTAACCAGACTTATAAAATCTTTTCACTCTGGGACCTGGTTTCAGAAATAGTCGTTTTCAGGCCCTGAAACTTCTGCTTCGTGTGGATGATGTCTGGTTTATGTCAAACATTTGTTCTGAAACTCCTGAGCTTGGCTTTGTGTGAAAAGGCCTTAGTTTCTTCTTCTTTCTTCTTCTTCTTCTCCTTCTTTTTTTTTAATTTAGAAAAGTATTTAACTCATTATTTTGGATTAAGTTATTTTCTAACCACAATGGTGATCCAAAAGCAGGTCCGATTGACTTTTCGCTCAAAACATCTGAACTGACGTCTTTACTGTAACAGCAGATTGTCATTTACATTTTTTTATTGTCTCTGTGATTTTAACTTCTGTTTTTTCCTTACTTTTTTTAATCACAACGAAAATGAAGATATGTGGACGGAGATGCAGTAAAAGTGAAAGGTGAAATTTTCTGTACACTTGATCATGAAAACAACAGGAGTCATCAAAGACAACTCTGACAGACAAAGCTCATAATTGGTTATGGAAAAAAAAAATAAAATAGAAGCACAAACTGCCTTTTAAAAGCCTGTCCACAGTGGTCTCAGTAAAAAGAATGAAAACGCATACATTACGTCCAGTAACTCAGGATAAAGTTGGGTCTAAATGTGGTGTATTGCATGTAATCCTTTCATTCCAGTCTTCTCTCAAATGCCACAACTCCAAAAGAGATAGAAAAATATACCTCCAAAAAGAAGTGATGAGATTGTTTTAATACAGCAGGTTTGACTTCTCAGCAGAGCAAACCGATAAAGGCTGTTTTGCTGTGGCATTTCATTTCATCTCTCAGTGTTGGGCCACAAACATAGACCTATACATTATCGCCTTTAGAGCGTCCCCACAGGACAGACCGCGGTGCACTAGTCTGCGGTCGATAACCAGCCGCCTGATGCAAATAGTAAATCTTTATGGGGCGACATCCCATTCCTTTTAGGTCCTCATCGTCTTCTCAGAGGGATCTTATGGTCCCCCGATAGGACAGTGGACATCAATATACACCAGGGCCGTGGCAGTAATTATCTGTGAGAAAAGTGAACTGCTGTCACCAAACTCATGAGCAAAATGTAATGTATGAGTTATTACATGCATGAATCCAAATAATACCAATGACTATTGGCAGGTAAAGTGACTATATCTTTATCTTCTGCAGCTCAGGTTAAATTACTGCTCGAATATATTCAAATGTTATTGGCATTTTGTTTTAGAAATATGCTCTCAGCTATGAAAACTGCAAAAAGAGTTCATGAAAATAAAGGGACAGGAAAATGTAGAGTAATCTTTCACACAAGCATCTAAGACAGTGCTTCCTTAACAGTATATTTTAGACTTTCCTTACCATTACATGTGAACATCATATTTTGTGTGACATATAAACCTCAGACAGGACAGTGTTTATTAGGGATTGGACGATTCATTTAAGTCACAATTCAATTCAGTTTTTGATTTTGCAGCCACGTTTTTTTATTTTGTTAGTTTATATATTAACATATTTTATCTTAAGACACAGAATAAACCATATTAAATTACATTTCAAACAAAGGCCATATTTGAAGGTCCACCATCATTTGTTAACGCAACATAATAATGCACATTCAGTCAGGTCTGGCACAAGGTCACACTTTGTTTCTTCAGACATTGTGACTATTACTGTATTATTGTGTGTCTTATACAACTACAGAGTGTGTATAGATCAGTGGCTGCATGAGCAAAACTGATTGATTCTGGCCTTTTGATTCGATCGCTGCATACTTCAAATGATTTTCAAAGTTTTACATTTGTATTCTTTACATGTTACTCCACTGCCTGTCAGAGGATGGGATGGATAACATGTAGCTTAAGCAGAACAAAAAAATATCTATCAATGGCCATGTCTAATTTTGAATTAAGGTTTACATGTGAAACAAGCTTTATTATAATTCAACTTAACGTCTGGGGGTTAAGAAGAGTTCTGATTGGACAGGGAGCGCACAAACATCATTAGGTATCACATTTTTAGGCCCTGATTTACTAAGCGTTTGCACAGACGCAAAGTGAATTGCACGCGCAAAAAAGGGAGCAAACCGATTTACCATGCATGTGCAAAAGAAATAGCGTCTTTCACGTGACACAGTTTTGCGCTGCGCCAGTTTAGCACCTTTGGTCTCATGAATATGTAATTTCGGGCATTTTTGCGTCATGCCGCAAAATATAGGCGGAGGAAATGCAAATGTCGTTAAAAAGCGCCTGCAACCAACGTCGAGGGTGTGGCAGCTGTAATACTCCGCCGGAGAAGACGCAGAAACCAGAGAGGTGCGTGTAAATGTAGAAACATTAGAAGAGGATTTCATTTTATCGTCATTTTCTCGTCTGGTATCTGGCTCATTCCAGAGGACAGTGGCAGTTGCTGCTGGTATTTCACAGAGCAATGCATCACATGCCATTCATATTAATAATAGTAATAGTCTAAATTAAAATGATAGTTTTACAAGAACAATAATATTGTCACAATAATAATTAATAATAACTAGTATTGTTGTTATTATTATTATAACAATAATTAATAATACGTATTATTATAACAATAATTGATAATACGTATTATTATAACAATAATTAATAATACGTATTATTCTTTTATTATTATTATTATTATTTATATTTGATTATTATTGTCGCTGTCTTCATCGCACTGCGGCGGATATACAGCCCCCAAAAAGCCGCTCACATCGTAGTGGCTTGCTGCATCTTACACAACATTGCAAAAAGACACGGCCTGCAAGATGATGCTGTTATAATATAATACAATATAATCATATGTGGTGAGGTTTCCTGGTTATAATAAAGACAACGCTGCTGCAAGCACGGAATGCTCTCTAAAATCATTTCACAGGCAAAGTATGGTTTGGAGACACAAGACAACATGCAACGCGATTTCAATATGATTTTATTATTTTTTTCTCTTTCTCAGCGTGCGTCCAGACGTCTGTGGCGTCTCCTCGACCTCGCGCGCCGCCGTGCGCACTGTGCCGTGCTTTCCTCACTAGCTGGATGCGCTGTGCGGTGGTCACTCACAATGAGGGCCTGAACAGATGTTTTTTAGAGTGGACACAGTCCCGCGAACCTCGCATTACTCCTGTGAGTGCACGTACCTCCTGCGCCACGGAAGAAAGACCCTCGCGTTCTGGTTTTTGAGTTCTTCCAGTAGCGCGTATATATCCACTGCGTCACTGATTTGGCCCGTTCCTGGAGCTTGAGCTGATTTTCACAGGTATCTAAACAAATAATACGCTTAAAAATAAGCTTATTAATTAATAAATGTATTTATAATGTGTATCCTGCTGGTTATGCAATAGGGTGAATATTGGTAAAGAGGGACAATATGTGAAGCGGACACTTATGTTTGAGGCTTTGTATATTAAAATATGTGCACTTCTACAACTTATATTTAACTCTTTAATGATCTTTGGCATGTGCAGAATTAAAAATATTTTTTCATGTAATATTTGATGATATAAATGGTCTCAGTGAAAGAGTGTGATCCTGCAATGTCTGTGATAAATTGTGTTATGGTTATAACTTCGGAAAGCTTAAAGATAGAAAGATAATATTATTATTATTATTATTATTATTATTATTATTATTATTATTATTATTATTATTATTCATTTTTTTATTTATACCGGGAGGCTCAATGAGACAAGACTCTCCTTTTCATTGGCGCCCTGTTTAAAATAAAAACACAATCATTAAAACATTTTATACAATACATATTAAATTAAATTAAAACAAGTACAAATATGATTAGAAATCTCTGCCACCAAATTACTAAAACAACAGTTGTGAGTTGGCGTGTTGGCCTTTCCAACGGCATTTATTTTATTCGTGATATCTTGCCAGATGGCATTGCGGCTATTGTGATGGTTTTATTCCTCTGCATGGGTCAGCTCCTCGTGACGAGAGTTTGCTTCTTCCACGAGGACCTTAGTTCCTCGGGGTCGAATTTTTTTTTCGTTTGCGAGTCTCTTCCTCTATGTGGAAACTGAAGCACGCAAAAGGGTCATTTACATAGGTCCGCCTTCATCGGTTTGCTCCCGCACTACTGACGCAGTTTCTCTTTGTTGATCGCGTGCAACACGCCCACTTCAGGGACGCGCAAAATTCTGAACTGCGGCCGCAAATTAGTACGTGCTATTATCCACCTTAGTAAATCAGGGCCATAGTGTTTTCTGCCAACCACTCTTTTCTTTATCTGTAGCTCCTGTAGCGCGCTTCAAAATAAAACCAAAAAGTTTTGGGTTTGTGCCGCTATCTTGTAGTGCGACACTGCATCAGAAAGACAAAGCAACAAGCGTGCACAGTGCGAGTAGAATTATGTTTAAGCAGAATAAAGGGCTACATGAGAAAGAAATACATTTTTATTCAGAATTAAGTTATCTTTATTTAACATTAAAGCTCTCTCATAAACACAGGGAATGTAGCAATATAATGTCTTTTTGTAAGATGTGTGAAGACCTACACAGAATAAATTATAATATATTTGTACTTTGAACATAATCATTACTGAGAATATTCCTGAGAGATGAGTCAGTGTGGATGAGTAACTGATGAAGCCAAGAGGCCACACCTTTTAATAGAAAATGTTGGAGCTTTGTTGTTCACACTCAGAATAAAACAAAGGATTATTTCTCTCAAACAGACGCAGTTGATTAGAAGAATAAAGTGTCTGTAACTGAACAAATGAGCTTCACCAAACACTGGGGCAAACTGTCACTTTGAATAATGAAACAAATTTCTCTTGCACACAGCTTTAAGCAGAAAGTCAAGTCTATGAAGAAAGTTTGAATTTATGATAAAACGTTAGAGAACACTGTGGTTGACAATATTGAAAAAAAGGAGTGTACGACAAAATGAGAATCATCTTCAACCAATTACCAGTCTTCAGAAACCATGACTGAGTGCACCACAGGGAACTAGAACCAGACGTGGAAGAACATCTCACATACGAGAACCTTTACTACAACAGAATTCAATTGTGTAACTTTTTATGTGAAGGGTTTGTCACCTTTTTGTCTCCAGGCTGATAGCTGCTTTCTCTAGTATTTTTGAGTATACACATGTAAATAAATATAAGCAAAGTACTGAAATGTAATGCCTTCATGTGAAAGACAAAGCACTTTTCCACAGAGACAAGCAGCTGGCAGACTCTAACCTGAAAAGTTACACAGTGCAGCTTTATCATGAGAAGAGGTTTGCCTGTTTGTTCATTTTGATCTCTGAGAGCCCCTGTCTTATCAGATACATTATATTTTGTTCAAAACTGACTTTGAACATAATGAAAAACAGATCGCTTATAATGCATTGCTTTTGATGTAGCTTTTTCTGCTTTGTAAGGCACTTTGAATGGCTTTGTGTACAATCAGTGCTATACAAATAAACTTCACTGAAAAAAGTAACTTGTTGAATTTACTCAATTTTTCCATGATACAATATTGCAAACAGGCAAACAAACAAATAAACAAAAAATAAATTCAGTTAAATGTATGCAAAGTTTAATTAAATAAAATGTTTAGTTCCAAGTTAGAAATGTATATTGACAACACTGATAAGTTGTTTATTTAACAATGTGGTTCCTCCTGGGGTCTCCCATCCATGTACTGGCCAGGCCAAACATGCTTAGCTTCTGAGACCTGATGGGATCACGCTTTGGCAAGCTACACTGCCACTTACAGAGGTGTTTGGCGCTGCTTTCTGGAGCATGTGCAATCTGCATTTACACAATTTTTTGGTGTAAGTATTAAGCAATCAAATACACAAATTACATTACAGGCAGTTGGTGTCATTATTAATCTAATTATATGCGTAGATCTTAATAACAATAAAAAATAGGGCCAGAATTATTTTTCCAGAGTTGCCTTGCCTAATGTACATCTTTGTTCTGTTGAGAAATAAGCTTCTTCCAAGTTACAAAAATATGAAGATTGATTCTTTTTACTCTTGAGCATCAATATAATTCCAAGAGCTGCAGGCTTAACTCCTTTTGATTATGACCAAAACGCTAGTACTGGTCCAGTCCAAACCTCGGGCCATTCTAACTGATCTGAACATTATTTGTCAAACACACAAAGCAAACACAGAGTATCAGTCAAAGCTGTGTGGACGCCTGTGTCCCTGGCTCTGAACAGCAGCAGAACTGTTTGTGCAAAGAGCTTTAAAATAACTGCTGTGTGCTGCTCATACATCACCATCTGTCTACAGACCTGCACCAGCGCGCCACTGTGACAGACACGCTGCCAAAAATGACTTTTAACTGCAGCGAGCTTCAGCTAATGTGGTGTCAGACTCCCAGTGACAACCTTTAATGAAACACTGCTCCTTCTCTCCTTCTCTGCCTCTAATCAGAAACAAGGCCGAGCTATTAAACCTTCACCAAGTCTTTGTTCCCTAATATCTCAGGATGTGTGCATGTCACTCCTCTTAAGTCGCTGAATCCCACTTAGGCCTTCCCCGTGCTGCCATGGCGCTCGTTTAAAGACCCTTCAAGAACATTTTGCCTCTGCCAGCCTGACTATGAGGACAGCTCGTTCTGATGAGGCAAAGACATTCATAATCAGGCGATGAAGAGGGAGATCAAAACCCATGTGAAAGTGCACATTAGGGCTTACTATAGTGATTAAGGAAGTGAGAGAGAGAGAGCGAGAGAAGGGGGAGAGGGAAAGACCACCCGCAGTTACACAGACTCCAAAGGACAAGTGGCCCGACTAGCGAAGTCCCTCTAAGGCAGACAACTTTAAACTACAGCTCTCTGCGCTCACAATTATGACAAACAAGATAACGATTCAAGTTTCTTCCACCGACATGATAGAGTTTTGTCATGAATCGATTATTGTTGTCACAATGTTAACATTTAGAACACAGAAGTGATACTGACAATGCCAACATTTGAAACTACACCACAAAATCTGCATTTCTTTAAGATGTTTAAGCATAAGATGAATTTACTTGATAGACAGAGATTATTTCAAAGTGTTGAAAAAAGAGAATTAATGTTACAGGAACTCCATATTGGATTTTTTGTTTGACGCACATAAAACCACAGACATTTAATTAGTAGACGCAGTTCAAATGCAATTGAACACTTAGCATACTGAGCGAGTCCACTTTTTAAGATCCGGGCATTTCCTGCTGAGATTTGAGAGCTAATCATTAGTTCGAAATAATACTTTATGAAAGATACAAAGAGTTACAAACTATGACATTTGGCATGTTCGAGCCTCGCTAAAGATGTGAGTTTACAAACTTTTCCATGTTTATATAGGTAAAATTTGTGCACAAAACTGCAATGGATTTCTAGATTTCTGATCTAGTTCATTTAAGTCTCTAATAACACTAAACGTCCTATTTTACATGTTACTAGTGAGAACAGCAGGCAAATGAGATAAACATCACCAAATAAAAGTTGTACATGTAGCTTCACTTCTCTGTGGAAGAGCGTCCAGGTTGCATCAGCAAGTGAAGGAGTTTGTGAAGCTTTCTTCAATGAATGTATCAGTTTGGGAAACACAATATAACATTGTGACAGTGTTGTTTAAAAAAGCTTAATAAGACAAAAAAAATCAGTCTGTTTTGCTCATGGTTTTGATCGTTTATCCATAAAAGTGAACTTCTGCCATTGTGTTCAATTGATTTGCGTCATCACATGTACCAGAGAAATATGGCGTCGCGCTGTTCATGTTGTATCAACTGAGCAGAGGTGCTGACTGTTGTCTACTAATTAAATGTCTATACATACAACAAATAAGATAATTGGTTGTTCATCCTTTAGAACAAATGTTAAATGTGTTCTATATGCTTATTGTTGCTTATTATATTATCCTTTCAACCACGTTGTTTTCATATAACAGACAGATGGTGCACATCCTGATTGGCTAAAACATCTGTCAATCAAATGTTAGTGAAAAATGTCATTCAAACGTTACATGCAATTTGATGTAGCTACTAATAATATGAATCTATAAACATTTTCTTCCATGTTACAACTTTTCTAGCAGTGCTGTGAAAGCGCCCTGCATGTGTCTCTAATCTGAACTCCTGATCTCCTGCTCACAGACAGTTATCACTTAGCAGTCAGTTTGTCTCAACACAGAGGGGTGTGGCTCTGAACAGCTCACAGCACTCACCCCAGGCACTTGATGAGGAATACGACAGCATCTATAATTAAACAGTTTGTGAGGTGTTAAAAAACATGATCCGCTTTGAGCTTTGAAGCTTCATTAACGTGTCTGACGCTTGATCTGATAACAAAACCAAGAGGGACAACTTGGGAAAACAAATTGATAATGGTAGAAGTTAAACCACAGTTCCTTTGCTACAATAACAAGGCAATTACAGAAAAAAGTAAATTACAGTAATACAATCAGTGTTTTGGGTAGCATCGGTATTAGTCTGATTGCATTCTTTGTTTTCAATAATTTCAAATCCATATGAATGTTTATATAGTGTTATTCAGACCAAGACTATAGCATTTTAACAACTAATCTTATAATACTTTTACTCACAGGAACCCCCCGTTCCCACTGCATGTGCTCAAACAGAAATAATAACTGGTTGTAAAATAAACATATTTAAATATTTAATGAAGATATGAAAACAAATGTCATTACAGTCCAATTGAGACCTGTAAACCAAGCACATAAAACTAAAAAGCACTAACGAATGAACAATAAAACTCCTGCTATTACTGTGTCCAAGTTAGTCAAAAAGTTTGTGTGGGTCAAAAACATTTCCAAAAAAACTTATTTGAGAGTTTGACTGGAAAAGGCCAGTTTGAGAGCAAGAGCTAAAAAGTCCCCGAGGTGTGGCCCTAGTCTCCAGTTCAGAGGCTGCCAACCTTTTCTCCCCAGACATCCACTTTTATAAAACAGAAATGCCAGTGAGCCTCTGGCAGTTGCAAGAAATTGAGCTTCATTGGGAACAGTTATGTGTCTGTAGACTGTAAATGTGTAAAATTAGCCTTTGTTTATTTTATTTACAATGAAGCATCTGAAGATAGATTTAGAATAAAAATTAGAATGGAAGAAATACATTTGGAATTATAAAATGAGTAATGCAAAAGTTTAAATCCTTTTGGAGTAAGTAAGCTTTATTTGTATAGTGCATTTCACAGACAGTCACGCAGTGCCTCATAGTGAGATGATTTTACAGCACAACCACCTCCTCTCAGATTCACCTGGTGCCTTAACCTCCGACCACCATGCGTTTCTTAACCTGCATGTTACTGGGAGCTACCAGGAGGTGGGGGAGAGTTTCTGGCAGCTACAAGCTACAATTCGGAGATTTCTGCTCTAGATCCTATGTAATAAAAAGCGTCTGAAACAAACCAAAAAGTATCAGGAACAGAGTGAAAACCGTTAATAATCATACCATATTCATAAAGGAAGGGTGTGAGACAACAGCATGCACTGTCAACGTTCCAGTTTTAATAGCACCACTCTGCCACAGCTAATCCAAGGTGTTGGAATTAACTAAAGCTGGCTGCACACTAGACTAGAAGAATTTAAAATCTTCTGTGTCAATAAAAGCACAAGACACAGACATAAGGGCGTTTTACGCCATTATTTGTCTCAAAGTTGCATCACGTCTTAAGGACAGATGTTACAGTCATACAAAGCTCAGCAATGGTTTTTCAACAAGCAAAGTGCACAACATCAACATTGATGTGTTAGAATTAAAACACATGAATAATAAGGCCTTCATGGAGTTGCCTTCATTTACATAAAAGTGAAACAAACACGATGAAGTGTGCAAGGATTAAACGCAAATCTTAAAAGTCACAGAAGATTGGATAGTCATTAGCGGAAAGAAGTTGGACACATTGACTTTTTGTTGGCAACTTGAAACGAAAGTTTGCACAAAGTGTTTTTTTTAAAGAGCTTAGTATTGAGCCAGAAAGTATCCTGAAGGCGACAGACAAACTCCACAGTGTAGCTTTAATTTCCCCAGCACAAGCGGAGTACAAAGGTGGGCGTCTGAAATAATGAGAGCCACACAGTAAGACAAAAACAGCTCGCGTCCAAACATAACAAGCCCTGCAGAGACTCAGAGGCGGCCCTTACCGTCAGTGGAGCAGCCCGTGGACCCGTCACTGGAGCAGTATCGCATCTCGATCCGCTGGCGTCCCACCTCCAGCAGCCCGGGGTCAGGGATGCGCGCCTTACATGTGTATCTGAAGCGCTGCTCGTAATGGCCGCCGTTGTCAGAGATGTTCACTGGAGTCCACGGCGTCCAAGGGTGGTCTTCTTCAGCTCAGGGCAAGGAAGAGTGTTGCAAGACTGGTATTCCTGAAATGGAACAAACAAGTGATAGAAATAGGTGTTTTGTTTTATCATGGACATTTCTCTCGTAGGTTAAAGGAATTGTAACATGTACAAGTAGAGGTTTTAAGAATGTATTCAAATCACAGATGAATTTGAGTTGCCAGAGAGTGAAATGAGCCATACCTAACCCTAATCAGGAATAAGTTTGCTTTGAATCATGGGTAATCATGTGACAGCCACGTTCTGACTCTGGGACATCTGAATTGGTTCAAATTTCCTCCTTCCTTGTCCTTCCAGACAGTTGTGTCTGTGTCATGGTGCAACATCAGTTCAAACTCAAACAAGGTTCAAAATGTGATTCAGGTTCTAAGAAAACCAAACTGGCAACACAAATATGAGAGAGTGATAAGTGGCTCATTCTGCATTCTGATTGGATAATCCTCCTGAGCCCAAAACACCAAATGTAAACATAAACAAATAAACATCTTACCCATTGATTTATATGTAAAAAAAAAAAAAAAAAAAGTAAACATATAGGTCAAGTTGATGCGATCTATAATCCAAATCTCACATACGGTTCCTTACGTAGAGCGAAAACATAATTCAGCTTAATTTGTTTGTCTCACACAAACACTAGAAAGGCAAAGTTTGAGGTGGTGCACATCGATTTTAATTTAAATTGAATGCAAAGCACTCACAAATAGCACCTACATTTTATTCAGATTGATAAATGAGATCCTTGGACAAAATCAGACTGTATTATCTATACTGATTTGAGTATAGACACTCCTGTAACAAAAGAAAGAAAAAGGCATTTTGCACAGTTGATCCCCTTTAAGCCTATGAGCTACGGTGTTTACTACAATGTCTTTCTTCAATGAAAAACTAAAACAAGAAATACAAGATGCCAGAAAACTATTTTGTGATGACTTTCCACTTTGGGCTCTGAATCAGAACAGCTTATTGGAGCAGCTACATGAACTGACAGCAGGTGACATAGAGACCGTGCGATACTTTTGCTATAACTTCTGCCTCGACTGCAGCTTTTTCAAAGACAGGTGATTTCCTCTGCCTAGTGAGAGAAGATAAATCATTAAAGCAACTATTAAGCACCTCGGCTCAGACAGACAGGCAGGCTTATATCCAGGCGTGATAATAAACGGAACAATGGCTTTTAAAATTCCCTGCAGTGACTATTACAAAATTAAACCCTTTTTTATGAGGGTATAAACAGACTCTACAAAGCTTTCATCACTGTGCGGTCTTGCATGCATCTTCATCCCACTTAATGTTACTGAATGCGTTGTCTTGTGTCTTCTTAAGGATCACTTTTATTTATCTTTCGTGAAACGGACTCACCTCATGCGACGCATGAGGATAAGACCACTTGCACAATGCAGCACAAGGCAAACAAGCCATCTGGAAAAGGTCATTGATCTAGTTTCATTTATAATCGAGAGGAGGAAGGATGGATTAGAGTGAGGAAAGATTGAGTAAAAGCAAGGGGCCTGAAAAAGCAGTCAGCTGGAAAGTAAGCAAGCAATTTGGGTAACAGGAAGTTAAAATAAGATAAACTAAGTTGTGTTAAAGTCTAAGATAGATTACAAGACTCAGAAGATTTGAAATTTGATTACAATTCACATGTTACAATTGCTTTGTCAACTATAGGGTTACACAGTATGTCATTAAATCTACCATGCACTTATTCAGCTCGAGGCATTTGAAAATCTCTTTCAACAATATAATGAAAAGCATGCATTCTCACTGAGAGAGAGCTTGACTCTTCCAGCCAAGTCTCATGAAAATGTGTGTCTAATACACAATGTAGTGAGGCATGGAACAATACTAATGCGTCTCTGTGGCACACGATGTTGCATTTCTTAATTTTTAGGGTGGATGTAAAGGTGTGTTTGTTGAATAATAACAAAGTCTTAATCTAATCTTAACCAACTGCAAGCCAGACTGATTTGTATTTCGTTAACTTCGGACCTGAGCTTAACAATTAACCCCACTAAAACCTTAAAGTGTGGTCTCACCAAAACACGTGGCCCTAAGACCGCAAGAAAATATATGTGGCATTCCAAGTTACATATGCAATCTATAAAAATGAAACTTTACATGAATGAGCAATCTGATTCTAAAATTCAGCACAGAAGATGATATGTGCTCAGGGAAATCTGTGTTTTGTGCTTTTCAATGACCCAGACTTGTCACTCGATCTGGTAGAGTCACAAAGATGCAGAATTCACATTAATACAGTAAATGATTTGCTTTTGGCATGTCTATTATTGTACATGGTTACAATACTTTTTGGTGAAAATGTGTATTAAACATCAAAGCACAACCCTATCCCTTCCTATTTCAGACTCTAACATATTTCAAGCCCATAACAGCTGTGCGTTATGTATCCTGGTGTTTTTTTGTGCCTATGCGAATCTAGATTTGAGAGTAAATGATATAGAGAGGACGAGGCGCGCTGCCTGCCATTTTCTGCCACTACTTGTTTATTTATGCTGAATGGGGCTTTGAGTGAGAGCCAGACCTTGACAAAATAAGATAAGAGTTCTTTTCTGCACATCCGTCAGCCTGTCACGCCGACATCTTGGCAGGTCAGTCCAGGAGCGCTATACATTATACACTACAGACGCCATTTTTCACCTCCTCTGTGCTCCCTCTCCCTCCATCTATCTCTGTATCTTTTATTTCTAGTTTGATGTCACTCCCTCTCTCCTCTTCTTTCTCTGAACTGACTTTGTGTCCCTGGTTGCGTGGCTCCTTCTGTCGTCTCTGGGTAGCAAGGTTAAGTACACAGGGAGGATTTAGATTCTGTTAGGCCCGCGTGATGAATGGAAGTGTCAGGTCCGCACCACTTCCTGCCTCTCCCCATCTACAGCCGTAATCATCTCCGGACATTAATATTTAACAGCACTGCGCCAATGTATGCCAGCCCACATAGCCAGTTTAATCAGAGGCGGAGAGCCAAAAATATATTGTAAAAGTATGGTGGAAGTGAGAGCAGAATGGTAGAATCGTGGTTGGTGTTTTTCTGGGTTCAAGTTTCAAGCTATGTGGGGATTTTTTAGGGAGTTTACGCTGTCTGATTGGGTTTCTTTTCTTCAATTGAGCAAAATCTGAAGTGAATGGAAATATCTGGAATGTCAAAACATGTTTATTCTAAAACATTTGTCAAGTTAACAAAAATCAAGGAAGTAATGCCATTTGCTAAATATCAGCTCTTCTGTACGGAACATGAAGATTTTGAATTTAACAGTTTGTAACAGCAATGAAAAAAAAACTGCTTTGGGTCAAAGTCAAACACTGCTATGGAAAAGTGAATTTGTGTTCTTGTAATTCAGCATCTTCTTAAAAAAAAAAAAAAAAAAAAAAAAAGAATCTTAACTTTTCAGACAAAGTTAGAGTTGACCTAAAAGTCATTATAAAAATGTGTCTTTGCTCTGAGAGGTTGCATGTCCACAAAATGGACTTTTACTGTATGTCCTGGGGCAGACTTGTTTCCTGCTTGTTTGTTTGTTAGCTATAATATTCAATAGTATGGCATAAAACCAATTTATTTTCAAGAGGACTATGCAGATTATTTGTTACTTTAACTGTGAACAGTTGTCAAAGCTTTGCCGTTATGTCCATTATAACTAGAATGAATATGGAACTCAACAGTGGAAGATCGCCCTGGATCCAGAAGTAAATTGCCCCATTGTTAATGGGCCTTTTGACAATTCCAAATATTAAGAGTTCAAAGACATATCGTGGGCTAGCCAGCTATGTGCTAACTCAGATCCAGAACGTGCTTGTTTTCAGTCTAAAAAGCACATTTATTTTATTCAAAAATAGTTTATAAAGCTGCAGAAATGGATTTTAACCAAAAATGTAGTTTTATGCTCCTGGTCACACATAGGCCAGGGGTTCCCAAAGTAACCCCAAATAACCGTGCAACCAACTCACGACCCCCACAGCAAAAATATATATGCTTTTGTAATGATTTTAAGCTACAAAACCATTTAAATTGGGCGTATTTGTGTTTATTTTAATAGTTTAATGTGTTATATGACCCCAATTCACTCAAACATACGTTTTCAACATAAAACAATGATTAAATGCCAAGTCATATTGTAAAAATACATTTGAAATCATCTTGCAACCCTCAGATTTTGCTTTGCGACCCCTGAGGGACCCGACCCCCACTTTGGGAACCACAGACATAGGTGATTAGCCCAAGGATGTTTTAATTTTTTTTGAAAGCCCTATAGAGATTTAACATTGGTGTTGTAACATAAGCAAATCAGCCTTCCATAGAGAACATCATATGGGAGACTCCAACAGGTAAGCTCCATAGTTCACTCTAAGGAAAAATTTGTCTGTAGCTGCTGTTTTGGTCCAAATATTTTAAACTGCACTTAAAAAGCATACACAGTGACATAGAACAACACATTTCTCTTCCGAAAATCACAAAAGAATCAAACTTAATGAGATCAAGAGTAGCATTTGCCAATGTTTGCTGTTGAGTCATACGGTGGCCAAACACGGTAAATATTTAATGATTCGTGGTGAGTGTTTCTGCCTGAACTGTCTGGATTGGTGCTAAGGAGATAATTACTTGTTTTTTAATGCTAATCCCCCACAGGCAGGAGAGGCAGCACATGCAGTATATTGTCATCACACTCGTGAAGCCATTGTTCCATAAAATGTAAAAACAATCTGCAGCACTAAATACTCCTGAGGATTTGCAGTAGCCTTTACAATCATGCAGTAAATTGGAATTTTCACAATCTCATGTTGTTTTGACACCATTTAATTATTTAAAGGTCGTTTATGAAATATAAATAGTATTTTTTTGTTCTCTCATAAGAGGCATAAACTTTCAGTGCGCCTGTCCAAAAACTTCTCAGTAATGCTTCAGTGGCAGTCGGTGTAATCCCTCGCTGCTAAATTTTGTGTGATTGATGGGTCACGTGAGTGTGAGACAGGGTCATGCTTGAACAAGCTTTTGATGTGTATAATACAGGGTTATAGTCAGGCTTTTAGGAGCTTAAAGGAATGCAAACACAGACGAACGGTCTTTGGCTCTCTCGTTTGTACAGAAACATGCCTTATTCTGCTCATGTACAGGCTCCGTTTGATCGACATCACATCAAACATTAACACTGGGCAGTAGAGTGGCAGCACTGTTCCCCTTGAAATGAAGGTTGCTGGTTCTATCTTAGCTTCAGTCAGTTTTTTTTTTAACATTCCAATACATTCTTGTTTTTGAGTGTAAATGTAAAAATGAAATCTGATATGAATTATGATCTCTTATTGGCCACTGCTGATGTAGACCACTAAGGCCCATAGTAATCCTACAGCTTTGACAGTTCTGCCACACAGTCCAGACCTACACCTTTGCACAGCTTATCACAGCCTGCCATGCACATTACATATTTACAAAGAACTGGTCTTTTTGGCGCCCACAATAACAAGCACTATTAAACTAAAGCCAAAATGCTGGACACAAAACACTGGCTGAAAAACAAAAACAGCCTTTGCTGCTGCTGAAGAGGTAATTTTTATGACGCTTTCTGAATAATAGATTCAATGGACCTGGGGTTGTTAAACATTGCACCCCAGGCTGAAAAATAAATAATAAATACAAATAAATACCCAGAGACAAAGTGGACATGTAAATAAAATATTAGAGTCAATTCAAAACCAGTCAGTGTTTCTAATTAAATTGTGCTAATGTGATTATTTGGAGTTAATAAGCATTGTGACACATTCAGGACGACTGCACCACAAACACACACGTCTCAATTTGAGAGAAATTAGCTGAAAGTGAACACACGGCAGAATGCAGCCGAACGTGACCGGAGCCATGTGCAACACCAAATTGGATTCAATTAGTTCAGTGATTTGGACAAGCTCTGGAAGCGGATAAACAAAGAAAGATGGGGTTTTATACACTTTTACACATGTGAAGGTTCTTTGCACTGGAGTAGTGAGAATCTAGAACAAAAAAGGTCACTACTACTTTATAGTTGAATTACTCAACAGTGGTGTTCTTGTGACATCATAATGTTCTTTGGGCCAATTATTTTATTACAGATGGAGGGCAGACAAAATAAAATACAGGTTTTTAATTCACAATCTTAAAGCTTGGGTACTGATCCAATGCACAAAACTGAAATAAGATATTTAATCTTCCTACTTCCTAGCTCTCACTAACCTTTTGGTACATGATAATTAATATCCACATTGGCTTTGTTCGTGGTTTTAGAACAGCTTTTAGACACAGCAAAGTAAAAAAGTCACAGTCATGGGAATCACCAGATCTAGGCAAGATTTCATCCCATTCTAGAATGTGAACACAACCAGTTACATCTATACAGTTACCCTGAAACTGCAACACTGCTACTTCTGGAAATATTCTAGAGATGGGTAGAGCTGCTTGTGTAATTTGAATAAAGTTAGTACAAAGCAATATGTTGTTCATCATGTTGGCTAGTTATTCAGGACTCAAGTAAGATTAGAAGAGTAATTTGCGTATATTATTACTCAAGTTAGAGTAATTGTAGTAACTTAATTTCTTTAAAACAAAACAATAAATAAAGCACACAGCCTGATATTAAACTGTCATAACTAAATCCTGTTTGACAGAGCAGTACTATTACATCTGATAACAAGTGCTATTAAAACACTACCTCACCTGAACATTATAAATACAATGATGGTATCAGCTGTCCTGAATCACAGCTCACCAGCAGCACTCTGAAAGTCGCTGTAAAAACATGTGTATATGTCAGAAAGCCTGGACACTAACGCTGTCCCTCTCTGACCTGTTCTTCCTCAAGAAAACACACTTATATGTTTATGCACGCTTCAAATTCAGGACGCTCCTATCTTATTCAGACCGCAACCACAGAGCAATCCGGTATTTTCTAGGTGCTGTGCTCTGAGGGCATACAAGCTGAGAAGTGCCAAGTGTGTTGTAGCTCTGTGAAAATCAGCCTCTCACCGGCTTTTATTAAAAGAAGTGTAAATATGGATGTGCAATAGGACTGTATTATGCAACTTAACTGACACACCTGAGAGATATAAGCACTTTTAAAAGCTGTTGGTGACAGAAGATGAATAATATAGAGTCGTGCTTCTCCAACCTCCGACCATCATTACACTGATTATGCGACGTATATCTATTTGAGTTAGCCAGTCCTGACGCATGTGCTTGTATTCTGAAGTACTTTGAAAAGACTTAAGGTCACACAGCACGGCGGAAGATCTAATTTACTAATATATCTGTGTTTTGTGTGATTAAGCAAATGAGTCATTATATTTAAACCTGCCCTTGATTGCATTGATTCATTTTATAAAACCTGAAAGCTGAACAAAGCCAGTGTTGTGAGGGCTCATCTCATTGCTTGTACGACACAACACACTTGGTCAAACCCCAGATGCACCGTTTTTCTGTCTGACTTCATAATGCGACGGAGCCTTGGAGCAGGACCTGTTCCACACTACTGCACAAACACCAGGACTGAAAAAACAGAAGAAGTTAGAAGAATAAGGGGTAAAGAGCAGTAAAGACATTCAGCACATTGTCAGAGTTTCTGTTTCTGATCCTGGCATCTGTACTGCTTCACATTCTACATTTTCACTGCACTGACAGCAGGTAAACAGAGCAGATCTCAGTGTCATTACAGCTCTGCCCACAGTATTTGACTTTTTAACTCAGCTTGAAGAATAGTCCTTTTTATCCTCAGATATATTTGATGTACTTATGTGAATAAAGTATCAAAGACCAAAGAGAATACAGGAGAAAGAAAGTCCAGACTATTAGATTTTATTTTACAAGCCAACATTCTTCACAGTGTCAGGAGGCAGGTTCTGCTCTAGCACATTAATGCTGCTTCTGAGTCCTTGGGCAAGGCACTTCACCCAGAATCTAGCATAAATAAATGTATGAATGTAAGGTTGTTGAGAGGCCATAATCTTTCAGTCTACCCCTGTGGCTGCAATAGTGGAGTTGAGTACTACTGAGTGAATAAATAATGCATTTTATAATGAGTGCTCGTGAAAACCATTACATAAACAAAGAATCATTATGTAAGATTATTGTTTCATTGATTATTTGAGTTTTGTTTGCAGCATCTTAGTGTCTTGTTTATTTTGAAACCAGTTCTGGATTAAAATAGTTGTGTTTTTGTTAAAGGAGGATCGACTTTTCAGGTGGAATCTGCCACTTACTGCTCCATGAAGATGTATAATTGATGAAATGCAAAAGAGGATGTGTGCTGAACTAGGGAACAGGTGAAGAATCTTCTTGGACACAAACAGGTGGCAGACTCTCAACACAGAAAAAGAAGATTTGGGCATGTTCTCCTGTGCATGTTAGCCAGGGTTTTCTCTGAGTACATCTCCAAAGACATGTACGTATACATAATAAATTAGCAAAACTGTAAAATTCTCCTAAGGGAATAAATAATTATCTGTCTATACATGCTAACCCTGTGACGAGTTGGGCGTGTTGCCCTGCCTAAGGCCCAAAGTCTCTGAAATATTCACAATCCTAAACGAAAACAAGGACTTGAAAATGAATATTTTGTGTTACATGAACAACACTGGGGAACAGACTGACACATTACAGTGCCAAGAAGAGCTTCGGCACAGAGTACGCTGTAGTAATGAGATCCTGAGTCTGAATTCAAAATCCAATTTGGGTTTAAAAGCTGAATTTAGAGGTGAGTTATAATTGGATATTTCAAACAATAAAGTGCTGTTGCTTACGTTCAGCTGAAAGAAGAAAGAATCTGACCTTTTGTACGAGCAGATCTCTTTATAACTGTTAATGGTGATGCTTAAGGCTATTTCCTGTATCCAAGAGTCTGTTTGCTCTTCTAAACATGTCCCATTGTTTTTCAGCCCAACCTGGTTACCCACGGTGTCTAGCCCCATCCTTGACCCGGGTTGCCTCTGCAGCTGCACCTGCTCCTTTGTGCTCTACTGTACACCTTGTGGAGATGCCTCTATCACAGAATATGTAGCCTCAGGGATCAATAAAGAAACATAAGGAAGAAAACAACTTTTTCATTTGCTCAGCGGTTTACTTGACTTTTCACCGCAACAGGCAAGTCAGAGTTTCTCAGTTTGTTTCCAACTTTCAACTGTTGCTCTGATTTTTTTTTTTTTTTTTTTTTTTTTTTTTTTAATTTCCTAGATATAATAGATATCACTGTCTAATATACAGATTTCGGGAGCTTAACAAGTGTTTCTACACAGTGATAGGTAAACAGAATACTAAGCAAATACTCACTGGCTGAGCAGCATCTCACAGATCTACGTGGGCACCCAAGTATTAAAGTATTGGAGTCTATGTTAAATTTCGTTGAGGATAGTGTTTTTTTTTAACCTGTCCCTATAAATACTATATCAACTTTCTGAAAGTCTTCTTGACAGCATGTCAGTTTTTCCCATCAATTCAACTTTTAAAATAGTAGTACAGTGTTTTAAATCATCTTAATACTCGTATTACCTTTTATTTGAAAGAGTATGCTTCATAAATGAACAAACAAATCAGTTGCAGAGTCATAGTCATTTCCCATCAGACTGAAAATGACTTGATCTTTAAAAACGCTGTCCAGATGACAACTTTAAAGCTATTCTGGATCACTGCTGGATGATTGAGGGATTACACGGACTCGAAACACATCAAACAATTACTCAACTACTAATTACTCAAAAAGAACTAACTCAAAAAGAATCATTACATTTTATTTTCAATATGAAACTAAATAGTTTCAAGTTTTGCCAACCTGAATCTCTGTGTTACAGTTTGTTATATATTGTTATATTGATGCACTGAGCATTTTAGTTGACTAAAAAATGTATTGGTATGCAACTGGCTCTGTGTACGGAACATCAGTTGGCTTGTTTTTGTTCAAAATAGCTCATTTCTGTACATACTAGCATTTCCTGTTAGCATTAGCATTTAGATAAAACACGTCTCTTCCTTTGGTGATTTATTCTTCTTATTTGTGAAGTCTTTAACATATTTTCTGTAACATTCAGCTGGTGTAGTGAAAACGTCATAGAAATGAACTGAACAGGAAACGCTTGTAAGTACAGACGTTAGCTATTTTGAACATAAACAAGCCAACTGACGTTCCGAGTCAATTAAAAAACTTTATAATTTTTGTAAGCATTGTGGTCAATAATATTGTTTGTAGAGTCATTTTCTGAGATAAATAAGGACAATATAGAGCAGAGTCTGAAAATAACCTACAGAGATACATTGAAGAGAAAAAAAGACAAGAGTTTACCTGTTTATCTATTCCCACCACATTATTTATTGCTCTAAAACACAATGGCTGAACTGAGATATCAAATGTAAAAGAAAACCTATACAGTACTATGAAAATAAATGCAGTTTCACAATGGTGACGCATTAGTAGAAAATTTAACTTTCTCTCATTTCCATTGGGCGCATTCAGCAGTTCACTGAGCTACACTACCACTTGTTCCTTTGCTCATCCATCTGGCTGGAGTCAGTGGATAGTAATGCTACAGGATCCCAATGAAAATGACAAGTACAGAGATCCAAAAAAAAAAAAAAAAAAAAAAAGAAAAGACAGAAGAAGTAATCTTCAGTTTAATGATGTCAGGTCTGTCCGGGCTTGAGAAGCGCAGCAGATGGGACATAAAAACAACACTTTTGGGCCAGTTTTTTTTTTTAATTTGAGTTCCAAAAAAGCACATTCACATCTTTGACCATTCTGTAAATATAACTACGAAGGCCAAAGCACAAATGTGGCCGAGACTTAAGCCTCTTCTGAAGCGCTTAATAACAGCAACTGTTTCTTTGATCTTTGTAAATATGCTGCATTAATACAAGCTAGTCAAGCTGTCCGAGCAATACAGGAAAAGCCAAGGTGTCTGTGAAGTCCGCGCGCAATTATGGGGACGTCTGGTGGCAGCGGCAGACCTAATTAAGTCCATGTCAGCGAATAGGAAGGCGACAGGGAGGCGACGGGAAAACAAACTCACAGGACAAAGTGGGTTGGGAACAACGCTGGAGGAGAGAGGCGCTATGCTAATGAGAAGAGATGTCTGCTGCAATTATGACACGCCAGTGATCGTGTCAATAACTGTGTGTCCTAATATCACTTTCAATCAGCTGCACATGAAACAGAGGCGTTGTATAGGAACTTTGTTATGGTGGTGTATCTATCACTTCTATGACTATTTACATGAATTTAGGTTTCTTTTTTATGGATTTGTTTCACTCTGAGTCACAGAAAACATGCCAACTATAGCAATAAATAATAAATAAATAAATAAATACTTTAAAAACACAGTTAAATGTAACTGTGAAGAGGTGAGGCTTATCAAGGAACCTGTTTCTGTCAGTTTAGATCAGTATTGTGATGCAATGAGCACAAATGAGAGAAGTGTTAATGTTATGTCATTACACACAAAGAGCATAAAATATCTTATAGGCCTGCTTGATTATAATAAATACATAAAATAAATAGAGTTAACATGATCTAAATCATTTTATTACTGTGGCCATACCAGCTCGCCAAAGGCTGATCCCGTCAGTTCTCTAAGCTAAGCAGGTTGAGCCAGGGCAGCACTTGGATGGGAGACCGATGGAACCCCATGTGCCACAGTGGAACAACTAAAGAAGAAACTCGTCATGTGTCCTAAGACAAGACACTTCACCCACATAGCATAATCTGGATCTGGTGTGTGTGAATGGTTGGTGGTGGTCAGAGGAGCCAGTGGCACAAAATAGCAGCCTTGCTTCAGTCTGCCCCAGGGCAGCTGTGGCTATAATAGTAGTTTACCAGTATGTATGAAGATTGTAAAACTATGTGAAGCGTTTTTGTGTCATGTCAAGCACCATAAAATCAAATGCAGTTTGACTGAAATCACTATTATTTTGGTGATTATTTGCTAAGAGAGAAGGTACAGCTTTAGTCTCCCTAGACCAAACAGATAAACTGAATAAAATGATAAACTTAAAGTAAGGGTCAGAGTACAGTTTTTAATAATCACAATATCTCAATAACACAATTTTGTTATCAAATTAGAACAATAATCAAAATTAGAATTAATTGCACAACCCTAATTAAACATACAAACATTTTAAACTTTAAGTGCCATATTAGTCAAATGATATTAAATTCTGAGACTAAGAATCTCAAATACAGGCATATTTTTGTGGTAAATCCAACATCATTTCAAGAAATTTCAACAACAACAAACAACAAAAAACAACAACTCACCACAACCAGCAAAACAGCAAAAACCAGAAGAAACTATTCCATTCAACAAGTGAAGCAGTGACATATGATGGGAGCTTTGTGCCTCCTGTTCAAACAAATCTGTCTCCTCTAATTTACCACACATCAAGAGAACTTAAAACAAAGACTGTCAGAGGACTTTTTCAGATAATGTGCTCAGCTTCCCCTGTGGCCTCAGTCACTTTCACTTCACAAGGCAAAACAGAGCCATCCCAGCACGCTCAAATCTGACAGCAGCTCTGTAAAGTACCCCAAAAACAAAGTGAGACATCTACTCTGATATGGTGCAGCTGCTAAACTGCTTTTCAATGGGAGGTCAGATTTATTTGGCTTTTTCTCCTAAACAAACTACTGTGTCTCGGGCAATTATAAGACGCTCTGAACACGGTGAGGGTTTCATAATGTTGCTAGCGTGTTATTTAGATTTACAACAGGCCATTACACAAGCAGCGGGATGTGCTGTTTTAGCTAAATGCTTGGTTTAATGTGCCCTGTGCATCGCCGTTTCATCACACATGGGTCAGCTCCTCAGTCTTGTAGGAGGAGATATAAACTAGTGTTACATAAACGTTAGCACATTGTATAAATAGAGCTTATGCATAGTTTATTGTGGGTTTTAAGGACAATGTACTGTGTGTAGAATGCAGTTGTGAGTTATTAGTTTAGTCAAAGTTGTGTTTGGACTGAGCAATGAGTAATCTTGTATTGTCCTGCAGGTGATGTGTTCAGATCAAAGTTTTAGGCTCAGACCAAACCCCGGTGATCAAATATGAGTGAAGTTACAAAACAAGCAGCGGTAGCCAAAGCTAAGGCTAAAAGAGCAAACTAAAGACTTTTGAAGCAGAAAAAAGTTTATGATGTAAAATAGGTGAGAATTACCACGCGATCTGAGCATTCTTAAAGCTGTACAGGCTGTTTCCCCTGAACAGGTTGTATTTGTGTTTGCAGTGCACTCTATAGACAAATTGCTTTCTAGCAGCCACTGAGGCCGATTTGCAACAGGTACAAGTTAGCAATGTTGTATCCAGATATTATAGACCCATGTCTCAGACTTTAAGTTTGTTTAAAAGAATTGATTAAAAAGCGACATTTTAAAAATTGTAGTATTTTTTTCTTGATTAGTTGACAAGTCATCATATTTTTCGAGTGAGATACTTTCAGACATTGTCAACCAATTTGACGTTGGTTTAGACTCAGTCATTCTGGTTCTATAGATAAAGAATACTTTACAAATTATGTGTATTAACAAAAATCAAGATATGTATATTAAGTTTGGCATTTTGGTGCAAAAATATTGCTGTATTTGTTGAAATGAGCATTTTCATAGTAGTGTAGTCCTCAAAACCATTACTCTACAGTTTCAGTTGCATTTTTAACAAAGTTGACCAGTCACAATAGCTGAATAATGATTGCAGTCCTTTTAAATTGCAAAGTCTTTAAGATAGAAAGGTGTTCAAGGAAACACATTCTTTTGTTTCTAAGCTGCAGCTGCAAAGTACTCACTTAAAAATACTGTAGATGAAAAGGCATTCCAATCAAACTATTGATTGAGTGTAAATAGTCAGTGAGATTCAGCTGTTGGATTATTCTTTAGAGCATTTGGTATGAATTTTTATACCTTCAAATTGTGAGTTACTCATCATTGATCCTTCTCGTAGACCAAAGGCAATACTGTTTTTTTTTTTTTTTTACAATAGTATACATGCAGTAGAAGGTTACTGCAAAAAAACCCAAAAACTATAATGTAATGATGACGACAATGATGTTGTTATGATTATAAGCCAAAGATGTGTAATTACTTTTTTGTATACTTGAAAAAAGTTGTGACCAAAGCAACAAACAAGAAGAAGACATTTGTTTTACCTTTTAGGATGTTGCTAACCACTCTGCCACTGTCACTGAAGCTCTAAACTGAAATAATCACGTTTAATAAATTCCGTTAGCAACATAAACATAATTTTTTTTTTAAATCATTGTTATAGACATTCAGGTTTCTTTACAACAACACAATATTTCTCACTCCTCGCCTGCTTCTTGAACATAAATGAATCCGCACAATAAAAAAAAAAGAGCAGACAATAACGGTCTTGAATAATCCGCACCGTCCAGACCCTGACCCACATTCTGTAATCCATTTCCAGCAGGAACGCATGATTCAGAAGAAGCCATCGTGTTTGTTGCGTCTTTATTTACTCACACTGGAGACGGTATGTGCAAGAGAACAGAAATAACACGGCACATCTCATCACTCTGTCAGCGAGGGCCAACGTCGGAGCTCGCGTTTCAGCACTTGCATCAGAGCAGCCTTTGTGAAAATAACGACTCGTGTTGGCTGATTATGCTGAGTGTTAAATGTGTGTGTGGCGTTAAATGGGTCCTGGTAATAGAAGAGAGAAAGATGATGTCCGCATGTGTATTTATGGACAGAGGATTAGGTTGTGCTAACATTGGTTTAACGTGACTCAATGCATCAAAAAAAGAAGAGGATTTTAATTTTTGACAAGTATAAAAATAGTTACTGAAGTTTCTGTCTGCCTAAACAGAACTATTGAAAAGTTTAAACAAATTAACTTGCAAACTTTTCTCCAAATCAAAATGCTCCAAATTACACTGCAACATCAGGTTTTGAAAGAACTTTATCTGGATATATTGTGTCATC
Organism: Mugilogobius chulae; assembly: GCA_038363315.1. Lineage (NCBI taxonomy): Eukaryota > Metazoa > Chordata > Actinopteri > Gobiiformes > Gobiidae > Mugilogobius > Mugilogobius chulae. Next base: position 1,046,023 of record JBBPFD010000274.1, on the reverse strand, counting down.
ATTTTGGTCTGCAGGAACCCCTTATCATATGTATATACTCCTTATATTTTTTTATCATTTTCATTTAGAACCATTGAATTTTATGTTTTAATACATTTTATTCAAAACATTGTCTCCATGTAAAATGTGAGACAAATACATTTTTTTACACTGAAATACTTGCAAGTCTACAGTCTACATACACTGGCACGTGGTCAGGTACCCTCTGGGGTCCATGTACCCCTGGTTGGGAAATCTAGTGGGATGAGAGTCTATAATAAAAAACTAATAATGTCTGTTTTGTTTACTGAAATCCAAGTCGGCATGCTGTTATTGTTAACATTGTGGCTAACTGTTGTCAACATACCAGGATGGCAAGCTGTGAAAAGTGCTTAAAAACACTTTGTAATGAATAAATTAGAGGCTCAAATGCACAGGAGAGCATAAAACATGTGGGCTGATGTAAAAAGTTTAAGACTCGATATTTATGTTTTTTAGGAAGCAAAAACTGCGAATAGCAACTTTAAATGTTTCAGTTTTTAGTAGCAGATGTGACAACCAATGACAACGAAGCTCGAAGAGTTGTTGATGTCACTGCTACTGATGGGCAATACCATTATTTTTGCTATTGATACTATCTACCAAGTACTTTTTTGTATACCAATTGTCAATACCAGTCCAGTACAACCTTACAGATTCAAAAATATATGTATAGTATACAACAAATAATTTCAAATCATATCACAAAGGACAAACAGATCAGCAGACACAGATAGTTATGCATTAAATACTGATGATATGTGCATATGCAAATCAACACTATGAGCAGTTCACAGTATCAGTTACACTTTGAGATTAACTCCATCACTAGTTGCTACATGCAGACTCACCATAGATGTAAACAACAATCACTCTAGCTGTGGATTATATTTTTGACTTTTTGAGCAGCTCTGGGAATGTGAGTTTTCTCACATTTTTGTGAAACACATTTTTTACGGATTCATTGAATATAACAGTGTAGTTTTGCAAAACATTTTACTTGGCTGTAAAATGACTTCTGGGGAAACTACCATATGAGACAGTTTAATTTGGAGGATATGTTAGTAACTAGGATTGTCTTTATGTCTAATTTAAAAGTCACAATTATTGTGACAATAAACTTAATAATTTAATAATTTTCACAATTATTGTCACCGTGACCATCAAACCAACATTTTGATGTAAGTAGTGGAAAAAAAAAAAAAAACATTTCACATTTAATTAGTGTTGATAATAGGTTTACACAACTACGTGGGCAGTACGTTTACTGCAGTTTTTTCTGCTTCCTCGGCTCATCCTCTTCCCTTAGTGCACAATTACTTCTCACTCTCACCTTACCACAGAGAGGTATACTCATGATTTTGTCTCCAGGCTGGATTATGTCATATGTAAATTTATACAGTAATGAAACATGAAACAAGTTATTCCTTGAGCTGAAATAGAATATGCTTCTAAACAACCTGATTTATGCAGCTGTAGCCATGAGCTAAGAGAAGGCCTTGGTAGTAAAGGACAACTTAGTATGAACGCATCGATGCTTGCATCAAAAAGAAGTAAAGGGATTAGCCATGTAGTTACAAAAGTACCAGAAACAGTCCCTGTCATGTTTTGACGCAATGTGTAAGAACACTTTCTATTAAGTTAACATACAGTATAATTTACACAGCACTTGAGCACAGATGCCTCTGCTTATGTTTAACACACAGAAGTCCTACCTGTCCACAGCCGGGGCAGTCGTCTCCATTCTCACACGTCCTGCGTCGTGATTGGATGCCTCCGCCGCAGGGCACATTACAGCGTTCCCATGGCGACCATGCAGACCAGTAGACGTGCGGAGGGCAGGGCAGGTGCTCATTACAGTATCTGAGGGAAACACAAATGATGAGTGGGATGTTCTGATTCAATTTGACTAAATAAGCAGAAGAAAAGTTATGCAATTTTAAGTTATATAATCAAGCAGTAACTTCAACAGTCAATATGGCCGACACAGTAAGTATTTGTCTAAATCAAGCTTAGGCTATACACTGGCCTATCTCAATTAGTCAGAGTGGCGTCTATTGATCAATGAAAATATGCTTCATTGTTATCAATACATAAAAATGCACCTTTTATAGCTACAATTTGCCTATGTTTCCTAAAGAAATAAACTGTTTTTGTGAATAAAACATAGAAGTTGTTGACAAAATATCAAACTATATTACTATCTAGTGTGTTCAAATGAAATAAAAACTTTTCACCTCCAGATGTTTGAGTGCATTTGTTATAATCTACTGCCCACATAGAACTGCAGTAGCCTGGTGTCAGTGTTCTCTTAAGCTGTCAGGTGAAATGGCATAAGAAGTTGGTCTGACACAGTGTTAAAATAATCTGTGAAGGCCACCAAAGACGTCAGTGCACTTTTGCCTGTCACCGTAATGCCTCTGACTGTCAGTAATAACACAGTGTTGTGTCTTTGTAGTGGTCAGGATCCACAGGCTCAGGCTTTACCAAACCTAAGTGCCTTTTACTACTCATTTCAATCACCTTCAATATGTATTTCACAGTTCATTTGCAATAAAGAGGCATGCATCACTTCTAATGACACTTTTTACAAGACAAGTTTACTGCTGTGTCTACTATACTTAATAACTCGCTCTCATTAACAATCACAGCGAGGCTTATTACTGCCATATAATATGTTTTATTTCTGTTACACATGCTACTATAAAAAGAGTTTATAGCACTTGAGGTTAGGCACACGCTCGTCTTAAGGAGCTCACTGAAAGAGTTGGTTAAAATCCACATTTACTTGAGCCTTCTGATGTGTCAGTTTCTAAAGGCTCTTTTATAATGTTTCATTCTCTAAGCTACACATTTCTTCTGCAGTTAGTAGATGAAACTGTCAGTAGATTCATAATCAAGTTATGTTTTTATACCCCACCTTTCAAGTTACTCAAGGTTTTACAGTGATGAAATGCATGTTTTGCAAGTGCTTTCAATAAATAGGTACTGTATATATTGTAAAAAACACAGTCTCCAAAGAAAACGTAGGTATACAACGAAAAGTCAAAAACGTACGATAAGCACGTTTTCACTGCTTTTTACGTCAATATGTTACAAAAAGCCTTTACTTTTTAATTACTAAATTTGGTTGAAGCCACATGGCGACATTTTCTTTGGGTTTAACGGGTAAGTTTAGGCTTTAAGTCACTAAAAATGGTAAGTAGGGCTGGGGCTTGGAGTAGGTTCAGATTTACCCGTTAAACCCAAAGAAAATGTTGCCATGTGGCTTCAACCAAAATATGTGATTTTTAGATTTTGACTCCTTATTTGTCTATAAAAAAGGTTTCAAAAACAGACAATCTTCTATATTAATTAAGAAAAATTCATTCATTTATCTTCCATTTCATAGGGTCACAGAGCAGCAGCCTCCACACACACTTGCTCAGGTCTTCCAGGGGAATCCCGAGGCGTTTCCAGTCCAGTGGAGCGACATGGTCCCTCCAGCGTGTCCTGGGTCTTCCCTGAGGCCTCCTCCCAGTGGGACGTGCCAGGAACACCTCAGCTAGTCTCAACGTGGAGAAGCAACAGCTCTACAAAATGACTGGTTGCTGGAAGATTTATTTTGCGTTTCTCCAGTGTGATTGAGCTGCTAACCCTATCTATGAGAGAGCGTCCAGTCACCGTAAAAAGACAACATACAGTATTTTGACTGCCCCTGTTTGTGTTGTTGTCCTTTTTCTCATTACCCAAAGATCATGATCACAGCGAAAAGAGATTAACCGCTAAATGAAAAGATATGTCTTTTTGCCTCTTCACCACAACACTGCAGACACCACACTGATCCTCCTGTCAATCTCACACTCAATCCGTCCCTCACTCAAAACAAAACCCTGAAGACACTTGCAATTGTGGCAAGGACTCTCCAAGAGGTTAACTCAAAACATCTAATTATTTCCACTGTAAAAAAAACAAAACTGCTCACCCAAGTAAATCATTACACAAATGATAAAATTACATTTTTGTAGAGTTTTATCATTTCAGCCAGGCCTGAGCTCATTATATCTAATCTCCCCTTTTTATCCCAAACACAGAAGTGTCTAATTATCCATGACAGGCTGAGTAAGCAGAGTGGACAGTGTCAGCGTGCAAGGGGAAATATCAACAGAAGGTTCATAATACAGGACTTAGGCCCAGAGCAACGCCCTGCTCTCAGAACAGCGACTTATCTTTCAAAGCTGCTGAAGAACAATCAGGGCTGAGCTTACGGCCAAAGAAGCACAGAAAACACTTTAGTCCTTTGAGCTTGAGCTGAATAAATACGCTGACATAAGGGTTGCTCTTATGCTTGGACATGGACAAGAATAAGGCTCTGAGTTATATAAAAATAAGACAATGTACGTAACAACTTTATGCATGCAGACACTTCAGGGGCTTAAAGGCTTTTTACTTCAGTCCCTTGTTTTAGGTCAAAGCACTTGACCACTCCAGCTAAATGTGCAAATTGTAAGCTTTTCATGAAACATCTTCACCCAAAGAAGAATAGTGACTGAATGTGCTAATGGGGATCCACAAAAAACAATACTCAAGCTCTAATCTTGCTCACACAACATACAGTATCAAGCTACACAGCTTGGCATTTTCAACAATATCTGTCAAACAAGATGCAAACAAGAGACATAAGACATTCAGGAAAATGCACATATCTTCCAGTGCTTGGGTTAAGTTTCTAAGAATGAAAGTAACTAAGTAGTAACAGATTTTAATTTGTGTTGCTTACAGTTTAGTCTAAAAATAGTTAAGTCTATTTTTTTCCAGTTCTAGATTGTTGATTATTGTTCCTTTGACCTTTTTACTTGAAGCCAAGTATTTACTGTGTCCATGTCAGAAGTTTTATGATGAAGTCGTGTGGTATGCCAACGACAAAGACTAGCATTATCAAAACAGGGTTAGGCCAAAATTTAATGTGTGGAAATTAAGCATGTGCTAAGAAGGTAGTTTTGTAACATGAAAATCAGCTCTACTAATGACGTTTAGACAACTAAAGCATTTAAGCTATATCAAAGGTCTTAAGTCCAAAGCTGTTTAAAAAGACTAACAATAAAGATCCCGTAACAAACTTCCTAATTTAAATCAAAGCAGCGTTAGAAAGCACAGTGGATCCTACCTATTTCACACTTCACAGCAGATTGATGGAGCTTTTATGAGCGACTTAACTGGCTTAAACACGTGTTGTGGCTGTAACGCTTGCACACAACAGTTCTGACACGCTCCAAAACGGCCCCATTAGCCATTCTCTTTCATGTAAAACCATGCAGACAGGGTAATACTATTCAAGTGACCATTGCAGCGCTTTCCCTTCACAGGAAAGCGCACGCTTCTTTATTCTTTCATAGCAGAATCCTTTCCGCCCTCGCAGCTGGCCTCTAACCGGCCTTAGGTGTTTTAAGCAGCTGAACAAAGCACATATTCAGAGCAGTGAGATCAAACAAGGAAAAATCCGCACTAAGAAGAAGAAACACAGACGATGGGAAAATCAAAATGTTTTCTGTGATATTTTAGCTCTTTCCAGTTTGGAAGTCTTCTGTGTACTCTGGCTTTAATGGAGTTAGCGGAAAAATTAAAGAGGCAGTATGATATTTTTCTGTACAAAACAACAGTAGATATTTCTGAGACTATTGTGTAGCTTAAATGCTAAACAACTAACAGCAATCCCCCAAACGCATGTAAATGTCATCAATGAGCTTAAATTGCAAAATAACTAGAAATGAGCCGATTTTTGTTTTGTTTTTTGACTCCACAAATTAGGTGTTTAGTTTGAGTTTTCAAGCCGTTGTTCTAACCATTTCAAGTGTTCATGTGCATTTTTAACTCAGAAAAACATTTTGCAGAGAGAGAGAGAGAGAGATCACATGACCCTGACATGAATACTGTAATGACAACCTGCAAAGAACTACTTATGTAACTGTTACCTAGCTACCATGTGTGCAAACTCAATAACCTTTTACCTTTTTCCTCTCACACACTAGTTATTGATTAGTATAAATCTGTGATTTCTTTTTGCAAAAGATGATAACCCACAAAATAAAGTCAAAATTAGAAAAACATAAACATGTCATATGCACTTTCAGTTCAGTCTAGTGTATATTCATTACTTATGGGCAAACAATTACTTTTTTCTGGGGATAAATGTCTAATCTTTTTTTTAATCATTAGCCAATTTGGTTTTACTACTTGTTAGTAAGTCAAAAAGCGGTACATTTTAAGTAATTATCTTAATTATCAAGTAATAGTATGATAACATGTAACGTATATTAAATAAGAACTCTGCGCCCACTACATCTTGATCTCACTTGACTTTTATTCTTCTCTTTTCTCTCAGGAAAAAAACAACAACAACATTAATTATAATAACATAATTATCTTCCTGGTTTGAGGGTTGCTAAGAGATCGCACATACATCTTTAAAAAGGGATTATTCCTCACTACATTGACTTCAAATATTTTATAAATATGTTTTAAGTCTGATAATCCCACTAACTCCTTAATAATTAAGTTGTGAGAAAACGCAGGCTGTAATTTCAAAGTGTTATTCTACAAACAGACTGCGTTATGTAGAGTTTGAGATCAGATGTCAAAAAGTTGGTGGTCAGACGCACTAAACGTCCATAAAGAAAGATACATTACTTTTTTGTATTGAAGCTTATGCTTAGCATTTAAAGTATCTCCATTGGTTACAATAGACTGAATTAATGGAACATTAATTTAAAATTATTTTAAAATTAAATTATAAACATTTTTATTGAGATCAAAAATCAATGTAAAATAATATAATATAATATTTCATCGTATCAAATATTTTTTTAATATTTAAGAATTATTGTTGTTCATAACCGAAGCAGGTTTCTAGTTTGTGATCTTCCCTAGCGACAATGCACACTTTTGATGACCTTCTCCTTCTCTTTGCCCTCCCAGCCTGGACCAGACCAAACATGTTAAGATGGCGGCTGTGGCTTTACCGTTCTTCTCTGTTCTGGCCCACACACACTCTCCCTCCGTGACGTGGGGCCGGGTTACTGCACGAGCGCTGTCGGACCTGAAAGCCGATCCCACAACTGGTGCTACAGGGTGACCACGATGTCCATGGAGTCCACGCACCGTTTCTATGGAGACGCACAAAGACATAGTCACACACAAGTCTTTGATAGCCTCTGTGTGGAAAAAAATAAATAAAAATTGTGTGGATGTATTGTGACTAGACACACAAAAAGATAATGGTCCTCGCTCATAGTAAGACTTTTCAATATGAAAACAAAACAGGTCCCCAGTATTACCACCATGTTGACTGATCTAAATTGTAAATAATAAATGTTTGGACTTTATGTCTGAAATACAGTTTTTTTTTCTCCACACCTTCATAGGACAAATAATTTCAGTAAACTTTTTGCGAGTCTCAAGTAAATCTAAAGTCTTTGGCTTCAAGATTGAGTTAAGTCGTAAGTCCAAATCGAGTCCAAGTCCTCGGATTTTAGTTTATATCAAAATATATCTTCAACAATTTAATAGATTTTTAAAAATTCAAATATCACAGTTAAAATACATTTGCAGCCACAAAATAAATGTGGAGGAACTGTTTGTTAATGTAAAAATTACACTATTTACTTTATGAAGAGAAGCATTAAGTCGTCTCAAGTCACTAGGCTCTAAGTCCAAGTCAAGTTTTAAGTCTCTGAGCTTCAAATCCAAGTCCAAGTCCATTTTATCAGGCAAAGTCGAAAGTTATTAAAAATAGTAGTAAGACAGAAGATGAAAAAGTCTTACTATTTGTCAATCCAAAGTCAGAGACAAGTATTTATAAAACGTTCATAATTGATTTAGGCAAAAAACAGCATGACAGGAATTGCTCAGTCAGTGTTAAATCTGTAATTTACCCAAAGCAGAAAAGGAGTGACAAAAACAGCCAATCAACACTTTCGCCCAAAGTCACAGGCTCTGAATATGCAAGACGTGAGAAATGAGTGTGTGTGGTTAAACTTCCTGTGATGAGAAGGTGTGATGAAGCAGAGACCCGAGAGGACCAGACCCTCCGCAGTATGAGCCGTCTCACCTGGAGCAGTTGGCCACTTCCACACTGATGCCGTGGCACTGCTGTCCTCCACACTGAGGGGCGGGGCTATCACAAGCTCGGGTCCGACACAGACACGCCCCCACACTCCCTCCTCCGTCACTATGGCTACACATAGACCAACTGGACCAGCCGCCGAAACCTCCGTCCACTGTCACGTTGCGCACCTGAGAAAAGAAGAAGGAAATGCATCTGAAAATCCTTCTAACAGTATCGTCCAGTGCAATGGTGGAAAGCAACACAATGCTACAAAACCACTTCTAGGTGTTAGTTTTGGTGTTTTGTTTTTTTTTACTTTAACTACATGTTAGAGTTGGTTTCTCTAGATTAAAAAGACTAAACAGAAAAAGTATTTGTTTAATGTAAGCAACTATATGTTAGCACAATAGTCCACTGGCAACAGGTCAAGTTCCAAATCAAACACATACTGTAGTTCTAAAACATGACAATACATTATCAAGAATGGCTGGCTTCTGAAAGTTGTGAAAAGCACTTCAAAAGACATCATGATCAAGAAGCATCAGGTTCAGAAGGCAATAGGGAAGTCAGCAAAACATTTTTTTTTAAATCTTGTACAACATAGTGTACTCTTTCTATCATCTCTGACCATGATCATTCAGCTAAACACGTGACATTTGCTATTCTATGTGCATGAATCTTACAGACGTCATCTTGGTGGTAACAGTACACTATAGTTTTAATTTGAAATATGCTAAACACAAATGTTTATTATAAGAGAGGGATTTTTTTCACTTATGAACACCATTTCAGTTCCAGTAAGAAAATGTAAATGATGGAAAGAAGTAAACATACTCAACTTAGGCTGATTTAATTACAAGTTTTGGAAAGAAAAGCCACAGAACTATAATTTTGAGTAAGAAGAGCGATATACGTAAGAGGCAGGTGTCCCATTTTGCGTTTCAAATCCCCACAGCGAGCCACACAATATTTTGAGAATAATGGATTTCCAGGAAAGCACTCATTACTACTTAGGTATTTGTGGCTTTGGGAAACAAAGCCCATGTGGCAGCATCCAAAATCAATTTCTCAAACAGAAGCAAAAATAGCCACATTATGAGCATCTCCGGCACATCCCAAAGTGTTCAGTCACCAGGACACAGCACCACGCAAGCACAAGGAAGATGTATGAGCCCGGGAGGTGGATATGATGAGACGGGAAAGAGTTTCCCACAAAATGATGCTGTGAATCGACGCATTCAAATCACAGAAATATGAGGAAATAAAAGGCACCACATAAATAGACGTTTGAAGCAAAACAGAATGCAGAGAGACAGTTTGGATATTACACCAGACGTCCAGAGCATCGAGGCTAAATACAAAAAGACACAAAGATCTACCACTACCTGATATGAAAACGATCGCTGCTACTTTCCAAGAAACCATTTGGAGTGGAGGAAAAAAAAAACACTTTGAATGAAAAGACATCAGCTGTTTTGGAGGAAGACGAAATAACGCCTGTCCTTATTGGTAATTGAAAGCTGCTGTGAACCTCAATTGGGAATGCTTGGCAAAGGCGGCCAATTTTGGATAGATGAGTTGGCTCGGGCGCAAGAAAAAGCCAATATTACATCTGTTGCACCTATCACTTACAGATGGGGCAATAAGTGATATGGCAGAAAGATGCAGCATCCAATCAGATAATATTCCCTCAGAGCATAGTTTTAATCACTTCATCCTCTTTTTAGATTCAGCAGACATTAGGATAACCAGTGGCATGGTGATTTGGTATTTATTTTATTTTTTAATATTTTAAGCCGGATGTCATTCCTGTTAAAGCCAGCCACATTACTGAGTTTTAATGCAAAAATGAAAAGTTTAGAAAAGTTTGAAAACCATAGAATATATCAAGATTACAAAAGGTATACATAGACTTTGATAAAACTTTGTGCCAGAAAGAGAACTGGCCTCCTGCAGACATCCATGCTGACTTTGAACATGAATAGCAGATTGCTTTAGATTTTTAAAACTTTCAAACCTATAACATTGACCTGTAATGACGAACATTATGACTCTCTGTCTGGCTTATTGTGCAGACATTTTAGCTGCATAGGTTATTACTGAGAAATTGAAAACTGCTTCATTGATGGATTAAACCTTGAAGAAATGGTTGGGTTTGTGAGACAGTGTGAATGTGCTCTGAGGATAGATGCCTTTATTAATTACATGAAGGCAGCAGTGCACCGATACTCAGTCTTTTATCTCCCGAGACGCTTTCTCCAGCTCATTCAAAGGAACATAAAGATATTTTCAATATGTTGTAGATGCAGACATGACCACGAGGTCAACATTTGTTCTTAAATTACTTTATCTTTTTGTTTAATCATTACTAGCACTACCTTTCACTTTGTACTGACACATAAAGAGTCCATTATGCCTTGATTAAAGTGTCGTGAAATCATTCATTACTGTGTGACTCAATGCAGTTAATAAGCACAAAGGATAAATGAATAAACATGTTGGTATTAGTGGCTTCACTAGGGGACCACTACATATGGCTTCATGCACATGTGAACATATGGGCCTAACATGGGCCTGCATACAGATTTGTACATCTTAATGGAAACAGCATGTGCCACTAACTCCCAGCCAAAGCTCTCAGAGCAGATGCTATTGAACCCTTGGTCATTGCAGTGTTGAAGCCACATGAAAATATAAACAAGGAAAAGTGAAATGAACTGTCGCATATTACATTAGGCTTATATTATCACTGTTGGCAAAGTAGGACAATGCTCAACTAGTTGCACTATTAGCACTAATCCAATCAGCATTCACAGATAGTGATTTCCATTGATCTAGGACAATTAACAATAATATGACCACAGTGCAGTGACCCACCTCCTTCCACTTTGGTCAGTAGTTTTATTGGAATGTTTTTTATCGTTGACTATTCAGCTTCTGTGTAAATACCTAATATCAATTTCTATGACATTTATAAAAATCTAATAATAAAATGAATAAAAAAACTGTCAGATACACAACCTGTCAATTAATAGTAATGCTGCATGGTAACAAAGAGACAATCTTAGTTAAGATTGTGCATCCAATCCAAACTGTTTTTAAAGTCATCATGCTCAGTCCCAAGACACTCTGTTTCGATCTTTGGTTTATAGTAGCACTTCTTGTAAGTTGCAGAAGTAAGAGGGGAATACTGAACAGGACACCGCCTTCATTGAAGAACCAAGATAAATGTGGAGAGAAAAGATTGTGAGGATAGATAACAGCCCTTTCTTTTAGCTTTTAGCTTTATACAAACAGCAAACAAGAACATGTACCCTTATGTATTAGCAGTGGATGAGTGGAACAGTACTTACAGGACACTTGGAGATGCTCTGCTCCCATTGGCTCATCCGGACACTTTCTTCCAGGGTGGTACACTTCTTCAGCAGCATGTCCCAACCGCAATAAGGGTCCCTCGCTCCCACACACGCTCTGCAACAAGACAGAAGGTCGGATTTAATGAGTTTTTATTATCCCGCCATGATACGAACAGAATTTATATTAAACAACGGATTACAACACCAAAACAGATGAGACTTTGGATTGAGAAAAGTTAGCAGATAAGATGGTGGGACGAGTGATGAATGTGAGGAGGAAATGAGAGAGATAAGTTAGAGAAGAAAAGAAAATAGAATTGGTGAGCACAGGAGGATTACGATGAGCATGAGAAAGGCCATTTTAGGACGTGAGTAACTAGACGATGGTACCAGATGTGTAAGGTACAAAGGTAGTGGAGTGTTTAACACTGTTGAAGATAGAGTCAGAGCAGTCTGCTCACCTAAATTACTAAGGAGATTAGCTATTTTAACGGCTGCTTCTGTAACTTGGATGTTTGCAATTACTGATTTACTGTTTTAATTAAGCCTTGCATAAAGGTTAGAGATACAGTAAGAGAGAGATACAGGGATGTAGCACCATGTCTCAGACTTCTGTTTTATATCTTCCTCAAATGGGACTCTTTTCATTTTTGGAGTTTGTTGCTGGATTAAAAAAAAGGTAATAGTTTAGAAAATTACAACCTTTAACCCGTCTTTCAAAGTGTCATTGCGTTAGAAGTGACATTCTCTAGTATAGTAGTATAGAAAATGTTTATTTCAAGAAATGTTATTTGTCTGCTCTCCTCTGCACTAACATATAAAACGGATGTTTAGTGGTTATTAGTTTCTCACCAGAATCAAGTTAAAGATAATTTCTTTTTTAAAATTCTTATCAGTGCTTTGAGGTGACAAGTGGCAGAGTGACTGATACCACTGAACACTATTAACTGAATGGGTTTGTCACCTGCTTGTCTTCATGGATTTTCCTTGAATATTCCACATAATGGTCTTAAACTATCCAGAGAGAAGGTCATGTCACTGTATGTCAAATGTGTGGAGTTTTTTTTTTTTTTTTTTAAAGCAGAAATAGCACATTTATCTGAACAAATGAATTATAGACATTGAAATAGCAGTACTGTGAAACACTGCATGCAAAGCAATGTACTTCATTTGAACATTCAGGTAAAAGGCTTCCCACCATAAAATAAAACAATGCCCTTTTAAAAATTTGATAGTTAGGCTTATACTATACGTAGCTAGTACTTTTGATGAAGTACTAGTTACTAAAATATATATCTTCCAAACTTTAAAGTTATATGAATATTACCAGAAATAAAGCAGGTGGGCAGCACTGCATCTGAAACACGTTCTGCTTTTTACAATTTCAAATACATATTAAGGACAAAGAGATTTTTTATTCTTGTCCAACCAAAACAACTCCCTGTAGCTACGTTGTCTCTCTCTGTACACAGAACATAACACAAATGCATATTGTTACTGTTTTATGCAAATGTGACGCAGCGGTAGTGGCAGCTCAGTGACACATCTCCCGGATTCCGACTTCAGCTTGGCCTGACGTGCCCCCAGCGAAACGTAAACAAAAGTTATGGGCGCCATCCATAACAATGAACTGACAGAGGCTACAACAGTGCCAATGAAGGACACAGGTCGCATGCATGAGGCCATCGAAAAGTGCAGACACAAGGCGACTGACTGACGTAATGTCTGCCGCTGTAGAGGGGCAACACGAAGAGGAGTTATGGAGAGCTTCTGTTGGGACAAGGTGACATATTGCATAATGAGAAATAAATGCTCTCCAAAGGCTGTGGGGGATTTAATCATTGTGCACAGTCTAGTGAGAAGCAACAAGATCTACTCCGCTGAAGGCGAAGACTCTTACTGAATGTTTTATAAGAGGAAATATTGCTTTTAAAGGTGAACTATAGGGATGGGACAATTGTGTTTGTCACGATTTGATTCTTGTGTCGATACATAGGTCACAAATCCGATATATTCTTGATTTTGTTAAGAATCACAAGAACAAACTACTTGTTATGTGAATTTGCAAAATAAAAAAACATGGATTTTCAATAAATAATTGTAGTTTTTAGGGAATAAAGTGATGAGTTTAAGATGTCCTGGGTCAATTTTCGTAAAACAAAACTCCACTTAATAAGAATATAATGACAAAAAGCCTGCTGTTTATTTCCCCTGACTGAGAAATGACAGTGGAATCAACCATTTCATAACTGTACAAAAATGACAAAACAGAACTCGCCCCTACAATTCTCGATATGGTCTCATCTCTATTGTATGTACTATAGCTGTCACCTGCTTGTCCTTGAGCGTGTGCTACAGTTTGACATTAAACCTGCATTTATTTATTGATTATAGTTGGTTTCATTGTGAAAAATACCTGGAAATAACATGGCCCAGTGGCACCATCTGCTTGTGTCCTTGGCGATAGAAAGTTAAAAGCATTTCCTTGAACATCCTCTATGAACATAAACAAGTTTTATGCCATACTGCGCACCACCACCAATAAAAAAATCTATTGGCTAAAATGAGCCGAAGAAGGAGCTAAACAAAAACAATCTAAGAAGGGATATAGGAATGTAATGTAGAGGTATTGTGTTTGGTAGCCTTAAGCAAGTCCAAACCAGATTAAACCAAAAATCAGTACCACAACTCTGACTTTTTCAAGCCTGGCTTTCTTTGTTGACATTTCAGTTCAATAAAAAAGGCTTGACTTGATAAGCTGAGGTTGCTTTGGGAAAGTCATGAGTCAAAGGTGAAGAATGGACTACAACAGAAATAAAAAAAAAAATAATGATGACAAAGCTGTGATTGAGTTGGAGATCAAAAGGCTAACTCTATATTCGGTTTGTATCACTAGATTTTGTTTTGTTGAAAATTTGGCACATTTTCTTTGTCTTAATTGATGCAAAAGGATTTATGACTTTCATTAATCTAAAATGAGGATTATACCTGGTGCAAAGATAAGGTAAGAGGCTACTTGTCATTTTAAGGCAATAAACACCTAAATGGGTAAATATAAGTTAGTTTTCAATCACAAGGAACGTTTAAGGTATGACTTCCCCAAACAGTGCTTAAAAAAAAATCACAGTGCAGACATTCAGACTAAAATAATAAAACTCTAAATAGGAAAAGGTAAAATCTAAAAAAGGATGCCACAATTCCTTAGATCCTAATTACAATTTACAGTAAATGTTATCCCTGTTCATGCAGACTTGTATTTTTTCTATTTATTTTAGGTAAATAATGGAATTTGATTATTATTAAGTCAACATTTCAGTCCCAACAGAGATTAGGAAGAGAATATGGGTAAAAAAAAAGCAAATAGCTGCAATAAGTAAATTATGTGATGATGTGACAATCTTGCAGCTTGTTTCAAGGATTAGCTGACAATTAGATCAACCACCCCTAGTACTAACAGCGTGCAAGCCTTATGTTCAATATTCCACATTTAAACCTTGACTAAACCTCACTAAAGCGTGACTAGTGTGTGATCGAACCCCAAGAAGAGAACGTCCCACATCAGCTGCTCCACAGTGTGAGAACAATCTTGTAATAACTCAGACATGACGCCTCAAACAGTGGCCTCTGATAACTGCACCACACTTTTATTTGTTTTTCTTTCCGCAGACAGAACCGAGCTGAGGATGATGAAGCCATAACGACTGCGGCGTATTTCTCAGTGAACAGCTGTAAGCCGCTGCCCTAACTCTTCGGATAAGGCCTTATTGTGCATGAGATAACAGAGGCAGGTGTGATTCCTATTCCAGTGTGTCTGTGATGGATGGCGACCCAATCTGGAGCTGAATCTTCTCGCCTCGATCGCGCTTCGTCTTCTTTTGCCAATATTTATGCCTTTGACGGAAGCATATTCTACAGCAGACGACAGCTCGATAAATCTGATATATAAACAGGCAATAGTGCGTCGGAGAATGGTGGGTCAATGGCAATAAGAGAAGGAGAGGACAGGCTGATTTAGAGGTACAAAGGATAAAAGGGTCTGCAGTGGTTTAAACTTAAGCCCAGTTATCAGTGTAAGGTCTCGGGTTTAGGAGGGAACAAATCAAAACTCATTTAATGAAGTAATAAAGTAGAATACAAAGGAAAACCCAAGATGTAATTGGAGTTATGCAAGGTTAACAACAATCTAATCAAAAGCCCAATTTGAAGGAATGCGTGCTGCAAATATTGCAATTTACCAAACATTTTTGCCCTATAGCAACAACATCTCCTGATTTGTTCTACTTAAAAATGTTTCTAAAGTACAGCATTTTTTTTTTAAAGGGACCTAGTGTGTGTGTTTTAATATTTAGTAAGAAACTAGAACATATGCAGATCACTAATTTAACTTTTGTTCACTGTAAAACACAAAGTTGATCTAAAACAACCTAAAAATAGAAACAGCTCTACGGACTTATTGTTCAAAACTGCAAAACTGATAAGCATTTTAAAATGTAACTGTAAAAAGCAACAGAACTTTAAAAAATATTTGTTGTTGTTGGAAAGTGGATAGGGGACAGTATTGAAACATATATGGTTCACTTTGAGTATTTATATTTTGAATTCAAACAAGTAAATACAGACAAGTGGGAGGGGATAGGTGGTAGGTGAGAACGGGGATTTCTGAGCACTTGAGCTTCAGCTGAAGAACAACACAAGATTACTCCAACATGCATGAATCAATTCAAATATAACTGAGTAAACTAATGATGAAGGAAGGCCATTATAACAAGGTTAAAACTTAATAAAGTGAATTTGACATAATGGTCCCTTTAACATGATTTTAGTGAAGTAAATGTTCTGCAGTTTGCTCACATATAAGAAAAAAAGTATTTAATCAAGACGAGATTGGACAATTAAAAGCCTATATATACACACAGAAAAACTGACCAAAAACAGAAAAACTAAGTTTTGCCTTTATTGTCTCCTAAAACACAAATTGGAAAAGGCTATTTAAATACTAAGTATCATAATTAAATCTTTTCCCCAACTTGTGCAGCCTTAATTAGAATATCTATCATTAAAACATTTTTAAGCTGGGCTACTCAACTTTTTATTCTTTCTCATAATTAGAAAATTCAGTTTCATCCCCAGAAAAAGTATTGTACAAGCCGAACTTTGTGAAAAATATCTGATCTCAATATGGTGTCTACATACTAATATCACTATATGACTATTTGGGATAGAGTTGATTGGCTGTGCACAGGGGGCCAACTGGATTTACTGTAGCAAAAAACAGCCCCCTTATCTAATAAAGCGGATGGTGCCTTACAAAGTGTTTTTGCTCTAATCCAAGTACTCACTCTCGGTTCTTGTGGTAGCTGCATCTCTTGAGTGGGATCTTGATGACCTGGTCTCGCACGCCCACGTAGAGCTCGCTGCGGCTGTGCAAGATGAGCAAACTCCGGATGACCTGCCTCTTCCGGGGCGGGAACAATTCAATCTCCTCCAAAAGGCAGCTGCCCGTCGACTGATTGAGAGGCGAGAGCACTTTTCGGATTGTCCCGTAATCTGTAAACACGCAACAATGTCAAACGGAGGATTAACGGCGAAAGAAAGAAACAGTCGTTGCAAAAAGACCACTCATGCCAAGGTGTACTTAAGCCATCGTCATGTAAGACTCTGCATGCACAAAGAAAATGGCATGGCAACGGAATACCTAATTTTTATGCCCTACTTTTCCTTTTCATCCAAGTAAAACCTCTTCAAATTGAACCAAGTGTTGAAAACCATGTCATTGTGAATACACCTTGACCTTTTTATTTTTAAATCCCCATGTAAGACAGAAGCCCCTGTGGGAATTCGTTATAGGTGCAGATTTTCTTCCTGAAGTGCTTAAACAAACATAATCCATTACACATGAGTCCCCTGGGTGCGGAGAAAGTAATTAGGTGACGTGCAATGCCAGGGGAAAAGGGTGAATTGCTAAT
Organism: Mugilogobius chulae; assembly: GCA_038363315.1. NCBI lineage: Eukaryota > Metazoa > Chordata > Actinopteri > Gobiiformes > Gobiidae > Mugilogobius > Mugilogobius chulae. The sequence goes on along the minus strand of JBBPFD010000274.1, from coordinate 1,028,600 downwards.
GCAGTTGAAAGTTTGCAGGCAAATAGGAAGGTCGGGGAAGTAATGCTGATTTTATGTACTAACTATAGTTTGTCATGAGACGATCAAGATTTTACAGTGAGGTTAATGGGGACATGTTTTCTTTTACAAACAAACACAACGTATATTATAACCTGAGTGTGCAGTAGCAGAACTGGATAAGCGGATTAAGCAGCTACTTAGGAGCCCAAAGTCACCAGAGAGCCCCCAAGAGCAGATTTTGTTTTATTGCATGATAAAAAAATGCTGCACTGCACTTCAAAATTCATCACTGAACAGTCTTCTGGTTTAGATTTGATTCTGAGGGAGGTTCCCAACTCCTCATGTCCAATTCTAGTGTTTGAGTCTTGGAGATACTAATGTTCTTACTACTAGAGCTATTAATCAATATCAAGTAATTACCATTATCAATATTCTTGCTACTGATACAGATGGAAATTGCATTGTTATTGATTAAAGCACATGTTCTTCAATGTGACTGTTTATACGGTAAAGGAAAAACTGTATAATCAGAGTCCTGATTATGGACTAACTACATTTTGCATTACATCTGGATTCTTTACATTGCAATCAAGATAAAATGTGTATAGCTTAAGCTTGTGATTTTCCATGTTTTTGTGTAAGTTTGTCATAATTTCACATTATGTAACTGACTTCTTCATCCTGTGGACTCAAATGGCAGAAAGGCATCTGAATCACAACAGCAGTGATAGAAGGAGGAATGATTGTACCACAGATCAGATTCTACACAGTTTGTTAGTGAATGGTGAAATTAATTCATTCATTCATTTTCTACCGCTTAATCCCGTGAAAATCATAGAGCTGAAATATTGATAATGAGTCGATATTGATACATTATCAGTAGTAAAGGTGTCAACATGAACAAGATCATTCTGCATATCCCTACTAATGGCTACAATTAATTAATTTCTTGTACAGATACAGATGCTCAAGATTTTGTCAGTACTGTGCAGTTGTCTTTGCTCTGCTGCAAGTTAATAAAATGTTATCTTTGTTCATACTCCACTGCATCAAACACTTGCTATGCATGATATAATATAACAGTGAACAGCGCTTCAGTGTAGAAAAGAGAATTGTTAATCCAGTCATGTCTTGCTACAGTCTCCAGACCTGGACTTCAACCAAGTCTTAAGGTAGGTGCTATAAACACTAAACCATATCTTAGCTCAATCCTATCTTTCCACCTTATGCTATGTAATTTGCAGCTGCACTCTATGGAAAACTTGCAAAAGTTACATGCATTATTCAGATTTATTTCTACATTGTATTCTTAGATTTCCTGCAGAATAAAAACAAACCAGCTCTATGATATCTCCTGTGAAATGGAATTTGCTGAAATTGTTTTCTCTTCACATTACTCTTTCTCTGCATATTTAAAACTAATTAAAATGAATAGCTATTTCTCCAAATTAAAAAGCCAAATCAGTGCCAAAGTACTGCAGCTTAATTATGTAAGTCCTGACTTACTTCTACTCCGCTTAACTGCAAAAATTCACTTTTTATTGTCAAAGAGGCCAGCAAAAGGGTTTGTATTTGGTAATTTGATAATCTCAGAGTGTAAAATAATCTCATTCTCTTAAAATCAGATGAAGATGTTGCTTCATTGGAAAATGCCCCCAGCTTCACTGTCATGACTAAGTTGCATGTTGCATTCTACAATACTGTGATGACAACGCAGGAGTTTTATTTGCATCATGCAGGCCATTCCAAATATAATAGTTCCAAGATGAGCAAACGTGGAGTTAATCTGCTCAGTTATTTTTAGCTTCTATTAAGATATCAATTCCAGTACAAGATCGCAGCGATCTGGATGTGTCTAAGTGTTAATAATACATGTGATTAGGTACAGTGAGTCCACTCGGGGCGACAGTCTTGGCAGGGCTTCTGATCTTTTCATTAGCGTTCTCTTGGAGTCGGGGGAGCACTGGATGTGGGCAGCTCCACTCTAACACCGCATTGATCACAGCCCCATGCAAACAATGAGAGATTTTAAACGGAAAGTGCCACGCAGAGCACCAGCAAACTGCAAAGCCTTTGTTCAAGAGAGACATCCTAAAATAACAGCAGATACAAGGAAAGATCATGTTGACATTTCCCAGTAGGTGTATGGTACATTAGTGAAGTGGGTCAGCTCCATACGCCTGCCTGTATAGAGTCGGTTACATCACAGACGGCACGTCTCATGTCTTAGAGGCCATCCCCAGCACTTTGCCTCCGTGATGTTGTCACACTTTAGTGATCAAAAGAATGGCCGATCAGAAGGAGGGGCAGTGCAGTTAGTGATCAAGCTGCACTGAGTGAGGTGAAAGGGGGACAGCTGACGAAAAACTGTGATGAGTTGCTCAATTAGATGACATAAAACTCACTCTAAACTCTTACAAATAACGACAATTACAATACAAATAATAATACATTGGATTTATATAGCGCTTTCATGCTACCCTTCACATTATGCATTATTCATTCACTCCACTTTGTGGGTAAGCTTCTATTGTAGCCACAGCTGCCCTGGGGCAGACTGATGAAAGTGAGGCTGTCATTTTGCCCCATCGGCCCCTCCGACCACCACCAACCTTTCATACACACACCAAATCCAGACTTGCAACGTGGGTGAATGTCTTGCCTATGGACACAACAACACGTTTTTCCTCACGGTGGCACCAGAGGTTCCTCCAGAGGTCTCCCATCCAATTACTGCACAGGCCAAGATGCTTAGCTTCTGAGATTTGCTCACCAGAGCCACAAAAAACTTAGCAGCAATTAAAGTGTCCTATAGCTAATTAAACTACCTTAAAGGTGTACATGCACTTTCTACTACTCTATGGAGACAATCAGGTGACAGCATCATCCCAATCACATTAAGAGTGTGTTTCATGGGTGCCAGGTTTCAGTAACCAATATTATACATCAGCCCATCTGGTGGACAGTCACCTCAGAGCCGAAGGTGCACAACAAACTACTATTTTTATTTGAGGTTGCAAAAAATATGTTATATGCTTTAAAATTGCAAAATTACAACAACTTTCTTTGACTTTGGTGGGAAACAAAAATACAAAAGATAAACAAATGTTAGCTAAAACTATAGCAAACCAGCACTTAAGAACAAATATACTTTATAATGTTTGGAGGTTAGAAAAATTGAATTGGTTGGAGTGCCTGATATGGCTCTTGGGCCTTATGTTGAATATCCCTGATCTACATATCAAGTAGGTGCTATAACCTCCACCCGAAAACCTTAAAAGTGCACAATCTAATCTGTTTCAGTGTGGCAACAGGCAACAAGTGAAAAAAAAAAGACTACAAGTAATTGGATCAAAAGTATCCAGTTACGTTCAGTGCCTGAGCTGAACATAAATAACCCAACTGTCTGTGTCTGACACGCGACCACAGACTCTTTGCGTGTTTACAACCAGTACTTCTGAGCATGTGATATGTGGTATGCATGTTGGCATTTGTAGCGATTATAACAGTGCATGTGGAGGACAGATGGAGATAAGCGCTCACACTCCAGTCAAGAGACAAAGCTTTGATGTCTCCTTCATAACTGCGGTCTTTTTTCTCTCTGCTCTGGGGAGAGACAGATACCCACCTGTGGCCAAGTAGATGATGTGAAACAGCGTGTCTTTGCCCTGCACCACGTCCACGGCTACGTGAGTGAAGCGCACGTTGTCTTCCATAAAGTAGGGCACGGGAACACGGGCTGAACCACTTCATGCATTAGTAAGAACTTCTGAGCGTCCTGCAGGTTCCTCTCGTCAGGTTCACGTAGGTGCCAGAGTCAATAGTGCCACACTGGGAAGATAAAGAGGTAACAAGAGGGCAAAAGTTCAGTTCTGCTAAAGATACAGACAGATTGAGTAGTGCAGAGGCTGGATTTGGCCTGGTGGTATGGGCATGGTATTTTGATCTGCAAGGAAGCCAACTTTGACAGCTCTGAATATAACCCACATGCTTATGTTACTTCATCATTCTGTGGTTCTAACATTGAGGGCAGTAGAGTAGCTAAAAGTATTTGGATAGAACTCATCCAACTACATTTGTATGAAAAGCTGTATGTTGCTTAGCCTTCATCTAGTTCAGCTTCAGGTTTGTTGCTATATATTTGTAATTTCGATCTGGTGAATGCGCAAGTTAAAATATAGGATTCTTGCCTAATTTGCCAATCCACAACTTCAGGAAGGTGTGGCTCTGGTAACATATCAATTCTGTGGCTTAAGTACAGTTAGTTACAACTATTTGATAATAAGGTTTCAACATGATCTGAATGAAATAAATAACTTTAGCATAGCCAATTGGAGCAGTCAGACAGTGCCAGGCTCCACTGGCCATTGATGACTTCTTAACTTTAGAAAGTGTTTGAAAACACAGTTTACAAGCAGATTCAATAGTCTAAAGTCCTTTTGTGATTGTGGGACAAAGTAGTAGTAGTATACTTTAGGTTTGTGGGACATACTGGGCTTCTTTCAAAAATATTTACACATTTTAGCTAAACAATATAACATAAATAATATTAGCAAGGATATACTAATGTGTATATAAGTAAAACATAAGTAAATGAATTATATATACATTTGAGGTGGAGAAGAAAGAATCCAACTATTAGGGGAGAAATATTTGCCCCTAATTTAAGTTAAAAGTGTTACACATTTGCCCCATGTGCGATCCTATCTCTATCCCACAATTTTCTTTTTAGTCCTTTAAGCGACCAACTTTCTATTAAGTTACAATATCAGTGAATTATGTTGTTTTCAAGAAAAAATTGCAATTTGATTGACATTGAACTTTGCTTCACTTAAAAAAACCTGCACCTTTACCAACGCAAAATGAAGGCAATGATTACATATAAAAAGAGATCGGCACCGTATCCAGCCGGCTTTGGTCTGTAATATTTAAACATGAATATTAAAGGGAGATTTAGGTGCACAAAAAGGACAGCTTTGACTGAATGCATTAATAAAAACCTCGACATTACCTTTGCGGTTTTTAAAAAAGGCTGTAGATTTGGAGGCCACCTGAGATAGGAGATGGAGGATTGTATGATTAACAGAACAAGCCTTTAAAGTCAAATGCAGTCTCCGAGCGCAGATGTTGGCCCCTCACAACCTTAAAGCTTTGTAGTCGATACGTGCGGGTTGATGAAAGGCGGTACTGAGCTAGTAGCTATCTCTTTTCATTAGATTTCCCCTTCATATGCATATATATTGCTGCCAACTTGTATTGTATTTCAATAGCGGTGTTCCAGATGTCTTTAACACACACATAAACTAATAACTTTAAAAAGGTTAGCATGTGCTGAGGGCTTCATTACCAATCCTCATAATAAGAAAATGATTGCTCTAGGTAAACATGGCAACCTGGTTCAAACAAGGGTGCTGCAAACACTAACTTTATTATGAGATGTTATAAAGGCGATAAATAGCTGACATGATTGCATATAAATGGGTTTTCTCAGCTGTCTCGAGAGCTGTGTTAAATCTGAAGTCAAAGTTCATATTTGATGAGTTGTAAATGTGAAATACACACGTGTGCTTACAACACAATAATACACAAAATAAGTGAATAATGGGATTGTACTGGTGGCATTTTAACTCTGCAGCATGGCTCCACTGCAGGACACTGTGCACTTGGTCAGCAGCATTAAACTCAAGTGGAATACAAAATTAACTGCGACCAACTATCCATTACTGCACCAAGCAAGAGGATACTCTCCAAATGTGATATGAAATACACTAGCACTGCCTTACAGTTCTCAAATGAAATGCTGCGTCAAATGTCTGGAAATGTATTGTGAAAAGGCATACTTAATGTGCAGCCTGGAAACTTTGGGACACAATAAGCAAGGATGACACATTTCACTGTACAGAATGCAATCAGGCTTATCCATGATATCAATTCATTGGGCGCACAACTAAACAAGACTGTGACAAACATATGGGAATGAATAATGCATGGAATTATGAAAGTAAAACTAACTTTTCTGGAGAAGAATCGTACTTGTTTCCATTCAGAGGTTTTTTTTTTATAAACTGTTCTACTATAAATTGCATTTATTCAACTAGATGTTTTACCTGCAGTGAAAGTCATAACTGATCTTTTTCATTGATTAAAAAAAACAAAAACAAAAAAAAACAAAAAAAAAACAATTAAAACCAATGAAGGCCGAGGTCACATTTTGCCCCAAAAAGCTTTTTTTTTTTCTCTCTAATGTTTTTGCTGGAAAAACAACATCCAATTAAAAACGATGGGTGGGCTTGCACCTGCTTAAAATGTCTCTTTTATGGCATGCTTGTTTCTATAGTAATGCTGTTACCAAAATCACACAATATGATAACTCTGCCTCGAAGAGGAAAAGTATGGATGTAAATTTTACTTTTATTTCAGTGGTAATCTCAATCAGAAAAGTTATATAGTAACTTTAAAACGACAAGTTGAGTTTAGAACTTTGTGTGAGCTTTCAGAGGGGAGACAAACGCAGATTTGAGACCTAAAAGCAAGTTTGAGCAAGTATGTGTATAGTCCGTACACACACTTTAAGACATCCTAGTCAAATTTGATGTGTGACATCCCTGATAGTGTTTCCTCTGGTTTGTTGGTTTGGCAGTAGGGCTCTCGGTGAATATGTGGTCTGGGACAAAATACAACTAGGCCTAAATAATATAGAATTATTTATGACAATACCTGCTTTTAAATGCAATTTAAAGCAGGTATTATTATAGGAAAAATAAAACTTTTTTTATTTTGCTATTTGAAGTTAAATTACTGGTGACCACAAACAGCCCACACTCTAAAATAGATGGACAGTGTCTTGTAGTCGCAGTGACTTGTTAATATAGCAGCAGCAGCTCTACACAGATCAATGTGGAGCCTTCTCAGAGCTGACAGATGAGATTCACAGTGGGCTTCCCCGGGACACGCCACGGCTCAGTGCGTCCGCCACACAAGGAGATGGAAAATTAAAGCCCCTGAGGATACTGGACTACAATAGGTTTGGCTGTATATCTTCACCTACACTATGTGGCTGCTCCATAACATATGCATGAGGTTTACCACTGTGAACCTGTCCTTGTATTATATGTGTGGGATAACTTTTGTGTCGTCAGTGACTACAACAGGCAGAGACAGATTGCAATGCCTTGGTCAAGGTTGGGACAGTGGGACCATTTGGACAAGGGCCTACAGAGCACTCAGCTGGCTCTCTCATTATAGTCAGCACCCTTTTACTCTGTCAGGAGGATGAGTGCTGGACCAAAATAGTGCTGTTTACTACCTGGTTTCATCACTCTGCCTTTTTGTTTGCCTCTTACATTACGTCAAAAATGAGAATTGCAATGGAGTCTGTTTAGACACAAAAGAAAATTGGTTGAAAGCAGGTATATACTGTAGAACTGAGACAAAGCTAAAAAGTATTTTAGACATAAACAAAATCTCTTGTAATGAGCTGTAAGCTTTTCTCATCAATAGTTAGTCAAGTTGGTTGATTTGTTCACTTATGTTTGAGTAATCTTGTATTATTCTGCAGCTGGAGCTCATGTCTTCTTAAAGTTGCGGTAGCTGATTTTCACAATGCAAATACGGTTTAGTTTTAAATCTGACAACTTGTCTTCAACAAGGTTAATATCGACGTGTTAATTTTTGGTTCATAAACTTCTTTTTACAAACATCAAAGTGAAACTGGAAAGGACCACCCAAGCACAGCCAATCAGAGAGCTGCATTTGGCTCCTGATGAGAACTAAAATTCAGACAGCGATCTAATTTTTTCACTTAGTGCATTTACCAGTACAAATTTTAGTGGAAAACACAGTTTAAAAAAGTACAACTGAAAAAGTTAGCTAAACCAACTTTTGAGTTCCTACGTATTTTCATCTTAATCCTATCTTCGTCCATCCTGCACTGAGAAAAATAGTTATATAAAAAAATTATGGTGAATACACAGACTATTCTAGCCTGATGTATCAGCTCATTTCGTTTCACTTTTTTTACTTTAACAAGTTGCTGCTTTTTGGTTGAGACTGGTCAGGACTTAAGTAATTCCCCCAATTACTTAGTCTAGAAAGTAGAGCGTAAATATACATGTCAGTGATCGTGTTGTTTTGTGTGGTAAACCTACAAATAAAAATATCAACTTCCAAGTTAATAAGAAGGAGAATGTATACAGTCGACTTGTTGAACTATGAACAGATCTGGATGGGCGGCTTCAATCTGATTGGCCAATTGTATTTCCTAATTTTCAGGAACCATCTGCAGTTTTGTGATACCTGGCCTAGTAACTGGAGCGAAATGAAATTGCGCGGCAGGAATCACCTTAGCTAATGCAATATTTTTACTCCCACCATCACAACAGAACTACATCTTGAAATATGTATATCAACAGTTTGGCCAGAATTCAGAAATTTTGATAATATCTATTTCAGTCAGGCAATTGTGTGAAAATGGATATCCACTAATATTTACCTTTCAATACCTTCCAGCGCTCTTTATCTTATTGAGTAATTACAGTAGTACGTGACAGAAAACCTATAACACACAAGTTGTTCTAGCTTCTACACACATGAATGAGTCAAAGCCTGGATAAACCCTGCAGGATCAATGTGTGTGGTTCAAATAAATGCAGGCTTCTCTCTGCTGTCTGACGCTGAATTAAGCTCTCAATCAATGGCAAGTATAGTGTTCAGTCGTCATAATTATACCAGTTTGGAGGCTATCAATAACTGGTGTTTGGTTGTTTACAAAAGATATGATTCCTGAGGCTTTGCTGTGTGTGAGTATGTGTGTAGGTGTTTTCAGACAGGCCATAAATCCTGCCTGGTAAATCTAATCCCACTACATTGACAAATACTTGATGAAGATGTCACCGAAAGCCAGATAAAGTGTGCACCGGTCCACTGGCGAGGAGCAGCCATTGTGTGAGCGTCTTTAGAGAGGAGATAGGGATGGAGTGGAACAGATACCTGCTTCTCCTTGAGCAACAGCATCGGAAAAATGTATGGCAGCTATTGAATACAGATAAAGCTTTGTGGAAAATACGATCATATGCGATGGGTATGAATGAGGAAAAATATGGACTATGAACACTTAAATGCTGTTACTTAAACCCCATTTTTCAGCCTATTTTTCTTAAAACACCTGACCAAAATGGGCTAAGATTAAAGTTCTTGCAGACAAACTTAGAAAAAGGTGTCATAAAATCAGAGAATACAGATACTGCAGATCAGGAATCTTCAACTTGTAGCTTACCAGAAGGAAGTTCTCAAGTACTAAAATCCTTTGGAGAGTAAGAACCTTTCCATGGATTTTTGACAAATTTAAAGTACACTTTCTACCTAAATGGTATGTATTACATGCATAATATCACTTAAAATAGCAAATAAATATATAACATTTAGTTTGCCAAATGCAACTTGCTAAACAAAGTGATGATGATAAAAGTTTCATGATGAAAAACATGAGTTTTAAGAACAAACATTGTTCATATTTGATTCCGTACCTGGAAGAAATCCTCTGGGTTGAAGCAGAATATGAGGATTAGCTCTGTCGTTATCTACAATAAGCCTGCTATGACCGAGAGCTGCTTTGCACACACTTCCAGACAGAAATAAGGTACATTTATATCTGCTTTTTAAGATGCAGCATAAACACAGAGTGCCTGTTTTGAGAAACAAGAACAGTTTACGAGAGTCCTGCAGCTGATTGTATAAAGTGATGAGCCATATTAAAAAAATAATGCCCGCACGATTGTAAAAATGACTGCAGCTTTAGCGAGTGGTGCTTAATGTCTGTATTTATGTGCAAATGGAGGCAGGTGACTGAAGAGAGAGTGAATTAAAGGGAATTACTGGCTTATAGAGTTCGGAGACAAGGCTCAACTGGGCTGAGCTCACATTGATGTATGAGAATTCAAAACAGGCAAGCTTTAGCTCAGTACCACACACTGTACTGTCGTTTGGATTCACCAAACGATTCAACATTGTGTGTGGTTCACATCCTTATTTATTCAAGTTCAGCCAAACATATAGCCGTGGAAAGTTAATTTAGCAGAACTAAGCAACTTCAATGTGCATGTGCCGTATTTGAAGCGAGAGGCAGCTAAGAGAGATGTTGCAAATGCGCCAAAATACATATGTTTAAAAAAAATACAGAGAATGTAAAAATAATACAGTTTTTAATTGTTCTTCATCAAAAACAGTAAGTCTGTCTTATATCTGACAATATATCTGTGCCAGAGCAAACTATTTTTTTTTTTTATAATGGATATAGTGCTTTTAAACATTTATGCAAGCTGAATCTATTAAGGTTCAGTTTAATTAAAAGTGACCTGGTTGAACTCACAAACTGATTGCTACTCCATCACCATGTAATCACTGAAACCAATTATTATTAATGACATAACTGACTAATCTATTTTGAATGTGGTCAGTGCAATACATCATTTAAATTGTGAGAGTCTCAGAATTCTAGACGATAGTTTTACACAGTTATTAAATCCTACAGCCGTATGTAGTGTTGTCCTCATCTGAAGTCGATGTTGAGGTGGGTTTAGAGTTTTAGACAATAGGTTTAAGCAGTTTTTAAATCCTATAGACATGTGTAGTGTTGTCCTCACCTGAAAGTCGAGGTTGCCGTAGTTTCTATGTAGATTAAACAGTTATTAAATCCTATGAACATGCAGTTTTGTTCTCACCTGGAAGTCAGGGTTAGGGTTGGGGTAGGGTAACCACGCAGATCGGGAGTTCTCCTGGTACTTAAAGGGTCCCCTGAAGGAGTGTGATATGGAACTAAGATTGAAGGCACACACCGCAGACGCTGCAATGCTGTTCCTGTTACAGGTAAGAAAACAAGAGGAGAAAGACTATTACTGAGTGTCCACAATGATCACCTATACTCCTCTGCACAGCTAACAGGAATATGCCAATAGAGGTCAGCAAGAGAGATACAAAACAGAATGAATTATTATACATACTAGTTTACCTAGAAAGCATTGGATTGAGACATAAGCTCAGCATTGATTCATTAGTATTCTGATGTTACAAAGCAACGCCTCATTAATTTATCAAGTTGTTACAGGGCTCAGAAATACTTTTACATTGCTTTAGCTTATGTATTCTTATGAGAGTATAGCACATGATGCAGTAAACTTCAGACATAGTGTATGAGTTTATAAAATCAATATAATCCCACATAACAACAAAACTGCAGCTAACATGATGCAGGATTAAAACATTATTTGAAGGTTATAAAAATGCTGTGATTAAGTCAGTTTTTCTCATTACATTGATGTTAATGTTCTGTGCCATGAAATATCAGTATCTAAAAGGTAATTTCACAATGTTCAATCAATCAATCAATCAATCAATCAATCAATCAATCAATCAATCAATCAATCAACTAGACTAGAACCATTCACTTATTGTATTACAAACCAAATGCACTTAAACAATATACAATTTCATCATCTTATACTTTTGACTTTTGGTCTACAATATGTTGTGATGTCATCTGAAACACAAATCAATGCAAACATTCTCAAATCGCTGCTAATATCGAATATAAAGACAAAAGAACAACATCAAAAATCCTTGTACAGTGCAATATTTTTGTGATTTTATGAATTTCACTATCCCCTTTTGTCTGGTTCCTAAAGGTACACTGCGCAACTTTTTGGCCAAAAATAAACTTGTATAAATGCCTATTTTTGTAATTTAGATACCTTTGTTACACTAAATAATTAATAAAATTTTTACTTTGAGTGGGCTTGAATTGCCACAAAATAGTCTATTATTTGGCTTGGAGGACGGCCCGGACATGTCTGTTTTTGCAGAAAAGTGGTTCCTTTAGCAGATTTTTTTTTTTCATATTATGGCATAAAATGTATTAATCTTGATTCAGAATTCTACTGAATTGTGTAGATGACTTTTCAGCTCCAGAAAGTTACACAGTGCACCTTTAAATATCCATCAAGGCTGACACATTGTCATTCCAAAACTGTCTGGGTCTTGGACTTTTTCCAAGAGAGTAACTAAGGACATCTCAAACTTCCATAAATGTTCTCATACTTGTTCATTTGGTGTTTTTGGACAATTTAAAGCTCATTAATAATGGCGCCGGTACATTTTTCTACATGCATGCTTTGGAGATGACCCCAGACTCCTTTTATGGGGAGAATTTAAAAATATGTATCGATTTGTGACAATATCGCCCACGTCATGACAAATGGAAGTCATTATTGGGTTATAAATCCAGCAATGCAGTACAATTACGCTGTGCTCTCTGTCTGATTAAGCGTACCGATCCTCCGCCTAAAATACGACTTTGACTTTTTAAACTGTCACTTTCAACAAGTAGCAGCCCTCCTCCTTCCAGAAGTAAAGAATGAGAGAATTAGTCTTCAAACCGTGAAACTCTGACTTGAAGTGAGTTATAATGTAGTGCTGTGGTTCATTAAAATCTGTGCCTGCAGGGGGAATGTTTCCAATTTCAACAATTATATTCAACACCGTGAAAGCACAAACCATAAAGAATAGATTACTCTCTCACGCACTTGTTAGTGTTGCAGTACTCAGATGCAAAAGATCCATTAATAATTCAAACAATACTTCAAAAAAAGATTTACTTGGGGACAGATCACAATTTTGATTTGATCACAATTCTGGTCAACGGTCTATTTTCCTATTGCCTTTAGGTTCCTACTTCTAAATCTAGCTGTCCCTCACTAAGAGTGGTACAAAGGCTAACAGTTTCAGAGAAAAACAAGTGACCGAGCCTTTAAAAAAAGCCCAAAACAAGTGATCCCAACTTTGCAACGAAACAGTAATAAAATAATCAATGAGATAGAACATTGTGTGTCACTGCAAAACAAGTGTTAGTTGTAGTTTTTTTATGCTAAAAATATGTATTTTTACATTAAAACAACTTTTAGAAAGAAATGGAAAAGAAATGTTCATGTTTCAGTCATAGATGGATGTATTTTTGTGGATCAAACTTGAAAAATGGCCAAAATCACCTTTTGTATTAACCTGGCCATCCAGATAGATTATTTACGATATTTGTGAATTCACAAACTCAAGATAATCCATCTGGCCTTTCACCAGCTAGATTGGTTTGGAGTCCAACCCAGCGGGTTAACTGCCCAATCACATTGCAGCAGGAAGGGTTGAGGGGGGTTGGTTGCCTGAATTAAACAAACAAATATGGCAGCTCTGGTGGAAGTGCCTGTTTTTGCTGCTTTTGATTCTGTTTTAGCAGAAATATGGAGTATTTTCTTTTTGAAAGAAGAGCAGAGCTGTGTGAGACTTGTTCTATTCCATGCGAACATTAGATACGTCATTACAATTCGTTGCTGTGATTGGCTAAGCACAAATTACGTAGGCAGCACACCCTTGATGTATTTCATTAAACGTGAGCTAGGTTAGTCCTGTAAAAATGTTAAAGTGAAGCCCATGACACCAGCAGCACAACCTGTGACTGTCAAATTCACAAGTCCAAGCTCAAAGTTGCTATGAAGAAACAGACTTCTGAGGCTAAGAGAAGTAGGTTGAAGAAAAAAATCGGTGTTTGAAGAAATGGGATCACGATATGACGATTTCATCAAAAAATCAGATTGTCGCAGAGTTGAGATTTATATCAGCTCTATGTTAAAGTACTTTTGTAATGTGTAGTGTTTCTAGCGTCAGTACGTCACACAGCTTTCCAATGAACCACAAGTATGAATATGATAAATACTCTTGGAGACGCTGTAAGTGTAAACAACTTTATCACACAAATTCTAACTGCGAGCGTCGTGTGAAATGTCAAGTGTCAAGTAAATGCAGATTGCTGTCACCAAGCCTAAGAACGCTGAATTAAACATGAGGCGGTCGCTTTGGTAAATTAAGAACAGCGTAACGAATGCATATCCTTTACATGTGAGGAAGTGAGATGTGAGGAAACATAAACATTGTACTTGGAAAGCGTAGTTATTATTTCAATGTAACAGGAGATACATCTAAGATTTGACAAAGATGCTGGAAGTTATTTTGCGAGTATTCAATAGAAAACATGTTGAAAAAATGGCAGCGGCTTAAAATGGGAGATGAGCAAGATGAGCATGACCCACCAGCTCGCCGAAAATATATCCAAAAAATACTTCTGTACAAGTTTAAAAGCATCATTCGTGTTACAAAAATATACAGAATTGTAGCTCACTCTGAAAACATTTTTATATCTATCTATCTATCTCTCACCATTACCAGCTTTTAATGTTCGTGGGTACTCTTCACCTGAACTCAGTGCTGCTGCTGATGCTTGTGTAATTTCATGTTGTTTTGGGTTAAGAGGGCATGAGCTCACGACTAATGAACGTAACAGGAGCTGTGTAAGAGACAGTTCTGCAGGTGAACTTCCCTGTGGCCAAATGGTTCGTTTCTTAACCATGTTTAGAGTCTTTGCTGACTTCGGCTGTGCTGCAAAAAGTAAACAAGTTAAAATTTCTTGAATGAAAATTGTTTTAATATGAGCAGAATTTGTAATCGAGTAAAATTATCTTTCAGTTTACTTCAGGAAACATAGAGTGTAGTACAATATAAATAAAAACATTCTTAGAGCTAAGGCTGCTCAATTATAGATAAAATAATAATCACAATTACTTGCAACATTGTTAAATCACAATTATTCAGCTGATTATTAGCTTATCTTTCCATTTTTCAACTTAGAAAGACAAACTTGTGCGTAGAGTGAATTTGAGAGTTCATGTTTTACTTTTTGTTGTTTATAATGGCAAAAATCATAAATTAAATATAAAATCGATTTATTGCACAGCCCTATTTTGAAGGGCTTGCATTAACAAAGAACTGATTTATTTGGCTGAGAGAAGGGCAGTGAAGATGTTCTAATGCTAGACTTTTTTTTTTTTTTTTTTATTTTGGCATAACACTATTATCATTATTTATGATGTTCCAAAGTACGACTGTAACTTTCTATTTTGATTTTTCACAGACAGAGTTACGAAGCGCTTCACAGTGATAGTAAGCTACCCTGGAGTAGCTCAGCAGAGGCGATTCGCCTAAACACCTGGCGCCTCAACCTCCGACCACCACCAAGTGTTCCCTAACATGCAAGTTAGTGGTTGGTGGGGAAACTGGAGTGCCCAGAGGAAACCACACAAACATGGAGAGGAACATGCAAACTCCACATAGAAAGGTCCAGGCATTGCGGGGATTAAACCCGCAACCTTCTTGCTGTGAGGCCAGAGCGTCTATCCACTCTGCCACTATTCCGCCCATCATCAATGGTTTGTTGAATGTCTCATACATGGTTTGTTGAATGTCTCATACATAAATACATACATACATACATATATACATACATATAAAACTAAAATTAGAAATCAATATTTCAAAGGTAATATATGTAAAGGAAAAACTGAAGGAAATGGATCAAAAGAGATTTTTTTTTCTCCTCACAGCCTTGCATAATGATCTCTTATTAGTTTTGCATACAACAGAAGTAACATGCCCTGCTGACTCACACGTTGGTGGTGAAGATGGCGTAGAGCAGCTCCAGCTCAGGCAGGTAGAACGTGCCCTGCAGCTCATTGTAGTTAAAGGGGATCTCTCCTGGTCTGGAACAGTTCAGCCTGGCCTTCATAAACGTGGTCCATGTGTCCTCCAGCAGAAAGCGTCCCCCGATGTCGTTCTTACACACTCGACCTACTCGAGAAAACACCGTACGGCCACAATCGTGCTCCACTGCGTTCTCCCGGAAAAAGAAGAAGGTAAAGTTTCCGATGTCGTAGGAGGAGACAAAGTTTGGCTCTGCAACACATTTGAAAAAGAAGAAAACACTTTTTACTTTTAATTTTTCTCTAGCTTGGCACCTTTTCGGAAGCTTCTAATTGTACTTCCTGGTTAAACACGAACTGCAAATATATACTTCCTGTTTAAACACGAACTGCAAATATATACTGTATAGAAGTAATCGAGGCACATGCATTCAATCACATAAAACTCAGCCAGTCTTCTTTTGTTTTTACCCAATTTAGCTATGATGAGATTTATAATTGTCTGGGCAACCATAAACAAAACAGTTGGCTGTAAATTGTCATTACAACTGTCATGTGGAGGGTGTCCATTTTAGAATTTATTGTAATGTTTTATTTTAATTTGTCAATTTCTTCATAAATCGGAACTTAACTGTTATAAATATTTCCAACAAGGATTGTCATGTCAAAAGAAAAATGGGATAATCTGTCATATGGGCTTTAGGTAACAGTTCATATACTTTGCATTAGATAACACTTTTATTTAGCTAAATTATTGTCTACTTTATCAGAAAAGAAGACACGAGCAGACAGCTTATGTGTAAAAATTGTAATTTCCAACTTCTATTTGTCAATGTTTCATAAAAAACTGCAACCAATACAAAACAATTAAAACTCACACCAAACTAAGTCTTCAGAAAAACATGAGCTTTAAGGGAACAAAAGAGAAGACAGGTTCAAAAGAAATGGATTGAAGAGAAAAAGATGGTATATTTAATCTTGTGGGAGCGCGACAGTGAGTTATGACTGATGGACTCTGGCTGTGAGTGGCCCACACAACAGCGGGGCATCAGAATTAACAAGTGCAGCCCTGTTATTAATGGACTAGCGTTCTAATAGGAAAACTCATTTTTCATTTCCCCACAACCCAAAGGTTACAGTGAGAAATGACCGAGACATAATAGCTCTGGCCCCATCTACAACGCACTACCTCGTCCGACATGATCACACGGGTGGCTTTATGTATGATTTTATTGGATCTAAAACACTAGCTTTATTCCCGCAGACAGTCGGTTAATTCACATTTAAATGAACGTGTTACACCACCCTTTTTATAAATTCAGTAATACACATTAAATTTTCTCTTAAATCTGATAAAATTGATTGATAGTTTTTCTAATATAGCTTTTAAAGCTATCTTGGTTTGGATTTTTCATACACCACTAAGCGTTTGCTCACTCACTGAAGGAAAGCTGATGCTAATAGTGATGGACTAATGCGACACCAGTTAGCTGTAATTTCCTTTCAGAAGCAGGTTCTGATTATATGTCATTAGAACACAATGAAAAGTCACTGCAGATTCAGTCAAATGTTTGACTTTTTACAGACACATATACTTCATTATGTAACCAGGAGGTTTTGAA
The DNA here is from genome assembly GCA_038363315.1 of Mugilogobius chulae. Taxonomy (NCBI): domain Eukaryota; kingdom Metazoa; phylum Chordata; class Actinopteri; order Gobiiformes; family Gobiidae; genus Mugilogobius; species Mugilogobius chulae. The sequence continues at coordinate 1,011,406 of JBBPFD010000274.1, read as the reverse complement.
CTACTTCTGCCAATTGGTTGGAGGATGGCTGGATATTGGGTTAAAGAGAAAATTTCACACATCTTACAGAAGCACCTTTTCATGCTTTAAATGAGCTCTTCACACATTACTGAGAGCCTGTATAGCATGAGCAGCCAGAGTAATGTTCACTGGAGGGTTTGCAGATCTGTATCTCGTGAAAGCACTAATTTGTGAGAAGTTACAAAATGTGTTAATAAACTCAGATACCCTCAAATAAACCAGAGTCTCAAATCGAATGAACACGACAAGAATAACAGCATTTTGAGACTTCTGTCGTCAAAAAGAAAGAAAATGAGTCTCAAAAGATACAAGGGGCAAAAAACAAGGTTATGAAAAGCCTTATTATGTCTCACAATTGGGAAATTTCTTTTTTGGGGAGATTCCAAATAAATGAAACATTCTCAAGAAGAACTTTCTTTCAGTTTGTCATTTCAAAAGGTTTTCACAAAAAATAGAGATGCTTAAAAGTGTTTGGTAACTGTGCTTTTACAGAAACTGAAACTATTAGTATGGCTGTTGTCAGTGTCACTTCGCAGTAATAACTATGTAAATCATATTGTTTAAACATTTTAAATGGCACAATATTTCATGGCATTGTTTTGTTATTGACTGACATGTTTCTCTGCTTTGGCATTTCAACAAGGAAGCACACATGATCCACATTTATATTCAGGAATTGCATTAGAACTCCTTCAACTGGCTGCAAATGGAATTACAGGAGAGACAAACAAATCAAGTTTGACCAAACATGCTGATCCTGAAACACAAGCTGATAGTGATTTGAAGGCTGCAATGCTTGGAACAAGCTGAAGATGATTTATGGACTAGTGCTTTAACAAAACAAGGAGATTTTGAATTGTGTTTTTCAGAAGTTCAAGGGGAAGGACTAACTAAACATGACTAAAGAATAAACGGCTCTGTTTTCAATAAGAAGCAATGTTAGATGGCTAAAATATTAGTTTAATAAATTAGCATTAAAACATGTCCTAACATATGTAACCTTATGCATATGTGACATGTCTTACCATTGAGCCACTTGGAGTTGTACTGTGCGGTCCGCAGGGGGGGCAGACCTCCCAGACTGCGGTATATCGCTGGGTCTCGTCCGCTGAAGTCCATGGCTGTGGCGGCGTAGAGCTCTCCACTGGAGGTGATGAGAGCGGTGGAGTTATGGAGGGGGTTGTACGGACAGCGCGCCATCCCACTGATCTGGTCGTGGATCTCTGTCAGATTTGTCAGCTGCGGCACAGAAGAGCAATTGGAACAGGATTATAGTCTATTCTTTACGATGGGAAGTGAAAAATCGCAAGTGACAGGATGCAGACACAAGCGAAAATAATCATTTATATCCCCGGATGGAAAAACAATAAGACACAATTTGTTTTAATGGATTACTGAATGAGAAAATCAAGATGAGAATGTAGCACAAGGAAGCAAAGGGTGACATTAAAATGCAAAGCAGGCAGGACTTCCAGTGTTTGTTTCTGCCTGTATGCAAATGCAGTGACAAAAATACCTCATCTCATTATGTTTTGTTTGGTCTTTCTACAACACAGTGGGAAAATGTAGGCGCCAGCTTCAAGAACGGAGAAGATAATCAAAAGACATTCTGAATCATTAGCACAATACAACACGTAATCTCAACAGCTGTTTTCATGTCGCTTGTAGGGGAAACCACCTGTTATAAAACCAGTAGGATTCTGTGCAGTCTTAAATTAAAGTTCTCTTCCTTCCGCTAGCTTTCGTTGAAGTTTGTCCCGGACATGCAGCTGTGCTTCTTGTTGTATCATTATTAAACCACAACTTTGAGGAGTTTCCTTGTCTTCAAAAGAGAATTTGGAGCGAGCTTCAAATTCCTGCTTTGAATCCGAAACCGAATCTGGCGCTGCGCTTTTCAAAAATACTTTTAACAGCATGACCTCGGTTTAGCCCCAACACACTTTAGACAAAATTTGGATTTAGAAATAGGCTAGTGTGACTCAGCCTGGCAAAAGAAGCAAAGCGTTTTTCAAAATCTGGGATGTTATTAAGTTTTATGGTGCAAAAGTAAACACCATATATGAAGATTAGGAATGAGTTTTGAAGGGAATATCCGAAAAGCTTTGCGGATCCAGGTGATTCCTCTGCAAGCTTCCTAGTCTCTTTGGATAAAAGGGTCTATTAAGTCAACCACCCTGCTTCCTCACTCTCCCTGTCGGAGCGCTATCCGGTCCACAGGGATGAAAGCCCGGGATTCACTTGTGCTAAGGAAAGCTCCGGAATTAGCAACATCTAGGTCAAAAGGGTCATTTAGCGAAACACAAAAAGCGACAAATAGACAGAGGCTAGGCTAGCTAAACTGAATATGTATGAAGCGGAGTGAAAGTTGCCTCTGTGGAGCGCTCGGCAGCTGCGACGAGGGGGTATTGAAGTGACTTAAAAAGGTTGTGATTGAGAATTTCAGACAGTTGGTTCATAGAGTAGACGTCCACGCTGAGAGCCAGTGGGGGGCTGCGGAACGTGCCGGGCAAAGCAGACGTGAGTGCAGCCACATAGATAATTTGGAAGCAGGCAGAGTGGCATAAAGGCGAGTGTGGGCTGGCTTTGTACGCCGTTGGGTCTGCTGGTGGACATATGCTAGTCTATAAAGTGTGGAGAAGCTGTTTGGATGTTGTGCTCGGTTATGGACACAATAAACACATCTGCCACTGCTTTTGGAGACTTAAAGTAGCAGGAGTTTCAATTTTGACTGCTAAGCTTTCATATGGAAGCTGCATATTAGTTTAGCTTCTTTTTGAAACTTACTTTATTTTGTCTACGGGTCATGAAGGTCTGAATTAAACTAATATAGAATGGGACTTAAAGCTGTAGAATATAATTTTCAAGAAATAGTCCGTATAAATTGATATAACTTTAATCTGGCTAAAAACATCTAAGCTCTCTCTTTAAAAATACTTTTTATTTTGTTTGCGCGTAATGAATTAAACTAATATGGTAAGGGACTTAAACTGTAGAACATGATTTTCAACTCAGAAATCTTAGGATAACCATACAAGCAGGCAATGTATCCATTAGAACTTAACTACTTAACATTTTCTGTATTCTTGTGCATTTTGAAAGTCATTTTTTAATTTAAGTAGTTTATGCAAATGTAAAGAGTTTTAGAGATGCACATTGTATATGGATAGATTTTAACGGTGAATAGTATTGTAGTTGGGTCCTAAACAATAGCTTAATTTGTTTATGCAACAGGCCGGCGCTGAAAGTGTAGCCTGATTCATGACAAACAAACAGACATTTAATCTGCCCAACTTACATAATATTTACACTTTGCAAATGTTCACGTGCCAGACTTTAGATAAACTTTTTAGATCAGAAGTCAAACAGGGCAGACCACTTTTATACAGCCAATCAGCTTCATCATAAGATTAATGTAGCGACGGAGATTGCTAATTACAAGTTTGTGTTGATAAAATGATGTAAAATTAGTTTCAGACAGGATTTTCTGGCTTTTTATAGATTCCAGAAAAAAACAGTTGGCAGCGATACACAGCACCACCATAAAGTCACTTAATCAGAGTGTATTTTGTTGTCATTGAGGTCCTTAATTGGTCATCACACTATTTGAAAATAGTTTTTGAGCACCATACTTACAGTATTTACAGTCTGTGTCATTACTGCACTTAGCTAGATCTGATGAAAGGCTGATGTTTTGTGTAGGAAATGCATTACCTTTGCTCACTTTCATGCACCACACAATAGCATTATGGAGGCAAAGCCATTGTCACTGTGTCATTATATAAGTGCCAACAATACAGCAATGATCATTTGTTTAATGCACAACTTAAACATATTGCCCATTAAAGTTTATTCATCATTTGTGGTAGACTGCCTTGTGCGGCTCAACCACTGTTTCCCATTATCACGCATTCAGAGCCCAAATATGACATGTATTTGATGGAATACTTGGATATAATGTCATGGCATTTCAACTATATGTATTTTCACAGTGGTAAACACTCATTATGAGCCTTCGACCTTTGGATGCAGTGCTTGTGGTCAAAAACAAATGTCATGATCACAGTAAACTCAACAGCACTCGCCCAAAGCTGCACAGGATTTTAACTCTTGAATGTAAGGTAAGGTGTGTATGTACGGCATTTGTAGTGTACTTTTGTCATTTTGAGAGCTAACGTCCAGACCTTTCTGAACTGAGAAGAAATGTAGCAAAAATATTAATGTGACACTTTTTGATATTTTGCCCTGCCCACTTTTCTGGCAGTGCACTTCCTGTTTAGCTGCAGTTAGCCTGTAGAATTATGCTGGGTTTATTTTAACAGTCATTATAACTATGAAAGATTGCCCCGCAAGACAGACAAGCTAACATACTGAGTAACTTTATCAGAGCTAAACAGGGAATGCACTGCCAATAAAAGTGGGCGTGGAACTTTTTTTTTTAATCACAGCAAGTGTAAGAGTGTTTGACCAAAGGTTAGGTGTGGCAGGAATATATACTGTATTTTGACTCTATAAACATTCCTTGTCGTCAACAGTGAGTAAAAGTCCTGAGCCACATGAATGACAGTGACAGACACAGAGGAGACCGACTCTAAACTGCTGTGGTGAGTTTATTGTTCACGACTTTGTCTCTGACATTGTGACGTTCATCAATCCTGCTCCGTCAGCCATCACTGTCAGCGCAGCATCATAACTTATTATGCTTATTTACCTCGACAGGCATAAATCAATTAGTCCAGGCAAATGACAAATATATTATAAATGTGAGGCCAGGCTAACTTTATCTTCAATGCATCTCATAATTAGGAATTATACATGCTTAATTTAAACAGTAGTGGCAACCAGAGGAGGTAAGGTTATCTTCTGCTGGGCTTAATGCTTACTTTGTTTTAGTATTGATATTATCATTCTTTAATTTTATTTATTTAACAGGGACAATGCAGTCAGACATAGTAACAAGTAAAACATGCAGATGGTGTGGCGCATACAGAGTGTAAAACTTTTGATTTTAGTATATTAGTGGTAAGATTAGTAATTTTTGTAGTAGTAATACATGAGCTGTCAAAATGACTTTTCGAGTTTAAACATGCTCATTTATCTCATGTCTCAAGTTGCATTTGGTTGATTCTTGCAAATGCGGCTGAAGTGCTCGGAAAACTTCACCTAGCCCTTTTTCATGCTCCAATCCTCTAACGTTTTTGTTTAGTTTTTTTAACATAATACTGAATGTGACACATGTAAAAAATAAAAACGCTATGAACATCTGCCATTTGAGTGTGAAACACAGTTTGTTCTATTTTGAATTGGTGTTACTTGCATGTGCACCTCTACAAGGACAGTGGTGTGTGTTACTCTTTCTTTGAAACATGTAGAATATCGACAACAAATGAGTTATAAGGTAATGAGTTACAAAAACATAAAATTATTCTTCATAATAGAATTGAACAGCCTATCATTATGAGGTGTGGCTATAGGAAGGCCTTTTCAGTGCCATTTTGATAAAAGAAAGCCAACAGATCTATTACTACTGGTAAATGAGTTTTGTGGCTCACAAAGCACAAAATGTAAAATGACTTATGATTCCAAAGAATTGTAGTACACTTATTTTAAATTCTTTGTCTCAAAATTCTATATCTAAAAGGATAGAAAGATATACAGTATTTCCTTCTTTTGCCAATCTTCTTCCCTGTGAGTGCACAGAGTAAATGAATGAGAACTGTTGGCTTGTATTACATCTATAAATCAACCGGTTTTCCTTAAGAAATGGTTGTATTGTTCCAGTGATTACAATTAGACTCGGGAAGTAGCAACAGTTAGAATGACTGGCAACTTGCATATTGGCCATGTTTGCTGGCAGGTTTGCAGAACTTCCCTAGAATTACAGTGGCCAAAACAATATAAATTAAACAAAACAGCCATGGAATAACCAAATAAACTGCTGTATCAGTACTGGTACATTTGTAAATGCTGTTTTCAGAATCCCTTGGTTTAACATTAGACCAACTGAACATTCTACTGATGTGTGATGTCCTGATCCCAAACCTTATTGACTTTTTAATCTATAGAGTTCTTTGTTTCAAGTTGAAGGATGCTCTTGAGCTAATTGAAGTGATTATGGTCAAAAACAAGCTGTCCTTACCGTGCGGTTGGTGCAGATGGGGGTAAAGGCATTGGTCCCACAGGTAAACAGACGGTTTCCATTCACCAGCAGCACTCTGATGTAGTTCTGGCACTCCTCCTAAGCCAAAAACACACATCTTCATTAGCACTCCGCAATAACATTACCTTATCGATAAGCAGCACCAGTCCCGCTCTCAGAATTACACTTCACACTGATAAACGAGACAAACACTAGTGACTGCGGGGGCTAGTCCAAAACGTGGACAAGACTGACGCGTCCAAATCAAAGGTAATACTCAGACAGCTCAGCGGAGTCACATCCAATTCAGGTGGAACTGTTCTGAAGAAAGCCAGGAGAAGACTGGAGAGTAGCTAAACGCAGCGACTGTGGGAGAAAATCATTCCAGATTAGTTGGAAAATTGCCATTGCTTTGTTGCTTGGTCAAAAAGTCCAGCCAAAAACGTCCACTTTTTCAATCAGGGCTGTTTTTGACTCCACATTAATCAATTCAAACCACTTTTCCAGGATTTTTGCTGGAGTGTTCACTGTTACATGTTTCCTTGAATTTGTGCAAAGGTGGTTTGACTGAGAGCTATTGATTTTATTTGCAAATGGATTTACCAACTCATCATTAGCATCGCCTTTTGTGAAAGAATGGTCATGAGAATTACTTTAGCTTGAAAAAGAAGATCTGTGACTTTGTTTTTAGCCTCTAAAGATAGATTTGTATAAGGGTGTTGGGAATAGAAATTAAAGCAGCCATAAGCATGTCTTCCAAGTGGTAACATGAGAAAAAGAAATATCCTCATTAACCATGTTATAACATGTTCTCTTATTTCTATTTGATAATCTCTTAGTCACAATGTCAAGTGATCTGTTTACACCTAATATACCTACCTACTTGCTACTGTACACTAATATTTCAACACAATTTATAGACCTACAACAAAATGTCAAAAACGTACAATAAGTACATAGTCAAGCCTTTTTATGTCAATATGTAATGAAAAGCCAACACGAATTTTGGTTGAAGCTATATGGCGACATTTTCTTTAGGTTTATCAGGTAAGTTTAGGCTTTAAGTTACTAAAATATACGTTTAGGGCTGGGGCTTGAGGTAAGTTACCCAAAGAAAATGTCGCCATGTGGCTTATACCAAATTTGTGGTTATTTTATGTTTTGGCTTTTCATTACATATTGACACAAAAAGGCATAAATGTTTATCGCACATTTTTGACATTTCGTTGTATATCTACATTTTCTCCGGAGACTGGGCTGTAATATTTACAATGAAGAGGCCGAATATTAGTTTTGCAGATTTGAACATGACTTTTACAATTAACAAAATGTACATTATTGATCTACATTTATTATGGTTTATCAGTAAATACATGAAAGAACACAATATGTCTCCTTTACCATGAACACAAAACAAGAGAAAAGGTTTCCAAACTCAAATGAACAGTAATGCCCCTGTTCAATCTTCTGTGGTGTCAAGTCATTTTATTTTGTGCTGCACATTTCTGTCGTATCCTTTTGCATGTTCAGCGAGAGGCGTCTTCAGGTCAGGGAGCAGAATTTAGAACCTTGTAAAGCAGCTTTTGTGTGAGGCACTTGAGGTGTCCGGGACAACGACACTCTCTCAATCCCTCGCAGGCAGATTTAGGAGCGCGCTCCGACCGGCCCTGAGAGGAGCCTTTATTTCCCCATCACGACAGACTCATAAAACCTTGTGTGTGCTGCAACTCCCCTGTGCAAACACATCCAAAGACTATATGCACTCCAAGAGGTTTTGTGGACAAACAATGCCTTATTTCATATTTGCCTGGGCTCTAATCTCGAAGTGTTTATGAAAACTTACTGACAGCTCCACATCCAGGCTTAAGCATTGCCGCTGTTACGCTCACTCTTTGACATTAAAAACAAAATGCAGGCAGCAATCAGTGCGTGTCAAAGACTATTTGGGCGCTCTTCTTTCTCTCTGTGAAAATAAATCACACGCACCGAAGAGGAGTTTGACATGTTTACAAGTAAATGCAATCACTTTAAAGTAAATTTACTTTCTGCCTGAGTGATGGAGTGAATAGATTGTTTTGTCACCCGGACAATTACAATCAAGGTAGGTTAATACTTCGGTACAGTTAAAAGTGATGTGTCTGACATGTGCTTGTCTTCATATGTTATTGCAGTATGTATCTGACGAAGTTGTGCGTGAAAAACGGCTTATTAAGTCTCAACTTTGAAAATTTGGAATGATTCTACATATATTTGGCCTCCAGCAGGGCCGCTGCTGGCTATTTTGGTGCCCTATGCAAGATTTCAAAAAGGTGCCCCCCCAAATGAAAAAAAACTAACTTCCAACAAACCGACGCCACAAATGCGGACGCACACTACTAACCCCAGAATTGTATATCTATTTTTTAAGACACAAAGATTGAGAGTTCCCCTACATTTTTTTTACATAATAGATGCATTTGTCTTTTATCTGGGATGTTTTAGAACAGCAAGTCCCTTAATTTCAAATTTCTGTCCCTTAATTTCAAACGCACTTACTCATAGAACTATAGTTACATTAGGTAACTAAGAAATCCTCGCGCTAAAGTTTGAGGAAATACTATCGTCTGTAACTTTTGTCTGGACAAAGAGACTAGATTCATGGTTTGTGTGTTTCCCTCTGAAAAAATCTGAACATAAAAGTGGAAAAATCCGCCGTATTTCGCCGCGGTAATTTGCGTGATCAAATGTGCAGCCGTCTTAATTCATCTGCTGTTTTTCCTCGTAACTGACCCAATATCTGTCCTATTGATACAAAATAAAGATTGGCTAAGAGCTTATGAGGTGTAGAACATGCTCCTGTTTCGAAACGGGTTCCAGGGTCTTTGATTTTGCGCTGTGTGTTAAGAATCATCAGCCAGATGTGTCTAGACCAGACTTTTCTTTCACTCATGAGTTCAGCAGTGGGACGGCACAGCTCGGCTTGGTGCCCCAGACCAGGTGGTGCCCTACGCGCTCTGCGTTATGTGCGTATTGGGGCGGCGGCGCTGGCCTCCAGATCTAAATACAGACTATATCAGGCACACCTTGGGCTAAAAGTTCTACAGAATAGTTAACCAATGAGTACAGTATCGTAAACTTCAGAATTGGAAGGTTTTAGCTGACATTTTTGGAGAAACTCAGCTATTCACATATTTTTGTACTTCATACTTCATTTGTACTAGATTTTAGTTCATTCTTCATCCATTGTTCTGGTCAAAACTTTAATCCTAAATACCTACAAGTATACATTGTGACAAATTCTCAAGGTATGATTTATAGCTTTGACAATACCCAAACTCTATGGACGTCCAACAGTTTGACAAACAAAGCTAAAGGTAAGAAAACTTCAGCCTTGTTTATGGTGAGAGGACTTTAATGATTCGGCAGACCTTTTGAAAGCGGAATCACATAAGTAACAATACAAAAAGCCTTGACTTCAATGAACAGAGCCATAGCCTGTAATTGAGCTCAGGCTGGCCTGAGCTTGTGTCTTCTATTACAGGGCTCTAACCGACTTTCACAGGAAGATAAATACACATGAGCAAACACAGATGAGGGTAGGGCAGTTCACCTATGAGTCAAGTTCAGCTCCTAACCATCTGTTTTGGGAGCGCTCACCACATAAAGAAAACATGTGCACACGAATAGATCCCAGTAAAGACAATAGTCTCCACAGTAGCACTGCTAGCAAGGTGGTAAGGAATATACTGAAGAGGATTTGTCTTTAAGTACCTCTTTATGATGATTACACCGATGAGCCTTAAAAATGGGAATTAACGTATATAAACAGAATGATTCAGGTTACAGCATATTAAAGTGTTAAGGGGAGTTGTGATTCGTATGCCGCCAGCAAAAAGATACATTGTCTATAGTTGTTTGGGGAAGCTTTCAGTGACAAACTCTTGTACTTAGCTGATAACAGCGCTGGCTAGTGTTGCTGCTACAGCCTGTGTCACTCAGCAGTGTCTCTTTCTGCTATCCGATTCTGCTATCCCCCTTGTTGATAGACAAATAATCCCTCTACATTCATCATTACACTTTTTTTGCAATTAGTCTATGAAACAAAGGGCTTCTGAATGAATCATAAAAAAGACTTTCTCACTGTAGGAACTTTTTTCAGTTCCTAGTATTTTTTTTTTAATTCCAGTCCCCTTTAATAGTTTTCACACATAACATTAACTGTGGACTGGGGTCACACTTTAGGGACTTTTTTTAGCTCCTGCTCTGAGGCAGGTACTTTCTAGTCAGACCTGGAACGTTTTAGTGACACAAACACATTTACAACACTAACTTTGTTGGAAACATGTTTTATACGTTCTCACATTTAACCTTTCCTTAACCTTAAGAAAACAATATTTTGAGCAAAAATTTGATAATTTCAGTGATATTTTTAGGTTTTGCAAATCAGAATTTTATGTGGAATCGAAATGACAACTTTTCTTTTCCTAACACCACTTAATTACTTATTTAAATGTTCCAGACTTTACAGTCAAAGACAGTTGAACCCACTTTCAGGAAGTGGTACTGTGTGAACACAAACATGAGGACAGAGTAGTTCTTCTGACTAAACGGGCTGGAGGGATGTTTGGAATAGTTCTTGGTACTTTCATGTGAGAAAACGACTAATAAAAACAAGTTTGCTCTTCACCTCTCCCTCACACAAGCCACATCTGTTTTGCTCCCAGTTAACAGGATCAGAAGAAAGACTTTTGTCAGGTATTTTTCATTCTCCAATGATTTGGTCTGACATAAAAATCTGTTTTGAATGTATTTTTTCATTGAGAATATGTTCGAAACTTTGGGTTAGCCAAGATCCCATTTCGTCACCACTCTTCAAAACTAGGTGCACGTTTTGTTCTCATTATTTAACGCTACAGGGTAAATTGTTATGACATAGTAATACTGCAGTTATAGCATCGTCTGCCTGTTTGAAATATACTTTCCTGCTTCTAATCATGACAATTTGGCTCATTTTGTAATACTTTTATGACCAAAGATTGATCATGATTAACATAAAAATGACTCAAGAAAACAAAATGTCATGTTTTCTGACATTTTTTTGTTTTGTTTTTGGATGTTGCCGTGGAAAACAAACAAACAAACAACAGAGTCTTGTGAGAATGCTGGCCACAACAGTTTTCTTCTTACAAGATAAATGTATGGCCAGACTTTCTGTGTTTGATCAAATTGCAGTGGGCTCGGTGTCTGTGGATATCTTGGCTCAGCACAACTCAGACACAAACAGACAGAGGAATCTTCAAAGTACATGAACTTTCAAAGAGGTGGTCACAATACAGAAAATCTCAAATCATGCAGCAGGGATGGAAAAGAAGCAGGTTATGCAAGTGCTAATTAGGAGCTGGAATGGATTTCTAGCTATAACTACCAACTGAATCTACACAAAAACTTGTATTCATTTATTACATTTGATTAAAATACTTGTGCTTGATTTGCTCTAATCTGGCTTTCTAAAATATAAGTCTTTTCTTTTCTACTTAACTTTTAACAATAGATACTTATTAAAACAATTACGACTCCATTCTTAACCCAAATCCTGATTATTATTATTTTTTTCATAACTGAGCAGCTCTTGTGTTGATTGTTTTGTTTTGAATGAAGGCAACTATAAAAAAAAAATGCTTTCTATTATTCCTGTCTTGTTTTCTTTGACACAGTCGCACTAAAAGCATGAAGCGTAGATGGATTTGAGAGTGTCCAAAGACAATGCCACACTTGTTTCTCGTCTGTGTCCCGCGGTGACAAGTGCCTGATAAAGTACTACAGTGGAATGACACCTCAAATCCCCGGCCGTCTCGTAAACTCACCTCTGATTTGCCGCGGCTGAAGCAGGCTCCCTTGGTGAACTCGTCGCAGTGCCACTCTGCCTCCTGCACACAAACATGAACAGTCTGCTGAGACACGGTGGAGGGCGTCACAACACGGTTCAGTGCAAAACAGAAGAAGTAATGACTGTACAAGGGGATTTACTGTTATGTCCTAGCACTGGGCAAGGAGCACAGATTATTAGAAACTATAAAACATGTTGAAAGTGACTGAGATTGTGTGGGCAATTCAAGACCCTTACAGTGTTAGTAATCAGACCTAAGCTACTGTGTTTTCAATTGTGGAGAATAGATAGCCATCAAATATCAAAACTATGAAAAACAGGGTCGTTTTGATTACTAAAAACAACTTCTAATGTTGAGCTAAACAGTAGAGTTGAGAAAAAATTCTTCTAAAGTCAGAGGTCCTCACTCTTGTCTAGTTAGGTTTGATTCCAGAGTGAGTTTAGTTATGTACAGGATTGAACAACACCTCTAAATTCTACCACAATGGTTCTCAAAATTCTGTCCCAAGTTCTCCTTACGATTAGTTTCAGATGACTCCAAAACTTTGATACTAGGAAAAAAATGTGTTTTATAAAAGAGTTATATACTGACAATAATCACTTTTATAATATCTTGCTTTAATTATATTGAAATCCAAACGCTCTAGTCTAAATCATACCTAAGACTAGAAAACACACATTTTTATTCCAATACCACCCAACTGAACCTTGTTTTTTAATCTAAAACCAATTACAAGTATCCCTGATTGTACTCACATATTCCGAGGGGTCCTCATTCCCTTGTTTTGGGAAAAACTGCTCTATTAGACTGTAATAGTGGGCCACTATAGTTTGACAATGAAAGTTCAGGTTTATTTCATAAAGCAATGCATATCCAAATTAAATTGGTAAACAATATTCAGGGTTTCTGCAGGGATCAAGAGGTCACATTAAAGACTTTTTATTACCTTTTTAGGACTATAAAACATACAAATCAATACCTATTTGCAGTCAGGATCTATAGTTTTTCACAATGCTGCTTCTTCTGTAGACGGCTCCTTAAGATTTTTATTTTGCTACAATTCTGAAAAATTGATTGAATTAACAAAAAATAATGCAATTAATTCAGCAACAGACCATCTCATCTACATCAATCAAATAACAGTAGATACAAACCAATATTTTGGGGAATAAAGCTGCAGTGGTGTGAAATTGATCATGAAATCTGACAGAAATCTGACAGAAAGATCTTTGCAAACATTTTAAGACCTACGATGACAAACTTTTCTATTCTAGATATTTTTAGTCTTTTCAAGACCTGGCAGAAACCATGAATATTGATTCATATTACCAAATGTAATGAACATGAGAACAATCATTTCTCTGCACTGTCTATAGATGTTTCCTGTATTTTGCAGCCTCAAAATGAATAGGGTATGTTTATATCAGCAGTTGGCTGTTTCCATCACTTCTGGAAGGTTTTGTTTCTTAAAAAATCAAGAGTTCAATGGGTTAAGCATCCAAAAAATCTTCTTTGTTATGGCGAGCAAGAACATTTAAAAGACAGAGAACTTGGAAATTTCCAATATTAACATAAAATACAAGCAACTGCGGCTTATTGAACATATTTTTATGAAGTAAGCAAAGCTGTGACATTTAGCCTGTGTCAATACTGAGATTATTAAACATTATTTGAGTTGTGGAAACGTAATAAATTAAACAAATATTACAACTTCAATAACACAAGATTACGCACTTATGTACATGTGGAACTCAAGTTAAAGCAGCACGTTGAAGGCAGACACAGAATCCAATTAAGGTGTGGCTGTGCAGATGCGAGTGGCAAGCCTAAACGCCACCGTGATTTATGTGGCAGGGACGTGGAGACATCTTAAGACAGAAGCTCCCACAGGAAACGTGTCAGCGTGATTTACATGTTAGGATCGCCTTCTGCATTTCACCGAGGCCGAGAAAGAAATACTATTAATCCTCAGAGGTGGTGGCGACCGGCCTGGTCCAATTTCATTCGTTTAATTTGAGTGTGACCCCCGGGATCCACCTCTCGCATTGATAAAAGTTGGCTATTTTTGAAGACGCTGCAGAGGCCAGAGCGCGGTGACATTCAGAATGAGTTGCCACCAGCTCTGAAGACTGAGACAAGATTACGCAATGGTAAAAAATGTCTGCAAACTAGGTTACGCAAGGACTACACATGGAAAATATACAATGAGGATGAGTTTGTAAGTGAAGAGTGCAGAAGAGTAAGTAGGAGGTAAGAATATTAGGAATTAATTAGGAATATTAGAATAGCCGTCAAATAAATTACTCAAGATTTAGATAACTACTAATCAGAGTAATTCTAAAAGCATTTTCTGGATGAACGGTAACTTCTGATTTAGAATTTGACGTTAAGTAACTGGAGTGACATAACACCAAATACTGTACAAAAGAATACATCACCAAGAGATAAACTAAAGCAAAGTGGAGCAAAAAAGAAATGCAAATAGAGATATATCTGGGAAATATTTGCATTTTTTAGCAGCTATTGACTTCTACATCACATTTTAGTATTAGTTTCTGTCCATCTATTTCCTAAAGAACACACATAATACTCAATTTTAATACTTTATTGTCTTTTATTATAACTTTTGTTGAAGAAACTGCATAAAATATGACCTCACCTCTGTCCCACATGTTTGAGGTAAAACTAAAAACTGTGAATTTCTTTGAAAGAACTGTTCAAAGTTGCCCCAACAATATGAAATATTAGCAGAGGTTATATGCCATCGGTTTCTCAGAATTCTAAACAATTGATTTCAGCATCAGCCAAGAAAAAAATCCATATCAATTGATTACAAATTCAAATCATTTATTATTGTAGACATTCAGCATTTGGCTCAAGAAAGTGATTTAAAATCGCTCTTTATTTATGAGTAACAAGTAACTTCAACAGTCAACAAGTCAAATCAATAGTTCAAAATTAGACTACGCCTTTTCTCTTTTGGATAAAAAATAATAAAAAGTCATGCATATGGAGGATCCTAATAAGTCCTGATATGTCCAGCATATTTGCTAATGGTATTAAATCTCAATTTTACATTTTGCTCATAACTGCTTGATATGACTTAAAAAACAACATATTACATACAGTGAAGTTTTTTTTTACCTACAGTTTATGTATGTAACCTATCCCACTGCAGTATAGATTTTCCTCCAGGTCCCTTGACACAGAGGAGAAGTGCTTTTATTGTCTGTTTCCCTGGGAATTCTTTTATGATGAGGACTAAGCTTTACCTCAGCCGCAGCCGCAGCAGCCTTTAGGGAGCTCAGACACCCATAGACCAATAGTACAGCAGCTCCACACAAACAGCAGAAAGAGAGAGGCTTATGTGGCACTATTCAAAAGAGAAGATATGGAGCATTAATATGGGAGCTGACTTATGCACCTGCCGTATCACTCTCTGTCACTACCTTCTCTTACATCCCCCCTCTCGCTTTCTCTCTCCTCCCTTCCTCAGTCTCTCTGTCTTTCTTTTTCTTTCTCTCTCTTTCTCCTTACTCTCTCGCTTCCCCCTCCCCTCTCACTCTATCTCTCTTTACTCTTTCTGTCTCTTTCCTTATTCTCTCTTTCTTTCTCTCTCCCTCTCCTTCTCTCTCTCTCTTTCTTTTCTCACTCTGTCTCTATTTACTCTTTCTCTGTCTCTCTCCCTCTTTCTCCTTTTCTCTCCACTTATCTTTCTCTCTTTCTCTGTCTCTCTCTCTCACAAATGTCTTGCATTTCTCTCTCCTTATGTCTCTTCTCTTCCCTCTCTCTTTTTCTTCCTTTTCTCTCTCTCCCCTGTCTGTTTCTCTTTCCTCTCCTTTTCTGTCTCATTTCTCTCTCTCTTCATTTCTCTCTGTCTCTTCCTCTCTCTACGTCTCTCCCTCTCTCCTCCCTCTCTCTCTCTTGTCTCCCCCCTCTCTCCCTCTTTCTCTCCTCCCTCTCTCTCGTCTTTCTCCCTCTCTCCTCCTCCCTCTCTCTGTCTCGTCTCTTCCTCTCTCTCTCACTCATCTCTCTCTCTCGTCTCACTCTTTCTCTCTATCTCTCTCTCTGTCTCCCTCACCGTCTCTCTCTCTCACGTCTCTCTCCTCCCTCTCTCTCTAGTCTCTCCCTCTCTCTCTCCCTCATCTCTCTCCTCTCTCTCTCTCTCTCTCTCTCTCCGTCTCCCCCCCCTCTCTCTCTCATCTATCTCTCTGTCTGTCTCTCTCTCTCTCTTTCTCTCCTCCTTCTCTCTATCTCTCTTCCTCTCTCCCTTCTCTCTCCTCCTTCTCTCTCTCTGTCTCCCTCTCTCTCCTGTCTCTCTCTCTTTTGCATATGCCAGCTCACATTCCAGGGCAGAGCGGACTATTCTTGGGCCGAGTGACCACAGACACAAACCACACAGATCAGCAGCGTTGCTAAAGGCAGCAGGAGAGGAGCAGGCTTCTCTCTGCGGGTGCTCAAAGTGCTTCTGCTGATCATACGCGGGTGGGCTGAAACACGCTAATGGAGCCCGCACTTACCCCCAAAGGAGCACTGGAAAAATCAATCACAGAGAAATTACAACAGGGCTTTTTTACATGGGGTAAAGAGGTCGGTTTATTTTTAGAGTCCAGTCTTTCATCAAGTATAATGTTAAAAGAAGATAGGCATAACCTTCTAAACTTTTCTGCAACTGCCACATAATATCTTTGTGTAAGGTAAAAAATTCAGGTAAGCACAATCTATTTAGGCGTGCAGTTTTTTTTTAAGTGAATGGTTTTGTTTTACTTTGTGCAACTTTCAAGCAGAGAATACGCTAAAACAATAACTGCCACTTCAGTTCAAATGATACTGAGAGTGTCTATGAACCCATTTACTGTTAGTAAACAAAGATGGCTGCACGCACAAATTGGTGCCCTGAGTAAGTCGGCTAAGCACGCACATACATTAGTACATGAAGCGACTCCAGACATGTACATTTAGCTACTAATTTAGCGTGACTTTAAGTGTCCGATATTCAATGGCCGATATTTACTCGTCTTTGTGGAAAACCTCACTTACCCAAGAGAAAAACTTCAAGCAGACAAATGAATTGATGAGTATGATGACGCAATTGAGGTGATCTGAGGTGATATTATTCGCGACTGACTAAGTAGCCTAGTTATAAAGAGTGTCAACTGATGCAAACAAATAAAACACATTAAGAGAGGTCAGAGCCTTGTTGAGTTAAGTGTCTTTAATACTACTAACTCGTTTTGTAACAAAGTTGAGTTAACTGTTCAGAGGGCACCAGTGTGGCCCTGCCCCTTTTAAAGACGTAGGCTCTGAACGGGTCTATTAGAGAACTTCTTATTACAACAGAATGACATTAAAAGGTGAAATCAGGTGTTCTTAGTTCAAAGTGATAACTCAACCTGAAATTTCAGTATTTGAGCTCTACTACGAAAGTGTAGGCCTAAATGAAACAAAAAATAATCCAGACATGTTTTACATACACAACTGGCCATACTGTATATGGCCTTTACTAATGGAAGGGAAACCCAGAGCAAGCTTATCGTAGAACGTACCCAGAGATCAAAACAAGAGACTGGCATGGCATCTAGTGTTCCCATTCAATACTGACCCAGAACTGACTTGCTTAACTTCTGAGATTCAAATGTATGGTTTAGGCCAATGTAGAAAACAATGTGGTGATAGTGTAATTTGAGCAATGTAGTATTATTCTCATTATTATTTCACAAACTTGGCATTGTGAGTTTCCTTCCTGGTCTCAGTTGTCTGCCTAATTTCTCTGGCCTCTCACTCAGTCATTTATCATACTTACACTATAGACCTAATCATGTTTTAATGTTTCCTCTTAACTTCTAAAGCCACTGTGTAAGTGTAGAAAGTGTTGGTTCTGCTGACTGCTTGTGTGGCCCAATCTGACTGGCCTGCTGCAAATGAACAAAATCACAGCCATGGCAAAGCGAGCGTCATTAAGGAGCATTAAAAGCCCATTAACATGCTATTGTTCAGGCACACTGCTCCCAAGATGATTCTGAGAGATATATGTCGTCTGTTAACTCATCTGTCTCTGCCTCACCAACTTCGACATGTTTTTACAGCATTTTGTGGAGATGGTGGAGAGTCAGCTGGTCAAATTGAAAAGGGGTTGTCTTCAAGTCAGAGACGGCATTTGATATGTAAATCACCACCTACAAAAATACAGAATGTGTTGTGACTCAAGTGATAATTGGGACAAAATATATAGGGTAAAACACAAACATAAGATGCTACAGCTTGTGAATTTCTTGTCCAACTGAGATGTAAAATATAGGCCTACTGGACTGCACACTATTAGGAGAAACTTTAAATGCAGATCATGAATATTTTCTTAACTCACAAAAACTTCTTGCGCATTAGTCTTTCAATTGGACACAACTTAGAATCATATCCACATTTCACAATTTGGTGCGCCATTTAAGACATAAGATACAACATAAGCTAACTTCTAATTTCTTGTCATCATCATGATGTTATGATTTTGTCGTCAGCATTCCACAAAATGACTTTTTTCTTTTATTATTTCAAAAGTTAAATAATTAATACAATTGATCTGCTCCACTCTTAGGCAGATTTTATGCCAGTATAGCTCACATTTAAGTCTTCAAACCTAAAAAGTGACATGAGAAACATTTTGATTAACAGGTGCATTTCTATTTGAAGACCAATTACATAATTGCACACAAAAATTAGACTTTGTATGTAGCTAAGTATGTAGAGATTTTTTGACAAATATGGCAGAGCTACTCTTTTACAGGCAGCAAAAGTCAGTATAACAATGACAGCTAATTTGAAATGGGGTGCAGTAAATGCCTATAAAATATAATATATAATTTTGCAAAAGAGTAGCTAGGAGCTATAGACATTTTAGAAGTGTAATAGGCGTATGATGAATCCAATTTGAATTATTCAGTGCGGTATGCATCATGTCCAAATCTTATGTAGAGCTGGAGCTACGTCTAGAGCTACAGGTTGGATATCCCTGTTTTATGAGATCTGTCACTGCAGAAAATTAAAAACTGTCTATGTGTAGTTGTGAGAACAAGCAGATACAACTGAGTGACAGGAGAGAGAGAGAGAAAAAGAGAGAGAAAAAAAAAAGAGAGAGAAAAGAGAGAGAGAGAGAGCAGAAGCAATATTCTCATTGTCAATTCTTAAGACAACCTTTTACATATCTGCTGTCTGTAAATATGAAACTCAAATAAGTTGACCACAAGAGCACTGAAAGGGCAGAAGGTTCCACCTGGGTTCTGTCTGTGAACGCCTCGCTAAGTGGCAGAGCTTAGTGCAACACTCCATGACCTCTGCCTACTAATGGCTCCTGTCTTCAGATAAGCCATTACGTGCCAGCAGCATTTACAATAAAGGCCTTTGTCAGCAGGAGGTGGGTGCAGGCTGCGCGATACTCTGTGGGCTAAGAACCGGGGGAAACACAGAGCCGAATTAGCACTCCTCAGACAAAACAACGGAGTACATAGCAGGCTGAACAAGAGAAACAGTGTAGGCCGAAGTCTTTGCTATGAAGGAGTGTGGGTTGCATTCCTAATCACACTCCCAGACTTAATATTGAATCTGTTTTGCATAAAGAGGAGTCAGAACACATTCTTTTGCTGACAACTGTCTCAGAAACCATTGGCTCTCCGATGTGTGAGCAACAGGGGAATATTTAATCTCTTTTATGAATTTCAGATATTATCTTTTGATGCGCTGGCACAATATTTACTATTCGCTCAGCAGGCCCGCTGATGTAAGAGGCTGAAACATTTGCACTCAGAATTGGTCTAGATGTCAGGCCTAAGCGAATGGTCGTAGCCGTAATAACCTCATAAAAGATTATGTACTGGTGGATGGGGCTGTTCCAGTGCGCTGCTTTCACTTAATAGAAAGTCCAATCCAAACAAGGGATAATATTACAAACCTATCTTAATCCCAAGCCACTGTATATTCCATGCATTTAAATGGCCACGTTAGCCATGACGATGATTGAATTAGCAATGCTTCTTAAGAGGACACTTTCCGTTAGCTTGTCATTATTCGGGCTGTAATTGATGTGGGACAAGAAATTGGAAGTGACAGAAGGGAAACATAACAAGATTTTTTAATTTTACAGAGTTACAGTTCTCTATAGCGGGAAAAACAGATATTTCAACCTTAGGTCAAAGCAATATTGCCTATTTTGTGCAACATTTGCACCAAAAGGCCTTTGAATGGCATGATCACTCTTCTTTTGCCACAAGTATTACTTCAAATATGGCCACTACAATAGCCAGCATGCTACAGTACATTTTACATTAACACATCATACCACTTCTAAACGAGACACGAGATTTTAAAATCTTTTAACATTTTTAAACTACTCAAAATAAATAAAATGCAAACTCTATCTCTTTATTACTAAATCAACGACTAAACTCTGTCTTGTCTGCTTTTTTAGGCAGTGGAGTCTGATGCTGTTTTCTGCTCTGATTGGCGGTGCTAAAGTTTCTTCCTGAAGTTGTGGAGAGACAGATCAGGCTAAAAATCAACTTTAAAATAGTGTCAAAGGTTATTAGCTTGCAGGCTCAAACGATACGTGCTTCAAAAATCCAGTCAAATACTAAATCTAGTTTGACTTATTGAACTAAAGTAGTTTATTTATTTTTGTCACAAGGATGAACATCATTCCAGACCCAATAATTTGACATAGAGAAGGACCAAATGATTAGGCTGAAGATTGTACGTATAGGCCCACCATTATAATAATATAGGTGTGAAACGTTCATAATTATTAAAAAGCCAAAAGGAAACTGACACACTGTCACTTTGAATTGAATTGCCTTTTTCAAACAAAAAGACTGGCACAGTTTAAGCTCATCAACCACAGATGGAGCATTGCATGTCTAGTTCAAAGCCTATTTCCTTTTGCTCAAAGCTTATTGTATAATGTCCTTGTATGAAACAAACCATTCAATGGCTTTACCTTCAAAACACATCTGGACAAGTATTAGAAACATTCAGAGAAAAAGAACAGTTGCATGATACTATTTGCTGTCGCTTTACAATTGTACTAAATGACAAAGCACTGCCTCTCCTTATCCTTGGGCTTATTCACAGACAGTATCTCAAGCTATTCTCTGTATCCTCCTTCAAGAAACACTGAACTTATACAATGGCAGCACATAAGATACACAACTCCTCATAAACATATAGCTACAAAAGAGAATTTGTGTAATGTTTTGAGTTAGTTAAGTTAGACATAAATCCATTGTAAAAGTTGACACAATGGACAGAGCATTCGACTTATTGCCTATGGGAAAACAATAACATTAGATGAATCTGACGTGGCCCAAGGTTAGCTTGCATTAAAGACAGAGAGAAAAGTGAACAGAGTTGAAGGCTAAGTAGATGTGTGGTATAACAGAACAGTCGCATGAAGTCTCATTCAATAGCTGCAAGTTTGAATAAACGGCAAAAACAAAGAAACATAATGTGCAAGATTTAACACGCACAAAGTTCTTTGAGTGAAGAATAACCTTGTATTCAAACTGATACAAGTACAACTTATTTGGACTACTTTCACAATAACACTCATTTAAAGTGATAATTAACAAGCACAAACATTATGAAAAGAGAGGTTAAAGGTCCTTATAGATGAAGGAAAAACGATACTATGATTTTGTTTAACTTTAAACTTTTTGTGAAGCAGCTCAGTAAGATGAATGGCACTGAAGTATTTTTTACAAATGACAGAGTTCATGTTCAAATGTATCAGGCTAATTAAGCTTGAGTGCTTTTATAAGTGTGCATTTCCTTAAAGCGTAGATGCATTTATTCAGAAGAACATTAGATTTCAGTGCCTTAAATATGTCTAAAGCCTAGTTTTTTAAAAAGTGGAATGTGATGCAAAAGCTTAAAGTGCACATGACCTTGTTAGACCATCTTTTACTTACATTGTCTTAAATGATTGTTGAATCTGCCAGGAGAGTTTTGTGTGAATTTTCTTTGCATTTTGGCACATTTTGACGTCACATGTGGAGGGATTCTGATTTTGATTATTTTCAACTTTTACATGTCAATTTCTTCATAATTTGCAACTTAACTGCTGCAACAATATGATACACATTTACCACAAAGACGATCACACCAAACTAAGTCAAGATTAGAAAAATGTGAAAATCTGTTATATGGGCTTTGAATTCAACAAATCAAACAAAAACACTGGCAAAAAGCATGATTTGTTACACTTAAAAAAAAAAAAATGAAATACAACATTTTAATTTTAGTTATGATTTAGATGAAAAAAGAGTTAAACAGGTGTGAAATAGGTCCTTTCATTTGGTCACAAATATTCTCATTGTACAATAAATGCAAAATTTAAAATGTGTCTGATTTAGAAATTTTCATTGCCAATGTAGCCCAGGTGTATGTAGTCAAATAACATCTGAGCATTTGAGCATGTGCAAACTAAGTTCAAGGGAGCAAAAACTTGACATTTTTCTCACATAGACACGAAAGATGCAAAATTTGAGGTGCATTATTTAGTTTACACTCCTGCTAGGGCTAATTAGAAAGTGTTGTTTTTAAGCTCCTAAAAATCAGTTACAGCGTCTTTAAAAGTGTGCCGCTCTATTGAGACTTCCAGCCTCTGTCAGAGAAGGAGAAATTTGGCCACCTTTTGTTCTTGACAGTGTTTTCCACATCAGTGAAGATGAGGCTAGAGGTTGACAGAGAGAGGAAGACCTATTCAAGCTGTTGAGCGCTCAGAAAAAAACAATATTCTCTCCAATCAAGGACAGACTGCAGGTTTTGTATTGCTATTCAGATGGAGCACATGGAGCACATTTTCCTCTGTGAGACCTGCCTTTCTTGTAAACAGCTTTTAAGACAACCTTTATATCTCTAAGTGGCTGAACCCTTTCTTCTTGAGGGATTTATTGAAGACCAAAAAGACACAGCGGCCAATGAAAGTGTAAAAGTTCTCAAAGGGCTTAGCGTGGCTGCCCTTCTCGCCGCACAACTTCTGATGTTGCTCTATTTTTCATTACCTCAGAGCAAGAAGGGCATTTACTGAGGAGATTATGGTTACTGGCTTCAGTGCGGATCGATCTTTGTGTCTCAACTCCATATGAGCAATAGACTGGGCCGGGCCGCCATGTTTGGCTGTTGCTTACCAGCTAAAGCCTCTGTAATACAACACCATGACCAACAGTTCACTTTAAAACCGACAAAATCCACAACAATATCTTTGAAGGGCAGGAAAACATGCTTGAGAGAAGATGGAAGTTTTCAGTAACACTTAATGGCAACATCTTAATCAGCTTTAATAAACTCTTAATAAAGCATGAATAATGACTTGACAATGAATAATAACATCATGAACAAATAGCAATTTATTGGATGAAAAAGTGTTACTAGGCTTACTAACTGCATTTGGACGAGATAGAATTTTCACAAGACGAGACGAGCCACGAGATTGGGTCTATGAGATTGAGACGAGTCTTTAAAATAAATTGCATTAATCGTTTCAATTTAGAATTGTAATGAAGCAAAATACAAAATTAACTTATTATTATTTATATTTGATTTACATTCCATCACGTCTATGACAGTATTGGTATTTTTTAATTATCCGCCCTCTTTCTCTTCCTCCTCTTTTGCTGCAGACAGACGCACACAGAGAAGAAGGACCGCATCTTTTTTACGAGGTTATAGATGCAATGGCATAAAATGTCTATTTGTAAATCTATTATAAATTTTATTCAAGTTTAAAAAACATCGCGCTGTTCCTGCGATATCCACGACACACATATATTTTAGTGCTGTCAAGCGATTAAAAAAATTAGAGATTAATTTTTATCTGTAATTTATTAATCTAATTAATCTATTTTTAATCTCACCTAAAAATTGCTGAGAAAAACACTCAACTTAAGTGTTTTTGTTTTGTTTTTATCCAATTTAATTAATTATATTATTGTTGCAGATGGGAAATATTATTATATTGCAAAAAATGAAGACTCTAGGAAGTCTTTTGTTGTTATCTTCGTGTCATGGAGTTTTTGAACAGAAATTTTCCAGTCCAATAATTCTCGCCTGCTCCTTTGTTTTTGTCTTGTTGCCACTCGTGACCTTTGCCCACCGTCGCTCAGTTTCAAAACAGATTATTGCGATTAAAAAAATGTACTCAATTAATTTGTCTCTAATTAATTAATCTCAATTAATGCACTAATTTGACACCCCTAGTAATTTGATAATATTTATCACGCACATTTTTACAAAGCTTAGGACTAATTATCTTCGTCAATATTTGTCCTATCAATACGAAAAAAGAGAAACTCTGAGACAGAGTTTAGACTGTTTGATTATGTGCTCTACAAGTCTATATTTGGAGGAGACTTTTTACTACAGCTGCTCAAAGATACTCAACTGAACTCTTTAAGAACATTCCCAAGACTGCAAGACCGTTCCTACTTACTACTTACTTACCTCAAGCTCCACCACCCACACCCTAAATCCTAAGCTAAGTAGTTAGTCAATTTTCATCCATTAATTGATCATTTGTTCATGATGTATTGGGACTTTAGTAAGGTTAATTAAGTTGAAGCTATTAAAAAGCAGAACATAGTTTATCCAACTAAACTTGTAAATGATTATTAATAAATAATAATTTATGTTGTGCAATAATAAACTATGTTTTGGCATTTGGGTTCATATTTGTTTTGTATAGTGTGGTAATATTCTTCATAGTGTGGCTAACCAGCTAAACTTTCCATTTCAAAGACTCTTACCAATATGCAAGATAACAAAACTCTTAACAAATATATTTGTAAAATTGTAGATCTTTTGAAGTCATAATCCTCTGTTACTATGATGCCTTCCCAGAATCAGACATCAAAATTTGTCACAAAAAGAACAATATATTTTTAGTTTTTCAGTGCCAGTTTTCTCTGCCAACTTGATGCGTAATGTAGTATCCAGAGTGTATTAACTCTGCACAATGGGACCAACAATTCTTTCATTGTTGTAGCTTTGTTTTTATTGTATTCTGGCATGTTTTAGCCCAATGAAAGCAGCGTGTCCATGATCCTATGTTAATCATCTCTTTCATACAACATAGTGCGTGAGCCAGTCAAGCCTCGCAACAGTCTGCTGCCTCTGCTGTCTGCCAGAACAAATCACTGCCACTGGGAATTATCTGACAGGCCTGCGCTTCGGGAGAGGGTGAAATCACAGAGACAAGCGGAGGTGTAGCTTTTAGCTTGTTTTCTTGCTGTAAGAGGATGCAATTCGTTTGAGTGTCACGGTAATACACAGCCAACAACCATACTCCGAGTGCTTTTGTCGCTCGTGGTGCCTTCACAGATCTTTTGACAGATAAAATACAAAACAAGGTTTGTTAAAATCTTTTATATTATGTATCTGACTTAAAGAGTGGTGTTAATCTCCAAAGACAAAGTTTTAAATCAGAACCAACTTTTCTGAAGGAGAGATATGCCACCTACTTGTCTCCATGGAGATGATGCTGCGTTGCCTTGAACATTCTGACATATATATTTGACATGTTTCCCTAGCATTTATACTATTTTTATGTTTAAAGCAGAAACATAAATTAACCTGTAACTTGACCTGCTTGTATCCATGGAGATGAAGAAGTTTCGTGTCGGACTGTGAAACTACATCTCCATGGAGAAGCGGTGTATGTCACTGCTTGATTGGAACATGGTCAGCACTGACATGTCCCTCATTAAACTGTTTTAACTCTATAAGTTAAGTTTTTCTGTGTTTCTGCCACTGTGGCCTCAAGAAATGACAATTTGAATGCAGTTGCAGCAAATTTGGACGTTTGCAATTGTAGAAATAAAGACAGATTAATTACTTATTTTGTCATTATCATCAAAGTTAGCCGTTTAACATCTTCAGTCAGACTTACTCAATTCCCCAATAGTTGACTTTGAGCATTTTTCAGAAAAAATAATGCTACATTCTTAAAAATCTAAAAAAAAAAAAAAAAAAACTGTGCTCTGAGGAAAAAATATGCTTTTGGTCCAAAAAAAAAAAAAAGATTGGACAAAGTTCTAAATTGAACAATGGCAGTGTAGAAAACCTTCACAGTGCACATTCAAAAAGAACTGCATACTTTCACAAAGTATGTATCGAAAAGTGTGCTTTACTTTCCATTGGTCACATGTTTTATCTTCGGAATATTATCTATCTATCTTAGATCTTCAGCTACTGGCAGCAAAAGGAATTGCCAAGGAAAAACTAATAAAATCCCTCAACTTTCAAGTCTATTTGTTGGGTTGGGAGAATAAGCTCTTTGAGATGAAACATCTCATTTTCGAGGGAGTCCAACTCACCTGCTAGTCTAGGTATTCATGAATATTTAAACATTTCAAACAAAGTTGAAAATATTGGAGCTAATCCTATGATGTTACAAATGAGAACATTTAGAAAAGTTTCTGGTGGACCAGCAAACATGCTTAAATGCACAAAATTGCATATATGTATAAATAAGTATAAATATATGTTCTTCTCAAATTCACAAATTGTCACTGTGGACACGTTTTTTAAAACAGTCCATAATTCTGCTAAAATCAACAAAATACATCTGCCAGCATCGCCATATTTGTTTCAGTTTGAAAAGGCACATTTGTGGAAACCACAATGCTGGGTTGTGATTGGTCCGCTGTTGCCCTGTGACTGGTCTGACTGACAGTGACCCTCTTTAACAATAGCGTCACTCCACATAGATTTTGTAAAAATCAAATATCACAAGAATCCATCTGTTCTGATCTCACTTCAGCTTTGCACAGTGTTAACCAGTGCGCACACATCCAATCAGCTATTTAATTCCCATTTAGCAGCAGGATCAAAAGACTTGATGGGACAAAAGTGTTTGGATTAGTCCTTCTTGACCCAAGTCTGTCCAGTCTGATGCAAAGCAGGGAACCTTAAACACAGTCCGCCTTAAATTGGCCCTGAGATCCAGAGACGGATTACCGAGGCCTCACGAGAGAAGACAAGCTGGAGATGAGTCTTTGATTGTGGCTGGTCTGAATCTTGTTCCTGCTTTTGGGGCAATACAGCAGGCGAGAATGAGAAAAGAATAGAAGATTGGGTGCTCTGAACACATTGAACATCTTTTAAAAGCATGTGTGTGCCAGTAAGGGTCCACAAAGAGAAAAGCACCGCATGGACCCTCATTTAACACCACAGGGGGCTTTCTTCCTATGCCTATGGTGCTCCCGGCTTTTCCAATCCTCTTGTTTTATTTTTTCTCACCCAACAAATTCCGACGTCTTTTTCCTTGTTTCCTATTCCACTCGGATTTGTATCAACGCGCTCCCTCCAGTGCCCGCTTTGTTCTGCTTCTATACTCTTTTTTTTCCAGTGGTTTTCCGGGGTGTAAATGGCAAACAACAACGATCAAAGAATCCCGACTGGTACAACCTAGAGACAAGTCCTTGATGTGCTGCTGCGTGTCTGGTAATTGTGCGGGCTATAAATGCTTTTGCTCTGTGGGGAAGTGCAGGTTTGATTCGGACAAACATCGGAAAAATGGCGCCCATTTGAAGGACAGTGTGTGGCAGGGGAAACATAATTTGTGTCAATGCTGTTATTGTGTTATTGGTGCGTTCAGAATATAATTACTCTTGTTTATTCGTATTTGTTGACTAGAGGGTAAGCTGTTGGACAAAAGAAATCCTTCCACTAAAGTCAGATTTTGTAGAGCTGCTGTTGAGAAATGAGTGATAGTTACCTGCAAACATCAGCCTTGAATGATAGTCAGTTTCTGTTGCTAAGGACAGCGCTCAAAAAAGAATTTGTTAAATGTTAATCTGTGTTTGCAAAACTCCGAAAACACTTGTTTAGCTTGACAATAGAGACGAAATTAAAGTCCTTGTGGCGTGATTAATGAAATTATACTGACAGATTTCTTTCACTTCAAGACTAATTATGTTTTTACTTAGACTTTAAAATAAGGATAAGTCAGTACATGTGCCATTAAAACTGATTTTTTAAATATAGTTTTGTACAGTGCAGGTAAATTGTCAAAGTATTTATTCTGGTGAAAATTTGTTTGGTTCTGTCTACATCCAACAAAAAGAACAGCTTGTTTCTAAAATCAAGGAAGTGCAGTTGCGTTTGTTGTTAGCATTTGGTTAACTCACTCTGGCTTCAGAAAAGTGATTTTAAACACATTGTGGTCAAAAATTATGAGACGTAAAATGCATTGGTGAGCAAAACATGACTGATGTAAACAGCATAAAAATAAATAATTGTCTGTTTACATTTGTAAGAGGGTAAACGTTGGTTCTTTTTACTAGTCCAGTAGAACAGTGTTTCCCAACCAGGGGTACGAGGATCCTTGGGGGTACATTAGCACTTTACAGGGGATACTTGGAATAGACTTAGACCTTAAAAAGGTTCATTTCAACATTATCTATTTGTTAGTTGGGGTCATTTCTTTTTATATTTTCTGAGGATTTAGGGAGTTTAACATACCTCAAGGAAAATAATTCACAAAATACCATGAAAAAAAACAATGTATTTACATAAAAACCCGAGCTAAGGGGCACAAAAATTATACCCAGGACAAAAACATTGGGAACTATTGCAGTAGAATATCATTTTATATGGCGTTTATTGCTTACAAAGTAGTGTATTTGCATATTATAATTCTATTTGATAAATGTTATGTGTTTGCAAAGCTGAGAGGAAACAGACAAGTGCTTGTCGTTTGATTAATGATATTCACTACAATTCACAACAAGACAGTATGTTTTAACTTCAGCTCATTAAAAGTTGATTACATTACTAATTACAGTTCTTAATGAGGGCACTATGATCTTACATGACCTAAAATATCCCTAGAGTTAAAAAAAGTTAACAATCAGTACTATTCAAATGTCACGGCATGAACACAAACATCAATGAGCCGCGTTACAAGGCACAGCTGGAAAAAGCCTGGACATCTATAGGAGTGATTATTGACACTAAACTGCTTTACTGTAAGTGTAACAGCAGGTCACCGTGGTAACAATGTGTTTTAGTGGTTCCTGTGTGGTTCCTCTGAGGTTGTGAGGTGAAGTGTGGGCCCAGAGTTGCACTCACTCACCTGGATCAGTGTCAGGTCCTCCAGGTTCAGTCTGAACAGGTGATTTCTGAAAAGAACAAACAAACAGTCAGTATTGTAATGTAGAAGGGTGTTGCTGGTGAATATTGTAAGAAGTGAACCAATTATTTTAGACTACTAAAGGTATTTATTTTTCAACCGATTATGAACAGAATTTGTAATCTTTATCTCAGTGAGCAGCAAAGATTTACTGGTAATAAGTGCCTATCCACACCCATTTGTCTGTTTTTACTTGTGATTAGTCAAAACAAGCACATTCCAAATACAACATATGGGTTCATAACTATTTATAAAGTCCTATTTGCGCGGCCTAATATTTACCTCATGTAAAGTGAAAATAATTCCAGACGTTATCTGAGTTTATACTCCCAACCGAATCGTCCTCGTCTGTAAAAATGTCTGTAAAGTTACACCCGAATTTTACCTCTTGTCAAACTCAGACGTCCTCATGTAGTTCTAATGCCGTGTGAATGTTGATGTCTGTGTGTTCAGTTTAGAAATGACTTAATAATGACTCTGGGGCTTATTTTATCTTCAGTTTTAAACAAAATTATCATTACTATGCACCACGGTTCATTCTCAAATGAAATTGTCATTTTTCTACGATTAAAAAGCTAAAGATTAATCAAACTACAATTAGAAATCCGTGACCCAATAGTACAACAACCCCATTGTTGTAGCAACAAAAGGTCGAGAAGATGGATGTTTGGGGAAAAGTTTGGACAGAACAGGACAGAACGCTGCAGTGTTTGGATGATTGGACTTTATCGCCGTAAATGGATTAAAAGATAGAGTTTACAGCTGTTTCATAAGAAATCTGATGGTGTGGATGTGATTCTGATAAACGGACTAAACAACATAACAAGGAGCCACGTTTACGCTGCCGTAGCACAGGTAAGCTTTATCACTTTAAAACAAACCGAAATCACAAGAAACGCTCATTTCATGAATGAAGTAAAAGGTTAATGCCATAATCCATCTGTCGCCATTTCTGGAAAGTCTGTAAACACAAGAACATTACAGACATCGAATATGTCCGTGCGAATGCCTGTTAAACATTGTGGGCTAATTTAAAGTTTTACAGACGTCTGCCATGCGAATAGGACTTTAGCCATATTTTGCAATGACGAGGAGGGGCTTATCAGTTCTGCAATTTTGAACAGGAAGTAAATGTTTCTATTTTAGATCACTTTTGTGTTTTATAATGAACAAAGCGTAATTATTGATCTACATGTTTTATTTTATTGCTAAAAACAACAATAGGTCTCCTTTAAGAGTCTTTATATTTAATTGTATCTTGCATGTAAATTTATGTGAGAAATTGCGTTCTAATCTTGTACTTACAAAGACTATACATATACATAAAAAGAACAACCCTTCTTTACTTTTACAGTCATGTATAATTCCTACAGAAATCTAATCTTCGAAATGAACATATCTAATTTGAGTTGTTTTTGCCTTGAAACACAGTACAATACCTCTAAACAAATTGAGTTGGGCTCAGATTGATCAATGATGTTGGGTCATTTAGGTTTTTTAAAAAGTTGCATTCTCCTTTGCTGTTTTTTTTTTAACTAGAAAACATGTGAGTAAAGTTTCAAGCCTCCTACACACCTCTGACGAATCGACGACAGAGCTATAATGCACTCTATAAGCTATAAAAGGTAAAGATTGTGTCTTATCTCCTGCAGTTTCACCTGAGAAGTGGGATAAGAGAAAGTATAGCGAGAAAACAGAACAGTGAGAGAAAATCAAAGCCGGGGAGCAGACAAAGCTTACTCTAATGGCTCCTTATCCTCAAATGCCTAAAGCTTCACATTTGGGAGGCACAAACTAAAGAGTTTCAGTGACAACAACAACTTTTCACCAACAAACATCTCCTGAGAGGAAAAACAGTGCATGATCGTTATTAACAATGTGTCAGACAACTCAATGATTATATACAATTACTTTGAATTAGAGAACACGCAGGCTGCAATTAAATGTTTATGAAGAGAAATGAACCTTTGTGAAAGTGGTTCAGTATATTATTCTACAGCTGTGTGGGGCTAATACAAACACAATCACAGACTGAAAAAATGTTTCATAAGACACATTTGTATTATGAGTAGTGCAAGTTGTTTAAAATACATCATAACAATTCATGTGGTTGATGAAAACATTATTTGGTTTGTTTAAATTTACAGACAGTAAAAATTGTGAATAAAGTCTTTAAACATTGTGGTTTTATGTTCATTTTCAAGTGTTTGATTTTCAGTCCTTTTGACAGTGCTGTCTGGACATCTCAACCATTGCCATGCTCACATGCACAGTAAAAGTTTGATAATTCTAAGATTGCCGGAGTTTTCTGAGAATGCTTTGAAATCGAAAATATCATAGATCACAAGTCTGCATGTTTGAAGGAATGTTATACAAAAAGCAGCAAACAAAGGAGGAACAATTAAAATAACAGAATGAAATTATATTAAGTTGAATTTTTCAGCTTTTTGTCCAAGTGGAAAATTGACACTAAAAATCTATTGATTGACCTTTCAGTTTAAGAACCGTGATGGAGTTTCATGAGACAAAGCAGACGCTGAACTGGAGCAGAACACTGTGATAACTTCTTCAGCCGTCACAGCTCTTTGACTTGTTTTTATTTATGTTACAAACTAGTCTCATCTCTCTTATGGTTTTATGGTCCTGTAAAATGTTTAAGCAAATGTCAATTTACAAACCTAAAGATGGACTGTGTAACTTTTTGACCAAAAATAAAGCTACTTTTTTGTAATTTATACATCTTTCTTGCACTAAATAAATGATAATAATAATGAAAATGTTCACTTTAAAGGGCACTATGTAAGAAAAACAAACAAAGTGATTTCCACTTTTGAACACTAGAGGGAGCCATTCACATGCATTTTGCCTATTAAGCATGATGCCATCTAGCGTCAATGATCCATATTCCGGCCCGTAATAAAACATTTCAAATACGTATAAATGTATCACAATTGATGTGGATTGGTTAACAGTGCTCTCTTAAGTATTCATGTTGTCAAGAATAAATATGATTTAAATGTTGTGGACTATATGTGATAATTAAAATTCCTCTCAATCTTACACAGTGCCCTTTAAGTGGGCTTGCATGGCCACAAAATGGACTGTTATTTGGTCTAAAGGAGGGCCTCTTCTTTTATGTTTTTATTCAAAAACGCAGTTCCATTACCTGCATTTTTCATA
This sequence comes from Mugilogobius chulae, assembly GCA_038363315.1. Classification (NCBI taxonomy): domain Eukaryota; kingdom Metazoa; phylum Chordata; class Actinopteri; order Gobiiformes; family Gobiidae; genus Mugilogobius; species Mugilogobius chulae. The sequence continues at coordinate 979,026 of JBBPFD010000274.1, read as the reverse complement.
TTGCAGCATGAAATGTCTATGTCCCCACTGAAAATGCCTCACAGTATGATTTTAACTTTATATTTCTTATGAATTGTGTTGACTTTTCACCTCTAGAAAGTTGCACAAAGCATCTTTAAATATCATAATTTTGAAAAAGCATTTTGACCAGCCTTTTGGCAAGTTTTAAGTATAATAAAGAATACTTAAAACTGGACAATAAGCTATGACACTTATAGCGTGATTATGATTATTTTCGTCTATTGCAAACAAGGAGAAAGTCTAAGCCCTTTGTCCTTCTCTCGTGCAAACCTGGATGATTTGATAAAGTCTATCCGTTAACCTTTTACTTCTGGTGCAGAGGTTGTTCATATGTACAATCAAGCAAATAGAGGCACTTGGAACATTTAGGGGCAGTTTATACGACAACGAGTTTTCACGAATCCGTGACGTTTCGATGCCAAATTGGCTTCTCTTTTACACGACAACGAGCTGCGTGTTCATTGAATCGGCGTTCCACTGGATACGATTCAAGAGGTAGTTTCACCAAGTACGTTCAGTGGATACACCGTGGTGTAAACAGGAAAACACAGTTGTCAATGAAGACGGTCACGTCACTGACGTGCAGTAGCCGCTACTTTCACACAGTAGAAGAAGACTGCCCAGTCACCAAAAATGTCTCTTAAACCAAAGCACCTTTCATTCTCATAAGGTAAAGCCAATGCGTCCAGCTTTCTTACCTGCGTATAACAGAGGAGGAGATACAAAACTAATCCAACGCCTCTCCAGGTGTTGATTCAAATTCGTGTGTTCAGAAAACTGCTCACTTTTACCGGACAGGGGCGCGCCGCAGACACCCGGTAAGAGCCGTCTTCCCGGTGTTTGTGTCCAGCTGTCGGCGATCTGTGTCTTCCTCGCGCACTGGTCCTCAAACCTCCGTGTTTGTTTCCAGCCCTTTTTGCTCGCGCGCTGGTTTTTGTTGCTTCCTTCGCCATTTTATTGATCTGAAGAACTTGTAAACCTGTCAATGCTCGTGTTATCATGGGCTGCGTGGGTTCACGGTAAGGTCATCTGGAGTCCTAGCACAATACCGCCACCTCCTGACGCGGCATAAGAACTACAGCATTTTCGGTCTATTTGTGTTTCCATGTAAAGGAAGATTAGTTTGCTACGACACCATATAAACTGTGAGCACAAAACGCTACGATTGTGACGGTTTTCTTGGGAACGTTGTCTTGTAAACTAGGCCTTATTTTACGGAACTGCTGCCAAAAAACTCAAGTCTGGATTTTTCCAAGATATTGAAATTCAGTGCTTGGTATTTAAATCTAAAATGTCTTTTAAAGATAAAAATGAATACCAAAAAAATGATAGTTCTGTCTGTAAAAGTGAAGCATAATTGAAGCAGTGAAAGCACGGCTCTCAGTGTATTTCCAATCAAAGTTCAGACAGATCTGTTAAACTGGCTCTGGTGTTAAGCACTTGTGTCTGGTTGCACATCCAGGACACAGCCTGAGGGAGAGAAGCAGCAGGTCGCTGCCCTTTTTACCGTATTGATATTTCCATCGACCGGCCCTTAGCTCCATTATCACTCATACCTCAGACACTGTCGTCCAATCACTTTCACACTTGAGCCATCCCAATTCAACTAAATGTCTTATTTGATTTTCTGAGTGCTGCAAATGCCACACATTGATATCATTACGAGATTTGTTTTTTTTGTCACAGACTGTGTTGAAGCGAATGACATTAATAGAAATAATCTTTTGACTAAAAAATACAAGTACAATTTAAACGACTGCAGCTATAGTTTGGATCTAAAAGAACAAAAGCAAAACCACATTGTAGTACTAGTTATTATGCAAAACAGCTTAGACCTTATAATGTTATTTCTTCTTAAAAAACAGGGAGTGTTTTTACCTCAAACTCTGAAAATGTGTTGAGCAGAAAGTACATATTTGGATGCCCAAAAGATTTTTCATGCTTCCAGGGACAATTTGAGATGAGATTAAACCAGTGCATCTGATTTTATAGTGATATGGCGCCCTGAAGGAGAGACTGAGCGTCAAAACTGACACAAACATTTTAATGTGTTGTTTTCACCAAGTATAGTATTTTCAAACTAACAGAATGTTAAATGGTGATGATGTTTTTTGTATTGTCTCATTTAAACATCCTCTTGAGAACCTTTACTTTGGCATTTTATTTTATGTTTTAGAACTTTAGGAATTTAGTTGGTGCTGCTATAAAGAAATTACATTATGGTAATAGTAAAACTGATTTGCTTGATATGCTGAAATGCTAAAATCAAGCATGAATAATTTATGGACTTTAAATGATGCAGAGGTTCTTGGAGATCTCTCTGTGACATCACAGATCAGGGACAATTGGAGAAGTGTTTTCTGAGCCTCAGAGGTGAAAGAATAGCATCTCACAAGACTCCAGCAGTGCTTTTGATGAGGAAGCAAAGTTACAAAATAGTTAAAAACTTGAAAAGTCAATTTTGCATAAAATGTGACCTCTAACAGTTAATGTCCATTGATGAAGAACACCATTGTGTCCGAATGTTCATCCTAACTACTATATAGTGCACTATTCAGGGTCACACATTTTGTACTGTGTCCAAATAATGTCCAGCAGGTCAAAGAGTAGTGCATTTAAAATTTCCCACAATACATCTGGAAAAGCAGTGAGCATTGATGGTCTTTGAACGGTCAATATAAACCACAATGCATTGCGAAAATCAGAAAATTAAAGCGGACAGTTCAGGTCTTTAATGGTAAACTACGCAACTGATTGAAATATGATGAAAAGAAGCTTATACACACTTTTGAGACAGGAAAATAAACAAAACTCATAAATGAAAGCCATTAACTCTATAAAGATGCTAGAATGACCTTAGTTTGGGCTGTAAACATTGGATTATCCAGTCTGTATTCTGTTTAATGTGAGGTCCAAATTAAACCAGACTTAAGATTAGTAGTTCATAAATATGTGCGTATCAGACAGACTTGACCAGTACTCATTACACGTATTACACAGTACTTATTACCGACTGGAATAAAGGCTTTTCTTAGTATCAAAACGTTTTATTGTGACAACACTATGTACTGTACTGTATACTGTAAATATAACCCATTCTCTGTTCAGCCTTTCCCATCCTGATCATTCAAACGCATTAGAAAACTCCCCAAAGACCAACTTGGTTTGCGTTGTGTTTTCCGCTGCTCTGTTATCTCCTGTTCACTTTGTACTGCTGCGTTCTATTGACAGCGCGGCCATTAAGAACAGTGCAAATCCACTCCACAAGGAAGCAGCCATTGTGTGCATCCATAGTAGCTCTCACTCAGGAGTCTGTGAAGGATGCACTTAAAGCTAAAGAGGAGTCAACGCGCGTTTGAAATTCAACCACTCCAAAGCACACATTGTTCAACACATGAGCGTTACAGATGACTGGACTCACAGGAAACAGCAGCGCATTAAAAGTAAGAGCTCTATCTGGCCTTGAAGTTTTGTTTGTGAAAGAACAATCATTATTTTGGCAAGATAAACACCAAAGAGCGAAGAGGCTAAATCAAAATGCACAAGTAAAAAAACACAAAATGGGCTGTTCACACTTTTGCAAGTCAATTTAAGAGTAAAGATTGCAAACATGATTTATGTTTTTGACTACTTCCTCTTCTAAACCCTTTAACACATACTAATATCGACATGTATTCATTTTGGTTGCAATTATGTCTTTTTACAAACAACAAAGTGAAACTGGAGACGGCCCCCAGCACAGCCAATCAGAGCGCAGTATTCGGCTCCTGATAAGAACTAAAATTCTTTACTCAATTTAGACAGTACTCAGGGTCTAGAGAGTGCTGCATTTATCTTATACTTTTTAGTGGAAAGAAGGTTTACTAATTTACAACTAAAACAGTTAGTTAGCCAACTTTAAAGCTGAGGGACCTAATCTTCAAGCTGCAAAACAAGAAGTAGAGATTTGACTTCTTAGCTCTCACTTCATCCTTCTGCACATGGTTAATATCCACATACATACATTTTTGGCTGCATTTATGGCATAAGAATCTTTTTTTTTTTTTTACAGACAGCAAAGTCAAACTAAAAGGGCATCCAAGACCAGCCAATCAGAGTGCTGCTTTGGCTTTCTGAGAACTACTTTATTACTTGATTCAGACAGAAACAGAGGTCTGATTTGGTCAGAGGATGCATTTACAATATGTATTCAGATGGGAAAGGCACTCAACGTTTAAGGTTTTACCGATTTTCACAATGTATAAAAATGTATATACTAATATGATTTGTTTGGGTGCATGCATATGACCCAGTGGACTAATCACTGCTCATGGCTAATTTCTGGTTGTGATTACTAAAAACTTTTATCATTTGATGATGACAGCTCAAACTTGTCTTATTATGTAATAAATAACTGCTTAGAAATATAAAAGGGTAAGTGCAAACTTTTTGTGACACCACTGCAAAATACATTGTACTGCCTCATTACTAACAAAAAGTAAGTATAATTTAATCAACTCTTTAACTTCAATCTGTCATACACTCCATGGACACATTTCATACTTTGAATACATTTGTATGAATGCTAATCACTGAGAACCCCGCATATGTATACACAAAATGTGCAAGTGGTAAAAGGTGTATGATATTAAATTATAATTAAAATATAAACCAAGCTCCTTTTGAAAGTCGTAAAACCAGTGCAGTAAAAGAATGTGAGGACATGACAAATCATAGTATTAGAGTATTTTCTTACCGTGCTCCACAATCAGCTCATTCTGTCCGGGGTCAAAGGTGAGCTGGGAGTAATCCACCGTGCCCTCGGCCTTGAAGCGTGAGAACCAGGGCTCCATTTCTGCCAATCACACCACAGAACACAAGAGCATTATCCAATCAGAGCGGAGGATTTATGACACAGGATGACAGCTGCACATGAATTAGCTGTGTTTAAGGAGGCTGTAAATCTGAGTCAGGGCGCTGGTAATGACGTCTTTAAAAGGGAAATTTACAACCACGTCTGTTCTCTGCCACACTGACACCAGGACTAACCCGTTCCCTGTTGCTCATTTTAAATGGCACGAAGAATTCACTGTGTTTTTGTCAATTCAATCAATAAACTATCTTCACAGAGTGCGTTTAGATTTTCATTCAACTATATTTTTGTAAAAATTGTTATCTCCATGTATGTAAAACATGCTTAGAAACATGCATAAAAAACTGACTGAAGCTGAATTAAAGTACAAGAAGAAATTTAACCAATGCAATTAAAATGAAGGTCAAAATAGCTACACACTGACTCAAGGCCAGTGTCATTTCAAAATGCAGAGATGGCATTTAAGTTTTACTTTACTGTACTTAAGTAGTTTATTTCAATATCTGACTTTTCTTGAGTATTAACTGACTTACTTTCACTTCTTACATTTTTCACGAAATATCTGTACTTTGTATGCACTACACTTATAAAAAAAAAGTCAGTTACAAGTCCACAGACAGCTTTTTCCTTCTTGAAGGCGATGCAGATCTGCTGTGATGATTTATATTGAGACTTTTTTCCAGTTAAATAATTTAAAAATCCACTTTTTTTTTTTTTTTTTTCAACAATTCCCGATTTGATACACGATTTGAAAAAATGTTTATTACAAGTGTCTCACTGTAAAGAACATTTTACACGACAATGCAGCAACACCAACTTGAGTTTCAGCAGGACTTTTACTTTTACCAGAGTCATTTTTCAGACTAGTAACTGAACTTTTACTTAAGTAGTGAAGTTTAGTACTTTTCTCATCATGTCTAAATGACATTGCTGTTAAACCAATCACACAAAAGACACTGATAATAGATCATGATGTTCTTGGAGCCAAATCACAATGTTTGTCTGTTTTTTAGTTCATCTTTTTTCAGGCAAAGTCTCCTTTCTGAACTAAAATCAATATCTCAATTCAAATCAAAATGCTTCAGAGTGGGGAAAGGTCACGAAATATTCAATAAGGAAGGAATAATGAAAGCTACGAAATGCCTTTGAGATGAAAAAATAATTTATGTTTTCAGAAAGTTCACATAGTTCACTGTGAATGATCAAAATCAGCCGGACAAAAAGACTGTAACTGAACTCAAAACGTATTAAATAGGAAACTAATTCATCACAATAGGACGATTTGACCTAAAGCAAATCACTACAATGAGCTCACGATAATTTTATCATCTACCATACTCATACTTCTACTTTTATTCAAGATACAACTTTTAAACTACGTGGGTACAACTCTCGTCTGCACTCTACGTCCTTCATATCAATTTCAAGTGTGTGTCTTTGTGACTGACCCGGACACTTTGTCAAACCCAATAATCCGACCAAAGATAGTCCAGAGACAGACCGTGACATCTTATCCACTACATGCCTGTTGTCATGGCGCCCGGCCCATTAACCCCTGACCAATCGAATGTCAGGGGTCTGCGCTGGTGCCCTGCCTGTCTGCTCTCCGGACACTCGATAGGATAAGTTACTCCTGCTAAATCAATCATACTCTCCATCACTTGTCACGAGCTTGTAACAGTTTGAGCTGAAAAGGAGACAGTCTAAAAAAAAAACAAAAAAACTGGTGGGATTAAATTACGTAAGGCTGATGCGCTGAAAGATGGAGAAGTGTAAAAAATGGAGCGACTTTGACAAGGCATGTAAAGAAGAAAAGTAAATTATGTTGACAAGAAAATACAAAGAATGAGTTTGCCAAAGCTAAATGTATTTCTGTCTGTCAGCTGAACAACTCATCCAAGCAGCTTCTCATTTTCTGTCCCAAAAAGAAAAACAAAATGTGATTCTCCTGTTTTTGATGGATAATACGTTGTGTGACATCGTAACACTTTAGAACTCCAATACAATTCAGCTGGGCAAGTCAAAGTTACATGATAGACTCTGTGTAACTGTCAGACTCTATCTATTATTATTAAGCCCTTTAACATGAAACAAACACTGATGCAAAGCTCAACATCTTGTCTGTCAGTAAATATAAAAATGAAATCTTTTGTTTAAATGTGTGTTGTATTCAACTCCAAATACGATTGCTGTAGACTGAAAGAACAGCCCAGTCTCCACAGAAAACGTAGACATACAACAAAATGTCAAAAAAGTACATTTTCTTTTCTTTTTTCTTCTTTTCTTTTTTTTTTTTTTTTTTTTTACATCAATATGCTTTGAAAAGCCAAAATGTAAAATAACCACACATTTTGGTTGAAGCAATGTGGCGACATTTTTGATTAAAGGGTAAATCTTCACCTAACTCAATCCCAAGTCCCAAACTTTTAGTAACTTGAAGCCTGAACTTACTTGTGAAACCCAAAGAAAATGTCAACTAAAATTTTTTTTTGTTTTTTTGCGCTTTGCTTTTCATCACATGTTGACGTAAAAAGGAGTGAAAACGTGCTCATCATACGTTTTTGACTTTTCTTTGTGTATCTATGTTTTCTTTGGCAACTGTGTTGTACAAATATAGGCCCATCCCCTGACTTTTTGACAAAAAAAGGCCTTTTTGATCCCTCCAAAGTTCCTTAGCTATATTTATTCCACATAGAGTCATGAGATGTATATATCCCAATAAAGAATGTTCCAAAGTATACATTTAAGTTTCAGTTTCTATTGAATTCTGTAGTTGACTTTTCACAGTGTAGCTTTAATATTGCAGCTTGTTGGGATATTCCAAAGCCAATATTGATATTTTTGAAATTCTATTTTGGACATTTTGGTTTCACAGACATTTGTCTCTACTTAAGATTACGTCATCATCCAATTCGAGCACCAACTTATTGGATCCCACCAAAAAACACGATCTTTTATGGAGTGTTCTCTTCTCTTCTATAGTCAGAATTTATCAAACTAATTATATAAATAGTTTTATCAGCAGGTGAGGAAAAAAAATGATTCAATAGTTACATATAATGTGGCAACAAGAAACACATAATATACACTTTGATTCTGTAGTGTATTTTTGGACTAAGAAGTCACGATTTCCATTTATAGCAATAAGCTGGACACACAGTTGCTGGAGATTGTTACAAAACACTTACAATAGTGTTTTACGGAGTGCTTGCTAGCGTGGCTTCATTTATCACTCCCTTTGCGAGCTATTTCTGAACTTAATACATCACGGCTTGTACTTTTTTTTACAAATTTACTGGAGAGCTTTCCATCTGGGCCACAACAGAGAGAGCGGACGGCAGAAAATCCACCTCCAAACACACTGGAGGAGTTGAAGCGCACCTGTCAGACACCGTTTCATGTGAACGCAGTGCTCTCTCTCTCTCTGTGTCTCTCTCCATGACTGCTGCTGAGAGGACGCACTCCAGGCTCCGTGACAAATGTGGGATTTGGAATTCAAAGGGAAACAGAACCGAGAGGAGCTTTCAAAAACAGTCTGCTTTTTTGCAGACTGTGCTGAATGCTACACGCTAATGTAGCACTGTTACATGTACATGTCTTACGCCTTTACGTCAAGGTAGATATCAGAACTGTCATACATCTTAAAGAGCAAATTTAAGTGTGTTTTAGTCTTTAATTGTGCTCTTGGGCATCTTCTTTTACAAATTGAAAAATATAATAGAACCAAAAGCTTTTCCATTCTATTATGAGTTACACTGGGCTCACACTACCTCCAGTCCAGATCCTGATTCTGATCCTTCTGGGTCCAGTGGTCACTCTCACTGCCACCAGAATGTGCATGTGTATGTGTGGACCCTACCCTCATAGCGAGACCACGAGTTCACGGGAGTCATGCTCAACTTGAAACATGTATTTTTAACATACACTTGTGTCAAGATTTGGGCTTTGAGTTTATTTCTGTTTGATTTTTCTTCACACAACAGATAAGCACGGGACCTTTAAGTACATCCTATGTGTTATAGTTGTGTATATGTTGAAAAGTCTAAGTCTAAGTCTAAGTAATGATTTTATTTTGAAAACCACCGAATGCACACCAACCGTGCTCGTTAGGTTTCCTGTTTTTTATGTCTTGTTTTTACAACTTTATCAAAAAGGGCTCTGGAGCGTCCCGCGGCCGGAAAAAGCTCCTTCCAACAGAAAAGATCCGAACGACCGGAGCACAGTCGCACAGATCACAAGACTGGACAGACCCCTGTGTGAGTGCCTCTCATTACTTTTCAAAAACGGAAAGCCTCCGTACTGGATGCAGTGTGAATCTGGTGTTAAACAGAGGGAATTATATAAGGGAGATAAACACAGCAGACTGGCTTCTGACATGCTAATGCAATTGTCATGAAACTTTCTGGGTAAAGTAATTTAAAAACAGACTGTGTGCACACTGCAGCGGTCAGTGTCATTTCAATTATATGTGACATTGTGACATAGTTCTGATCACATTTACTGTCAAACCAATCACTCCACTCCATTCTCACCCCCTTTCACTCTCTCTTTAATTTCTTTCATGCCCTACCCAGTTGGGGTTTGGGGTTGAACAGGATTATTCAAACAAGTGTGAATTAAACTTGTGTGTGGGTGTTGTTTTTGATCAGAGAACAAGATCAAGTCAAGTTTACAATGTATTCATTCATTTTGTTCTGTGGGGGTCACTATCTTAGTGACTTTGGGCCTTTGATGGGAAAAGTGGCCAACTCGTTCATTCATTTATTCATTAGGGGAATTTTGAGTGAATCCCATTGACCTAAACATGTTTTTGGAGAAGTGAAGAAATACCCAGAGATTACCCAAGATACCCAGAGAGATGAGAGAGACAACATATGATCTGTAAGTCAAAACAAACAAATTATTAATAGATACAAATAAATAAACTAAAGAAATCCTACAATAAACTTTTTTTAATTACAGTATAAACTTTATTCGACCACAAGGTACTGATTAGATTTAGCAGATTCTTTATCATTTGGACACTGTATATTATTCTCTCTCCCCCCAAAGCTAAACTAAACAGAATAAGACAAACTTTCCCTCCACATTTCTGTGCAGTATAACATCTTCAGTCTCTCTTATTGGAGCACAGGAGTTTTGGACGTGCCAATCTCTTGCTCTCGCTTTTAGTGCCACTGAAAAGGGTTCCTGGCATACAAATGCAGCCAGCAGCCCCTCAGGGAGACACCACTCGGCGAAGTCGGCAGCTCCCCATAAATCTGCACTGTCTCTACCAGCTCTGTACCACCGGTGAGGGAGAAGGAGGGGGGATGAGAGAGAGAGAGAGGGGGAGATGGGGTGTTTATGTGTGGGCTTCGGCTCTGGGAAAAAGGACTAGAGAAGGTGACAATTTAATTAAACAAAACAGATTCTACAAGTCTACAAGAACGACAACCTGGTGCCAAGATTATAGTGTAACTGTTAATGAAACAATAATGTCGGTGCAATGCTAAAAATCCTTAAGAATATTAAGGTTGAAATGGATGTTGATTTTTTTATTCTCCAGGCTTAAAAGTTTTAGAATGAAAGTAAATTATGTAGACAACCAGATTAAAGCTGATTTTAGGCAATATTATGGCAAGTTTTGTAGCTGCAATGTATTTCTTAATAATAGTATTCTGTTTAAAGTGTGCATTTTAAATCATCAGAATTGACAAAAGACGGAAATAAGTTGTTTGTGGAAGAAATTACAGTATTTCAAAAAAAAATGCAGCTTTTGCAAATTGCTAATTGAGTCGATTTAAATAGTGTTTTGGTTGAGATTATTCTTGTTATCCACCAAATGCTAAACATGAGTTTTCTCACTCCCATGTGGACAAACAGATCTCAGACTCTCAGTTATGATGACTGCAGTATTATATATTTGGACACTATCCAGTTTGGATAAAAAACAGAATTGTCAATACACTTACTTTACCAAAAGAAAAACCATTTAGAAAAAAAAAGTTCAAACTTCCAATACAAAAATGTTTCCTCATCAAAAATCACACATGTGACAAATCTGACATTTTCACCAGTGTTCTGCTCCTAAAATGTCGTTACCATTTGTTTTTAACTTCACACAGCCTCCAAGATCATTTTAGTACAACACGGAACACTGAAGCCACAGCTCTCATTTTAGCCTCATTTAAACAATGTCACTTTTCAATGCAATACAAAAATTGGCTCTTTTCTGGGATAGTCTCAATTTAACTAAAGAGACTTTTTTGTCTTCTGCTCTGGGACAGGTACTTTCCAATCGGACCAGGAACTTTGTTAATAAGCACATTTACAACACTGTTTTATATATTCTGACATTTAGACAAGCATCCCTTATTATTAAAAGCAGTAGCTCTCAAAATAATGTATAATTTGTAAATAGTAACTATTATTAGAATATTTTGTCATTTTTTGTCGCTATAAACAGTAAATAATTGTCTTTCATTGTTGATTTCAGTGATGTTTTAGCTTTTGTTCATCATAATTTACATAGAGGAAAAAAAACAACTTTTTTTTCCTAACACCTCCTGATGAGCTATTTAAATGTTCCAGTACAAATGCTAATGCTAAAACTATTTAGCCCCACTTTCACAAATTGCTGCTGTTTGAACGCCAGCATGGGGCCAGGGTAGTTCCTCTGACTAAACAGGGTAAAAGAATGTGGAGACTTACGTAGTTCTTGATACTTTTATGTGGGAAAACGCCTTTAGAGTGCTGGAGATGTAGGCATTTTATAACAGCAAGCATTAAACATTTGTGAATGAAACAACCATAACTCCAGGAAGTTTTTTGACAAAGAAACATTCTTTGATGGTTAAACTCTCACAGGAGTAGGTTTGGCATAAAAAAGGAGCCTTTAAGGAACCAGTGCCCAAATTGAGTTGTATGAATGATAATGCAATCAAATCTCCACATCGGTTTGCCAAGAGCTGCCAGAGTTAACAGATTGTTTGCCGTGAAGAAAGACCCACAGGGCAGACTTAGATAATACTTCTTCTTTGCTTCCTGATCCCTTGAACCCTCTTTGCCCCGAAATAGACCACACCATCGCTCACATCACGTCTGTTAGTGGTGGATTTGACAAAAGTGACATACTATATAAATATTTACAGCCCACATCAGAAGCCGTGCCATGGCTCAGTCTGGCAGCTTGGGAACCGGAGTCTAGTGCTCTGTGTGGCTGGCAGCGCGCACAAACCATTGAGAAACAAGAGCAGAAGAGTGGAGAGGAGGCGGCAGCAGGCTCTAGACTCAAAAGATTAATTGTGTCCAAACACTACAGGCACACGTCAATGAGAGAGCAATTTGTAAAGAAGGCATTGGCTTTTCAGGGATTCAATACAAACTGAAAAGCAGGTACAATTGTGAGTTTTTAACCAAAATTTTGTCTTAACAAGCAGACATAATGAGCAAAAGTCCACGTGAAATGATTTATTTGTGTTTTTCAAAGACATAAGACCTTTGTGGCCTTTAAAATAAACAGTACGTTCAAAGAATTTGAGGGAAAAGAAATACGTTTTAGCAGTGTATTGACTGAAAGTTTCAAGAGCGAACAAAATCAATGCGAATATTTTTCAGATACATTTTAAAAGTTTGGATAGATGACCTTGCTCAGAATAAGAATGTGTGTTTTCAAGTCATTTTGATCAATAAAAAAGTTTAAAGCACATATGACTTTGGTGAGATTTTCAATGTTTATCAATATTTACCATAGTTTTACGTCAGTCAAGAGGAAAAACTTGACAAACAAAAGTTGAAAATTGTGATGTAAGCAGAGTTTTAAAAGTGATTTTCTTCTGTCATAAAAGAGCAATTAAGGTTAAATTAGGAAAATCAAAACCAAAAATGTAGTGTCATTCAGGCCTTAACAGCAAACACCAGTCTGCATATGCACATATTCATCTGCAGAACTTGTTCTCACTTTAGATAACAGTCAATCAGGCATCAAAAACTACAAAGCCTTTATAGAATTCAGCCAACTGTGTATGCTCCGAGGGCTTCAGAAACAACTTCTATTGTCTAACATATAAACTTCAGTTTATATTTCATGTTCTACAATTCAAGGCAGTTATAGGCCAGATAAGGGCGAAAGGCATTTTTTTCTAATAACTTTGCTATTAATGTTTCCAAAAATATTTGTTGATTTAAAGAAGAGATTTCTAGGGTGACTAGAACATTCATCTTAATAATAAATTACATTTAAACAATATTCATGAAGAATGTTGTGATGTCATGTGAAGCCAACCTATTTTGGCACAGAGGCAGAGTGGATAGTGCTCTCATCTCACAGCAAGAAGGTCGTGAGATTGACTCCTGCACGGCCCGAGTCTTTTCCTGTATGTTCCTCTCAGTGTCTGGGTGGTTTCCTCTGGGCACTCTGGTCTCCCACAACCAATAACATGGAGGTTAGGGGCCAGGTGTTTACGCGAATCACTACTGCTGAGGGGTTAATGTGTGAAGCACTTTGGATGACATCTTTGTGTAAATGCTATATAAATAAAACCCATATCTCTTATTTAGTCAGACTTTTAGACAAAACGAGTCGATCATAAAAGAGTTTTAATGCCTGGTTGCTAGGTAACAATTGTGGAATGATCATATTTGTTATATTTGCTGCTTATATCTGGTACAATTATAAACATCATCAATACTGATAAACCTGCAGAACAGGCTAAATGTTCAGTGAAATTTTTATGTATGTGCATTTATTGTGATAATGAGGAATTTTCTAGGCAAAGAAATAGTCTCCATGGAGACAATCAAGTGCATTGTTTATGACAGAAATCTGTCACAGTCTGACAACAGTAAAATGTGTTTACAGCTCCTTCAAGTGAAATGTATGTGGGCCATTACGTTCTTGGAACATAGTAGCCACTGTTACACAATATATCCTGAGGGACTGTCCACAATAAAGAAAACTCTTGTCCCGACAGACCAATTAAAACATGTCTGAAAGCCTTTGAAGTCCATTTTGTTTACCAATCCCATCATATTAGTTTTCGTAGTGTCTGCGTTGTTCTCTGCGTGTTGTGGAGATGATAAAACTGGCGGGCTTTGTGTGAGGCGGTAAAACTGGCCCCTCCACAGAGACTTGCCCCTCACGGCTTGTGAAACTCGTATTTACTGCACACTTTATAACCTTTAAACGCCTCACAGCTTCCATCAGGGGCTCTGGTTAAGTATGCTTTAGTGATGCAGGACCTCTCAGGGGTTTAAGCAGAACAACACAGGCGGTGTTGATCAGTCCTGCGGAGAGACGACGAGTGTATTTCACTGTCAATTAAAAACTGTCAGTTACAAAGGAGTGTCAAGTCTGGATAAAGTCAGTGTCAAGTCTGGATAAAGTCAGTGTCAAGTCTGGATAAAAACGCTCAGGAAGGACTTTGGGTATAAAACTTTAACATAATTGAATGCCTGTCTTTGCAGTATTAAAAATTATTTATTCTAGAGCAGTGGGTTTGAAAGTATTTACATTAGATAGTTATTGGCTTTCCATGTACCACCTTGGACCTTCAGGACCTTCACGTTCCCCCAAGAAATGAATAACGATAATAATGATTTACTCCAAAAAGACCAATATTTACCACTTGGTGAGCCAACATGTTTTTCTACATCCAATAGAATCACGGACAAAGCTTGTTTTCTGCTGTCATCATGTCATTACTCAGGAAGATATATTCAGCAATACTTATTACTCTTGCACATTTTTAGTTATTTGTGTTTGTTTGTGAAAGCTTTTATTCGGGCAAAAACAGTGGGCAGCAACCTCTTTTTGTGATGTTTTCTCTGCTCTCTTTGCAACAAAGCTCTCGTGCCAACACAAGTCACACGTGCTTCAACATTTGTGTTTTGATTCTTCATATAAGCTGGACGATATGGACAAAAATGAATATCTTCATTCTTTAAAACCAAATTCACGATGATATCTAAAATTCTATATACGGTATATCGCCCAGCTCTATATAAGTCTATGATGTAAACTCAGGCCCTTGGATGTCTTTACTGCAGTAGCACATACAGTATGTAATCATACAAACTACTCTGCTTAACTGCTGACTCATAGTCATTTTAGTTATACTAGATTGTGACTGCTCAGTGAGTAAAATACAACTAAATGAACACTAAGCATAAAGAAATATATATAGTATGTCTGCTGTAATCTTGTGAGGCTTGCTCTGGATTTTTAAATCCAATAATGGTGACTAGCCACAGCAGCAATTCAAATATCTTTTGATTATTGATTATAATATTGGTATTGGGAGAAAAAAAAAACATATAGTGGCATTTATAATCTACGGAGAGATTCTTCTGCTTTTGGAACATGCCAACCTCGAGGAAAAGATAAAGCTTTTTCTTTCATTGATTTATTTTATCTTAAATTGTACCTTATTCTTTCAAAAGTGTTAAGTCCTCATCAAAAATAGGGCTTCACAATAAAAAAGTAAGTAAGTGGAGATTGTCTGTTTTTGTAATTTTGTCAATCATTCTTCTCTTTCACAAAACACACTGCAGAGCCAACAGAATTCAGTTCTGAACTACTTTCCCAGCATAGACTTCCTCGAGACTATATTTAGACTGTTTTTGTGAAAGTATGGCGGCTTTACCTTTTGGGGATCACATTCTAGATAGTTTATGCTAAAACTATTTTTTTTCTCAAACCCAGCATTTGTCCAAACCGCTGCACAAAGCAGAAAGTGGTCTTTATGGGCTACTAAAGGCTCGCACCACAGTAGCACTTCTGTCAGACAAGTGTTGTGCCAAGTCAGAATTACCCACAATCCCGAGAGGCACACCCTTCCGCAGTGCAGCCACAATGATATATGCACAGATTGAAGAGCTGTCATAGTAACTCTTGTGCTATGGCCTTGGACAGTCATGACCACAGCAGGACCACAAGCTGAATTTCCCCCAAACATATCTGACTCAACTTCTGTTTTTAGCTCCAAACAAACAAGTGCGATTCATTGATTACGGCACAGGGGATTGTGGGTAGGTGAAGGTTTGGATTTCATCATGCATGTGCAAGTCTAGGAAGTCATTGTGCTTGTTGTCAACACATTTTGCAACTGAAGTTAGAGTCAGAAGCGAGACTTGTTATTTGTGAGAATGAGGTGCAATGACAAGTTGGGGTTTTGCCCAGTTTCTGGATAGAATTTTAAGTTCTGGCAACAATAACGTAAAAACACTATTGTTCTGAACCAGGATGCTCATAATAATCACAATGATTGAGTCATGCTTACTTTAAATTGAAAGGTGTTCAGGTTAAAGGTGCTATAGCTAATTTTTACAGTAAAATAAGTTAAAATCAGCTTTCCAGATATCTCTTGTTAATATATTTATTCACCTGACAACTAGAAACTGTTGTCCTGTCTATGTCTAATAATGTCCAGTTTGTTCACCAAAATCCACAAAGTTTGTCTGTTGTTAGCAATGAGGCTAACAATCCTTAGCCTATACCGATATGCTAACTACAAACAAAAGCTTACAACACTAACTGTGATGAACAATTTGGAGGCTTATAATTCATTAAGTTAACATAAAGTGAGCAAAAATGATTCCTTTCCTATTTGTTTACCTGTTTAAGGAAGCAAAAATCAGGTATAGCACCTTTAACTAACTCTATTTTTTATTTTTGAGTAGGAGTAAATTATGATTTATTAAGAATGCAACCCATTTTCTACAAAAATTCAGTTTTGTATGCATAAACGTTTTTATTGTGTAAGCTAGACTCCAAAGAACAATTACTATTAAAAAACATTTGCGACTGGATTATAAATCAATGATTAAAGCTCAAGTATTTTCCTTAGTGTGTATAATTGAACAGTTAAATTATTCACTATTATAAATTACTTTCATTGTGATAGATCGTTTGTTTCATTGTCTTGGTCATGTTGCGAAGCTCAAAACAAATTCTCCTGAAAGAATGAGAGTGTGTTCAGAGAGAGAAGGAGCTTTGTTGGGCACAGACGGACGGGGAAATGGGGACAGCTTTGGTCACACAGCAGAAGAAAGGCTTAGCTGGAGACAACACAAACTGTGATTGGTGCAAAAGACGTTTGGCAAAAAGATGTTTGATGTTGTGTTTGCTGAAATTATGTTAGTTAACATTACATATTTCAAATGCCATGGCTCGAATTCTGGTGTCACCTGCTTGTCGCTAGGGAGATACAGCAGTTTAGTGCCATATCAGAAACATTTCAGGCAAAGCTACAGCATCGCTATGGAGACAAGCAGGTGAAGGAATGCCGACCAGAAAAAGTTACATGGTGTTTTTAACCTTTAGATGTACATTTTCTAAAAAATATATGTTAAGGGAAAGCACTGCCAAATCAATATCTGCAAGGAGATGTCTGCAATGACAAGTCCTCAATAGAAAAACATATATTCAAATGTATGCTGGTCTACTGCTGTCAGCCAAAGTCTGCTGCTACTCTTCTATAACTACCTCCACACTCTCATGCACTCTCTCTCTCACTCTGTCTGCCTCTCTTTGTCTTTCCTCTTTTCTCGATTACTTAGGGAGTTCTTACCTTGTTTGTTTTGATACACCAAAAAGTGACCTATGGCCCAATCTCATGATAAATATATTCTAATTGACTGACTTTGTGGTCGTACTTTGAGCCCCAGTCCTATGGATAAGAATCACTGATGACCAGATGTCCTGACAAATTCTGGATAGTCTCCAAATTTTCAAATCCCTTCCAAGTGGTGCAGGCTACTCGTTGTGATTTGTAGATGGAAACATCTAAATGATCTTGCATGGACTGTTAGCAAGCTGCTCTTTAAAAACTCAAACTTTTAAAGATGCATATGTTACTTGGAATGTTGCAATGTCATTAAACACATGTTTTATCATGGAAGCAAAAGACAACAAGGCAGATCTATGAAAGGGGGAATGCATAACTGTATATATATATTTGCAACAATTAAACAATTAAACTACAAAAATGTGACTTTGGATTTAAAAGGCGTTGGAAGTATTTTCTTCAGGGAAAAAATTACATAAAAGAAGCACGAGTTTTGACCAGTCAACAATATGAGAGTTTAAAGGCTAGGGGAAAAAAAAGAAAAATTTATTATAATGAGCAAATAATAGAATTTTGAAGAAGGCCTAGTAAAGTACAAGCACAGAGATGACGACAAGCTGAGCGTCCCAAGGTCATAACCAACGAACCATCAGGAATTTTCATTTTCTTTTGTTTTGACAAGTCATAATATATTTCTTACCTTTGACATGCATGTCTGAAGAAATTATGACAGATAGCAATGAAACACTTGTAACTGAATGATAATAGACTCTAGACAACATCCAGGCCAAGAAAGAACATCGTCATGGAGACATGCAGGGACTAAACCTTGACAAGAAACTGTAATTAGCAGACTTGACCAATGAGCAAATGACATACAAGAGAGTTGAGTGCTGCAACAAGATGGATCTGGTGCAAGTGCGACTACCTGCAGCCGTTTTGATCTTATTCTTGTCCCATGACTTTGGCTGCAGCACAACCTTTAAGTGTTTGTTTGTTCATCAATATGAACATTATGAGTGTCTTTTATGACTCTATGAAATTATTGTTTCTTGGGCCAAAATACAATCGAGCGTCATTACATTCTGTGAAAGAGACGCACAGGGTGACTTAGTGTAGGTTGAAGATTTTATTGTTTATGCTTTTTCACCGTGTAGATGTGTAAGTTCAAAGCCATACTGTGTAACATTCTATAAGCAAAACAATACCATCTTGACGGAGAAAAGACCACTGAAAGACCTGCCATTAAAATCATGCACACTACACCTATAAAGATAAACCTTATTTTCTTTGAGTCACACTGAACGAGGGATACAATATAACACTGCCATAAGTAAATGCAAATTGTCACATGTAATTCTTTTAGGTCCGGCCAATGCTTGAGGTGCGGCTTTATGCTTCTGCCGTTACGATCCACAGAGGTACAGTTAAGTGTTTGTAGTCCTCCCAGCTCACCTGAAAAGCAGCCACTGCACTGTCACTATGCCCATTCTGCACAACCAGGGATTACTCTACATTACACGACGCACTATGATTCACAAAGAGCAGCATAATAGCCTTAACAAGAGCTCTTTCTCGCCTCACTCACTGCTGCGTGTGGCTCTGTTTGGGTATACGTAGTGACTCATGGCTGTTTTGCATCTCAAGCTAAAAGAAGAAAGAGGAGAATAATTTGGCTTGCACTTGTGAGCGATGAAAGACTATCATCAACACATGAAAAGAAGCATTATTAAGAACGAAAAGGAGATATGGCATTCAAGGCAGAGATTAATGGACAGCTTAATGACTGCATGGAAATGGTCAACTGTTCAGCACCACACAGCTAGTGCTAATATATTGTGGCTGCAGGAGGAATGAAACAGACTTCAAGTAAACAAAGGATTGAATATAGAGCAGACAAAGGCTCAGGTAGTCCATTAAAGCAGGGTTAGCACATCTGAATTCATGGCAGCATTTGAAGATGAAATAGATCAAGAAGTATGGTTAGGTTAGGTGTTTTTGAAGAGAAAGTTTTAAAGGAATCATAATTCGCAATGTAATCAATTGGATAAACTTTCATTCTTCAGTCTATTTAAGTCCAGTTTTGTGTTTGTATTCCAGTGTTTTTACTGTTCTGCTTCTGTTTTATGTCTGACGTTTTGCTCCAGTCTTTGTTTTTGCAGTAAAATTCAGTGATTTTCTAACCCAGTCCATTTCCACATGTTTGTCTATTTTGGTTAGTCATCATTGTTTCAAACTGTAGCAAAGGCATGACCTTTTGTTGTCCAGTTTTGAATCTGTTTTTAGAACTGGAATAGCCCTGGTTTAGCACTGGTATCAGGACGTCAAATCTAGTTTCTTATTGCTGACATTTTGAACTTGAGATGCACTGACAAATTATATTAACTACACATTTGTAAATAATTGCAAAAACTGACATCATTGACATTTAGATTATGTTGAATATTTAAATACATTGTAGACCACATTTATTTGATATCTGTCTTTTTATTTACCTTTATTTAAACAGAAAACTCCAACTGATCTGCATCTTTTTTTTTCAGACACAGGAAGAACATGCAAAACTCGGGAGTTGAACCAAGGACTTTGTTATGAGGTAATTAACTGCTGCATCACAACACCAAATTATAGGTTGGGGCAGAGATTCTTAGTGGCGCCAATACATAATGTTGTTAATCATGTTCTATGAATGAATTTTCAATCACTATGTTATAATTTCTACATTTGATACGAGGCACAAATGTATTGTCTGCATTAAGCACCACTTCAGAACACTGTTAAAACATCAAAATGCCCTGAGAAAGACATATTCTTGGTCAAAACACATGATATATTATATTCCTCTAAAAAAGGATATTTATTCAATTCAAAAGACCATGAATCTGCCCATCATACTTTTATCAGTATAAGCTACATTTTATCTTATTCATATAACCTTCAAACATATCATAGAATAAAAGTGGATTTTACATAATCGGTTCCCTTTGAGAGAAATATTAATAAATCCAGCAACTCATGTGGTTGAAAATGTTGTGTAGCTATCAAAATTAAAAATAAATGTCAATCTGCTTTTGTTGTGCTTTTAACTTAAATGACCAAGAAACTATTCAACTTCATTATGATCTGACTATGTATTCAAAAGACTACACCTGTATGAGAATTAACGTAAACCACTATTTATACAAAAAAGTACTCAGGTGTACAAGTGTACAACTGCTGCAACTCCTCAGTTCTCAGCTAGTTAATTTCTACTGCTATCCTAAAAACTGTCATCTAAAAAAATCTAAACATTGTCGACAACCACTGCGTTGTTTGTGTCCATCTTTTGAAGCATAAATGAGCCTTTAGATACAACAGATGAATCATTCTAAATCAGTTTTAAGACAGACAGTCATACATGTGACTTTTGAATCAATCATTCTTAACTAAATGGCATTCTTTCTCTTTTTTCAATGTTGTTATACTTCAGATCCACATCCACAGTAGCCCTGACCCTCTTTTTTTCAACCCTACTATATATATTTCCACCACGACATTAGGTCCGTGAGGTGTAATGGCCCATAGTGGTGCATTAGAGAACACATCGCCAATGACCAGAGACGACCCAAGACTACGGGCCACCATTTGGGAGTATTGTATCATGTTATCCACTGTTAGTTCATTTCACTCAATTGGCTGTGAGTGATGGGAGCTGCTAGCGCTAACAATGGAAGCGACAAAGACTGGAAAGTACACAAAAGGAATCATCAAATATAGCTAGATCTTTCTGCGCTAAATGACCTTGGCTTTTTTTTCGAGTCAATTTCACCCCAGACATAATGCTGTGTGATTATCTGACTGGGACTCCATTGGACCGCAAACAATTCAATGGCATCTCGGTACTCGGAGGTAGGCAGACAGTACACCATTGATCACTATTGAATTGTGCTTTTCGACTAAGTTTCAGCGCATTTCATTACACTTTAGCAGATCAATGCCAGGCCAAGATGAATGGTCGGGACAATGAAACTTGACACAGGAGTTACTGTATCCAAAAACAGCACAAGTGGAGAAAGTAAGTTTGATTCCCTGGAGGAGAAAAGCTTCATGTTTGAGGAGAGAGGATCAAATGGAAATGACTATGAAGAATATGAGCCTTTGCAAAAGTAACCTAATACAGTTTTCTTGCTGCGCTATGTTTTATCGATGTTTATGTCAATAAGCTGTGCCAGTGAGAATTACAAGCTGCCAGGGACAACGCAGATTAATCTCAGTGTACATGTTTTTCTTTCAAGGCTGTTTCAAGTGAAATGACTACAATAAGTTCTGTGTTTAATTCAAATGTGCAGCTCTTTGGATATTCAGTTTGTGACATGTTTACATTATTCATTTATAGCTGTGTAAATTGGACAAATCATTGACTACGGGAATAGGTCCTTCTCCTAGTTCCAGCATACATAGATTCTGGACAGATATCTAATTAATAGATCAATTTAAATTGGTCAAGTATAAGCTGATGACGTGATCAAGATGCTACAGTAGGTCTTCTCATTTAACATGTGGCTTGAAGTTTTGACGGTGCTTAAATTTGTTACAAGCCATTTTTATATACTTTTTCATAAGAAAATAATTGGATAAGAAAAGAAATAGATACTTTTAAGCTTGACCACCTCTTACAGAAGTCACATTTGCATTCTTGCAGTCAACTGAGGAGTTGGGACTCCCACCAGGGTCACAAAATGATTTCTGAGGGATCCCTGATGATGTGTGAAGAATTGAACGTTTAAATTCTAAAATGTCAACTTCAGTGATAGGTTTAGATTCTTTTTTGCTGCTTAACAGATGGATTTATCTAAGATTATGTTTTCAAAATACAGTAAAATCTAAAGACTACTTTAAGGTAGCCTGCATTTTGTGTTTGAGGTGTCAGAAATGCTTACGTTTGTTATTTTGGGGGTCACGACTGAAAAAACATTGAGAACCGCTGATCTATGTGTAAGAATGGGACAGGATCTCATATCACAAGATCTCATGAGATACAAGTGCCACAAGATTGTGCACACATGTAGAAAATCATCTTGTGGTATTACATTTCGCTTGGACACACACATAAAAATAACTAAACAGGGAGCTAAACATTTTCACAAAACCATATTGCCAAAAAGCTGTGCTATTACAGCAAAAAATGTAAATAAATTATAATTAATTGATTTAATAAATGTATGTCAAAATCTCAAATCTAATGTCTCGTCTTGTCTCAGTCCTATTTGACTAAACATCATAAAGGCTAAATAATTATTCCAAATAATGTAAAGAATGCAGCAATTAGCTCCATATAACCAAGAGATATTATCATATTCCATAAGCCACAGGCAACTAATTAGCATTTATGTCCTGGCAACTGTATCATATTCAACCAGGTATTCAGGAAGGGACTGACTCATTAAAGGGAGCACATTGTTCTTTTTTCAGGTAATTAGTATTCAAATGTAATTATGTAGATCTTGTTTTTCCATTTAGTTGATTCTAACAATATATATTTAAACAGCTTAGTAATACAAACAGGTCCATTCACTTCCTGTACAACTCAAGCACTGCCTCTTCATGATGATATTTCACTGTGACAAGCAACAGATTCTGTTTTTATTTTGGAAAGTGGTTTTGTGACATTTTACAACCCAGCATGTGTCAATAGTGTGTCAATCAATACTAAAATTAGCTATATCTAAGTAACTGGGATATGTGGTAGGTGAAAACACAATTTTCTAAGCACTCAAGCCTCAACTCAAAAAAAAAAAAAAAAATCAAACATGCAAAAATGTATCCAAATACAACTTTGACTAAACTATAATGATGAGCAAACATTGTGATTAAAAACTGGGATAGTAAATTTAATACAATATGTTCTTGAATCCAAAAGTCTCTGTATACTGGTGCTGAGACTGACCTGAGTGCGGGATGACTGGATGCTCAATCCTGTAACATGGTGACTCGGGCAGCAGCACTGGTCCTCTCCGGGCCTCCACACCCCACCGCAGGACCAGCATGCACTGCAGCAGGAGCAGTGCATGCTGGGTAACCGGACGTCCCATGAGGCCCCGGGGCGTGGCTCACTCCTCCTTAGGCCTCACGGACCAACAACATTGGAGAGACACACCTGCAAAGAAAACAAAAGAGTCAGCTTTTTCTTAAGATTATTTTAAAATATTGTGTTTGTAATGTGGGTGTGCGCAGACATAACAGTGTTTGCTGCTTTAATTTGTATTTTATGTGACAGTTAACAAGTTGATGTAATCCCTCATTCACTCAGGAGTGGTCCAGACAATGTTGAAATCAAGACTTTTGTGCTGCCACCCAGCTGTTATTCTTAAAAATAACACCTCCATTTTGAGCAAGACCACTTTTTTCTCCTAATGCAGTGATCAAAAAATAAACATTTTCTACATCAACATATAAAAATATGACACAGTGAGAGAATCACAAAACAAGTTTTCATTATTTTAGTCCAGTCCTTGTCAGTTGACTTACATTTGGTTATAATCTTTCTCTGTCAATTGTAGTTAAAAGTAGTGTTCTTATACGATATCCATCAACAGCTTTCTTACAGATATTCAAAACCGAGTGAATGTTTACATCTATGCTTTCTTAATATCAGTACATAATGATCAGCCAGACAATCGCAAAACACATAGATGAATGGACTGCCTGTCTGTCTGCTATAATTGTTTAGGGACCTCTGATGTCACACTCATAGACACAGTGTTAACATTTTGGTTGGAAATAGAGATTGGATGGGTCAGGAACAGATGTTATATATTTATACTTTCATTGTCTTGCATTGTTTAAAATCAATGCATTCTGGGGAGAGGTCAACAAATGAGGGCATGAAGTGAAAAGTGGAAAGTGCTCCCTCGTCTCTTAAACACATGCGGCCACTTTGCATCAGAGCAATCAGAACAAATTCAGCTCAGGAGATGAGAGATGTAAAAATAAATCTATGAGAAGAGCAGAGGAGAGACATGAGGAGAGACAAGGAGAGGAAAGAGGAGATGTACTAGAGTGAGCGACGCATCCTGGACTGTGACCTTTGACCTCAGCATGAATCAGGTCTGCCCCAACTTTCTGTGTGTGTTCTTTCAGCAGAGCAAAAGTCAGATTTTAACAAAGATGAAGAACAAATAGAAGTCTATAGAAGTTTACTGAACAAAAAAGGTCTGAACCGCGGTCAAGACCTCGTCCAAACTAACAATGGGAAAAAGTTCAATTCTGAAGTAAAGCCTGAAATCCTTGTTTTTCATTCTGTGGAAAACATTTTCACAAGGGATTGATTCTTACACAGTCATAGCTGCTGATCAATTATAATTTAATTCATTCATTAAATCAGGGGTCCCCAACCACCGGTCCGGGGCCCAAAACCGGTCCGCGGGCCATTGGCTACCGGGCCCCAGAGGATTGTTCAATATTTTTTTTATTTTATTTTATAGTCTATCACTACTTCCATGTGCTTTACATTGGCAATATAGTGCCACTTAATCCTATTAACAGCAAATTTATGCAATAAGCGAGCTAAAAGAATACACAATAATTGGTTGTTTGCATTTTAAATTGTTGTTATCGGCGCTACGCAACCTCGACCGGTCCTGGAAAAGAAATTTGTGACTTTACCGGTCCTTACAAGAAAAAAGGTTGGGGACCACTGCATTAAATCATTTATTCAGATAATGAGATGGTAATGATTATCACTTGTCTTACTTCCTAATTGTTTCAGATGTTGTTGCTCCAGTAACAAAGGCCTGACTGCAGATTCTTAGCCTTGTTCTACCAGAGCAGCCTGTTTCCCTCTGCATGGACTCTAGCTCTATAGACTTAAACTCTATGTGCAAATGGATAGGCACACTTGTCTGTATTTACTTACTCAGTTTTTGTTTTACAATGAACAAAATCCAAATTATTGGTCTGCATATGTCAGGTTTGTCCTAAATATATACAGAAAAATCACAATACGACTCCTTTTTCACAACTTTAAGAAACCAAGTGCAAGTTGAGACCTGCCGCTACAGTAACAGCAGCTAGCCACATGCTAACAACAATAAAAAGCAAATGTTCATTCTTTAGGGAACAAAATGACGGAACACCGCAAACTAATTTTCATCCAAACAGACGCTGCAGCTGCAAGTTTAATAGCTTCTGACCTAATAATGTTTCTCTGTTTGTTGTAATATGTTTTTGGATCTCCTTAAACTTTCTGCTCTGTGCGTCACATATTTCTTTTTGCTTTTTGGATTGTAAATTTGCCTTATGCATTTGACAAACTCCAGTGCATTCCTCACAAGTGAACTGAACCCGGCAGCCTTTGTAAATACGCGCTGTTTTTCTTCTCAAACAAACCATGAAATTGCTGAATGTGATTATGGCGTGAAATCTAAGAAAGTCACACGTTTCGCCACCAGCATTAGAATTTTCCCTTTTTGTGTTGGAGAATTGACGATCAGTCTAGACCGTTTACATCATGACTGCTTAATCATTTATGGGACGCAGTTAAAAAAGATGATTCGTGCGGAGAGTAGACTCACTGACACTGCAGGACTGGCCCAGAGGCTGCTAATGAGACACACACACACACACAAGAAGTGTTTTATAAATCAAAGAGAGCCTATTGGAGGAATTTAGTTGAAGTTTTGTAAATGAATCATGCCTTCAGTATGATCATGTCTAATTAGAAATCCTGTATTCATCATTTTCAAAAGTGAAATGATGAGTAGAAGGAAGTTATGGTCATGGACACTCAGGTAGAATAATCACTGTGGATGTTTAACTGAGGTCACAGACTGTGGCCAGATGGTGGGCAGGAGTATAAGAAAAACATTGTTCTTGTAATGATATAACAGGTCAATCTGGTGATTTCTGTTGGTGACTAGAGCTATTCACTTTTTTTATATCAATAAATGTGTTCATGTGCACCTCAAATCTGATTATTATCTGATTTCTGACCCTTTCAGCTTCTTTAAATGACAAGCTGCCAGTCCTGACGTGAGTAATTAGAGGAATCTTTTCACGGTTTGTGAATCTGATAATAACTTGACTTTGTGTGGCTATTTACAAATTTAAAAACCAAACTGGCATATTGCATTATTTATATTTTGGACCATGGAAGCTACACGTAATTGACCTTTACAATGTGATGTAAAAGGACCAAAAAGCTGCATTTTGTTTCACTCAGTCAAAAGCAAACAGCCAACTAGAGCTGTGCAATATATATATATATTTTTTAGATATATTTTTGGTGCATCTCGGTATCGATATTTGGATGATATTCTGTCAGTCCAACATAAATGTGTTTGAACTTCAAATTAGTTACTACACTGGAAAAACGACAACCCTAAATACACCAATAAGATTCAAACTGGTTGAATTACTTGCTACAGTGATTTGAAAAGGATTGACTTTCTTAAATAAATATTTCCCAATAGAAACAAATCCTTATTTCAAGAACTTTTTTCCCCTCATAATTTCAAGTTAGTTGGTATTTTTTCTTATTTTAAGTAAAACAACATATTTTAAGACCATCCCAATGGCAGTATTAGATTTTTTTTTTTTTTAATCTCATTTAAGATGGTCATTTTTGCCCAGAGTGCTTAAGACAAATATCGGTCAAATTCATTTTCCTCTTTTGTGAAGCATTTTGAATTACTTTATGTAAAACAACATTCACGATATTATCTAATATTCGATACATTGCCCAGCTCTACAGCCAACAAAAGCCTTATAAAAGCCTTCTGCACATTCTCCAGCTCAGTTTGTCTTGGCCAAGATTATAAATCAAGATCTGAATGGGTTAAATGCAGAAGACATATTTCTCTATTTAGACCAACACTGACTTTAACCAGCAGAGCCACTTTTCAAAACACATTTGAAAACCTGATCTGTGCTACTGTACTGACATGTTGCAGGAAAACTACTGAAGAAGAAAAGATCTTTGCAAATGCTCCAAAAGCCAGTGGGATATGAGCCAAAGTAGTTTTCTATTGACACAATGTGGATTCTTTACATAGTTTTGCTCTTGAATGTAAAGTTTTCTCTTCCCATAGAGCCATCCACCTGACCTCGAGGCCTTAAACTCACAGTATAAATAAATGCTCCGTTTTGGGGCTGCTGCTAATGTAAAACAGCTGTCATCCCCGTGCGGAGGCAGTGGCAGCGTGTTGCTTTCTGCTTTGGTCTCCGATTCACACGTCACATTCGGAGCACTTTGGCAGTCTCTCTTTAGTCAACCTGTCGTTGCAAGTGTCATTTTGCTTTGTCTGCTACTTTCCATGACAGTCCCAACCGTTTCTCCACACTTTGCCAAACACGCTGTTGTAGAGTTTAGAATGTACAGAGAAGACGTCCTGACTAATTAATATCAATCAAGCCAGCACGGACAACATGGGCTACAGCAGCAAATAGTGTGGTTTATATCTGCATTTGCCAAAAAAAAAAAAAAAAAAAAAACTGGCACCGGAGATAACAATGTCAGCATGGTGCATGTAATAAGTTGCACTGGGTTAAATGCAACTGTCACTCACTCAGAGGACTAAACAATGTGGAAAGAAAAAAATGTCTGTGGAGTTCTCATTCAAAAATATCAACTAAGAAATATAGACATCTCACAACTATTAGATTATTTGTCCAGTCCTATCAAGTACTAACTAGTAAAGATACTAAATACTATTTGTAGCAGATATACCAGCAACTTATTGGATTGTTGCATTGGAATTTTGTTAAATTATATTTTTTAATTATTGATAGCAAGAATAAACACAAACAAAGGAACAAAGAGTAGGCCAAACAGGCAACATCAAAATTTGAAAGGAAAGGAGGGAGAGAGAAAGAATGAAGGGAAGGAGGTGGAGGAGAAGAAAAAGATTAAGAAAAAGAAGGGGAAGAAGAAGGGGGAAGGAGAGGGAGAAAGAAGAAGCAGGACAGAAGAAAAAGAAGGAGGACAGAAGAGAAGGAGAGAAGGGGGACAGAAGAAGAAGGAGAGAAGGAGGACAGAAGAAGAAGAAAAAGAAGGAGGACAGAAGAAGAGGAAGAAGAAGAAGGAGGGAAGAAGGAGGAGGAAAAGGAGAGAAGGAGAGAAGGAGGAGAAAGAAGAAGAAGAAGGGAGAGGAAGGGAGGAGGAAGGAAGGAGGAGGAGGAGAAGGAGAGGAGGAAGGAGAAGGAAGAGAAGAGAAAGAAGAAGAAAGAAGAAGAAAGAAGAAGAAGAAGAAAGAAGAAGAAGAAGAAAGAAGAAGAAGAAGAAGAAGAAAGAAAAGAAGAAGAAGAAGAAGAAGAAGAAGAAGAAGAAGAAAGAAGAAGAAGAAGAAGAGAAAGAAGAAGAAGAAGAAGAAGAAGAAGAAGAAGAAGAAGAAAGAAGAAGAAGAAAGAAGAAGAAAGAAGAAGAAGAAGAAGAAGAAGGAAGAAGAAGAGAAGAAGAAGGAAGAAGAAGAAGAAGAAGAAGAAGAAAGAAGAAGAAGAAGAAGAAGAGAAGAAGAAGAAGAAGAAGAAGAAGAAGAAGAAGAAGAAAAGAAGGAAGAAGAAAAGAAAGAAGAAGAAGTTGGTTACAAAGGAAAAAACTAATAAAATATCTATCTTTTGTTTACTATTTAGAATAGTTTTTCTATCTGTCTCTGAGATGTTTATTTTACACTGTTGCAGAGAAAGACACAGTACATTTTGCTAATAGTTGTGGTTTGATCAGAGTTCTAAAGGGAAAAGTTGGGAGAATAATTCAAACCCAATCCCAATCACCTTAGTATACAAAACACTATCATCTCCACAGCACCAAACTCACCCTATTGCTCCATTTTCTGTAGAAGCATAAGCAGTTACTTCCTTGTTTCCCAAAACAATGCCATATGAATTATTAAATAACTGGGTTACATTTTGAGCATGTTCCCATCTTGCTTTGTTTACTGTACATCTGGACTGAATAACTTCCCCCCAAAACAGTTGCAAAATGACATCCTAATGAAAACCGTAGCTTGCCTTTACACTCCGAGCCGTAAATATACCATTGGAGATGATTTATGCCGGCAGCTATTAGCATCAAGGCTGTTTAGTGACACAGACGACAGGCCTGATTGATTTAAAACTATGTGGTGGTGTTGAAACTCATATAGTAAATGGATCTTTATTTTCCTCTTTAACTCTCACTGACCGGTCTATGGAGAGAACAGCAGAAGAGCTAAGGCGCTAAATCATCTCCAGGGGCATTCGAAAAAGCTCCACCATCTTTTCTCTCTGTGTACATCGAATCCCAGGTTTCCCCAGCCTTACGCACACACATAGTAGATTCACACTTAAAATCACCCAGGGACCCATGATGGATTACACAGCAGCACATGGAGCACAGAGAGAGCACAGACACACCAAAGCTAAACAAATGTGTAATGTGAAACGTAGGCAGAAATGCAGTAATGTAATAAGCACTAGTCCAATGTTCAGTTTGCTTTGGTAATAACTTTAATAAGAGTCTCCATATATTGTGCAAATGGGAGTCATAGCTTCTTCTATTCCCTTCACCTCTACAAATAAAAGAAGAATAGGCTCTAAGGATTACAGGTAAATGTGCATTTTCTCAAAGTTCTTAAAATATCTCTGAACAAAGAAAACTTACTATAGCAGACGTTTACTCAATAACAATTTGTATTTTAATATTTTCTCACCTATTTATAACAACGCAATATAAATCTCAATAAAATACAAGTTACTTCTTTGTGTGCTTGCCAATGCACTCCATGCCAATGTGACATTGTTAAGTAAGAGCACCAAAAGTTTAATTTATTGGTTACATGGAGTAAAACCACACTAGCATGTGAGTTTATTCATGATGTTCGTTTTCAAATTCATTTTCAAATATAAAATATATATGACTACGTATATAATAAAAAAATACCAACATTAAAGAACACATATTGTGCATTATGCAAAGTTCAGTCCTGATCTATCATTGTTTTCTCATCAAAAACATTTGGTGTCTCATGTGTGGATGCTATTCTTTCCTCAATGAGCCTCAGAAAACACTCTTCTCAAATCCCCTGATCTATGATGTCATAGGTGTTTCTCTGAGATCTTTGGCACAGTACATAAATCATCCAGTCTAGCTTTGAGTATTTCCGTCATGTGTTTTTCAGTTGATTTTTTAGCTATTGATGAGTAAAAGTTAAAGTAATGGCTCTTAAGAAAATTGTTAAAAGACAAGAAGAATGCAAATATTACAGTGAAACACTACAAAGAAAAAGCAAAGTGAAAACCCAAGAACACTGTTGCGACAGCTTTTGGAAGAAGCTCTACATATCGAGAAATAACGCATCTATTGATGGGAGATCCAATTGGTGGAGCATTCCGATATATACATTTGCCCCACAATTGTGGATTATCACACTCAATAAACCAATCCCTTTTTTCTGAAGGGAGTGCTGAGCATGGTCAGTGACTTTGGGACATGGTCCAATAGTCTGCATGATCAAAATGATCTCACAAGAGAGTGTATAGTATTTACCACGACATAACGAGTATGATTAGCATGATTTCTGCCCTATTTTACATAAATATGACACGCGTTGCAGCCCTAGTTCATTCGGTGGTTGTAAGATGTGTTAATATTTATAAATATTAACAACAACCTTATCCTAATCTTAACCTATCCCAAACCAAAGCCCTAAACTTATTAATTTTAGGAACTTGAAGCTTTTGAAAATATCATGTTTATTTTATACTTTTTTTATCATGCAATATATATACGGCGTGACAGATATACGCAAAAAAGAAATGAAATCGTGCTCACCCTACACTTTTTTGTGTCATTGTATCTTTCTTGTGATATTGTGTTGGCATGATAGAAGAACATCAAGAATTCACAGAACAAACAAACAACTAGAGGCTGTTAAATTGGCAACCATATCCCACCAGTCAGCCCCAGGGCGGATAAGGTTCCATTACTAGTATCATTCCATGAAGTAACACACATTTCAACATTAGCATAAGAAGTAGTCTGTATATAGGGCAGTTCAGTTATGTTAAGTGTAACCAGAGCTCACCCTGGAGATTCCTGACTATTTTAATGACGTGACTTAATATAGGACATATATTCTTTACATTGCTCCGGAGTGGGGTTAATTGTGTGGTCGTAAAGTAAAATCGCCTGGGAAGTCATCCATCAGGTTTTGTAATCCCTGTATTATGGGCTCACACTTACAGCTTACTTTAATAATGAAGTTAAATATCAAGCAGAGAGAGTGGGACAAGATCACATGCATGAGCGAGTCGGGCAAAAGAGATCTAATAAAGCAGAAGACATGGCTTTGTTAAATAAATTAAACAGAAGACTTTAACAAAGCTCTACTTAAAGTTTAGAGAGGTTAACTGTGGTCGGTTGTGTGTGAATTCTTGTGTCTTTGCTCTTGCATCTTGTCTGTTTTAAAATTAATTTTAAGATTTCATGGTTTGTTTTTGGCTCCACATTACATCAAGCCTCATCCAAGATACACTCCTACACAGGTTCTGAGGTCTGATTGCCAGCACCAGCTCGTAATGCCTAAGACATGACTTAAAACCCAAAGGGACGTGGTATTTCTGCCGCCAGTTCTGAAACACCCTCTTCAAGTCCAAGCTGCTTCCAAGTTAAGATTAGGTCTAGAGCTTAGAGTTGGTTTACATTAGTATTTTATCATTTTAAGGTTAGAGTTAGACGTTGGGTTCTATTCATAAAAAATGACACGCCTTACATCTACTATAAATGTATTAGAGCAAAGTAGAGATACAGACTTCAGTAAAGTGTGAAGAGTGGGTTTGGTCACCACTTTCACTGCAATTAGATTAGTTTATGTGTGTGGCATACATAAAAAAACAAAGGAGCTGATTGGTCGTCTGTCATGTAGACAAAAACCTAACTTCACTAACCTCACATTAAAAGTGCTTTTTGCTTTGCTCATTGATTCTGCAAAAATATCTCAACATGGTAGTTATTTTTATTTCAGCGTAAGCAACCATGTTGGTTTTCATACAGGAGATGATGTGTCCCTGATTGGCTAATTGATCCGTCAATCATGCTCACTGAAATTCAAAAGGACACGGTGGCCAGACAATATATTTTTATATACCATCTGGATTTTCCAGGCAATTGCTAGATTTGTTTCTATTAAGTAAAATGAGCTGATGCAGGCCGTAATCCATCTTTTAAGGCTAATTTGTTCTCGGTCTAAAAACTTGCTTTGAACATTTGAGGAGGTACTTGTAAGCTCTCAAAGTTAATATGATCTCTCCCAAACACAACACCTTAACAAAGAAGAACAAGATACAAAAAGACAAAATCTCTAGCAAAGTCTCCTCTTTCATTCTGATCTGCCTAAATCTTAAAAAAAAAAAAAAAAATCATATAAAAAGTACACTAGCAAACATGTATAGACTTAATCATCAACTTCAGCACTAAATATTAGCATATATAACTTAAAGAGAAACATATTTGGGAATAACTTCTTTTGCTGTTGTTAATATCATTTGTCTGAGTCGTTCCCTCTTCAATAGCTGGGAGAGTGTTAAGTAAGTAGTGGACTTGGCTGCATTAAATGTTTACACTTGAGTAATTATCTGATCAATAGCGTCACAGTTCTATAATGACACAGTGAGCCAGTCTATAGGCAAAACAACACAAGGAGTTCACTTCCAGCTGCAACTTTGCATTTTGGGCATTCTGGCGTCGGTTCACAAATCAATTGAAGTCTTCCTGCGGTAACCACTGGCGAGAGGATCATATTAAGACCACTATTGATTTAGTCTGAGGGGGTAGACTGGGAGATACTTAAATTACACTACACATAATGAATATGGGGCTGAATAGATGGCTCTGTACACCCCACGTCGCGCACACATGGGCAAGTTCAATTTGTCAGAGGTGAGTGGTCCCAGCGATGATCCGTCTGTCCAAGCAGCAGTGCAGGGAGTGTGAGAGAGGGGTCAGAGCGCACTGATGATAGATGTCCCGCTTCCTGTGAGAGGACAGAAGCTCACACCAGTAAAACCAGCACCAAAGGACTTTACCAGGGCTCTCAGGGACGCACCGACTGTTTTTTCTTTAAGCTTCACACAGTTTCTCACAGTAAATTACCGGGGATTCAGACATTTGGAACAGATTTACTTATAACTTTGTATGCAGTAGTGGCAGGTTGGTAGTGCTGGAGCAAGTAAAAGGTGAAAGAGATGCAAAGAGAGCAATATATGATTCTCTGTGGCAAATTTGTACTGCTGTTTGAATAAAAAAAAAAAAACTAATTTATTTGACACAGATTCCCAAAAGCAATGTTCTGATTGGTTGAGTCATCCACCTTAACCTGGCTGTATACTTGTGACTTATACAAAGTCTTGAGAATCTTGAGACTCTTTAGACATTGTGACAGCAGACGACCAATCACAGCACAGCATT
Source organism: Mugilogobius chulae (assembly GCA_038363315.1). Taxonomy (NCBI): domain Eukaryota; kingdom Metazoa; phylum Chordata; class Actinopteri; order Gobiiformes; family Gobiidae; genus Mugilogobius; species Mugilogobius chulae. The sequence continues at coordinate 945,185 of JBBPFD010000274.1, read as the reverse complement.
GTGGTTTGGGCAGTTCAAACGGAAACAAGCATGGCGGCGCCGACTGACAGATACTTCAGTCTACTGCAGATTAGATTTGTGAACAGGAAATATCCTTCCCTCAACTTCCAATTTGATCATGTTTAGAACTCAATTAACCATGTGCAGAAGGATTTGTCAGAGTAAGAACAGTTTAACAAATACTTCCTATTTTGTTGCATAAAATCAGGCACCACAAGTTTAATGGAAGGGGTACTCAGTTTAATTTTAGTGGGATTTTTAGTTTTTAACTTAATTACAATAAGAAAGAAGGTTAGTTCACTTTGGCAAATCATGTCTCAATATGAGGCCCTCACATCACACTGTTAATAAAAGCAATTATAACAAGTGTAAGACCAGGTTGTACAATTTCAAAGGGCATAACATTGAATTATACTGTGTAATTCATTTATTCTAATAAAATGATCATAAAGATGGTGCAGCTGATTTCACACTGCGTTTGCAATCTGACAACTTCCTCTCATAAATCTTTTAACACATGGTTAATATCGACATGCATTCATTTGGTTGCAATTATGGTCAATAAACGTCTTTTTACAGACAACAAAGTGAAACTGAAGCACTGCATTCAACTTCACAAGAACAAATTCAGACAATACTCAGTGGTCATCATTTAACATCTACTAATCTACTAATTTACAACCAAAAAAGTTAGTTACCACAACTTTTTTTTTGGTGGAGCATGGAATATTACACTAAATGTTTAAATTTTGAAGTTAAAAGTTGCTTTTTGGTCTTCGTCCATTATTATAAGAATACAATTAAGGGAGTGAGAAGTTTCATAATCACAAACTTTAATAAATCATTTTCTGAGTAGCTTGTATCGTATTAGGGATTGGTCTTTAATTTTTCAATGTACAACAACGTTTTATAGATAGTGTGGGACAAAAACAAGTTGGTTATCATCTACATTACATCAATTTATTCTGCAGCAAACTTGTTAAGAGTGCAATAGCTTTCTAAATTGCCCTTAGAGAGACCAGCACGTGTCCAGGAGCAAAACGACCTACTACATGATGCAGAACGGTACATTTATCCGTCAGAGAAGTGCTGTTCCGAACTGGTTTTACGTTGTAGTGAGTGACGTGTGGATGGCAGGCTGAATGTCAGGGCGGGCGGATGAATGACAAACGACGTGAGAAATGACACTGCGTTTGAGGATCAGCCCCAGTCTCTACTCCACACTTCCTCTTTCCTGCTGTCACCGTTTCTTTTACAACCTTCATCTGTCAAGTCTGTCCATAACTTTCATCATTATTCTCACGGCTGCTCCATTGACCTTTCCCGGCGGTGCATGTGCCGAGCGTTTTACCGGCACAAGCTGTTGTAGATGGAACAGTTCATGTCGAGAAAACAAATCATTTCTGTCATGTGACCTCTACAACACAGCAATACAAAACAGTACATTTGTCATTTCAAAAGGTAGAAGTTGTATCTGCCTGACACGTGATGCAAAACTGAAATGTAACCACGCATGTTCTGGTATGGTTTCTTCATCAGTTGTCTGAAGTTGTATTGAGCTTTATTCACACTTGCTTGATGAATCCTAATCATCTTTTTCACCTGAGCCTTACAAAACATACCATGAATGAATTATTTATATTCATTACAGTTACATGTCTTTGTTAGTCAGCTGGGTTTGTTTATCTCTTTTATGAAATTCCTTTTGCAACAGCACTAACTCAATTCCTGACATGAGAAACACCCGACATCTATGATGATGTGTACGTTTTTGCAGAAACCTTTTTCATAGTTTGCATTAGGCAGGGCAAAGTTGTGATAAAAATCGAACCTTGGGCTCATCCCTGTGACAATCTACTTTTTTGATGATATTTTCTATGGATCTGTCTGTTCAAATACACACCTATCTCTCTTATCCAGTGCCATGTCCACTTCCTTATAGCAACTTTAGGCTTTTTTGGGCTGCACTTAAAAAAATAATAATTTGAGCAATTCTTCAGGTTTAAACATGGATTTTCATGTACTGTATATAAGTTAATAAGGTTGTAAATATTGATGCACCAATCCAGCTTTTTCTATTCCGTTACCAAATCTGATATTTTGTCTTTGAGTATCTGCCGATACTCGATACTAGTGTACGGACTGAAATACTTTATTTTTGTCATCAAAACATTAGACATTTGGTCATATAGTGTTATGTAACCACTATTTCTTGTGCAAGTCACAAATTAACAACTTAATCTGAAAAAAACAAAAAACAAAACAACAACAAAAAACAAACATGGACCAGCCAGTAAATTAGTCTCATTATGTCCAACTATAGGCACAACAATGGTAACGGCTGAACCGTTATCATGGAGCCGATACCCGATCCAGCTAAATTTCCTGAATCTACACCAAAATCCGATTCCAGTATCAAAATGATGCATCCGTAGTTACAAATGCTATAAAAAATATGCCTACATCTTTTTAGCACTTGTTTTGAGGTGACACACAATGTTGTAATTAATCAATGATTTAAATAACTTTTTTATTGAAGGGCTGAGGTCACTTGTTTTGAGGGGACAAAACATGTTCGCTTGTTTCTCTTTGAAACGGGCAACATTGGTCAGTCTTTGTCTTGCTGTGAGTGAGTGACAGCTGGATTCAACCAATCACAGTGAAGTGGGCACTTTCTGAAAAAGCAGAGGATTTCATTCACCTCAAAGGTGATAAGATAATAAAAAGTCTTTAAGAAATGTGACAAATTATGATCTGGCTCCAAGAAAACCTTTTTTTAGCATATCACATGTCAATTAAATCTGAACAATCTAGAATAATCAGTAAACATCATCACTGTATTTGAGTGTATTGTAGCACTTGTAGCTGTCTTTTTGAATATATATTTTCGGTCCTATTCTGAAGTCAGGCCTGAATAATGAAAAGAATACATTACAACACTGACATTCCTCCACTGTGGACAAAGGAAAGCTATCTTACATTAAATAATAGTGCAACCAAAATAACATTAACCTCACAACTATAGATCTCAGACAATATTTAGCTCACATTAATCTATTAAAATGCATTTGAACTCACCATACGACCCATGTTTGAGTTTAAAGATGATGTATTTTTTCTTCTTCTCTGGGGATTTGAACTTACAACCACAAAACACACCTTCTAAACCACTTTTCCCTTAAGTCTACAAAGAGAGATTCACAAATATTTTATGTATGAGTATGTGCATCTGGGCTTGTTTCTTTTTGCTGTGGTAAAAAAAAAGTATTGATTTGTGTGCGTGTGTGAATGTAGATCTATTTCTTAAAGTAAAGCTAACCCACTCTTCCATCTCTTCTGCCCAAAACAAATTTCACACCACTGCTTCCTTATTTTGTGCTGATGTTCCTATGCAGCGGGGGGCGATAAGTCTTTGTGTTTGTGCGCTGGAGAAAGCCACCAGAGGAAATGGAACCATGTTATTAGGTATTATATATTGTACACACTTGATATCATATATTGCTGTTCCGCTGATGTCATTTTGAGTATTGTTTTGTGGAGATTTTATATAAAGGCTGCAATATCTTGTCTATATTTTTCATTCTTTGGCACACTGCCTTTGTACCTTGAGAGGAAAGCGCTCAAAGCTTTTAATATTCCGTTGCTATAAAATTTACTAAAATATGTTATAGGATTTTTTTTAGGAAGTCTCTGCAGTTAGGGCTGGGCAATATTGATAAAAATTTATATCTAGATGTTTTTTTGGGCATATCTTGATAACAATATTTAGACAGTTATTACGTCAATAACCTGCGTTCAAGTTGTAGAATGTAATGATGTCAAGATGGCGAACAAGATTTCTGATTCATAACACTGTACTTTGTCGAAAATATCTAAAAGATAAGTTCAAACTGTTTCAATCTATTAGTGATTAGACCTGATCACTTTTGTATTACAACAAAAACTGACTTTGATCAAGATTAATCTGTGCTGCAAACATCTGTGTGAAGGATTATTGGTCTGGAAAATGCTGGGATGTCACGTGAACAATGTGAAATGTTTAAAAATAAATCACAGAAGTGCAGACATTTTACTCTTATTTCCTAAGTTGAAAGTTACTAGCGTTATTTTCTCTATTTTATATTCTTACAGGGTTATTTTTGTGGCAATTTTAACTATAAACGATATACTCGATATTCACTTTTTGGATATTTTGAAAACCACATTCATGATATTATCTAAAATTCCATATATTGCACAGCTCTATCTGCAGTTGTCTTGTTTTGCTCACTTAAATGCACAAACATGCATTTGTCAAGCAACCAAAAAACCAAACAAAAAAAGCACATCTATTAATTATGCTATTAACAACAATAAGCATGCTTCATCAGTTTTAAGGAACAACAACGGTCAAATCAAATCCAGTGTGTACTGTGCAGTCAAATTTGTTTATTTGCATGAGACACAAGAAACATCATTTGTCCTCGCACTTAGGACAAAATCCTTTGTTATTCATAATTAATTTTATAAGCAGCCGTGTTTGTATTGGTCCAAACAAACAATGTGTATCCCTGATTGGTTAATTCATCTGTCAGTCACACTCACACAAACTCAGTAGATCAAGGTAAAGAGATATGACTCTGGATATGAATTTGAAAATGGTTTTAAAACACATAACATGATATATAAACACTATAAAATGGCCTCATACAGTAGTTGTACAACTCACTTTGCACATAGAATGCACAAATCGCTTCTTTAACCCTTTTATTCAAGCTTAAAACACCTGAACACATAATTCTTTTCCCCACAATTTCGGAATCCGAGGCTTAAAAACGGAGAATCCATTTTTTTCTTCAGTCTAACACATTTTAGACAGCTCCTGCCCTTGAATGTGATCTTTCAATTACGCCACAGTAATCGTAATTACTTGACACAACAGTGAAACAACACATTCATGTCTGCGTTCTGTTTTGAAGCCTCGCTCACAGTTGGAAATGGCAGGATTTAAAAGAGAAAAGAAGAGCCAACTGCTGCATGTTTGGCGCCGGCAGCTGTAGAGTCAAGGTTGATGAAACGCAGACATTTAGCGTCTGAAGCAGAGGCTGAGGTGGTCTGACTTTACAGTATGCCACTTGGTTCCAGACTCCTGAGTTTGTTTTACAGACTTTTAAAATGTTTCAGGTCACACTGCAGACGACTTTGAGCTACGAGTTTCAACAGTGGGTGGTGTAGGTTTGGCAGAAAAAGAGAAAGAAATCCTGCAAGTGAAAGTTGTGGGCAAAGTTGTCAAAATTAAGTTTAAATTATTGTGTATGGTTACAAGGTTGTGCCTTTTAATGTTACACACAGTGGTACGCAATCAAACAATTAGTCGTTGATAAAATAATAAGCTTAGTTTTGCCTGCATTTGATTATTTTCCATTAGTGGGAATAGATGTGCCAGATGTCTATCTGTTAGCAAAACACTATGTAAAAAGGTAAACAAAAAGCTCCGGAAACAGTCCGTAAACTGCTGCAGTGAAATCTCAGTTTGCCCATATATCTGGACGACATACTGTATTTGTCCTTATAAGTGTATCAGCTAACAGCTTTAATTCTTCAACCATAAGAGATATTATAACAGTCTGCTGCCTAAACCACACACAAAGACCTTAATTTTAATACAAAACTTCACAAAACATGAAAACACTCCTGTCTTTGTGGTGAAACTGGGCTGGGGGTCAGTTAGTAATTAATAGTTAAACTGTGTAACTTTCTGAAGTGAAAACCCACCCACTCACTTCAAAAAAACATACTTTGCAACTTTAGCAAAAAGAACAATATTTCAAAGATATACAGGAGGAGGTTTCCTCTAGACCAAATAATAATAATCCAGATAATTGAAATCACAATTATATTACGATTATTTGCTTAGAAAAGTGACAAACCGCTAGCGCTCCCTAAAAGTAGACGGATAACTGATAAGTGAAATAAGGGACAAATAGTTGTAATTTTTTATTCTGAATGTAAAACCAAATAATTACTCCTAATTTTACTGAATTAGATTGTTGTAAATGTAGTCTGCAAGTAGAAAAGCAGTCCTATAAATAATAGTCCAGGCCATGCAAGCTTGCTTCAAGTAAAGATATACATTTTAACTATTTATTTAGTGCCACAAATATATCACATTTTAGATCACTTTTTAAATGTTGTTTTTGAGATTACGACTATATTATTTGTGCCACAAAAAAAGCAAAATATATAAAATATTCTTTCAACTAAGGCCAAAAATGAAATGTTTTAGCTTGTCTGTGATTCATTTTGCAAACATTTCACAATTGTCTGACAGTAGGCTGTGTTCACATGACATCACAACGTTTAGGCCTCTAATATTTAACACAGATGAGGACTGAGCAGCTAAACTGTGTTGTAGTGCAAAAGGTGAAGGAGTCTTGTCATTAATAAACATCACTCGATTGAAAATGTTTGAAATTACAATGAAAAACTGCAATACCATCATCAAATTCTGCAACTTGAATGCAACCTATAGACACAAACAAATATTTTCAATGCATTTCTTTGAGACTGACAAAATATCGTGTGTATACTTTCATTTAGGTCCATTTTTAGGTCAGAAAGTTACACAATATAGATCTTGAACGTTATTTGGAGAATACAATCATTACATGCAGCAGAGAGTAAATGACGTAATGTTGACATGCTAATTGTATTATTTTGGATTCTAAGATCTTAAAAGGTCAATTAATTAAACACTAGGCTCTAACTCTTTATGTAACATCACAAACTTAAACTCTATGCTTTTGTTTATGTTAGATGTATTTATTTACTTATTTATTTATTTATTTATTTATTTATTTATTTATTTATTTATTTATTTATTTATTTATTTATTTATTCTTTGCTTTCCCTGGTCCTTCTCCAGAATAGTCTTGGGACAGTAAAAAGTCCTAGAAAAACAGCAAAACAGGCAAATGCGATGATGATGACTTGCTCCACCAAAACCATAGCGTTGGTCTAGTTAAATACGGGACATACATCATAGACCCACTAACAGATGACAACCCTCTCTCTCACTCACACACACACCCAGCAATTTCCCAAAAGCCCCTCCCTGCTCCCCCGAGAGTCCAGAAATCCTGCTGTTATTTTTGTTCTCTCACTTCCCCTCTGAGCACTCACGCTGAAGCATGACCACGTCCCGCGATGTGGTTCGGCATGTCTGTGCCTAACACGATTCTGGACAGTTCTCCCAAAACACTTTAATGCATGTCAGGGAGGCGAGAGGAAACTTGACATTATGGTAGTCAAGGAAAGCTCCATAACAACAGTTTTTGGTGTACGGCGAAGTGCGACCCGTGACTTAAACCCATTAGCGAGCGCTCTGACTCTGTGTGACCTCCTGAAGAGAGAGAAACAGCTCGTTTTCACATGTAGGTCAAGGTAAGGCCAGGTGGGGACTTGCAGCTGACTTCATAATTGCAGAGTATTAATCTTTTCAAGAACTACCTTCCAACGTAACAAAGGTTTGAATAAGACCTCTGCGAATAACTAAAATTAGACATTATTAGGATCAGTGAAATGTCTTTATTAACTAGTGGCTATATTATTATCTATTATTTGCAAATGGATGTAAAAATTAGCAAATTAAGACAATTTGCTAAAAGGATCAAGATATGTCTGGTCAGTGATTTCATCTTCCCAAGTAGTGTTTTTAAATCGTTGTGATCAGTCAAAATGGCAGATAGAAATGGTAACAAATATCACATTTCAGTTGTTTCACAAAAAAACTTATATTTAAATTGTATATTTACATCTGATCGTATGTATCTGCCTGAATGCAACAATTACCCTTATTGCATTTTACATCTACTTAATGGGTCAATGCTACAGCACAGTACAGTAGACACTAATCAATAACAAAACAAGCATTGAAAGACACGCATTTAGAAGGAATGGATACGAACAGTGCCGCCGCAACCAACACACACATAACAAAGAGCACGTCGGGCACCAACTTTAAGATAAAAGCACGGCGAAATGCAGGACTTTAGGTTTCTGTTTAGATCCAGCCCATAATGACTGCAGATGCTCATGCGTTCGTTGTCCCGCACGCTGAACTCGTGAGTGAGAGAAAGGTCTGGTCTAGACGGATGAGCCTGATGATTTTTAACACACAACGCAAAATCAAAGACACTGTAAATTATTTTGAAAACAAAAACATGTTCCACAACTCATAAGCTCATAGCCAAACTTTATTTCACGTCAACAGAACACATATTGGGCCAGTTATGAGGAGAAACAACAGATGAATTCAGAAATCTGCAGATTTGATCAAGCAAATTACCATGGCAAAATATGACGGATTTTTCCACATTTATGTTTGGATTGACCTTTTTGAAACCTTGCATATGACCTAATAGCTCGCAGCAGCCCTGGAAACTAAAGACAATCATATTAACATGATACAATTAGACTTTTACCAAAAAGTTTCAAAAATCAGAACTAAACCACATCATTGTCTGAAACAAATACTAGGGATGCACCGATCCGATACTGGGATCGGATATCGGTGGCGATCCAGGCAATTTTGCTGGATCGGGTATCGGCTCCATGATATCGGTTCAGCCGATATCATATTTGTGCCTTTAATTGCACATAATGAGACAAATCTACTGGCTGGTGTTGACTCAGAACGTCTCATAATGTTTGACATTTTGTTCAGATTAAGTTGTGACTTGCACAATAAATACTACATAACACTACATAACCAAATATCTTATGCTTTGATAAGAAATATAAGGTATTTAAGTTCTTAAACTAATATCGACTGATATCGGTTATCGGCAAACACTTAAGCCAAAGTATTGGAATCGGTATCGGAACAGAAAAAGCTGGATCGGTGCATCCCAAACAAATACTCAATGAAAATAACATTTTGCAATCATCTTATCAAGTATATTCCTTAGTATAAAAATATAGGTTAAAATGTTAGTATTGTTGACAAAAAGCACCAGTACAGTAAACTAAGAATACTGCAAATGAAGTGGGCAGAATATATATATAAAAAAAAGTATTACATTGCAGCTGGAGCCAGATCACTATTTTGATTTGATCACAATTCATAAACACTATGGAAGGTAACTTATGTAAGGTCATGTCAAGTGTGAGCATGACATGTTCTCCCCCACCTTTCTTTCACTCAGAGCATTACTGAGACTGACAAACAAGTGATGTGATTGTCAAAAGGCCTTTGTTTCAGTTTAGAGCTTCAGTACTTTTCACACATGCCACATAAAACAGTGTAACCTCAAAACAGTTGGCACACGCTCAGCCCTAATACAAAACACAGACCTTATGCTGTTTTGGACTTGTAAGCAACAACAAAATAGTCAAAAGCCTAAATCTAAACCCACATTGTTCCTGTGCTTCCCCTGTTCTCCCCGAGGTCCAGATGTTGTGGATGTGTGTGTTTTGACTGCTCTCTTTACAACCTGGTGTCGGCTCTTAGAGGAGAACGTCTCGCTGATGGTGAGTCTTTGGAGATTCAGTGCTCCGACTCCACAGTCCGACCCTGCGGCTATTGCCTCAGCTCCTCTCTGTCTGTCAAATACACAGCTTCTTTCACCGGGAACAAGCCGTCACAACAACCTTGCAAAACTCTTTCAAAACCTTAGAGCCAGAGCTATCTTAAATTGAAATCTCCTCCGTACATTATCAGACTTCCATTTTGTGAGAAGAATGTGAAAGTTAGCAGCTCCCGTTTAAATGTATCTTTCACTATGATTTGATCAAAACAAGCCCATATGAATGAAATGTCTCTTCTTGACTGAACTTCAGCAGCATCAAAGCATCTACTTTTAATAGCTTTGTTCTTGGTATTAGCGAGGCCAGCTCACATGAGGAAATAAGTGACATTTGACGACTGATCAAAGAAGTCTAATACACTCGGAACTCATTATACCTACTTTTTACTTCCTATGTGTCTTTTGTAGAACAGACAGCCTCACTGTGGACTACCGTACAGACAGATGTATTCCACTGGCATAATAGTAAATAATGGTAACAATGGTAAAAGGTTCCCTCTAAAAGTAATTAACAGTAAAATAGAATTAAAATGATTTGATTAACTGATTCTTTTATGCATTCACTTGCTAAATGAATACTTTTGTAGCTGTTGTATTCTCCTTCAGTGTACTTGGAGCTTTATTGCATTTAGACTAAAGATTTGACTCATTAGTCTATAATTCAGTCAATGCCAGAGTAAATAGTCTGTGTTATTTAATAGGCTGGAGCACATCCACCTGGGGGCGCGCTGATAAGGGGCATAAAGCCCACCACCACTGCGCCCTGACATTTTAAAGCTTTAATTACATGCTTGGCTAACAGGTAGCTCACTGACTTGGCAGCTGCAAAATGACACTATCAGTGGCTACAGCTGTGCACAGGTCCCAAACTGATGCTGCGCTCCACACCTGCCGCTCACCTCCCAGAGAGAGAGAGACACTCACTCCTCAGAGAGGAGAGAGAGAGAGAGAGAGAGGAGAGGAGGAGGAGAGGAGGAGGGGAGAGAGGTGATCCTCAGATGAGGAGCAACCTCAGTGAGCGCCCCAGTGAGTGAGAGAGAAGGAGAGAGAGACGAGAGAGAGAGAAGAGATGCTCATACCTCAAAGAGGAGAGAGAGAGTGACGCTCACTCTCGAGAGAGAGAGACGAGACATAAAGAGAAGAGAGAAGATGTCACATTCTCCCAGAGAAAGAGAGATGCTCGCCCTCAGAGAGAGAGAGAGAAACGAGACAGTCACAACCTACAGAATGCATGGACTAGGGGACGAGAGGAGAAGAAACGAGAGAGGGAGACGATGAGATGTTAGAGTAGAGAGATGATATGCGAGGGGAGACAATGGATAGGGAGAAGAGTAGAGGGCGAGCATCTAACCTCCCATGATGGAGTGAGATGCTCATTCTACTCTTGAACAGACCCGAAGCTCATCTTCCAAAAGAGATAAAGAGAATTATAAGAGAGCCACCAACTCACTCCTCCAGAGTAGAATAAAAGACGCACCACGAACTTACTCTCCCAAGGACTAGAGCCAACTACACATCTCCTAGAGAGAGCAGCAGAGACAGAGAGCGAGTAAGGAGAACAAAAAGAGAAGCAGACTGAGCACAGGAGGGAGAACAGCAGGAGAGAGAACTGAAGAGTGACGAGAAAATGCGAAGAGAGCGTCAAAGAGTACAGAATTGAAGAGAGACGAGAGACCCTATACTTTCACTCTATTATGACAGAAGATGCTTACGATTTTCCCTTTAGTGATGTGAGAGAACCGTCACCTTAGCAGATGAAGAAATGCTCACCTTACTCCCGGAGAAGAAAGCTTACTCCTACACTGTTGCAAGTCTTTATATTTGATCTCAATTTAAGGGATAAGACCCATAACCGAATAAGCTACGATTTGAAATATTAGAGATCAATATGGACGTATTTATCCATTCACCTAACAAGCAGGCATTTGTCCAAACATTGTTAAACAGAGTGCACATTGAGGCCCCCTGGCCGCTGAATCAAATGCCTAGCTTAGACGCTAATGCTAATATTTATAAATAGGACTTTTGATCATATAAATGATCTGTTCTCATCACCTTTTTCAACTGCGACTGCATGGCGCTATCATTCCTTTTTATTCAGCTCATCAGCTTTGATCAGACATGAATCACTTAAATGATACGGTCAACTAACTCTATTATCATGACCACTACGTTGAACACAAATAGTGAGACGGCAACTGGTGGTGTGAAATCTTTTTACATATACCTATCTTCTTGGTGAGTGCGTCTGAACCTGGCGCTGCTTTCTTTCTCTCTTGCGTAAAATCATCAGAATCGAGAGTCCGCTTTTGTGTAACACAAAGTCCTACTGTGACTGTCGACAGTATAGGCCTATGGAACAAAGCTAGCATCAGCAAGCTAAGTGATCTTTTCTTGACTGAAACAGACACGCCACCTAATATTCTTTGAAACACAAATACTTCTGTATTTACATGTTCCATATATAGTTCATGTACAGCCATTGACCTGAACTAAATTCTAAATATGTGTAGTTCTATCATATTCTTCATCTGCATAAAACCGGTGTACCACTAAAAAAGTATGCTCTTAGTAGTGCCCTACATTCCAGAGCTTGGTACTGTAGGCTGTCCTCCATCATCAAAGTAGCCACAGCTAGCTTCAATTGCCTATATATCACATACATTCAGCTGGAACATTTGCAAATTGGCCTAATAACTTCAGCTGACCAAAATCACCAAAACAGAAACAATAATGTGGACAAACTACCCTGAGCTGTATCTGTGACCATTTATTCCATTATCCTTTTTTTGATCGGCTAAATGAGTGTCATGGCTAAATTTACCTCTGTCAATCTTTGACCCTTGCTCAGCTATACTCAGACCTCCCTGCGAGCATATTTTAGTACCTTAGAACAGACCATAAATACGTAGTATACCTGGTTTGTTGTAAGTCAGCGTGTGACATAAATCATCCATCCAAAAACCTACAAGAAAAAATTAAGCCCAGAGTGGTCTTCTCATAACAATCACACAGAATAAACCTTTTTGGCCGTAAAAAAATACTCTTAACAATATATCTATAATACTATAGTCTTAAAAAATATATGTTATCTAACAGGAGTGTAACATGTTAACTTTTACCCGAAGGCGTAAGTCCAGACCAAATTCTAACCCGATGTGATCTGTTATTTGCGTGTCGTTTCTTAGAAAGTTGTATCGATGACAATCTATAGCACTATTTATACACTCGATGACAGATAGCACTACCAAAGTGTTTGGTGTGACAGCGCAGGCATGTGTACTCATCTTCACATGATTACCATGACCCGTAAACATTTGTGCTGATTTCGAGACACACAAAGAGTACTATTCACTAATTTTTGTTAACTTACCTTACCTGTTAAAAGACACAAAAACTTTAATGTAAGAGCCATTGCAGCTCCCTACTCGTCAGAACAATTACTGACACCATTTTTAAGATCATTATTTTGCATATATTCTTGTGCATTTTTGTTGGTTTTCCACACAACCGTTCTTTTTTTTAGCTATAGAAAACACAAGAAAACAAATATTTATTAAGATGTCTGAAACTGTGACATTTTCTGTTCCACTGGACCAGGTGTGTCAAACTGGCGGCCAAGGAGCCAAATGTGGCCCACTGGATAATTTCAAGTGTCCCCTGGGATTATTAATATAGTGGCCTTCTGATAAAAGCAAGCAAAACATACAGTATAAGTCCCAGAGTACACTGCAGCCTAGCACAGACAAGAGGACCCACATAGACCAGGATGGATAATAAGCCTATAGAAATATAAAGGTTTGACTATAAAAACCTTTATATTTGAGATGTGACTATAAAACATAAAATGCACTGGAATAGGGTTAGTAGTAACAGTATGTACAACGTCATATCACACAATGTTGTGTGATACATAAATGGAATACAGCTTAAAGAACAAAAAGAACATATTTAAATGTGGCCTCGATTCATTTGAGTTGACGCTGATTAGACATTAAAAACAAGTGTGCTACGTAGCGTCTTTGTCAATCGAGAGGAAATTCCTCGGGGAATAAAGTGTGCTTAACTTAACTCTGTGTAAAAGAACAATTTGCTATCAGCCAAAAACTTCATAATCAAGCTGGTTCCCGCCAGAGAATTTGATGCCTTACTTAAAGCACTGTAATATCTCTGCTAGTTTGGTTGGTCCAAATGCATCCAAAAGTGTATTAAGTCTAACATTTAAGTACGCTGAATTCTTCTCTTCTTTACAAGGGCTGCTGCATATGTCATGGAGTAATTAAAAGTACTTTCTGATCTAACTACATCTAAGCGTGTTCTTTCCTCCGCTCAACATTTCAGCCTAATCTGCATGAGAACATAAAACGTTTCATCGCTGCTTTGGACTGCCTCTTCTCTGTCAAAAGTCCCAGTGGTCAGACCTGAAGGGAGAACTCCTCTACCATAATCAATCTTCCCACATGTTTCTCGCAATCAACACAAGATAACAAGCCCAACAGAGCTGCCAACTCCTACAGCCCAGTAATTATACGCCGCAAAAACAACAAGCACCTCTTTTTGAGCATAAAGCGAGGACCTATACAGATGAGGGGGGCAGCAGAAGGACTTTGAGGAAGCCGTTAGAAGACTAGGGGCAGAGGCAGGATGGTAATTTAGCTACCGGCTCCACTGGAACCAATTAATTATCAAGACATTGGAGTTGTGCATTGGCCATAGCTTTGTAATTTGGCCAAGCACAAAAGCATACATTTAATTCGAAGGTCTTTGGTAGTCAGTCTGAAGGAGGTCAAAAGAAAACTGCAATTCTCCATTAAACTGGGAGAGCTACTTGTTCTAGAAGCCAATGTTTTCGCCGGCCAATGCTTCAACTTTTAAGAGCTTTTAGCAATGTTAATTATTTCAGTTATCAAGAGTCAAGCTTGTTCAAGATTATTTGATCATTTGGATTGAGGCTGCATCGATATCAATACTGGGATTGGACCAATTCATGAAACTTTACTGGATATCGGTCCAACAATATCCGTTCAGTCAGTCTCCTGGACACATAAGGTTGTTCATAAGCTGATATTGATCTAAATTTGAAAATGTATTCACAAAAAGTTGTTTAGTATAAAAAAACAACTGTCAGATAGTATGAAACCTAAACTGTAAACTGTGATTCATTTTCAGTCTTTACACTGAAATGGTTAATAGTTAAAGACTGATATTCACGCCATTTTTTGGATCATTTGTTGATTATTACACTTTTTATCAAAAGATTGAAAAGACTGAAAGAAAGTAAAAGATTTCACTCTGTTTTGTCACAGTCATCTTGTATAATCATGATCCTTTTTCTCACTGTAATGGTAGAATTTGATTTCTGATTATAATTTGTTATGTTCTGAGTGATTTGTGTTTCAGATAGTTGTTCTCCTGCAGTCAAGACTTTTCTGGTGACATAACGTAAAAGGAGCAGGTGGGAATAAGACATGTTTCGAGCAGAAAATCAGCACTTTTTGTGGTTGTTTGAATCAATAATGCTGTACATAAGACTGACTATGAACGAGATAAATAACAATAAGTAAAATGTTGTATGCTTCCCAAGCTAGACACAAAACAGGATTTGATATGCATGCATGTTTTACTTTCATGAAATTATTAAAAAGTAATTAACACTGTTCGTTTTGTAAATACTGCTTTCTCCAATGTGTGTAATTTTGACAGTTTTTATACATAAAATGCCTTATTTCTAAATGAAAACATGACAATGACACACTTAAAGGAACCGTATGTAAGATTTTGTATAAACATGACCTATATATGTCCAAAGATACAAGGTCAACATGTCCAAATATGTTATTATTTTTACTGAAAGTCAATGTAATTCTGAGTTATTCTTAGTTAAAAAAGGCAACGAACATGATGTCCCTTTTGTGAAACTTGACCAAAATGAATGCTTAGGTAAGCTAAAAATTCTAAAAATCTTTATTGTTTCACGTGACAAACTATTTCTTTGCAGCCTTTGGAGCTTGTGTACAGTTTAATAGATGATTAATCAGTTACTATACTAGTTGACAATAGTTGTGATTAATCGAGTGTCTTGCTGCAGCCCTACAAACTAGAGTGGTCTTTTTGTTCCCACAGAGATGTGTGTGTGTAAACAGAGGAGCTGGAGACATGGCCGCAGGCAGCTGACTGACTCTGCCTCAGACACATAAGACTCTCTTCATTTTCTTTTACCTTCTATTGTGCTACGCTTTACTTAAACAAACTGACACTTTTTCTATTCAAAAACAGACTCTTTCCAGAGTAACCTGCACTTTGGCCCTAGGCACTGGTGTGTCTCAAATCTATTAAGGTCATGTAAAAACTTCTCTTCTGTTCTCTTCACTGTCACTTTAGCACAGAGCCACAGAGTAAAGACTGTAATAGGCCGTTTGATTCACACTTGGAGACTTACTTAGACACTGTGGAGATGAGCTTCTGTCAGAATAGAACTGTCAAGCTAGATTACTCACTTTACTTTGAACGGTTTGAATTATAGTAAAGAGATAATGTAAGAGGTGAAATTATGAGCCATAAGAAAGAAGTCTGTAAATGTTCAAGAAGGTGATGATTTTTCCGATTTATAACATTAGATTTATACTTATCTATAATTTTCATTAAGGACTGCATGCTGAAATGCAGACTGGCCATTCAGTAAATAAAAAAGTGATCTAAAAAAATAATAAGATCAATAGTACACAGTAAAATGATTGATATTGTAAAATGCATTGCTCTTGGGTGAATTCTTCAGGAGGTCCCATGGCCAAAAAAAATCTGTCTCATTTGGCCCCCGAGCCACTGTTTGGACATAATGACTTACGTATACGTACTGTTGTCATGGCTGGGCGATCTTGACAAAATGAATATCTGGATAATTTTGGGGCAATTTGCTTAAATCGACAGCTTAAATATGCCAAAAAGTTGAAAATGGTTATTAGTAGTGGTGTTTAATTGTGATTTGGGCATGTTCTGACTTTTTAAATAAAGATTTGCCTTTAGAACAAGTATATTTAGTTTTTATTTCAAGAACAGAAACAGTTTTGTCTTATAGTGGCCATTGGTAGTCGAGCCTAAAAATCTACTCAAAACATGTAAAAGGCACTTATTTCCAGCCACATATTCCGCGTGTTATAATTTAAGAATATTCCTCAGTTAAACTATAAAATATGTGTCAAATGAATTACAAAAAGTGCAAGAATCTTCCATTTGACCCTACTTTTCCCTGTTTTGTGAAGCACTTTGAATTACTTGTACAAATTCTACCATACTTTCCTTGTCTATTAGAAACTTTATTGCAGTTTTTTTTTTTCATTTTCAGCTTGTTTTAACTGGCACAATATTCAGTAATTTGATATTGATTTTTTGCATATTTTCAAAACAACATTCGTGATATTATTTAAAATTCCATATATTGCCCCAAACAAGAATAATCCAGAGCAAACTGGGTCTACAATCTGACATCATTGCTACAGAACTGCTAAGAAACTGTCCAACACAATATACAGAAAGTCACTCTATTTCAGTGTTAGAACTGTGTCACCAGAATGGCCTGATGTGCCTCAGATATCTACTTCTGTCGTTAATCTGGAGCTTTGCATCTCTGTAAAATGCTCTGTCTTTCTTCTGCTCATTTGTACATCCCGGTGTGTAAAAATGATGCTGTATATCTCAAACACTGATAAAGTTGGTGGATTGTCTGGTTAGTTTCTATAAAAAGTCTCCATCACATCCCTGCCGTGTAGAGCCTGCTGATGCATGCAGCGAATACGTGACAACAACTGCTGTGTTTTTGTTGGATATATCTGTCAACTCTCATTTTGACTGAGAAAACAAGTCTATTTTAGCGTTGGCAATTATCTTGTACGGAGGAATACACAAAAGATTTAAACATCAAAAGTTGTGTTTAGCGATAATGTTTAGTCTTTTCTGTTTCAAAGATTAATTGTAATCGAATTGGAATTGTACGTAGTAGGCTGCAATTTTTGAAGTGCTACAATTGTATCTACAAACAAACAAATATAGTGTTTTATCTGCACAAAGCAGCTCAGTCTGAAGGTTAGATCTACAAAGACATGTTTCACTTTTTTGGTTAAGCTTAAAGATGCCCCATTATGTAAAATGTATTATTCAAAGATTTTAACCTTGTTATATTGGCCTCCCGTAATCATTAGTTTACTCAAAGATATATTTGTTATATATTAGATTCCTGCATGTTTGAGTAATCTTGTATTGTTCTTCAGCTGGAGCTCACAAAATCCCTATTCTCACTTTGTTGGTGGTTGTGAATCTGTTGACAATTTATTTTTCAGAAAGAATTAATTCATTCATTTTCTATTGCTTGTTCCTGTTAGGGATTGCAGCTGACTGGAGCCTATCCCAGTGACTTTGGGCTTTAGGCAGGGAACACCCTGGACATGGGTTAGAAAGAGACAACCCATCACTCTTTCATTCATTCACTAGAAGAATTGTTGCCTGTTGTTGACTTACACATTCATGTTTTTGGAGGTGAGAGGAAGTCGGAGTACCGATGAGAACCCACAGCAACACAGGAAGAACATGCAAACTTGTATCAAACTGCATTAGGGCTGCACGATATATCGATATCGAATCGATACCGCGATATTGACAATTGCGATTAGCTAATCTCGATATTCCTTCTTTTCTTATGCATTAGCTTCCTTTTTATTTTTATTAGACACAGCGACAGGCTTTAGAGCTGCACAACATGACTGAACAAATGTCTATAAACACTTTTTTAATGCACTGTTCTAGTGCGTATTCAATAAAACCACTCATAATTAAAGAGTCACTTTTTAAAGTTGCTGCTAGCATTAGCCGCTTACCTTGAACAGGCAAAACATCGATAGTTTCCCAGGCAAATCCAGTCTGTTTTCTTTAAAGTCATAAAATCCAAGTGAATAAAAGCAGCATGATTGATATTAGTCCACAAACACTGCAGTGTCACGCAGGTATACACGGTCCTTAAGAGATAAACATTGTTATTGGAGTTTTAGCAATCTTTTTTTTTTTTTTTTTTGTCTGACACGCCAGAGCTGTGCAGGGGAAGTTGGCATTATTTCTGTCAGGTTAAAAAAGTCACTTAGTTACTTTAGTTACTTTTTATTAAAAGTATTTTTTTACTTTTTATGCCGGCCAAATGAATTATCAATTATCAATCAACATCCAATCAGTCTTGGTTGTAGCTTCAGAAGTGTTAATGCCTAAAATGTATACATAGTTAAACTTTTCAAATAAGTTGAGCAGTTTATTTTAATATTTTCCATGGTTAACATTTTACAACTGCTGCAAAAAAAGAAAAAAAAAAAAAAAAACATATTTATGCACATGTTAATAAATATCAAATATCAAATTGAAATTGCAATATCAAAAAAAAAAAAAAAAAAAAAAAATAGATTTTTTGTCAATATCGTGCAGCCCTGACTGCATTTAATAAAAAACTATCATACTGTGAGATGACAGCACATCACTCCAAGAACATCTCATCATTAGAACGATTTGATACAACTTGCAAACATTAACATTTCAAAACTTTTCCCTGTGATGTTCGTAGCCATGGCAGCCCTCGGGTAAATGGTCACAGTGGGGCACATGAACTAAGAACCACTTTCAGGTTAGCAGTAGCAAGAAATACACATATTTACTGAAGTTGATTCATTTTTTTCATCTTCAGAGAGATTTGATGAGAAGCTCTTTTCAAGGTCACAGGCACATATTAAAAAAGCACTAGTTAATAAGCTTATTTACATCATGAGAAGATGGGAGGGACTCAAATGTTGTGTGCTGCCTCTTTGAAATGCATCACATTAGAGGCTAACTTTTAACATCAGGCCGGGTGATTAGGATTCTGCAGGGAGAGCGTAATTGCATTTCCTTCTGTGTGATCTTATTTTCCCCATGAGGTCCTCGCTTCTCGCATATTATTTTTGAAAAGCACAACAACTTTCACGTTTGATCGCCTGTGTGCTCTTCCAAACGCAAACTGTGACAAACGCCTGAACCAAAAGGGGAAACAATAACGTGCCTCTTTTCTGCTTCGTAAATGGATTCATTGTGATGTTTAGTAAGATGTAACGTGGAGGAAAGGTCAGCCCTGGGTTTCTCACAAAGCTGCTTTTGGGTTTGAGCTTGACTGGTTTGTCCATCAGTGAGCGGCACTTTGCAAAAGGAAAAACAAACACGTAGGACAAGCAGTAAGAGTAAAAAAAAGTAAGGAAAGGAAAAATTTTGATAAAATTTAAAAACTTTACAAACTAGGACAACCTAAAAAAAAACAACATAAAACATGCAACTACATGTCAACACATGTTAGTAGTTTATTGTGTTATTACGCTGCCTTTGTGTGCTATGAGAAAGAGGATCATTTCCATTAGTCAGGTGGTACTCAAATGGTTTTGTGGTTGTAGCAAAATTAAACTGGTCAAAACAAATTAAGACAGTGTAAACAAGTCATTTTACAGTGTACTAACCATTGCTCTAAACCAGTGGTTTACAAAGTGGGGTCCAGGGCCCTGGGGCTCAGAGGCTCTGTAGAAAAGCCCTTATACGCTCCCGTACACAGACTGCGAGGTAGGTGCGAGACGTGTCCGAGTTTCTTGCGAAGTGCTCATACACCAGCAGCAGTCCACTGTGGAACAATTGCCGACTCTGACGTAAGCTTGCTCTACACCAGTCTGTACAGGCACATGGGTTTAAGCACTTCTAAGTCTGCGAGAACTCACACCAGTGTACGGCAGGGGTTAATGTCCATGCAACAAGCATGAAAGAAAAGTCAGTTAGAAATTACCTTTACAACATTTAAGTGATTATTTTAGTATTTTAAAATCATGCTAGACAATAACAGTTTCTGCTTCTTACATCTTAATCTTAGAGAAAAATATTCTATGGGGGGGGGGGGCTTCATGCAATCTTCGGGCCAACGTAAGTAAAACTAGAGCTGCAGTTCAACTAGTTTCTGCCATCTCACTTTCCACATATTAAAATACCAGGTGGAAAAGTTTAATGCTCTTCATTTGTGATTCTTTTGCTCCTCTGCCTTGCTGAGAAAAAGTCAGGCTCGGGCTTCACATTTATTTCCCAGTTTCCCAGTAGTAATTATGACATGAGGGGCCGCTCAGCCAGTGGTGTTTACCATCATTTCCATACCACATGAAAGCAGCATCATTAACATGTTTTAACACTGAAAACTGCACCATGGTCAACACTGTGTGAGATCAGAGTTTACCTATGCCTAGAACAAGGTCATTGTCAGCAAAGAATTATTTAAGTGACACTGAGGAGCTATTGGGGATAGAAAAATCTCTCTGAAATAAAAAGTTACAAACTCATTCTCCAATGAGTAATGTAAGTTTTATGCCATACTGTGCAACATTATATCTAAAGGATCAGCAAAGCAGGAGGAGGCGGCTCCAGGACATCATTAGTTTTGGGGAGATGCAAATTCACTCAGAGTAAAGATGCATTTTTAAAAAATGTTTTTAGTCCAGTAAAAGCACAAACTAAACTAAAAGTTAAAGTGGATCTTAAACTGGTACAGTTCCAAAACATGCCATGAAAGTGAGAAAAGAGGTGTGATGACTCAAATTGAGCAGCATTACCCAACAATTATTTGTATGGGACCTCATTTATAAGTCTCCGCTCAGTTACCTTAAACTTTAAATGCAATTTATTTCATACTCTGCTTTCATCTTTTGTTTTTTGTACAACTTGGATCCACAATTTCACACAGAAAAACAACAACAAAAAAAGACTGTGAAAAACACTCGATCCCGTTCTATTATTATGCATGGCAAAGTCAATAGATGCCATTCCCCACATGTTCAAAGGCCTAATGACCAGGATGTCCTTCACCATGAGCTCATTACCACAATGACAAAGGCTCGTGTGCAGGTACAGCTCCTCTGCAAATGCCAAAGGAAGGTCACAAATCAGAGGCCACAGTGACACGGGGATAATGGAGGCATGATGGGCCTGTCACTCTAATGAAAATTGTACTGTAGTAATAGTTAGACAGGACGAGTCTCAACACTGGTTTTAAAAGACACTTTTAAAGGTCTTGGTCCATAACCTCTTAGCTTTACAGTCATGCACAAATCAGTCAGCTGCAGATTTAGATTTAAGGCTTTATGAGGGGAAGGTGTCTGTATAGGTTCAGTCCTTTCAAAAATGTAATTACTCTGTATGTTTGACTTATTCATAGTGTCCAAGGACAGATAAGATGATGGTAATATAAGCATACAGAGAGTTAATGAATCAATTAGTAAAGCGCAAAGGCTGCAGTTACAGTATGTCCACTGCAAAGACGTTTATGTTGTCTGAGAGAAGCTACAGTCACAGCAGATGTTAAGTCTCTGCTGTTTTCCTTCATTATCTGATTTCTGGAGTTATCAGATTGTTGAAATGTCACGTAAACATGTTATTGTTCTCACCTTTGCACGTTCTGACAAAGTAAATGGTGCAAACTTTGTATTATGACAAACTTAGTTGCTTTTAAAATGTCGTACTGTTGGACAATTTACCTAAAATAAAACAAATATAAAACTTCTTTCTATAAACCCAGCCAATACCGAGAAATGGTTTATCAAAATTAACTAAAAAGACTTGATTTTTATGTTCTTGTATTGTGAGTTGAATGAGTAGAATTATTGATTAACTTAATTCTTGACATTCCTACATGTTAGCCAGTATTAGAGCTGCACAATAAATCAAAATCAAAAAGAAAAATTGTAATTTCAATATACACAATTAGAAAATCAGAAAGACTGAAGATTTAAAGTATCAAAATTTCCTTCACAATCAACAAATAATCATGTGATTTCCTATAACGGTTAATTCTGTAGCTCAGATACAGTATGCACATACATGTCTTTAAATAGCTTGCATGGGATTATTTGATTTGTCTGTTCATTAACATATTTCATTTTGTTCTCTCCGGTACACTTAAAATGTGAACTCAGTACAGAATTCTGTTTTTAAAATTAAATAGCAAATCAAATAGTACTCTTAATACAGGTCAAAAAATAATAATGAAATAATCACAATAAGATATGTTTCCCAAATCGTGCAGTCTGTATTTGACTCTTTGGGATGAGAGCTGATTGGCTGTGTAAAGTAGGACAATAGTAATTCTTGACGGACTAAAGACCATTTAATTGACTAAAAAGGAGGGTTGGCAAATGCTCTGAAAGTACAAAGTATCTTATTGATCTGACCCAATCTGTGTGTAATGCAATGGAATTTATGCAAAAACAACAAATTATGCAGAAAATGAATAGGAAACATTGTATTTATTTCTAAAAAGGCAGGTTAAGCCAATAATTTGGTCTCAAATCTTCATCTGATTTCCCCCTTTCTGTTCCTGCTCAATATAGATTCTTACATTCTAAAAAAAATGGTTGACTAATAAAAATGTTGGTTAATTAGGTCTACCAAAACCAAAGGACTACAGCCCTGCAAAGCGTGTCAAGCCTGTTCATTTTTGTGCCTGTAAAACCAGTGTGTAAAGCTGCTCATGCACAAAAACTCCACACATGTAAAAACACACACCAAAAATATCTGTTTACTCTAGTTATCTGATTTTACTGTCCCAACATTCCCAAATGTAAGTGATGCTCTTCAAGTATTAACCTTCCTGTGAGGTTCAAATGTGTTCTGCAAGCCACAACTCCATTTCATAAATCACAAACACATTTACAATGGAACAATGGGAGATTGCCATGGTTCTATAAGTACTGATTTATAAATTGTCATAAGGCTTACAAATGTTGTGAGATATCCACCAGCTAGAACCGCTATCTATAATGCAGTTCTAAAAATGCATTAAAATTACAATTTTGCAAAACTTTTTATTAACTTTGCAAAATTTGAAAGTTTCAGAATTAGATTTTAAATAATAATGAATGTCTTCCACTCATTGCTCATGACATTAGCCCTGAGGAGGTTTTCAAACTTTTAATAATACTTTTTTCTGGAATTTATCTTGAGAATTAGTACTGTTGATCATCTTAGGACTTTGAACCAATCACTGCTGTCTTTCCCTCTCTCAAGTCATTCAACTGCACTCTCTCTTCCCACATTTGTCATCTCAGCCTCCACCGCCACCTTGCTCCTTTCCCATCTCTAACACGGATATTCTCCACACTCTCATTTGATTTTTCATGCTTTTCACTTGTCTCCTCACATCCCACAGCTGTAAACACAAGCACAATTCCAGTCTGCAGTAAAAAACAAGTCGGCGAGATTTTGCGGTTGTCGTTATTGATGCTGATCCCTGAATGCCCCCCTTTCTCTCTCACTGTACACGTCTGCCTCTCGCTCACAGGACTCTGGTGAAAACCTCCGACAGGGCACAGCTAATCCAGTCTCTTCTGTTGAGCCGCTAAACTGTCAGCAACATGCCACGTGGGAGCGACGGCAGATTCAATTACACACATGACGACCACACTGACGAGGAAACAGCGCAGTTTTACAGTCGCTGCGCACAACAGGAAACAAACAGACTTTTACTCAACGTTTATCTTTTACTGTAGTTACAATGCGATCATGCTGTTACAAATGCATCTACATCAAATATTTATAAACACCTCGTGATCAATTCTCTTGTACATTCAGATAGAATAGGGGTCTGCAACCTTTAACACCAAATTCAAAGAAAATGAAAGTCTGAAAGAGCTGCAACTATTGTTAAATAAAATTATACGATGCAAAAAGGTGAATACATCATGCTTGATTACAGAATCTGTAACTTTCTGCATTCTGGTGAATTTTAGATGCTTTACTGATGGAGAGAAAAGTCTACAACTTCTGTGTATATTCTTAAAAAGCTTGAACTGCCAAGATGAGATTGGCCAAAATGGGAATATTTATCACTTTTGAATTTTTTTAAGTATTGCATGGTATTGTTCAAGGCCCTAGACTGTAAGTTTTTTGTTTTTTTTTAATCTCTGCTTTAGTGTCATACTGTATGTGACCTCACGCGGTATACTAAATTTGTATAATTTATCATGAGTGTGCCAATAATGACAGAAGAGTAAGACCTGACGCAGTTTCAGAGACAGTCCTCAGTATGCAGACAAATCACACACATTAATGCTATAGGATGTTTTTTTTCTTTTTCTCTTAACAGAGTATTTTTTAATTGAGAGTGAGAGCCCAAAGAACCACACAGGAGTCTTTAAAGAGCCGCAGGTTGCAGAACCCTGAGATAAAAGATTAAAAGGCCCACTGTGGAAAAAGGTTTAATTTGTCTTAAATTTAAAAAGGCCTATTCAAATGGGATGAAAAAAAAAGCACTTGTTGGACACATTTGCATCTTGAGGCAGCGTCCATGATCTTGAACTTCAGTGTTCAACATACAGATGTCCAGCAGTGCACTTTGTGTCCAGTGTCACAGTGTATGGTTGTGAGAGTGACTGTTTGTGACTTTTTTTATTCCCAACTGTGAGGCACTGCTAAGACATCTGACTTATAAATCATGCAGAGCCTGGACATGTTTGAAAATGCAATTATAATGACTCTGACTCTGCTTTAGAAAACACTGGGCTGTAAGACTCTGATTGAAATGTAATGAACAAAAATTCCATTACAGTCTGTTTTTACTTTGTTTTACTTTGTCTTTCTTTTAAATATGGACCACTCTTGTGTCTGAAATAAAGATTGTATATATTTGTGTACCTAAAGCCTGATAACGGTGAAAGACTTGGTTATGTCTGACTCCACAAAATAAAGCAAAGTCAATTCAAGTTTGGCATTTTCATCATTTGCTCTAGAAGCTCAGCTCATACTTTCTGTTGGTCTTTACTACTGGATATTTAAATCACCACTTAGCAATGTCTGATTGATCGAAGTGCTCTGTCTGCAACAAAAAATCTCAATGTTGTCCCACTCAGGAGTCAGGACACAACAATTGCTCCTCCACTAACTCTCAGGACAAGTTCAAAAAGCACTTCCACCGTTGACAACAAATGTAGAGTAAACCTTTTGAAGCCCCAGGGTGAACGAGCCTCTGGGATTGTTTGATTTCTTTTCTTTTAAAAAAGTCAAATGTTTAAGAATTCTGTTTTTATCGGTTTCTGTTGTGATTTTAATGCATGTTCTCTTGTTCTAAAAAGCACTTTGGATTGGTGTACAAAGTGCCCTACAAGGAAGTACTTTCATTACTGTAAACTTTCTCAACCAATCACATGAGAAAATACATATTATGTAATCTCTAACAACTCATTTGCAAATATTTCATACATTTCTTTCATGTTGAAGTTGCAAAATAAAAATCAATTAATATTCTATGTGTTTGTGTGGGTCATTTGAAAGTTAATAATAAATGCAGTGAACACATTAGAGCTGTATAGGACTGAAATAGACTTGAATCAAACCCTGGAGTCCCATCCCAGCTCCTGATGATAAACATTTGCAGATGCGCGGCTGCAGATTCAGAGCTAATTGCTTGTGTCTTGGGGGTGTCGATCCATTTTACTTCCAAAACGCCCCGAACACTAAACAAGTTTCCCTCTAATTGACCCACTAAATGAGCATGTAACAAACAGAAATCACTTTGATAATGTGTCATCATTTCCTTGTACGAAAGAAATGAACTACAAATGTGTCAGTGACTGCAGGCAGCAAACTCCTGTGTGTCTTTGGGTCCACACGGCTCACATGTACAGCTACGTTTGTCTTAAATTTAGACTGCTCCATTTATCCATTGTTAAAGTAAAAGTTTTTTTATCCTATGCTGTGTTATACTTGTTCAATCAAATCATAAAAGTAAGAAATAACCCAAAATAAACCAGGACAATGTTAGATTTACAGTTTGCAAAACATGAGTCAATTTTTGCTTCCACTAGCTGTGTAGCTTTGAGAAACATTAGCATTGTGGGCCATAACAGCACAATTATAAAGTCTGAAAGTCAAAAGCAGCACAGGAGCAGGGTCACTGAGGTGAGAGGACAGTGGAGAGAAACAACGATAGTCACTAATGATGCTTTCGGAGGATTATCTTTAACCAAACGCAGAGTGCAGCCATGTTCAACTTTTTATCTCCAAGCTAGAAGGATGTTCAGTGGAAGCTCTGAGTATCAGTAGAATACACCACTAAAATGCAGTGCTGTTGGTTGCTTAGTCGATTAATCAGTCAATGAAGTCTTAGTTGATCAAAATGTGTACTTGTCAACTGGCTTTTTTTTAATTAGAATGTTTTGTACTGAACAGCAACACAAAGAAAGAACTGAATTAGCCGAATATCTAGAACCAAAATACTGGTCTTATTTCCTTTCTATATATAAATACAGTGTTTTGTTCTCGTTTTTGCATATCTGAGCAGAGTTTGGGTCAAAATAAATGGTTAGAAGACACTTTTAAGATATTTCAGACAGAGGTTTTGCTTGTACCCCCTTTTTAGATCGATTAATCAGTCAATGGGACATGTCGACCAAGAACTTTACTACAAAATGTTAGCATTTCCACAGCCCAGTCTCTTTGGTTTAACAAGTAAATCTTAACCTACCCCAAGTCCCAGCTCAAAAGTAACCCATTTTAGTAACTTGAAGCCTAAACTTAACCGATTAAGCTAAACACAATGTCGCCACTTGGCTTCAACCAAAATGCGTGGTTATTTTACACTTTTTGTAACATGACGTAAAAAAGTTGTCATCGTACATTAAAAAATCGACGTTTTCTCCAGAGACTGTGTTACATTTTCAGGACAACTGCTAAACTCATGCAGGATCACCATGGAGACACACACACACACAGTTGTATTTACTTACCTTATTGGTTATGATTTATACAATTCTCTAAATTGATTTAAAATTGCCCACAAATAATATTTTTAAATTCAAATAATGTTTAATTTAAATTTCTTTACCCCTGATAAGTGCTTGCATGACCCCAGAAGACCCCATACCCCTGGTTGGGAAACACTGCTGCAACAAGTTTAAAATGAAATAGTTATGTTTATTGAGTTCATTAATGCATTAAACACCTTTAACAATCTTTTTCACACCTCACTAAAGCTTTTGCTCTGCTCGGTAGAAAACTGTAAAAGGCCTCACACTGTATGAACACAATGAGGCATATCTAACATTTCTGTCTGGGAACAAAGCTATAATTATCAAATCTTGGCCCTCTTTTGGAGCCGAGTCTATAATTGTTGTGAGAACGCGTGCATCAGCAGAGTACAGCAGGTGTGTCTGTCGCCGTAGAAACACTGGATTTGGTTCCTTGTTGATGTATAATAGCTTTTTCCAAGGTTATAAGGATCAAAGTGGTGTGTTTTTGGGCGTGTTAGTAACTATAGGAGACTTCAGAGCTGTGGGCGGCTGGGCTGAGTTGATTAGGCAGGTATAGGGCAGCGCTCTGTGACTTAGGTCTCCACTGTGTACAAACCAAGAAGGAAATGAAACAAGGTGACATGGAACAAAGAGTCTGGCTTTTGAACAAGGTAAACACAGACCTATGCTGCCTTGAGAAATCTTTCAAAAATGACACCAGAAAAAGTAGAAAAATAAAACTATTTGCTTTAAATAAATGTCTAACTGCATTAGAACAATCCTTCAAATGGCTTTAGTTAAACATAACTAGACAAAACACTACATTCAGAATATAATTATGCAATGGAGTTCAACAAGTTATACAGAGAATGAATATTTATCATGATGGCAGATTAACCCAGTGCTCTCAAACCTTTCTATAAATTAGTTAGTTTTGTTGTGGTTCTCTGTAAATCTCTAATGAAACAGTTAGTTGACTAAGACAGTGTTTCCCAACATTTTTTAAGTCACGGCACACTTTTTTGTTTCAAATCTTTCAGTGACACAACATCTACTCAAATATAGCCCAATCAAATCTTTAAGGAAAACATAAATATTTAACGTCAGAAATATTGCCCAGTACTTTGGTTAAAATGGTGACTGTCTTGTTTTCATCTTGGTGAAAACGACATCCAGGACACCCAAAAATGTTTCAATTAATAGATTTACTGATTTCACAAAGTGAAATGTTTAAAACTGGTCATTTTTTTAAGGCAGACCTGGTAGTATATCAAGGCACACTAGTGTTCCTCGGCACACTGGTTAAAAATCACTGGACTAAGACACTTCGTTAACCAAACAGACCACAAACACATGACCACAAAACTGTGCCACGCTAACCTGGCTCACGCCAGATGGATGTGTGTTGAGTTACGATTTGAGTTCTTCCACAGTATCCATCTGGAGTTTGTGAATTCACAAATATCGTGAGATGAACCATCTGGCTGGTCAGGTTAGTGTCACGCAGGCCATAAAAATGTGAGTGATATTCAGTAATATTCAGCTACATTTGGAACTTAAGAAATGAGCCTCTCTAATGACCAGTGTGGACTGGGGAATCCTAAATCTAGTCTAAGATAAGAGAGAGTAAGAGAACATAATTGTCTCAAGTATTTCAATGCATAGTTCTACAACAGCAAGAGATACTGATAAGCTTGGGAAAATTACTGAATCATCATTGAATCGGCTAAAGACACGCCCTGAACTCAGAAAAGAAGCTTTATGGCTTGGAAAGTGTGTAAATTTATCGTTTTTGGTAATTGAATTGTTTTTTTCTTTGGATCAAAGCAACACTTTTTACAGTGTATAACTAATTAGTTATCAAAATGATTATGATGCAACCCATAAATATATATATTTTTTTTGTTCACAATAGATGTGAATATTTTTGTGGACCCTGCTGCTGTATTTTGTGCCATGGTGGAGCAGATTTTGGGAATAGCTGCCATAGACAAATGAAGAGCTCGGCGGCACACCCGGGGTGGAATGTGTCTATAGCTGTGACAAGTCTAATTTCAGCTGCAGGCTAAATATACAGTCAATGTTACTCCTGCGAACCTCTCACTCACATGACGCCTTTGATGGCTCCCACTTCAAAGCAGCAGATCAACAACGTGGGACATTAATTCACAGGCTATGTTTAGTCCTGATTCTGATTTCACCAACGCCAGATATGCTTGATAACTGCATGCATAATACAGGGAGTATGGTCGGACAAAACTGGGGCGACCTACATATCCCAGAATTCCATATGTGATGATTAAAAGGTGTGATTACAGATCATGGGTAATGCATGTGACCAATCTGTGTGAACAATGTTACCAGTTCAGTTTGGATCAGCCTTAGAATCTGACTCCAGGCCTAATACAAATGTTCTTTCTTTAGTCAGATATGTTTTTTCTGCACTTCCCAAACCAGCCTACAGCATGTGTTCACAGCTGTCACACCAGCACCAATGTTTCTATTAAAGATAAAAACGCTGACCTATACATACTACTTATGCTGTGCTAAAGTGTGCTGAGTGCGGTTATACTCAATACTCAGGGAATTTTGCACCAAAATAAAAATACCAGGGGTTCACAAACTTTTAGTCCGTGAACCTCACAGAACTTAGATAACCACTACCAAACTGAAGTGAACAGCCGTAACAGTTTAAATCAACAAAACATCTAGTTTAGTGTTGTTATTTTAAGTCAGCCTAATAGTTTAATTCAAATACTTATTTTCTGCATGTCCTTATACTTTGTGTTATTCATTTTTTATATATGTATTATCATAATTGATATTTTGTTCACTATTATTATGTGTTCTATGCTGTACATTATCATTGAAGTAAGTTCCTAGTTTGTACATTTTGTTGACTGACAAAGGCAGACAACCTTTTTTCCCCCAGTGTTTGTTTGAATTCCATTGAAAGATACTGTTGCCCATTAAAAAAGTCAAAATACAATGTCATAAATTGCCATTAGCTTACATGATGTGTATTAGCTTACAGTCTTGAACTAGTGCAGAGTATAAAATGCATTAAGTTTCATTTATTGTTCCATGTTTAATCACACACATTTAATGTTTGGATAAAATCTGCATTTACGGGCCTAATTAGCTCTACAACTTTAGTTTTAGCATATTTGATCATTTTGAAGTGTGTGAGGGGAAGGGAGTAGAGCTAACAAAGTCCTTGTCTCATTTTTCTTTTCTCTGCTTTTCACAGTTCAAAGCTGAAACCTCTGACTTATGAACAGTAAAAGTAAATGATAATGACTTAAAATACAATCTGGTTTTGAGGGAAATCTGAAGGTATATACCTGTGTAAAAGAGCAGCAGGTCATCTTTTTGCAATAATGTCTGAAAGGCAGGAGTATAAAGGGCTATGTATCTAGTGTCAATACCGTACCAAAATAGTTTTCATTTGTATCTATTGTTTTGACAACTCAGATACTTTTATCTATATGAAGCAATTTCTTAAGTTTCAACTTTTTAATAGAGCAACAACTATTAAAAAGCTGCTTTGAAAGTGCCAAACATTGCTACTGAAAGTCTAAACTGTCTAAGTTTGTTATATATCTTATAAATGCAAGTATTCCAGTTAATTCTCACATGGGAGCAGGTGCACGTTCGCAAATTAACAAACCAAAACAAGCACCATCTAACTTCTACGTTAATTAGCACATTTGCATACAGTATTGGAGTTACAGCGCTGCGTAGTATAATTGCCATAGCGGTGAAATCTGTTGTTTTTAATGTCAGTTGACACGCCAAAATCCTTCACCACAACAGCACAACAACACGATGTTACTGCTGTATTACCGCATATTTATTTGTACTTTATGTAACTTTTCTAGTGGAGGATCTGCCACTGAATGAAGATGTTAGAAGACAGTTAGTTACAAGTTTATCTGCATAAATGCAACATGAGGCAAAACATTAGGTTCATCATTTGGTTTTTCCATGTTGATGTTCAAAGTCTTAGAAAATCTGTCTCTTACCCTTTGTGGCAGCTAGACCTGAGCAATATATCAAATTTTAGATCATATCGTGCATGTTGTTTTGAAGATATGCAGACATTGAATATCGAGTATTACGTGCAAGAAAAACATACAAAAGAGGTGAAAATAATCAGTGATGCTGTATAATTTCTAATAGACAAAGTGAGTTTTTTGCATCAGAGTTTGTAGGCAAGTGCTTCACAAAAATGAGGCTATAGTGGGAGATTGCAGCACTTTTGTAATTCATTTGACAAATATTTGTTTGATAATCTTAAACTAGACAACGAGAAAGTATGTGCCTGCAGGAATAAGTAGCATTTTACCTTTTTTTTAGTACATTTTTATTGGTTTCAACTATGTTTGCCAATGGAACAAGCATAAAATATATGCTTATATAAATTAAATAAAAAATACACACTGACTTGAAATAAAAAGTGCTTCTAAAATAAGAACAACATTTACTTGTTCTTTTGGCGAATCACATTAAAAGACATTCAATCAATTTTAGATGTTTTTATGTGGGACTAGGGATGTCACGATATCAAATTTTAGAATCACGATTATAGCGAAAGGAAAAATCACGATTTAGCGATTATTCACGATTATCGGCATAAAGAAAAAATATATACACATATATATTTAAAATCTAAATTATTGGTATTTGATTTGCTGACAGTGACACTGATTGTATTACATAAATATGATGTAGCCTAGAATAAAATAATAACTGCAATTATTTTAAATAATTATTCTTTAAAAATAATAATAATAATTTAATGTTTTAAACTAAATATTTATCAAGCTTTTTTTTTTACATTATTGTCCCTTTAATGATTGCTTTAATATTCTCATTCTACTTACAAGAAGAGATTCATTACTAATAATATATTATGTGTGATATTTGTCACGTGACTCATGAAGGCGACGTCATCCACACGTTTTGTTTTCCCAGCGTCGTCATGACGTCTGCAGCGTCTCTGCTTTAGTTTTACTTTCAGATCAGAGTTTATGTCAAATGAAGCATAAATACTGTTTATTTTTGTCGTGAGCTGTGTGACTCTCTCTGGAGCGCTTCGTTTAAAGGATTTACGTTGTTTCTTTACCTTTACTTGGACGAACAGCGAGGGACGATCGTATCGAAGATGCTGGACCATGTTGGATGTGTTAGTGCTTTTATATTAGACTCTCTTCAGCCGCACAAAGCTCTGATCATCTTTAAAACAACCCTGACTTGATTCTTTGGATGGATACAACTCCTGAAGCGCTAACTTCAGCAGCCTTAGCGGTGAGTTGACGACACACACGCTGTTCTCCGCCTCACGCTGCCCACACACGTCACAGAAGATGTAAGACATGTTTGCGGTTTACCGTGAGTTGTAAAAAGTCTACGAATAACCTACCGTGAGGGAAAATATTCGTGATTATTGAAAAACCGGTTAATCTTGACATCCCTATGTGGGACTGACTTAATATTCTCCAAATAATGTTATTGAGATACGCCAAAATGTCAATATTGTCCAGCTCTAGTGGCAGCATGACACCAACAAACATATACAAAATAAATATACAACCAAAGACATTCCTGTACAGCATAAATCAATGACTTCTGCTAATACTTGAGTGCCTCTCCACTCCTGTTCACATCTGACTACAATAAATACTTGTAGTAATCAGCAGCTATTAGCCCTTCAGAGAAAAGTGTGGACATGCGTGTGTGATTTATGCCCCATGCAGCTGGACACTGGACAGACTGGAGACTCCAGTGTGGTCCTTCTGCACAATCCACTATTTATGAGTGTGTGACTGCGCCAGTGGATTCTTGGAGCCACTCACTGCTCAGCTGTTTGGCAAACTAGACGGACTTCTGACTCCTTGACCCATAATGACCTACTCTTCAACACCTAAAGGGGGGCAAGAAGGAAGAAGGGTCTGGGGTCAGTGAAAGTGGATTACACCAATGAGGTATGCATGCACTAATGAGAGGCACAAACAGGCGGAAGAGGAGGGAAAGGTCCAGGGGATTTAAATAAGTCAGTGAGAGTTTGGTAAGAAATAAATGAATCACTAAGAAACCATAGATAAATTCAGACAAAAAAGCAAAGATGAGGAGTCTAGAACAGAGCTATTCACTCTATTCTTCCTGAGGGCCAGATTTTTCGAAGGGCCAGTGTCTCTAGGCCAGGTAGTTGCACAAAAAGTCATTACTTTAGCCTTGCTCTGCAGAGTTCCAAACCACAAATAAACAATTTAGTAGACTACTTATTTTACTAGTCTGAATCAGAAGACAAGACCAAGTCCAGAGTATTTTAAAAGAAAATCATTGTTAGTTGTAAACAAAAAAAGTTGTTATGAAAATTTCAGACTCAATCACATTTCACCCGACGGCGTATAGAGCAGATTTGTTTCTACCTCTACCAAAGACAAATTTTTTAAAGAAGTCAGTTTTATAGAGAGCCACTCAACTTTGGAATGAACTGCCCAATGAGTTCACAGTCTTATGTATAAAGATTTAAAGGACATTGACTAGGACATTGAAGTCATTATGTACGTTACTGTGTTTTAAATTATCTCAAATTGTAGTCATATTATTTTGTATTGTAGATGATGACAGGGTAAAGCCGTATTTCTTTTGTGGAACTCAGGGAGACTAGCAACCACCTCAGTGGAATGGGGTTTCTGGAAATAAATAAACAAATAACTCAAGTCTAATTGCAAAAGCAAACAGTCACGTCTAAGGTAGTAGCCCAAATGTAACCCATGAAAAAGCTAAATTATATCATACTTTAATAATAGGTAGGTGGTTTGCGGGCCGGATCAGGCTTCTGGAGGGCCGTTGAATAGACCTGGTCTAAGATTTGAATGAGTCTGGTCACCACTCCCCTTAATTTTTTGCATGACGCAGACTTGAAACAAAGAAGCTCGTTGATCGGCTGTCATGCATAATTTTTTAAAGTTTTATCCTTTTATTTACGTTTACTTCTTTTTATAAAACATATATTACATCCATAAGTGCAAAACAATTTAACTTTTTTTTTTTTTAACTTCAATAGGCACAAAATTATCAACAGGAAAACTCCCACTTGAGCAAGTTCACATGTCATCACTAAAATGTGTTCTGTTGCATCTTTGTGCCTCTCCGTCCCACCAGCAGCGCGCGCGCTGATGAGGGTTAAGAAATGAGACAGGAAAATGACAAAACAATGGCCCTCCGTGGAGTCTTTCTACAGTGATGTCAGTTCCACGGCTCCAGTCTGCACTCACATACCTCTGGGTCTGTGTGTCGTTTGTATGGAGCAGAGGTCTCAGCCCGAGGTAATTGAATCAGGACAGAAAACACAGGGGAGCAGGCTGCGGGGCGAGGGTGGTCAGGCGCAGCTGGATAAGCAACAGTTGGTGCTTTTTAAAGAGTGGAGCCAAAGGAAACAGGGAGAAGGGTGAGAGGGAGCGGCAAGCTGACAACACAAAACACATCTGCATACTCCGATTCAGAATGTACTGTGAAATAATCCTGTTTCTAATTCAAAAGGCTGTTAGTTTTTTAGCAGACAAGTTCACAGAAGTCATGAGTTGGAGCAAAGATTAGACTTTAGAAGATCACTTTGGAAGTAAAAAAAAAATAAATAAATAAAAATCTTTATTCATGAAATTAGCAAAGAGACACTAAGAAAATGACACTGAGTAATATAAAATGACACTTAAATTAATCTATGCAGAGTTTGCATATTTTCCCCGTGTCTGCACATGTTTCCTCTGAGTGCATGTGCAATATTTTAGATAATATTGTGAACGTTGATTTCAAGATAGAAACATTTAATATTGAGTGTAATGAGTATGGAAAAACACTACAATAAAGATGAATAAAGATTTAAAAAATGGAAAAGCGATGCTGTAAACTTTCATTTAAGAGAACAAAAGTCAGATTTTTGCAGTTTTGTGTCTTTTTTCACATTAGTCTGGCAAGAGGTTGCATTCACATGACGCTATTGACATCAAATAAAAAGTTTCAGTACACATCACATTTTTGTTGGGTTTGGTCAAAAATCCTCTGAATATCTCATCGAGATATGCCAAAAAAAAAATCAAAATATTAATTTTTGTCAATAAAGCACAGCGCTACCACTACCACCAAAAACATGTACAATAGGCTCCGCCCCTCTCTCCTCCAACAGAGATTCTAGTCTCAGCTGGACTTGGATGAGTTTATTCAATCATTCATTTTCTACTGCTTGTTCTACTGCATTTGGTGTTGTGAGTGACAAGAGCCTAATCCCAGTGACTTTGGGCCTTAAGCGGAGGAACACAGTGGCCAACTTGACGCAGAGGTGAACACATAGAGACAGATACAGCCAGACAATCATTCAGTCTCTAGGAGAATCTACAGTGTTGCCATTTGACCTAAACATGCATGTTTATGGAGATGGTGAAGAAAACCGACAGTAACAT
This sequence comes from Mugilogobius chulae, assembly GCA_038363315.1. NCBI lineage: Eukaryota > Metazoa > Chordata > Actinopteri > Gobiiformes > Gobiidae > Mugilogobius > Mugilogobius chulae. Next base: position 909,344 of record JBBPFD010000274.1, on the reverse strand, counting down.
GAGAGAACATGCAAACACCCAGAGAGATCATGAAAGTTAATTTGAATCGACGATCTCCATCTACCGTGCACTCCAATGATAAAAGTTAGGGTGAAGTGAAAACTCATATTAGAAATACATAATTTTTAAAAATACGAAAAAATAATCAACGGCAGAGAGTCAACACACTGTGTGACTTGGCCAAACTATTCACCAAATGAATGTTGTGTAGCTTTTTACAAAACCTGTTTTCATTAACCACAGCATCTGTTGAATCCAGCGTGACCCCTCGACTATTCAGTGTGGGGAAACTGTCAGAAAGATGTCAGAAAGCTAAAATTCTCAGAAAGCTGTACTTAGAAAAAATAGTACTGGTAAAAGTCTAAGTTTATTTGGTGATGAGAAACGGTGATGGATCTACTCTATTCCATTACTTGACGAAAACAGGGCCACAATTGCACTCAAGTAAAACAAAAGTTATTATGTGGTTGTTGATTTTTTCATATTTAAGCAGGTTGTCATTACGGCTATTTCAGATACTCTCAGTCCTACAGAGAAGTACTTTTAGTTTCAGATTTTTTTCAAAACTCCAGTGGACTAAATTGTCTCTAAAATGTAGACAAGATAAAAAACATTACATATAAAAATTACAGAATACTGCAAACTAACTGGGGTTCTTTCCACGACTATTGCTCTAATCTTACCAATCTCTGTAATACCCAAAAACATTGAAACGGTCAATATAGAAAACCTTAAGCCTCATTGTTTTAACACAGCGCTTACATGTTTGCAATTAATCAAATCTCGTAAAAGCGTGCCTGTTTAAAAGCGGAAATTGTCTGTAAAAACTTCCCCATGCCGGTTCATTTTGGGCGCACGAACATAAATAAAAGTAAACATTGTTGGCAGTAAATGAGCTCAGAAACAGACTAGCCCAGCAGACGACTTTACAGCTGTTAATGTCTGCAGTGTTTCTGTTAAGCGGACCCCAGACCGCAGCTTTCCTCAGCTTCAGGTGCCTCACACAGTCACACAGTCCCCCTATTCTTCTCCAGGGCAGAGAGAGTGGCTGTCTGCTTTGTGCAACCGTGTCTGGAGGTAATAAACACGCTTAGAAGCACATAAATAATGACTTAATGACCCCTCCACCCTGCCTTATCCTGATGACGCTGGAGTTTTCCGACGCTGAGGTGGGGCAAGTGAAGGGGCCGCGGTGCACATGTGGCCTCCAGGTGTGTGCGAGTGCGCTGATTGTGAGGAAAACGGTGTTATGCTTACAATGGTGTACTGTTGTTTACACGTTAGCCATTGTTCAATACTATTCTGTTCATACTAAGCAAAAAGAATAAAAAATGAACGAAAATAAATGGGTAAACCAGCAAAAAAGTTCTAATTGTGGTTAGTTTTAATATCTTCCTAAGCGCTTCACACAGCAACCTCCCTCCACAGTGATAGCACCTCAACCTCCGACCACTACCAAGCTTTCCCATGTTATTGTTTGGTGGGGAAACTGGAGGAAACAACCCAGACATGGGAAGGAACATACAAACTCCACACAGAAGCCAAGATAATACAATAAGCACAATACCAGCGATACATACATACATAGACTATTTTTCCAACCTGTTACTCTTAGTCTCAAAGTTGCCAAATCTGACTTTGGGCTTCTTTTTTGAAGTCTCTTTTGGAGTTCACTTTTAGTTCATAAAAAGAATGAATCTTAGCAATTTTTCAGGATTGATTTATGGAAATATATCAATTTATATGACTGACACATTTTTTAGCATAGTCACTATTAATGTAAGAAAAATACATGCACTTGTTTTGCAACACACAATGTTCTAATTGATCGATTCTTTTATGAAGTTGTGAAGAAGGGCTGAGTTTGCTTGTTTGTCTCTGAAAATCTGGTAACACTGGTCGGATTTTGACAGCTGGATTTAGTGAATTGTAATTACCTCAAAGACAAATTGTAATTACCTCAAAGACAGTCTAAGAATAGTTATAAAAATTAAACTCGTGAAGTGGCTTAAAAAAAATTATGATGTTAATTTTTTGCCATATCCCCCTGCCCTAGCTTATTGTACATGTTTTTGTGGTAGGGGAAACTGGAGCAACCGGAAAATACCTACATGGGAAGAACACACGAACTCCAAAAGTCTGGGATTGCCTGGAAATCAAACCAAAGAGGACGCCACTGTGCCACTGTGTTGTAAATGAAAAACAATCAAAATATTGCTACAAAAAAACTCAACTCTAATTTAAGGAAGCATCAATACAGAGGAAAATGCTCTTAATGAAATCCACACCACAAAGCGATGGAAACATCTTAATAACAGAATACTGGTGATGTTTCAAAGGTTTTCAGAGAATTAAAAGTATATTACTGTATATTTTATTTTGGCAACTCCAGACATTTAAGACAACTCTTCCAAAGGTCTCATGAAACCTGCAAAGCGTTACATTCTGCTTCCATTTGCACACTTTCACAGTCGTAACTCAGCTCGTAACTTTCTTGGATGTGGTGGTTATAAAATTAGTATCTAGTTCATGCAAACCTGCTTTTCTCTAGAGACGTTCCAGCTCAGATATCTGTGACTAGCTGCATTAATTACTGCCACTTTCAAAAGGTTGTGTTTATTGAAAACACGAGCGAGAGGAAACGACTGCAAAAACAGGTCATTTTGATGGACAAGAAACAGTAAAGCAGAAAAACAGTGTAATTTTGTAATTGTGTTTTTTTGCCTACAACCGCCTCGCAACAATAGCCACAAATCATGTCAGTGTAACCAACAATTAGCTTCCCCTGACTCCGCAGTAATTGCTAGATATGAATTGAGTGAGTGGGACTTAAAAATAACAAAAACAACGTTGCTACAATAGACTGGTGTTGGTCACAAAAGTATTGGATCTAAAATTTGCAGTTTAGTTCAAGCAAGTGCTGCACAAATGACCCTTAACAGCGTGAAGAGAGAAATCACCTTTCACTGCAACTAATTAACACAAAATTCAATGGGAAAAGGATGGATCTGTACATTGGAAATGTGTTAATTATAATATAACACCTGACATTATGGAAAATGACAGATTCACAAATCTGTCTCTAAACCTGTTAGTGAGCACTTCTTTTTGAGATAATCCATCCCACTTCACAGGTGCTGATTAGACTGCACAAGCAACAGCAAGAACAGTGTTAACGTGTGTTTTCGGCTGACATGTTGACATGTTCAGGTTTAGCACAGTCCAAAGGAGATTCAGGGAATTTCATTGTTTTTCCACACAATTTGGTTCAGCACTGCATCATGTCTGAAAGTTCAAGCTGTCAGCCTTTCTTTAAGTTGACATTACTGTTTCCGTGACAACAGCAGCACGCCTGTAGGTTATGCCGCGTTCATGTGGTCCTTGGGAACTCGGAAAAATGTTGTTCCGAGTTGAAAAATGTACATGAATGCTTGAGCAGCTCAGAACCTGACGTCACTGCTGTGTGGAGATGGATAAAAATCAGCTAGAAAATAAAACTAACAACCTTTAACATTAATTTTCGGACAAGCTAGCATCAGATCTCACTGTTAGGTCTATTAACCTCTGTTAAAACGGCTGTGTCATTTATTTATTGTGGTTAACAACAAAATCCTGACTTTCTTTAATAAAAAGCTCATGAATGCAAACAAGGTCGGAACCTTGACCTCTCATCTCAGAAACACAAGCACCCGAGGACCACATGAATGCAGCATTAATGCTAAGAAAGTTTGTATATTTAAATACAAACAAATATGAATCAGACTTTTCATACCGACATGCATAAAAGTATAAATGCATAAAAGTGATAGTGATTGTGATTAACATTCAGTGAGCTGTTAAATGCTGGGCAGAGAAAGGAGTACAATCTGTGACTTTACACTATTTGAGTCCAAACTGACTTTGGCTGGGTGAAAGGTCCATAAACATACTGATAAATCTCAATATGTTATTTTCATGACAAAGGACAAAAAATAATAGCTCGTGTTATTACAATAACATGAAACTTCCATCCCTGCAAGAAGTCCACATTACCTCAGATTCTGGTTTAAACTACTACATAATCTTACACACAACCTCCCTGATCCAATGTTTTAAAGGTCTGTGTCTACAATCTCCAAGCTAAAGCAGCTTAAGTTGAGAAAAATATCTAATTGTCACCAGTATTAGATTTGCAATTTTTGTTTCAACAACAGAATTTTGTTCAAAGTTAAAATTTGAACAAACAATCACATTTTAATTGGACGATGTATGCACAAATCCAAACTTCAGGAATCTATTGATCTTTTGTAGTTTGTAAAGGAAAAGATAACAGCCTTTGCAATCTGATAATTGTGTGTGTAAAAATAGCAATGTTGAACTGCGCAGTCCTGTTTCAGGCACATTTAACCAACTTTGGCCCAAACGAACAAAGCCCCAAAACACCAAACTTTGCAGGTATAAAAGCAAGGTACATATATAAATTACTGTTGCATCTCTAAACAAACACAAATACAGAACAGAACAGTGTGGAAAGTGAGAAATGGAAGTGTGAGTTTACCATTCTAATATATGCACTGTTTGCCATACTGTTAGTTTTGTAAAAGAATAATTAAAATTAATAAATCATTATAACTTTATCTCTCCATGAGGGCCAGTTTAAGCCCACTGAGCAGCTTAAATACAATAACAAAGCAAACAAAGATCTCAGAGCAGCTGAACAGGAGGAGATTCTGCTTAATAACAAATTCATTTTACCCAGATACACTTGTAAATGGAGTTGCACAAACCGACTTGTCACTGATTGTGCCTACTTTTGATAAATGACAAACAAATTTGACAAAAACACAATGAAAGTCGACTTTGGGGTCAATATATGCATTACTGACCACTCCTTTCCTTTTCAACGTGATCTTTTTTAACAAACAGAGCCCAAGTGCATCATTGTTCTCAAGAGGCGTGTGAAGAAACCCGCTCATATTCTGTTTCTCCGCCTAAAAACCGAACAATGAAATAAGCCCAAGCCAAGAGAAAGACATTACTTTTCAACACTCAAGACGCAATGAGAATTTCACACTTGCAACCTATTCTTTTATTGCACAATGCACTTCTAAAGTGGAGAGAAGAGTCTGGCCCTGCAGGAGACGCGCTGCCTTTGCCCTGGACTGGTGCGGAGATGGGAGTTCTTCCTGGCCCATGGAGCCTTTGGGAAACAGCACGGAGCACGGAGAGGATCAGGATGCTACGAGCCTTAGCTTCACGGGGCCAGAGGTCTATTTTTAATGACAACATGAACGGCGCTATAAAAGTGTGTCTAGAGGAATGCATCCCTGTGTAGGAGTGTTTCAGCCAAGTCAAACTACTCACAGAGAAAGAAAGGGTTTCAGCCTGACAGGCTTGTTATTCTCACTTTATACTGGTGCTAGCTATAGGCCTGTCAAAAGAATCGAAAATACTTAAGCTAATATTAAAACTAGATCCTAATTGGAGAAAGTAATGATACAGAGATAATCATGTGAAGGAAAAATCAATGTTCATGAGCTTTTAACTGTGTTTCCTCCTCAGCGATAATTTACTCAATTGTGATTGGTTCATACTAGGGCTGTATACAATGTATCACTATCAGGATATATTGTGACAAACTCGTTGGTAATTGGGAGGTTTATTAGTATACATATTGGGATACTTAAACTCATTATAAGTTTTACACTTGGACTGCTGCTTTACGGCTGATACAATTGAGCTGAATCATATAGGACACTTGTTTGTGATATTAAGAGCAGTGTGACAATAAAAAGCATCTGCATTTTGTCTTTCTACATAACAATACTTCACTTGTTTCTACATTTTCCCATTTCGGTCAGTAAAACTTATTTTGATATGTATCATATTGAGGGAACTGTATCAGCATAAACTTAGGATCCGTATCGTACTGTGGCTCTATATTGGGATCTGTATCGTATCGGAAGGCTCTTGGCTCTTGGCAATACCCAGCCCTAGTTGATACATGTTTGAGTAATACTATATTGTCGTGCAGACGTACCAATGTTCATTACTCTAGTGAAAATACAGTTACTTGACTTAAAAAACAACTAAAAGTAAAAGTTTTTTTATTTAAGCAAAAAGACAGAATTACCTTCTGAAAAGTATTTCTGATAATCACGTTTGGATCATTTTAGAAATGGCAAAGTTCGATGGATTTTAACAAAGCTAGTACACTTTTTACTCAAATACTAACAGAGTACTTGAGTAAAAAGTGTTCAGTGTCAGTGAGTGCTCAAAAAAGTTTAGTTTTCACCACCACCTATCTGTGTTCAAACATAAAAAAAAAATAAAAAAAAAAAAAATCAGTCTCCAAGAGATCCAAATGGTTGTAAAATGACACATACTACTGTCTGTCAAATGTGATAAAGTGATATAAATATGATTATGTAGTAGTTTAATACTAAGTATATAGAGCATAGAAAAACAGTATGTCTCATTCAACACAACACCTTAAGCACACATAAAAAAAGTACTTAAAATGTCCAAAAACATTGATCATGGTATCAAACTGGTGCTGAGAGACATTTTGTGTCAAATTAAGTTTGAAATTTCAGCATTGTGTCAAAGACTTTGTATCAGGTGCATTAAGGACATTATCTCCTGAAAATGTGAGAACTTTTCCTACTCCACAGCATGATGAGGATGAAAAGCATCTGCCTTGTATTGAATAGTTTTTGCTCAAAAATCCTTGAAAGTCATTCAGTCAAACAGGTTCACTTCTCCCTGTATCGTTAAACTATAAACACAAGCTTTATGTGTCTGTTTATTTCATTGTGAGGTATGCATTTTTATGAATCAGTAAAAACAGACTTCACCATTCATCTGAATCTCTGAGTTTAAGTGCCCGTTTTATCCTCAGTATCAAATTATTCAGCAGCAGAAAGTCTCTTCATCTTTCCAATAAATGGACAGTTTTGATGCTGCTTTGGAAAGGCCACACAATGTCTTTTAGTGGAAAGTGCAAAGGTCAAGCAGGGGTCATGCAGAGGTCAAGTTTGTAGAGAAAAGCAGAATTGTGAGAAAAAGAAACTGGACTTTTTTCCACGAAACACTGGGTCCGTCACCTCGGTAACCTTTGAAATGTCTCCCACACCTGAAGCGTCAAACTTTCAACACTTTCAAACCAATAATGTCAATAATGTTAGCTCTGACTGTGAATTAGCTGAAATATAAAAGCTTACTGTCTGTCCCACATCATACATGAAACAACTTTGTCCAGATAAAGTCACAATCACACAAAAAAGTATTGCCTCATCAGAAAAGTGACTTAGTGCTCCTTTAAGTCTATATTCTTGTCACTATCAATATAAAATGTATTGTGATGCTTCTTCTGGCCCAAACTCTGTCCTAATTAGTATTTCCCCACGGTGAGCACATTTTGAGCCAATGCTATCGCGCATATTTGGCTCTGCTGTCAGAACTGTGGAAAGCAAATACATAATTAATGTCATGTCCAATAACACTGCGACCTTATCCTCATGTCCTCTCCTCCAAATGCCATTTTTGGGACACTTTTTACTGAACCAGGACAATGTCTGAGGAGAATGCCTTTACGTTTGGGCTAGTTTGGGCTGGGACTGTTCAATGATAGAAAAAATAACCATGATAATTTAACTCATAATTGAAACTGAAATCACATTTATTTCAGACTAGTTTTTGCTTAGAGACAAAGTGGGTCAAAGAAGGTGACAAATCTTTATAGAAATGGTCAGTTTGAAAGAAACATGTGAACTGAACGCCCCTAAAAGTACAATACCTCATTTTAGCTTCCTTAAAAGGAACCTAGCCTTTTTCCGTGTATTTATAAATAAACTATAGTATATGTAGATCATGTAAAACAGCTTCGAAATAGATATAATTATGTCTACTTGTTCAAAACTGCAGAACTGATAAGCTTCGTCTCTTCACTATAAGATTTTATGATTTTAATGTATCAAGCAGCAGATATTAAATGTGTAATTTTTATTGTTGTTAACTTGAACCATACATGCATATGAATCTGAATATTGTGAATAATTACAAGTAAAGTTGGGGGAGCTAAGTTTTAAATTAGTAACCTTTGAGTTTTCCGCTAAAAAGTACATGGTTAGCCCTTTCTGAATTAAATAATAATAATATTATTTCTCATCAGCCAAATGCAGCGCTCTGATTGGCTAAGCTTGGGTGGTCCACTCCATTTTCACATTGCTGTTTGTAAGAAGAGGTGTTTATGCCATAATTGCAACCAAAAATGAATATATGTCGATGTTAACCATGTGTTGAAGGATTTATGAGAGAAAGTTGTCAAATTTAAAACCTAAATTATGTTTGCAGTGTAAAAATCAGCTACTCCACCTTTAAATATGTATGGACATGTGGGTGGGGATAGGTGGTAGGTGAGGACAGGGCTTTCCTGAGCACTCAATCATCAGCTGTAGGACAAAACAAGATTACTCAGCCATGCAGGAATTAATCTTAATCAAACACTGAGTAAACTAATATCTAGAAAACTCTAGATTATAAACAATAGGTCCCCTTTAAATAGATCTTACACATTAGGTTTTCTTTAAAAAAAATAAACAAACATAAACATTTCAACATTTTCTGTCATGTTTGCTCACTGATCTAACAAATTCTGAAACTTGTTCAAAATGATGTGTTTTAAGCTATTTTTCTGGATTTGATATGGATGAAACGCTGTGAATTAATTTTCACCTCAACAGAAACATCAACAATATACTGTATTTATGCTGAGAGAAAACTCATTTTGTTCTTTTTTGTTTGTTTGTTTTTTTAGTGGATATAATGCCTCTAAAAGACATTGTTAACAATACTGATTACTCGATGACACAAAGTTTGACATAAATTAAAGCAATACAATATTCAGAATTGATTTTTTTTAAAGCTAAACTCAATGTATATGCTAAAGAAAAAGCTTGATACTGGTGCGTTTCAGGCAACTGGGAACTGGTATATTTCCCACTTCCCACTTGTAAAAATGCGCTGGAACGCCACTCGAACTGGTAAATCCCACTTCTGAACTGGGACCTGGTCGAGGAGGCCCCACTTCACATAAAAGCTCAACAATCACCACAATACATTTATTTGAGGGGTTTAACTGACACAAAAACGGTGTAAACATTGACTACAGGTTATTTACCGTTACTTTTGTTTAGCTTCAAGGTTAGCATTAGCCATAATGTTTACATACGAGTTGATTAGGTTGGAACGCTTTGAACTGGGAAATGGTATTTTTTAAGTCCCCAGTTGCCTGGAACACATGCATAAGTAGTTTTGATATCACAAAGACAATTAAAACTATTAGACTAGTGTCATATTTAACACAAATAATAGTAGACTTACTTCTTTACAGCAGAACAATATAAAAATATAACTTTTGACTTGGTTAGTATTTGCTTTTTGATACTTTATGTATAAGCTTTGGAGCTGCTCCAGTTTAGTCCATGCTCATAACTCATTCATTGTCTATATCCAAAGCTAAAAGACCCAGATGGAGATCCAGTCTTTCTGTTAGTTCGAGTTCCTATAGCTCGCAGCGTGCGTCTTGTTGTCTTAAGAGCAAACAATGGCTCGCAGCACTCCGGCTCGCATACAGTATACGCTTTATTTATTTTTAAAACGCACTTTCCTTCCATCTGTAACACGCGCGGGAGGGGAAAACACACATCTCGTGGCAGAAAAAACTGACAAAAATCCGCAGGGCTCCCAGTAGAACAGAGCTATAGCAGAAGAAGCACGGCCGAATAGAGTCAGCACTGTGCACCGGCTCCTCGGGGGAATTGCTCAACAATGGAACAGGAGCAGCAGAAAAGACACATTTTTGTTTCATATGCTGAATAATTTGACCGCTGTATTAGCCGATCGCTGACAGAAACTGCCCTCATTGTCCCTATTATCAGCAGGTTCAAGTAGCTAATAGCCTCGTCCAGATATGACACTTTAAAACCTGATTTTCACTACTAAGAATAAAGTTCTATACGCTACAACAAGTTTGATACCTCAATAATAATTACAACTTTTTTCTTAGACAACTGATTAATCTGCTTCTTATGTATTTGTTCAACCAAAAGATACATTTTAAAATCATCAAAGAAAGGTCAGAGAGCCTGTTTATCACTGGATATGTAAACTTTTAAGAACCTTACTCACAAAACGGTTAACAGGAATAAAGGTAACAATTGTGAAGAAAATTGTAATCCAATGGTCTTCCTAAAAGAGAGAATGTGATAAAAACAATTTAGTTCAGCTTCTTGACAGCTGTGAGTGGGATGAACAGCAGGCTCAACTGAATATTGATTGTGAAGGAAAAGGGAAATTATTTAAAGGCATTTGTCAAGCTAAATTATAATGACAACATTCAATACGACTGATTTTTGTGGTGTTCCCAGGCTGCAGAGGTCTGTATCTAATGAAAATGGTCCAAATAATAATAGTAATAATGTGCATAGGTAAAGACTGCCACACATAATCTGAGTCAACTGTGATTATCTAATGTGATTAGTTTGGGGGAAAAGTGCATTTTAGACTATTTTAGTTGATCTACAAGAGATGTCACCATACCAACCAGTGACGCTTCTGAGGATAACTGAAACATGTAAAGCATAAGAAACGTTCCAGTCTGACAAAAGAAAAAAAATGTTTTGAAAACTTAAGATAATAATGAATCTCTTCATAAGTATTTTAGTTGGTTACAAAAGGGTAACTTTGTAACTTTTTCGAGGCAGAATCAAAAACATTTTCTCCATTGAGTCATATTGGGCATGTAGCCTGCTGAGGGGGAAAGTCAGACAAAGTTATTTGGGAAATTGAACTTCTTACCTTTCTTTTTGAGACTTTTTAATAAATAAAGTGTATTTCAGCACAAATAATTCAAGTCAGACTGAAGCTTAAATAGAGGTTGTTTCATTATAAAGCACACGATGGTCATGTGTTTCCCATTACAGGAAGGAAAATTACACATATCTTGCCTGAAAGCTACAGCAATGCTCAAAGTGAGTCTGGATGCTTTAATGGTTTAAAAAATATATAGGGAGATCTACCTGTAACATCATAGTTCTGGGACATTCAAAACAGTATTTTCTGAGGCACTGAGAAGAATAGTATCTCACAAATATAACTCCAGCTGTGTTTTTGATGAGGAAGCAACACTAGAACTTGATTAAAAATGAAAGTTCAGACCTCACAACATTTAAATGTTTTGTTATTGTTAATTGTATGAACTATCTATACAAACTCTGGCATCTTCCCTTCAGCCCTCATCCCTGCTTGCAGAAAAGACTGGTAACTAGGTTCTTTTTTATTTGCTTGCGGTGGCTCGAACCAACCACAGGTCGTATGTCTGTGTGGTCTGAGCTCTTTGTACTCCTGCTGCAGTAACAGAGCCAAGGACAGTGTCTGGTGCTGCCATGTGCTTCCTCTGCGCGCTTTCACAAACTCTCTCAGGGTTTCTATCGCGCGCTGAAGCCTTCTTGGAAGCATCACAACCCAGTGTCCTGAGGGAGCAGCTGCTTTGGACACGCAACTGCCTCATCCATCCCTGCAACGACAGCGTCCAGCTCTCCTCGTCTGTGAAGGAGACGCGAGAGCTGCTTCAAACTAATTAGAATGATTGGTAATGCTTGAGAAGAAGTCTGGTGTATAAACAGAAGAGTACAACAAAAGCAGAGAGTGTTTTTGAAGTAATAACAGGATGTATGGACGCTCATGAATTTTGCAAAAGGCGTCAACACCTGTCTGGACAGAATTGAAATTAAGCTCATTAGTATGCGGATGTTTTGTGACGCTTGTGCATGTGCATGTCTTTTCATGTGCGTGGACCAATGTGTAGCTCAGTGGCATCCAAAAGTGGGGCCCGGAGGCCAAACTCTGCCCACCACGGAGTTTAATTTGGCCCCTGAGGAGGTGTTGAGATGTGTTAAGAATCTCTGTCTGTTAAAGCCTGGGCAATATTGTGATAAAAAATCGAACTGTGAGCTCATCTTTGTGACAATTTGCTTTTTTCATTAAATCGTTATTTTGTGATTTGCCACGATGTTTTTTCAAAGTCTCTTGTAAATTTTGAAGGTTGTGTTTTTTTGTGTTGCACATTCAAGTCATAAAAAAGCTAATTTTAGCCACTTTTCAAGTTTGATTTACATTATTATATCCATTATGACTGAAACATAGATTCTTAGCATATTTTTATGCTTGAAAGTAGTTGTTAATGTTAGAAAAACTATTAAAAATCTATGCTAAAATCATTCTTTCTTGTTTAGAGGCAACACACAATGTTTAAATGTATTGATTGTTTTTTAACTTTATTGAAGGGCTGATGTTGCTTGTTTTGGGATTTATTTTCAAAGGCTTGGTCACTTGTTTCTCTCTGAAAATCTGGCAACAAGACAACTTGAAGTGAAGATACTTGTTTTTACCTCAAAGGCAAAATAAGTAGACATTATAAGACATTATAAAATTGAAATCGTGATCTGGCTCCAAGAAAACTGTGAAATACATTTTTTACCATGTCGCCCAGTCCTAATCATCAAATTGATTCGGCAATTACATCCAATGATCGCAAATAGCTAAAATTGAAATTTGACTGATTGGACAATCTCAGTCTACTGTCTAAAAAGCATTGTGGTATTCAAAAAGGCACTGAGAATCAAAAACATTTCGTCTAAGATTTTCTCATCTTGCATGAAAACTTACATAAAAATACAATCCTTATATTTTGCATCTCCAGCTGTTTGACATTTCAGATTCATCACCTTCATCCATCATGTCCATCCCTTGTTCTTCCTCTTTATCGCAGTATAAAGCTAACTCCTCCCAGTGTATGGAGGGTCTTATCGCCCCCCTCTCCTCTCCTCTTCTCTCTCTCTTCCTCTCTCATTCGCTCCGTCTCTCTCACTCTAATCTCTAGCTTCATCTTTTCTGTCCTGCGTGGCTGCACTACAAGTACTGGTGCCGCCTTATCTCTCTGATCCTATCGCAAACTTTTCATATAAAGGAATAAACTCCAAATAAAAACCAATCGGCGCTCATCTTCGACGCATCTTTTCGAGGATATTGCTCTCATTAGCCCTCGGTAATCATTTCAAAGTAGTGATAAATGTTTTCACTTGCCGGAGATTAAAAGGGTTTTTCTGTATTTATTTCCAGACGCTGATCAAATTACAGCTTTGCCTGCTGTGCCATAGATCACATCAAAAGCACTCCTTATCCTATAATGATATGCTCTATAAAGATAAGAGCCCCAGTGAATCCCCAAGAGGTGCAAAAAACTCATCCAAGATCGGAAAACATAGACAAACAACACGGAAGTCTGGAAAGTGCTGCTCAAAAAGAGGATTTGGAAAAGAGAAAAAATCAATGTGAATCACAGACGGGTGTAGGCAAATCAGTGATATTAGTAAGAAACTTTACATTTTTATTTTTGTTGGAACTAGAACAATGCTTTTTGGGCCAAATTTAAAAAAAGCATTCAAGTAAGAGAAGTACAATTTTTGGCAAAGGGTCTGTAGTCCCATTTCTCCGTGATATTGATTTGCCAATGTTACATAGTTTTAAATGTAGATATCTTCGTGAAAAAGTATAACTTTTCAAGATGTTTTTGAGCTATACAAGCAACTTTAGTGAAATAAGTTCTAGTATGTTTGATGCTGTACAAGGGAACGTTCTCTGTAAATGCAAAAAAAACATCAGGGAGTCACACAGGGAGCAGTGCACATTTAAAGAGACTGAAATCTTAAAGACGTCCTGCCCAACTGTGCCGACAGAGCAGATGTGCTCTTGTTCATGATGATGCCTTCTTCCTAATTTAAGAAACGTCCACATACATCATTTAAAGGAGACCTATTGTGATTTTTCCGTATATTTAGGAAGAAACTATGGCACATGCTGATCAATAATTCACATTTTGTTCATTGCAAACACAAAAATTTGTTAAAATGGCTTAGAAGTATAAAAAAATTGCAGAAAAGCCTCTCCTCTTCCTTGGGAAATTTAACTTTAATAAGCCACAGATTTAAAAATGACCATTTTTGTTGTTGGAAAGCGTCTGCATGACAATTTTGAACCCTATATGTTTTAATCACCATCCTCATTTTTGAGTAATTGCAGGTAAATATAGACAAGTAGGTGGAGATAAGTGGTAGGTGAGGACAGGGAAACTCTGAGCACTGGAGCATCAGCTGCAGTACAATACAATATTACTCGAACATGCATGAAGCAATCCAAATACAGAAAAATACATTTTTACTTAATAGGACCCTTCAACTATCTCTATGGGCTCAAGCAGGTATCACCACAAAAGCCCAAGTTACAAGTCAGATCTGTGAAAACACCTAAACTTTGATAAATGGCGGTTTATTGTCATTTTGTGAAACATTAAACAAAGCACCATCTCCGAGGTGACAAGCAGGTGGCAGACCTCACACTGAGGTAGCTGCTTAGCAAACGTTTAAGGGCTCCCCCACCAAGCACCAAACCTTCTGAAATTAAAAGAACAGTTTCATTTGAAGTCTAAAGTAGCAAGCACAGTAAGAGCAAACAGTATAGAAGAAGCAACAATGACGGGATATGTTTTATACTGTTCAAAAATCTAGTTAAGATTCGACTTTAACAGTTACAAATATGACTCTTTCTGACCTTCAAGTCGAGGTTGAGTTCCAAGTCTTGGTTCATTTTCTCAACTTAAGTCATCAAAATACAGATTCAAGTTTTCCTCATGACTTGCAATCAACCAGCACCATCATTTACTAGAATAATTTGTTCATGGGCATTTTTCTTTGAATCAGTATTGACTTATTTTGAAGCAACAATCGTCTGCCTGTAGTCATGAGACAAAGCTGCAGGAGACCAAGCCGCACATCAAGGGGGAAAACAGGCATTTACAGACTCTAGACAAAGCACTGCTGTTGGTCTGAGTGTAATGATACGCCTTATAACGACGGGAGCTAATCACATGAGCAAAAACAAACACTTGCTTCTAGAAAGTGTTCCCATGTTCTGCAGGCTGCTAATTTCACCAGCCTAAACATAGCATAGAGAGTCTCCTAGGAGCCAGTTCACTTTTTCTGCTAAACCTCAGGAGCTGTAGCAGAAGACACATAAACGAGAAATATATCCCAATCGCCTCTCTCTGATTTATGGCTCGCAGTCGCCAAGTTAAAAATTACAGTGTCTCATGGTCAGGATGGGTTTGGTGACAACTTACGCTTCATTTCACCCTCTGCCAAACAGTCAACAAACAGACTTCTCCTTCTGAAAATTCCCTTTTGGTCTTTGACTCACACCTCTTTCCTCGCTCAATTAACTCTCCCACAAAATCCAACAAAATCCGACAAAGTTAAAACGCTCCTGTTGTCACAAAAGTTGGGATTTATCTAACCTTTCAGACTTTGGCTCAGGGAGAAAGAAAGAAGCTTTGGGGATTATTCAGCGCTGACCCAAATAGTGATGTAGGAACGGCCCCTTTTCTCAGAGCTTCAAAGATCTCGGTCTTTATGGACTTGGCTTTAGTGGAACACTCATGCTAAATGAGAATGTTTAGCGGTTAATGCGTCTTGACATCAGGACATGAGAAGAGAGTAGAGCTGGGCAGTGTCGTGATTCAAATCGACTCGTGCGCTCATCAATGTGTCTGCTTTGTGATGAAATCGTCATTATTGTGATTTCTCATGTCTTTATTTTATGTATTTGTCGGTTCAAATACAGATGAGTTACTGGTCAGCCTTAGAGTTGCCAAGTTTGCTTCTTTATAGCAATTTTGAGCTTCTTATTTGGAAAGCTGTTTGTAAATTTTGATGGTTACGGTTACGGATTGAATTTTTGTGACTTTTGCATCATAAAAAAGGTTATTTTGGCCATTTTCCAAGTTTGATTCACAAAAATATATAAATTGGACTGAAATATAGATTTTTTTGGTGTGCATATTTTCATGTCTAAAAAGTATTTTTATTGCTAAGAATTCTAATGAAATATGTTTAAATTAAAAACACTTGTTTTGCGATGACACAAAGGGTTTTAATTGATTATTTTGAAAACATTTTGCTGAAAATCTGAAGTTGGTTCTTCTTTTTTTTTAAATGCTTGGTCACTTGTTTCTCTCTGAAAATCTGGCAACACTCTTCAGCCTTTGTTCTGAGTGAGTGAAAGCTGGATCTAGCCAATCACAGTGAAGTACAGAAACTTTCTGAAAAAGCAGATGATTTTAGTTACTTCAAAGACAAGAGCTTAACAGACAGTTTACAAGAATCATGGTAAAACCGAAGTCACAATAATGTGATATTTTTGTTGCCATATCGCCCCTAGACGAGAGCCTATTCGTTCGACCACAAATGCTCAGGTGACGTAACAGACTATTTTCGCTGCACCTGACACTCGGCTGATTTTTGAATTGTAAAAAAGTTGGGAGATGGAACATTGTGTGAAATGCTGAATGAATCATTTGCAATTCAAAACCAAATTCAATCTTCAAGACAGGTGATGAAAATGAGACATCCTGATAATTCATGACAGAATCCTTGCTCACTGCAGCAACGACTAAAAGGGGCCAAGGAAATTAGAAGAAAAACTAAAATGCATCGTTGATAAATGTGTGTTTATGTGTGTATTTACGGCATATTACGTCATCAGTCAGTTTGATGACTCTTGTTAGTTCTCTCCTTTCTAAGCCTCAAAAAACACTCACAACAATCACAGCTAAATTTGTCAGATTTTCTGTGCTGTTTTTAAGTCTATAAATCATCGCTTGAGTTTATCTGCTGTCAAATCAGGTTCAGTACAATTGCAGATAGGGCTGGGCGATCTAGGAAAAAACATAATCACGATTTTTTTTCTCATATCGCTCGATCTCGATTTTCGATTCGATTTAGCTTAACCTTTTCAAAAACAAATGAAAAAGGCCATTCTTGAAGATAAACGAAACTAAAACTTTTATTATGTCCCATTTATGATATTTTTTTGAAGCTTTATATCATTATTCTGTCTCTAACATTGACTTTTGCTCCAAACTACACATTTTTATTGACAAAAGTTCGGTTTTCGATCTTTCGATTCAAAACCCACCACCAAATAATTGACGATTCGTTTCGATTCGATCTCGATCTCTCGATTTTTCGATTAATGGCACAGCCCTAATTGCAGAAATACATTATCATGTCGGGACCAAGCTTTTGTTTATCTCCTCATTGTAATTCCCTCTACTGCCAGTAGATGGAGCTCTAACTAGTGTGGTATTGGAAGAAAGCTGTGCATATTTTTGGACAAAGTTTTAAAGCAAAGAAAAGTAAATTTAGCTATAAGATAGGTGGCTAAATGTGTTTAGAATCACTAACTGGTTTGGGCATAGTATTTGATTTATAACAGGATTTTTCAAAGAAAAGACAAATTATGTAAAATAAATAAATAAATATTTTTTTGATATGTTTGCTTTGCAATTCATGTTCGAAGGAGCAAGTGGCGGCACAAAAGGTCCAGCGGCCCAGAGGCTCACTCCAAATGTAATTTCGTTGTACAGTACTCTGTGACTCTGACAAAAAATCTTTCTGTTATGTTAAAAATAAATAAACAGAAAAATCATTGAAAGAAACACTTCAAGTCATGCTGTCATCTTGCCAACTTATTATTTGTCATTAAAAGTGACATGTATAACTTTAGCTGTATGTCCTCTAAATTAGAACGCTAAAATTTCACAAACATTGACATGTTTTATATGACTTAAGAAGAACATTTCTATGCACTGCTTCACAGATCTGATATGTAACTTGGCTTGTTTAGCTTAGACTGACATATCAACAGCAATACCACAGGAAGAGTTACATAGTATGTTTAACCACTAAGCATTGTAACTATAGATTGCAGTGTTGCTAATGCAGCTCATTCATTCTTTCCATGTGCATGTTCTTCCCTTTGATCAATGCTGCAGTGGACAATGGGCAGCGGTGCTATAAGGCCTGTGCATTCTGCTCCATCACTGCTCCTCTCCGTTCACTATGGCAACATCATCTTGACACTTTGGCCTTTAGAACACCGAAGAACCGCTGTGAATGATAAAGTTTTATTGAGCCAACACTTTCTGTGACAGCCGTGCGCTTAAAAATAATGCGGGCCAACCTTTGGGGTCGTCATGGCAACTTCTCCACATCTCCACCAAGTAAGAAAACTACTTTAACTTATGCCCGGTCCGGACAACTTTCTGCTAGTAAACTAGACATAGTTAGTGAGTACATTTAAGGCAACTGTGCTGTTTTTGGGCAGTAGAAGGAGAAGTTTTAAAAAGACAAGAAGGCAGGAAAAGGATAATGCTAAAGTGGTGCTGATGTATAAATAGACTGTGGTAATGAGAGGACAGAACTCAGCGGGGAAGTACAGAAAACCACTGCAACTATTGTTTAAAAGTCCTCAACTCCTTCACTTGTAATAAATCATCTGAGAAGGAAGAAAGAACAGGGAGGACCAAATGGAAGTCACATAAACAAACTCTCTCTAGTTACAGTATGCACAGTAGCTACAGTCACAGACAAAATGCTCCGATTTAACTTAATGGAAGCAGTCAAGCTTGGGCGATAACAACAGAGCTCTGTTTGCAATATGAAAACAGTCTCTTTGCAGATTGGTTGTTGTAGTATAAACTAGAGAAAATGTTATATTTGAAAGCCAACAAAACAAAAAGTAATACTGTAACTGATAAAAGCAAAGTGTAACAATAGGTTGTAAGGGAATGTGATGATGTCAGATGATGGGAACGAGTCAGTCATTTATATCATTGTATTGTATTTTGCCATGAAATATTAAAAGGTAAGCTTAAATTTTTTAACTTTTAAATTTGGTGATTTTGATTTGTGAATAAACAAAGCACTGCATTCAAAGAACACTGTTACTGTTATTAGCCTGTGGTAAGATTGGGCAATTCATTGAAAAATTGAGAGATTTACTGTTGTCAAACCGTCAGTGATTTGGTTTGGGAGTTTGAATTGAAAGATTGACAGAAGTCCAATTTTGAGGCAGATTATTGATCAATATCAAATTGTATTTTGTTAAATGATGCAAGTATGTTTCGTTTAGATTCATCAATTATTACTTAAGGCTATTCTTTATTTGTTTTGGCTAAACACAACTAAGGTATGATACCATAAGAAAGTACAACACGAAAGAAAGCGTACATTTATCATTACATAAAAATAGCGTATTATGAGAACGATTTCACGCCTTTACTTATGTCACGCCGTACATTTAGCACGATATGAAAAAGCGTAAAAATGACACGAGTTTCGGTTGCAGCCGCGTGGGGACATTTTCTTTAGATGTAATGGGTAAGTTTAGGTATCAAGTTACTAAAATGGGTATGTTTAGGTCTGGAGCTTGGGGTAGGTTAAGATTAGGATCAGGATTTTGTTAATATTCATAAATAAGAACACATCTTAACAACCACCATAGAAATGAACTGGGACTGCGACGCGTTGCACATTCACACAAAACAACCGTGAACTCGTGCTAATCATACGCAATTTACATTCCTCTAATGTCGTGATAAATGTACGCTTTAACTTTTTTTTCTCTTTTTTTACATGGGCGTGCTATTCTCATGCTCAGCCACTTATGCATTCCTTTTTATTGAGCCATAAATCAAACAGAAGTATGTTCAGTACAAGATGTCTGTGTAAGTCAGTGTGTTTAAGGTGTGCTCTTTTGTTTGGACACAAGCTCCTCCACAGTCCCAGGACAGTTGTGTGTTGTCGTGGTCCCCAAAGAGCTCCCATCGAGCCCCCAAAGGATACCCAAGGGTCACCACGGCCACAGGGCAAACGCAGCTTATTTAGTTTACATGACAAATCCCCTCACAAAGGCTCTCAACAGGGACTCCTAACCTCGAACTTGGAAATGACAAAGGTCGCCCCGGACAAGAGGGACATGTCATTCACACCGTCTCCATGGCGACCCAGAGAGTGGAGGGGGTGCAGGGGGGTGGGGGTCATTTCCACTATAGATCCAGGACTAATTGCACTGTTTGCCCTGGTGTCCTGTGTCGGGATGGGCAGATTCCCCACGCAACACAAATATCAATCACACTAAATATACGCTGCTCCAAACCAGCGCTGGAGGAATGTGCACACCCTACTCAAGGCTTTCCCCTTCTCAAACCCTCACAGCAAAACAACACAGACCTAATGCATCATTTGTACTGTTTATTGATTTAGATACTGGTTTTAAGCAAGGCGCTAAATTTAACCAAACCTGGGCAGACACACAGGATAAGGCACGGTAATCCGGTTTAGCTCTTTTATTTCTCTTGTACTGTCTTTCGAAAAGCTATTTTTCTTTTCTTTGGATTATGAACCATGCACAGACTTTAATTGAATATATTAGCATTTTAGCTTTTTAGGAGTGGTATTAAAATGTATTTATTTTCTTTTTAAAGCAGAATGTGTAAACATTTTAGATACTTGATCCGTAAGACTCACATTATGGACCAAATTAAAAGTTTAAATGGGGACTATGATGTATGAATAAATAAAAACAATATTGATATTGGTATTTTTGCATGTGTTTTTAAGCAGTTGAGACGGAACAAAGATTAGACTGATAGTACGGCTAAACCCGGGCTGCAGGTAAT
The DNA here is from genome assembly GCA_038363315.1 of Mugilogobius chulae. Classification (NCBI taxonomy): domain Eukaryota; kingdom Metazoa; phylum Chordata; class Actinopteri; order Gobiiformes; family Gobiidae; genus Mugilogobius; species Mugilogobius chulae. The sequence continues at coordinate 888,727 of JBBPFD010000274.1, read as the reverse complement.
ATGGAGTATTTGCCTCTTTGGTGACACACTGGCAGAGTGGTTAGCACCCTCACCTCACAACAAGAAGGTCATGGGTTCAACTCCCACACGGCTGGGCCTTTCTGCGTGGAGTTTGCATGTTTCTCCCAGTGTCTGGGTAGTTTCTTCCGGCACTCCAGGCCCATATCTTCTAATTTTTTATTTTATTTTTATTTTTTTCCAACAGGGTTAGCATAGTTAGCATAGGGCTATAGGCAATGAATCAAAATATGAAGCTTATTCATCCATTAGGTTGACGTTTTTAAATAGAAAGCTCCACAATCTTCTACTGGTAAAACATGTACCTGTGTGGGAAAAAATGCTTTTGAATGGTTTTGTGAGTTTATTAATTTTATCAAATCAATACTAAAACTTTTTCTTTATTCATATATTTTAAGACTAGTGTAAAACATATGAACTACTGAAGTATATTTTTTGTGTCTAAATTAGTCTGCTAAGCAGCAAAACTTCACTTCCTTTACCACACAGCGCTCGGAGTCTGATAGCTGTAAAGTGACATCCATAAATCTGAAGTCTTGAAACTGCCTTGCCAAGGTAACAATTACAAATAGGGTTAGAATATCAAAAAGCGACTACATTTAATTCTTTTACAGAGACAACTCATTTAGTGTACTAATTGTTGCAGCTGGAACAGGTACAAATGTTAGTTTAATGGTGGGTTCCTTCATAAAATGCTAATTTGAAACAGACGGAGATGTGTTTTATATATTTTATTTAGCACAACAAAGGCTTATTCCAAATCAGATCAGTAGGAGCAACAAACCAAGCTGCTGAAATAATAAAAAGCCAAATGAGACACAAGCTTTATGTTCTAATCTTTGATAGTTGCTTCAAACTGCAGCTCTATGACTAAAGAGCATGTAAGTCTAAAATAATCCAACCATTTGTACCAGGGACATTTTTGGCATCAGTAAGCACAGTACGGCAGCAGCAGATTCTTCAGGATCTAAAGCCAAAAGGGAGCTGTGTTTATCTCAATTGTAGCCTTCAAATCCACAAAAGCTCCAGCAACAACAATCACTACTGCCATGAATACAAAAACACAAGAAAGACTGAAGAAAGTTGTGTCAGGAAACAGGAGAAGGTGCACACCTCCAGGCGAGGAACGACCATGCATAAATGGAGTTTGTCCACAGTTACTTAGAGTGAATGATTTACTAATGTGTGAGATCAGCTCTGGTTTAAATAAAGCAGAGTCAAATGTGTCAGTCACACTCATAAATGAAATAATGCTTAACACTGTTAAAGTGATAATTGGAAGTTTGACATGAATTATTTTCTTTGCGTAGATAATGTTCTTGATTTTCATCCTACACAGGTCTACGTAAAAATAAATAAATAAATAAAATGTTTGGATAAATGAAAAAGGGTCAAATCTTGTACATTTTCAAGTTTTGATATTTGAACTAAAACACATTGCCCAGGTGACGACCATGAACCACTCCTAATGAGGAGGATTACTGATGCACAATAAGATACCGGATTGGATATCGCCGCCGATCCACAAAATCTTGTCTGGACCAGGTATTGGTTCCATAATATCGGTTCAGTCGATATCTTGTTGTGCCTTTAACTGGACATAATAAGACAGGTTTATGCTGATCCAATGAATACAACAGTATATAATAAGATTTTAAATTGTATTCACATAAAAGGACAGAACTTGTCACTTGTAAAATACATAATAGATAATAATAAGACTTTTCCTATATTTTGACAAGAAAAGAAACACTATTTCAGTGCCCACACTTGTATCGGCTGAAATCTCGTATTGTCCATTTATCATAATTGAAACAAACCATTATAATTATGGATTTGTGCGTTTTACTTTTTCATTTGGCACCATGACTTCTCATTCTCTCATTATGTATACAAGCATTCCATTAAAAGAGGTCTAAATATCTGTATAATGGATCTGTCAAATTAAACACAAAATAGCACAAATATCACCTTTTTACAACTTAATCTGCTTAGGTATATTTTTATCTGCTTTTGTTTTTGTTTTGTTTAGCATTTTTGTCATCAACACTACAGTATGCTGGTGCTCAATTGCTCAATATCATTTTTCTTTTTGCATTTCTTCAAAACAAGATTCACGTATTGCGTAAGTTCTTATATGGTATACCCTAGTCACATTAAAACAACTCTTTTTAGAAATAAAACCACAGAGGCTAAAACTCTATATGATGAGGAATCCTGCAGCGATGAATCCAACTCCATCCAAAAGTCCGACACACAAGGGAAACCGCTCCAGGTATGAGTGCACAAACATGAAGAAGGCACCATTTTGTTGGTGTGGATGAGTTTCAAAGAGAAGCAGTCAGCTCAGAAAGCCTTCCCACTTGAAGACATGGAGAACAGACAAAATGCTGCCAGCGCTGACTTTCTCAAACATCATTCTCAATACCTTCTGGAATCAACTCATATTTGGACAACTATTGAGCTATTTTTTCTCTTTTACTTTTTCCATCAAAAGTGGCTTGGGCTACACTGCTGCAGCAATTATCAGAAATGTCTTAGTTGGAGAAGGAGAAGTGTGCAAAAAGAAAGACGCTGAACAATATGAAACTGGCACATAGAGAAAAATCTGCTGGACCGTACACAAAAAGTGCGACTTGGTAAGGTCATCGAAGCTGTACAGTCAGAAAAAATACAGAAAGAAGCTACAAAGAACTATGGGAGCTGCTGTCATGGTCAAGGAAGTTATTTAATAAAATCACAGCATTTGAACACGAGTCTGCTGTGATTAAGTTTACTTTATCAGAACCCAAATCTATTTAATATTTCAGACTCTTTCTCTTTATCCAAGTACTCAAATCCAACTTTGTTTATACAACACCAAGCCTCAAATGAGCTGCACAGACACAATATCAATAATCACAGAAAAGCACAAAATGAAGTCATAAAAGAACATATGCAGCTGCACGATTTGGAAATATCTAATGTGATTTTCCATACCAGTATTGTGATTACAGTTCACTTTTATGTTTTGGAGAATTACAAGAAGACTGATATAAGTCTAGTTTGATTATTAGAAGCAACTTTACTTAAAATTCTTTAGCTGCTCCACCATTTCTTTATATATTTATTTCATAGCTGATATCTTAATCCTGTTCATCTGCGGCATCTCTGTGCAATTTATGCTTTAAACGTCTGGCTGTTTTAACTGTGTCCAAAAGAAATAACAAAAAAGACTGAAATATGTACTGACTAATAAAGAATCACGTTTTACTGAGTAAGCTTCAGAATGAGACGTTTTTAGTGAGAATAAGACAACATATAAAATAACAAAAAATTAAGTTGTTTGCAAATTGCTGCATTTGAGAAGTGTTAACTATCGCTATTAATGTTACAATTTCGATTTGATTATGATTAATTGTGCAGCTCTAAAAATAAAATACAAAATCAATACAATTCAATCAACACAGCTGGAGAAAATCTTTTTGAGAACTAGAATAAAACAATAGGCTCTGTCCAATGATCATGACGTGTTTAAATATACAACACAATTTCAGTAAACAATACTCAAATAAAAGTACATTTTTATTCACAAAATGTGAGAACGTGCCGATACTGTGCCAGCACCACCAAGTGGACACACGAGGAACACAAACTCTCAAACTTCTGAAAACTGATGGTTCCTTGGGAATTGCACCTTTCTGCAATAACACCATCTTTTCTCAACATTACGCATTTGTCACAAGACTTGCTGCTGTTTTTAGGAAATAACCGAGCTAAATGCATTTACATTTAAGAAAATAAGCATCCAAACACTGTCCAAGACGCGAATCTCCTGCCAGAACTTAAAAAGCGCTGCATGCAATGTCAAAGCATGCGTTCTTACCAAGAGATGTGTCCGTGGCTCATGTACGGAGCGGAGCGGCGCGTCCTGCACGAGGAGAAGTGCACAGAAGCGAGGTAGCACAAGGTGAAATATCCGGCTCGTTCTGTAGCTCCTATTGTGTCCGTGTCCCGGCGCTGAGAGACAGATCTGCTGCTGCTGCTGCTGCTGACGATGAAACCTGATCCCGCGCGGACTAGTGTGAACGAAGCTGCGCAACAAAACAATAAAGCCCCCCGCGATCCACCGTACGTCACCGGAGCGAGCACAACTTTCCCAAAGGCTGCTGTCACGAGGAGAGCGGAGCCACGCGGTTTACGAGCGGTGCGAGGTTCAGTCAGAAGTGTGCAGTCTGCTGAGGAGAGAGGGAGCGAGAGGAGAGGAGAGACGTGGCGAGCGAGCGCGAGAGCTGCAGGTGGACCCACGGCGACATTACGCACGGAACACAGCACAGCACGGCACAAGACAAGAGCAGGATTTGAAGTCCAACAGCACAGACAAGTTTATGGAGCTTGTGAGCGGCCAGCCAAAGCCAATGAGGCTGTTTTATTACACTAATTAGTGCGCGCGCGTCCAGGGCAGGCTGCACTGCGCTCTCCAGGCGCAACACTTTTATAGAGACATTTTCACACTTTTTAAATGAGCCACAATTTTCCTTCTGAAAATTACTTTGAGCGAAACATAAAATAACCAGTTTATTAGAGTCACAGTGGGGAAATGGTGCATCTAGTCTACATCTTCAGTTTGCAGGATGACATGTCCATACGTGCTAGTTTCTCCAGATATATCGATAAAATTACAAAAATGCAAGGCTCTCTCAGTTTTAGTAGGCTATCTAAAGTGTGTTAAATGCGTTCTTAAAAGGCACATATAATGCATAATCAACTATTTTTTTTTTTTTGAGTTTTGATCCAGTTTTAAAGTTGCTTCCTCATCAAAAATACAGCTGAAGTTTTGTTTGTGAGCTATTTTCGTTCTCCCCAAAACTGTCCTTGATTTGTAATGTCATAGATAGATTTCTGAGATCTTCTGCTTCTGTTTTTAAGTCCAAAATCATTCACACTTAATTTCGAGCATTTCTGCAGCATTAGCATATCAGACAAGATTGGTTTGATTGTACTATTTCTTTGGAGTCAGTAGATAGAGCTCTAACTCAAATCTTGATGAAGGAAACATACACAACAAACTTTTGTATTGGTTCTGGTGCATGAGATTCCAGAGTGGAGGAAGGAGGTTTGAAGGAAAAAACATAAAAATACATCCTATTTGTCCTTTAAACATAGTAGGTTGTAGGCTGTAATCAGACGAAAGTGAAAGTCCAGTTCGGTTATTTGGTCTTCTAAAGATTCTTAAAATGCTGTATGTCAGTGCAGATTATATCTATTATATTCTTTTAATCAGCGTACATGTTTACATACATACTCAATGAGCTTCACAACAATATTCACAGTGTAATCTATTCTGATTTAAAGGTAGGGTCAGTATTTTCACACAGGATTAAGGTTTTAAATCTGACTACTTCCTCTCATAAATCCTTTGAACGTGGTTAATATTGACATTTATTCATTTTTGGTTGGAATTTCGGCTCAAAACCTCCTTTTTACAAACAACGAAGGGAAACTGGAGAGGACCGCCCACAGCCAATCAGAGCGATGCATTCGGCTCTTGATTATACAGTATTAGAACATTTTTCACATTCTTTCACAAAGTGCTGAATTTATCTTATACATTTTAGCGGAAAGCATAAAGTTTACTAATTTACAACTACAAAAGTTAGCTATCCAAACTTGAATGTCCATCTCTGGTATTGCATGACGTTATAGTTAAAAGACAGTTTATTGTGCATGATATTTGGATATTATAGAAGCCACTGCCATTGAGAACTTTTGTCAGAGTTATTTGATTAAAAAGTTGTTGGAATTTAATCAAAAGTCAAAGTCATCTAATCAAACAAGGTTCTGGTGATGGACGTGGTTGACTGGGAGACCTTACCCAACATCAAAACATTTTCCACAGACGTGAGACTAAAATAATTCACTTTTTCTTTTGGGACTATCCTCCTGACACATACATGCTTGAGAGTGTGGATGGTAGAAGAAAAGCAGAACACAGTCAGACTCAAAACACCTTGTTTTGGCCAAATTCTACTTAAAATCTCTCCCATAAGAACAGTTTTAGTGTTTGGCAGAGAGCACCTTCTGTTTTTTTTTTTTCTTTAAACATTATTGTTTTCAGCAGATGTTACCATGACAACCAAAGAACGTCTGAAGCATCTTTATATTACCTGACATTCTTTAATCTTGGCTGTACAAATATTTGTCAAGGCCTTTATGTTATTAAAGAAATACAAGGCTATAGTTCTCATCCAGCTCTAGCGGCATTCTTCACTTCCTGTTAAAGTTTTGTGATTTAACAAAAACTTTAATTATGGGCATGCAGATGATGGAATGAAAGTTATTGGAAATGATCAATTGTGTAAATATTGGTTAATCTATAAGAAAAATAAAAATTAAAGATCATTAAAACAGGAAGCTATATTGTTTATGTGGGAATTCAATACGTTTCAGCTTATTCCCATCTGGCTCTGTTGAAATGTGTACTTCCTCTTTTATGGACGAGGCTTTAGCTGTCTGCCTTGATAAAAAAGATTCCCAAAGCCATGTTTGCAATGTATCTAATCTCAAACTTTATCTGACCAAAGCGAAGACTAAATCCTTTTTTCAAACAGGCCGTATCACATGATCACTTTGTCATGCTCAGCTTCAGTTCAGTGAGATTCTGAAACAAAACACATTATACTTCTCATATAAAACACCCTGGGAAAGTCTTTGTATAGAGATCTTTTACACGAGCAACAAAGGAGTGAACAATGGATTCATATGGTTCAGATCAACTTTTGGTGCTGCAGTAACAGGTAGATTCACATTGTATATACAGTATGAGCTTTAAAGGCATATTGTTCGCTTGCTGTTGAATTTAATCCCCAAAAATGAAAAAATATCAAACATTAATAGAGAAAAGTAACTGCCCATCACAGATATATTGTCAAAGCATCTAATCAGGTGAAAATTAGTTTGCAGTGCCCATCTGTATGTCTATTAATAACAACAACTGCTCACTAATTATTATTGTTTTCAGCATTATACTAGCGTCTGTTAGCTTACCAACGTGGCTTAACTAGTACTGGCCGCTGAAAGTAGTGAAAAGTGCTTTAAAAAACATTGTGATGAACAACAGGTGGCCAGGCTGCATTAGGTAAGTGAGCAAGACGTCGACGGAAGTGTAAAAGTGAATCGATTATGTTTTTAAAGAGCAAATGATGAATAGTACTTTAAAATGTTGAAAAGGTTGGTTGGAGACTAAAAAAGAACAGAAACATGCAGAGTAATCTTCCAGAGAGAGTGCAGTGATATTTATAGACTGTTTAAAATGTTACTTTTACAGTTTCTGCAAAACTTAAAGACGAAGCTTAGCACATTTACAAAAAGGAATTCTTAAAGGTTATCTTAAAATAAAATATAACAATATAGGTTTTATTTATGTGAACGTTCACCTCAGAAATAATGGACAGACACATTTTCAGAAAGAAAAAGCAAATGCACGCCGCACTAAAACCGAAGTCATTTGCATATTGTGGGATTTGTGGTGAGTGTTCTTAAAACGACAGACTGAGTGGTAAAGCAAGGTTAATTTTTGAGAGCATTTTAAAGAGGCGACACAAGTGTCACTGACTGTCTGCCAGAGCTGAGGAGGAAGCAGACGCTCTATGTGTCTGGCTGTATATTTTTACTCAATTAGTTCTTTGTCTCCAGGTGAATGCACGCAGGATCCTGATCTCCAACAGAGACGGCTTTAGGGTCAAAACACAACCACAACAACATGCTGCTAATAATGACTTTTTGTCAAACTCCAACTTTCATGTTAGCTATAAAAGCTGTTAATATATAATCCCAAAAATAGAAAAAAAAGATGTTTCATCCTTTGTTGCAAAGAACTGCCTATATCCTGCTTTCTTCAATGTTAGATTAAAGTTAAACTAAAGGTATGCACAGTATAAGTCACATTTTTTCACTGATATGTCTTAGGTCTGGTCTTGATGTTGCTATTAACGTTGTTCTTTTATACATAATCACAATTCAGAAACTATAAGGACTTGACTTGAACTTGAAAAGCAGCTGAGGTTTTGAACCCTGACCTCAGGTGACTAATGCTTCTTAAAAAAGACCACAAAAAGGCAATTTTGCGTATGTGTCCCTTAAAAGCAAACATAAATAATAATTGTCCCTTCATTGTATAAATTGCTATTGCAGAAACAAAAGGTTTGTGTATAAGGTGTATATACAGTAAATGCCTTTAACCTTTCCATTTTTGTTGCAGTGACAGATACAGCTTTTGTACACTGACACAATTGAAGAAAAGAACACTAACAGTGTCTGACACTTGAACCACAATAACAGAAGTGACTGGAGCTACTCAAAGGTTAGAAAGTGTGAGAAAGAAAAGTCTGTGCTGGTGTTTGGGCGAGCGCAGCCATCCCTCAGCCCGGACTCAGACCTGTGAGCCCAATGAGGCGTCTCCTGCTCCACGACGGGGGCCAGAGACGGCCCATTTCTCACACTTACTCAGCCGCACACCGCACACTCGCCACATTCTCAGAGGCCTTGGACTCCAAAAGTCTCCTCTTATCTGCCACGCTCTACGGGAGGAAAAATTGGACAATGACGCCATAAGTGTTGGAGTGGCACTGGCAGTATTTCGGCTTCATGGACACTAATCTGTGGAGCTTAGAGTCAGCACAAAGTGAGGCCCAGAGTGTCATTTATCAAGGGAATATATAGGGCAAGACACTGATTGATGATGTGACCCCTATGTATGCACTTTTTAATATATACACAAGGCATCATGTAAAGTGCTGATTAAAACTGCCCTCTGTGCTCTGTGTGCTCTTGTTTACAACACGGCTGTGCATTGGGCTTCCAAATATTTGCCGATGCAGATTTCAACGTCTAAAAATGGCCGACAAAACATTCCAATTATGTGTTGTGTAAAGTATGATAGAAAGAACAACAGTAAAAGTACTGTACTTTACATATCTGCACATTCCTTGAGTAAATGTACTTTTACTTTTGAAGCAGGTATCTACATGTAACTGACTGGAAAGCAGAAACTGTTTTATTCTAACGTCTCACATAAGTGTCTGATTCTATAATAAAAAAGCAGGGAAAATGTTGTTGGTTGAGTTGCTTTTGAAAATTGTCTAAAATGTTATATTAGTTCATTAGATTTGACACAAGTTAGATTTTACAAGATACATTTTGGACACAGTCAGTGACAGAGCACTCACAGCATAGTTCAGGTCAAGTCCCGGGTCTGAGTAAGTCTGTCTGTCCACAGGAACTGTAGTCCTGACTGTTGTTGGAAGTGAGTCAAATGCAGAAGACAAATAGGGCAATAAAGACGTACCTAGCTTGTCTAATTTTTCAAACATATACAGTACTTAAGCATAGCTATTGTTGCTTCTCATATCTTAAATAACCATGTCAAAGACACATCCAGTGGTCATGCAAAAGATGTGGATGTTTTCTTTGCTTGTTGCATACTAAGGACTGGACTCTTCCAAAATAGACAAAGGAGAATGATGAGTTAAGAATAGCAATCCGCAATGCAATAGGAAAAAACAGCTCCAGTTTTTTTAGAGAACATACAGTTGGAGGAAGGTAATTTGATCTGATAAGTCTAGATTGACCCTGTCTAGAATGATGGGGTAAGAAGAGAGGCAGATGAAGTGATGCAGCCCCCCGTACAAACTCGGGACAGTAGGGCTGCTGCAGTTGGTCAGGTCTAGGTTTAGCAACAAGAATGAGCTGGATATTTCACCAATGGATTGTTTCTTGCTGATATTACCATTTCAAGATGACAATGCAGATCACGATTATGAAGGACACACATGAGACATTATTGATGCAAGATCTCATTTTTTTATGTAAATCCTATAAAAATTAGCATCTTGTTCTCAAAGAGTCCAAACAAGCAAGAAGTACATATCTTGACATTGCAGAAGATCATCCAAACAATGCCACAGCAAATGCAATGTAATCACAGTTAAAGACGAAAGAAAGTTTTGGTTAAGTTTGGTCTGTTTCCCATGTTTGGAGCCTGTGTGCAAGCAAAGGCTGAATGAAACGCAGTAGTGATTGAGAATATGAGCTCCACACTGCATTCTGAATGGATGGAGTGTGAGATAACCAAACACAGGCCCAGAGTTTAGCGAGGTTATCTTTCTTTTCTTCCCATAGAATGCTTCGGCTGTATTTGTCTGTGTCCTCCCCTTTAAGCTCTGTGATGGATAGCGACGCGAATAGGGCTAATGGTGAGAGTTACTTCACTGCTCACTTATTTTAATGCCCTTTGTATTAACAGTGTGAGAAAGTTAAAGGCCTGCAGGATGTGGAACTCAATCACAAAAATCGACAAATTGGAGGAGTGTGGTTTTGGCCTGTGCACACAGCTTGAGAGGCTGTTTCAGATTAATTAAAGCATAGTGAGTTGGAGCAGGGAGAACAATGTGCACAATACTGAAGTAAGCTTTTTGAGGTGTGAAACATCTATTAGTAAAGACTGCTTTAATTGTCTTTTTAAAGATTAGTCACCTTAGGTTCGCTTCTTTTTTAAATCAGTACTTTATGCAGCTTTGAGCTACAGTGCAATCCTCCTCACTAAGACGATATTTTTATTCAGAAGGGTAATTTTAAAAGCAATTTAAGCAAAGATAGAGCAGAAAAAAATCGGAGCCATGGCTAAAAGGATAGAAAAATAAAGCCACTTATGTAAGTGTTGGAGGCATGTTTAATCCAAAGAGCAGAGAGAGAAAAGCCAAGGCCATTTCAATGTATAGTATAATCTGCTCAAGACTGGCGTGGCACTCAGAGTGACCACTATATGCTACGTACATTTATCATGCTTTTACTCAAGCTAGAGCTGGGAAATATACACTTTTATCATGAATGTTGTTTTGAAAATCGGATATTGAGTATTTTGTTTAGAGTAAAAACATAAAAAAGGCATATTTGGTCAGATCATTGAGACACTGGTTGTTTTGAAAAGCTGGTGATCTCTTAGTCCACTAATTGTTGCCTCTCTTAATTAACAATGTCTTACTACATAATCATTCAGCTTCAATTTATTTAAAGACAAGCTTGAACATGTTCCTGTGGAATAACATAATATCATCTGAATATCATAATCAAGTACGCCAGAAAATTGTTCAGACATCTTTTTTTGTCAGTATTACCCAATAAAAAAAATAGGTTAGGGAGAGCAAATCTTAACAACTCACATTTGTGTCTCACGCAGAAACAATATGTTTTATGTCCTTATCTCAATAATAAATTGATTGTTGACGCCTTCCGTTACAATAAAGGGAACAGATTAAAAAAAAAAAACAGTGCTCAAAAAAGTCTTGTTTTCACCAATCCCACTCCAGGCAAAACCATTACATCCTCCACCAGAAAAGTTCCATAAAGCAGCTATAAACACTAAGGCTGTAGTCAACCAAAGAAATTCTTGGTCGACTAAAAACATGTCCCATCGAGCGATTAATCGCCAAAAAAGGGGAGTGACAAAAGTTCAAAGGCTATAAAGTGTGGTCTGAACTGACCATTTATATGACCCAAACTATGCGCAAAAGACTTAAAATAACATGACGTTTATGCAAAATCTATAGTTTATACAGAAAAAGAATTGTATTTATATCATCAAAACAGAAATCAGATTTTTATGCTTACTTTTGTTACTGTTTAATACAAGTCCTTATAATCTAAATAAAATTATCACTCGACTAATAGGGATTTTGGTCGACTAAGCTTCATTGACCAATTAATTGACTAAACAACTAAAGACTACAGTATTACAGTAAACACACATATTTAAGCTTTTAACCTTATATGCCTCGTGCTGCTTTCCACACCAGATTCGAGGCACAAAAAATAAAGTCTGATCAAGATCAATATGAAGACTGACACTCATTCAATCATTTTTATGCTACACAAATATCTATTTCAAAGACAAGACATTCCTTTGCAATCCAATCCATGATGACATGGAGTTCTGTCATTTGTCTTAAAGGTCATATCACATCCACACACATTACCCTTGTGGCCATAGGCGTAACTGTCACTTTCACGCTTAGTTAATCCATAATCTAAATGTTTACATCATTACTACTGCTCTTTAGGCTGCTCTTATCACAAAGAGGCCTAAAAATAATAATTCAACAAGACATTAGACTCCCAATGTCAAAAACAAGGATGAATCTTCATGTCTGAAAGTTGGCAGGAGGAATTTTTATTGTCTTCTGGCACCGTCTTGTGTTTCAGGGTGACTTCACTGCTCTCTATCCAAACAACGTGGAGTGTCTTATTACATGGAGCCGATGTGCTGAAGTAGATATTCGTAAAAAGTGAGGAAACAGGCTTTATAGACGATCGCCATATACGATTTCATCCACAACATGCTGAGATACTATGCCTATTTCTCACAATGCCCACTATGTCGTCTGCGCTCCGCCGCATAAAGTACAAAGAAGGATTGTATCTGTGTGAACTATAATGTAGATCTAGGTAAGTCCTCCCGCTAGGTTGAATTTCTATCTGGACATTTCTGATTCACTTCTGAGGAATTCTGAGGACATCAAAACATTAAAAAAACTGAGAAAGGAATTGTTGGAGGTATTAAGTTTGCAAAGAGAAGAAGTTTTGTGAGAATGATTCAGCTTTTCTAATCTTGGACTTTGAGTGGTTTTGACTTGGAAAAGACATTTAACAAGAACGCTTAGCAACAAACACAAAATAATAATTATACTAAAAAAAACTACAAGTAATCTAAGCTCTTACCACTGCCAAGAACTGATCTGTCTATGTAAAATTAGAAAAGTGTATGGGTCATTAAGAACAAAGCATTATACTGTATAGAGTAAGCATGACTTTAGCATTTGGCTTGAAATGGAACCTTATGTATAAAGTAAATGGTAAGTGGTCTCTATGTATATAGCGCTTTACTACCTTACAAGTCACTCAAAGCGCTTTACAATCTAGGATCCACTGACATACTGTACGCAGACAATGAGGCAGTGTGGTTTAAGTGTCTTGCCCAAGGTTACAACGACAGTCCACTTTTGTCGTCCCACTGTGGCACCTGGTGTTCCAGCGGTCTCATATCAAAGGACTAACCAGGCCCTAACTTCCTTAGCTTCTGGGATCTGACGGGATCAGGCTTTGATAAGCAGGTATGGCCACAAGGGTTTGAAAATGATCAGAAAGCTTTGCAATGGCAATGAAGAATTTAAAATATGTTTCATCTTTTAAAATCCACAAAAATCAAGCATTTCTGTCACAATATATGAGAGTGTTTGCACTTGCTTGTACTTTCTTGATTTAGTTTACATCAAAGTGTCAGTCAAGTAAAAACTGGGAGTTTGCTCTAATCAGTCAAAATACAAATCTCTTTATGTCAGTTAACAGCTCCATCATTGTTTTTACATCTACAGTTTGTAGAACTGTGCACGGAAATGAATTTGTGGTTTTGTTATATTAGCTTTGTGCAGCTGTTAGCATTGAGGCACAACAGCACGTCTACATACAGTAACAGCCGAAGCTCATATGCTGTGCAGTAGCAGTATTTTGATTTGCTTGATTTTATTTAAAATTTGTTGTTTCCATAAATTTAGGAAATGGGATCCAAGTAAATGATCTCTTTATGTTGTGCTTTTCCACCTTTTCATGGCACATACTACATTTGCATCACTCCCCTATTCACAAAGTAGGCAGATACTGAAATGAGCCAGGCCAGGATCAAGCATTGACCACCAGGTATGGTCATTGTTGGGTATAAAATCTGACATCATTCTCTGTGTAATAACTAAAACTAATGGAACCCACAGTCCTCACAATACACTGCAGTACCATACAAAACACCATTTTATGCCTATTTTCTTTGACATGACTTTAATTTAGTAGATCTTTTATCTACATTTCATCTGTTTATCACTTAAACGCACCACATAACAAGCAAATTTAGTTTTTTAGTTGAACAACTTTCACACAGTAGAAAATGTCTTCTGAGTCATCTTCAATGATATAATCAAGGTCTGAAAATATGCACTCTTCTGTGAAAGTCAAATTCACTGTATTTTGAGCTTTTGTTTCCTCCAGATAACATTGACTTTCATTTTAAGTCTCATTAGGGCCTCGGAATAGCCACCAACACCAAAACTTACATTAACAGATAGTAATCACGACCATTAGCAGGATGTTATCGTTTTTTATGATTATCCATAACACAGCTCCTCTCTTATAATGAGCCTGCAATATGGCGCAGGAAGTCATTAGGAGCAAGACACCACTGAATATAGTAGTAGCATCCATCATAGCGCGTCTCCTTTAGGGCCAAAATGCAAGTGTAACAGGCAAACTATTCCTCTCACACCAAACGAGCCGTGCTGACAGGGGAAAAGGCTTATGGGTAATTGTTTTTGCCCAGTGTACGACAAGTTAATTAATTTCTATTACAGGCGGCGATCCAGCGGAGGTCAAAGGTCACATTGTGCCGGTCTCTGTAGAGAGCAAGAGAGAAGCCAGCATCTAAATGTCTTAATTTATCCAGGCAGGCATAACGCAACACTGAGGTGATGAACCAGCCACTACATCACGTCTTAACACATGCCAATTTAATCTTTCACTTACTGAAATGAAAAGTAAGTCTATGAGAAAGAGAAACCCAAAGGTTGCTGGGTTTGGAATTTATGGAGGGTCATAAATTGTTTGAAATCACAAAAAAAGTATGGCCCGTAGACCAAAGCTGGTCTTCTAGATTCTAGAAAGTCTAATTTTAAATGTGTTGAAAAAACTGCAAGAAAATGCAATACAACGTTAGGTTTGACATTTTGTTGTCTGCATTTTGGCCTAAAAGAATATGCTCACTAAACTTGTTGGATGAATTGCTTGTCATTTAAGGATCTTTTAGAAATTTGAAGAAAAGTTGGTCAAACACAAATGAAAAAAGATGAATGGGGATTTTAATGTGAAACTGGCACAAAGTTTTTGATGTGCTCCAAGAACACTGTGTTTACTAATCTGTTAGTTGGGTAATTCAGCTTGCAATAAAAACAGAAGAATTAAAAAAACAAACAAACAAACAAAAAATAGAATTCAAATGGGAACTTGCATTGTTGGTAATGTGCAATATAAAACCCTGAATATTGTAATAAGAATATAAGGTATGAGTAAATGAAGGTATGCAAAAATATGTGTATAAGATAGAACTATATCTATAGCATATACGTATGTGTGATTTCAAAACAGTTTTCCACAACAAGATCAGTAAGTTGTGCAGCTACTTCTCGACCAAGTTGCTCTTAAAATCTGGAGATGGTTCCAGAGTGCACAGTTTCAAATACAAATACAAATCCTACAATGCCTTTTATGCCAATCCCAGATATTAAAAAAGTAAAGCATTGGAAACAACATAAGGTATTGCATGATCTGTCAACAGTTGTGATAATATTGTGAACATGATTCCTGGTTGTGCTAAATATTTGATCTTTGTAAATCATGCATATGTGTGAGAAACTAACACACTGATTTTATATGAAGACGAGAAAAAAGACTAGAAGAACAAACCCCTTGATCTCAACAGAAGTACATTAGATGTGACGAAGATCAAGCTAATTCTTTTCAATTACTCACTACCTTCCAGCACAGGTCAAAGGTCGCACTGGTCCAATCTTTGTTGGAAACACGGGAGGCTCCAGCACTTATTTTTTCCATTTATCCAGTCAGACGAGACTTAACATTGAGGTGATGACTTACCTGTGAGCCTTCTGTCAGTCCTGCCTCCCTCTGAAGTGGTGTCAGCAGCTGTTCTGCCTACTGATGGAGAGACTGTGCAGACTGCCGTCTTCACATGTCAGAACCAGAAGTGTCAAAAATGGCTTTATGAAGTTACAGCACCTGCTTGTTTTCAGCAAATCCACGAAACTGAGCAGAAAGCTGGAAAATAAAGAAAAGATTCATGCTTTAGCTTTGAAGATTTTCACATTAGTCCTGTTCACCTTTCTGAAAGACTTTTGGACAAGATAAAACGGAAGTATACAGGCAGATTACTGTATGGAGCTCACTGGGTTTAAACTTGTACGTATTGAAGCCAAAAAGTTGTGCCAGCTAAAGTAAGCAAATATGAGCAAACAGAAGAAATTAATGTGCATTGTTCATTCTCTTTCCATGCTCTGCGGATATAATCTACTTAGCTGCCCTGAGGCTAAATAATGCAAACAACTAAACACATTCATATTCAGGCAGTGTGAGTGATACATCTTGCCCAAGGACACAACATTGCACTTCAGCTTGTCAGAGTTGAGAACTAATAACTAAACTACAAAGATGCCATTCTGCCTCTATCCCATATTATTTATAGATTAGTTGATTGTGAGCATTTTGTTCACCAAAAGCCAGGAAGGGTGTTTGTTTTGTATTGTTACACTGTTGCAAAAAGTCAAAAAATTATATTGTACTTCTAGAGGTAAAGTTTATTTCTAAAAACAGTCACTAGTTTAAGGTGTACAGAAGTTTTAAGCACATGTGTCTTCCAAAAGGATAAAAAAAAAGTTCACATAAGTAGATAAATATTCATTTCTTTGCCACAATGACCCCATTAGACACAGACAAAAATCATGCCTCTGCAAACACCAAGGGTCTCATTTGTAAAACTTTGCTTGGAATTCTTGCTGAAAGTGTACATACAAACAAAATACTAACTTCTACAAACTTGATCAATTTTCATCTCTCTCTCCACACAGATCTTCTTCTGCCTCATCTCTGAAACTGCTCATTTCAGTCTCAGGTTGTCTTTTTTTATCAATCATAAACTTAAAGTAGAACATGACATATTTACCATTTGTATTGGTATGTATAAGAGTTCCTTTTCTGTCTTCTTCTTCTTCTTCTTGTTGTGGTTTATTGGCGGGTGACATATGGGCCAGAGTATCTCTTCTTCACTCATCTTTATATTCTTTTGCTGAGTTCTGACTGTCTTGTATCTTTTGTGCTGACTGAAACCAGCGTATAAAATATGATCTCTCTGCAGTGTTGGTTGCAATGTAGCATAATGTTCAACAGATACTTCCTGTCCTTTTTTACATCTGGGGTTTTCACTCCTAACAGCTCAACCACAGTGCCCCATAGAGGCTGGAGGAGCACATGCTACAGAGAGTCAAAATGGCTCCTACAATCAGAAATGGCTCATATTGTTCGGTTGATTTACAGTAAATCTGAATGTACAGCACTTTTTACAAGGAAAGTCATGAGATTAAAAGTCAAGTTCTGTTATAATGGTACAGCACACCAACACAGAACCTACACAGAATTGCATGCCCAATATGATGAGATGAGCAGATGAGAAATGAGAACATACAGAATGACATTTGAATCAGCCAAACAGACTGAGAACATTTGGAAGTCAAAATGAAACCATGTGATTCCTCATACTTACAAAATGGTGTTGGCCTCCATTTGCACTGCATTTAAACGCTGACAGATTATTAGTGCTGCAGTCATCGGAGGACAGCATGGGACTCAGTAAAGTGTGTGACATTCTCTGCATAGTAAAACATTCACCCATTTATTAACACTTTTAATTGGAGTCTTCAACTTTTAAAGCCTTCATCTCCATAAATGTTTGTATATAAAGCTAATTAAAATAGAGAAAATATATTTAGCCTATTCAAGAATGCTCACAAGCCTGTAGGCCCACAGTAAATTTGCACAAGGATTAGGTTCAATCACGCTGAATAGTTTTATGTTGCAGTCTTTGAAGCTAAAGCACGAGCCACTTCTTAGAAATAGCGCACTCTTCCGCAATTAGTCATCTGTCAACCTTGTGAGCGGTCAGCAGTTTTCAACATCCAGATGGGAGACATTTTGTTAGCTAATCGCCACAAGACAAATGTCGCTCTGCTCCTCGTACACCTATTCTTGCAGTCGTATATCCAGGCGTAGTTTTAATATATCTGCCTATGAATCATGCAGGAGACGGATCAGTGGATATTATGAGTTGTTTGTGACAGATTTAAAGTATAAATTATTGATTTCTGGTTCAATTTATTATTAATCCAGCGTTAAATAGAAAGTAGAAGAGTCAACAAAATCGATGTGGAAAGGAAAAGTTTTCCTCACTTAGGGGACATGATGATAGACTAGCAAAGTACGAAAAAAAAAAAAAAAAAAAAACACTTGTGGCTAGTTTTAAAGCTGTTGTACCTGAAAACACAAACAGAACTAATTAGAATACTGTATGTTTTGTTTTGTTTTTTTAACAGCAGTTCTTGTTTGCTCACTCACATAATACATTTGGAGTAAGATGCTAACAGGAGCTAACTCATGCTAAAAACATAAACCAGCTCACTTAATGAGATTTGGGGAATAATGTAGGCTTTTAGTAGACGTAGACGAAACACTGCAAAACTCAAATAGATGTAGAAGGAACACTGCAAAACCCAAATAGCTTTGCCATTACACTATCTGATTTAAAGCTAATTAATGACAAAGAAGGGCACAGGGACTTCAAACAAACAGAAGCATTTCAATTTTTTTATTTGAAGCCCTTTTCACAACTAAGCTAACAGAAACTAGCCACATGTTAACAACATAAACACTCATGGCGCTTATGAGCACAATTCACCTTTTATTAGACTTAATGAGACATAAACGACACACACCATACAGATACTTTCACAATAAAGTAAAAAGTGGGCTTTTGGGCTTTCTATTGTCCCCAGATTAAAGTAAAGAACATAATTAGAATGTACTATACTGCTCTATGTTTGGTAGACATGTAAATTAATTCACTAAACTAAACTGTGAATCAGACAAATCAGTTATCTTATGTCATGCCCTGGGCGCTACAAGCTCATAGCAGTCAACAGACAGAAAAACTCTTTTCTAAGATTGGGGCAATATTATGGCCTTTTAAGTTTATCATTAAATCCATTAGATGTGAAAAAGCAATTTCTGCCAAAAGCCTCCAGATTCTTGTGATGTTCAGTAAACCTGTCCTCAAGCTATTGGCGTGTTACACTTTCAGTCAATAAAGTGCCTTCATAACTTTGAGCAGGTAGTGATAATGGGACACCACATCCATTCAAAAGCTAGTGTGCAGGATCAGATGAGGTAACACAGGAGGAAAAGTTAGTCCGTTCAACCCAAATGCTCCAAAAAACATTCTTCCTTTTATTCTTATATCGTGTTCACTGTGAAAGTTTATGCACAACCATACGTCAGCAATAATAAAAAAGGACAAAGCAGGATGTTGGGCCGACTTTTCTTGCGGTGCCCATTACTGGTTTACAGTTTAAAAATCCAACTTGACCAGTCAACGTGCATAAAGAGGAGCTGGTTTTGGAAAGGACTGTGTCTGCTGTTTATTTAGAAACCAGCGTTTGACCCATGTTACCACCAATAGAGCCGGTCAATTATATTTTTCAATCCACAAACAACTGGATTAGCATTCCCTGCATTTGTGAAAAATCATTTTACGCTTTTTTACAAACCCGATAATGGGTTTGTTGACCTTTATCATCTGAATAAACCATCCAAGACCCCTCTTTTAAAGGTCATTTGTAGCCCTCTAATTAAATTAATTACAACTAGACTTGTGTTAGTTTTCAAGGCAGGACTGTGGAAATGTAGCATGGGGAATACACTTGTTTCCAACGTTAAGGAGTGAAGAGCATAATATTATTTACTCATTGAATCATTTTGAATAGCAAAAAGTGCAGCTAATGTTATGATAATGCCTAACTGATCTGCATTAAGAAACAAAGTCAAGAGTGTAAATCGAACATCTGAATAATTTTGTTGAGTGACTTTCTCTTACAAGCCACACAAATTGATGTTTAATGGATGTACACACAGGCCCAATTTCCCTGGCAAAAATCAAAGCGTTATTGTAATGGTGGGCCAGATAGGAGTTAATTAACTGATAATGCCATTTCTATTCAACCAGATGAAAGGGGGTGAATAGGAATGAAAGACCGGGTCGAGGAGAGCAAAATGGACGTCTTTCTGATCTCTAAGAAAAAAGGCGGATAACTCCATTTGTCCTGATTAAGTTGCACATTGAATGCTAACAATGCAGAGTAGCTATTAGCACAGCTGCCACAACAACAGCCTTCATCTGGGAAGGATTTAAACAAACGTAATGACAGGAGTGTGGGAGCAAACAATGTATGTCACGGAAAAGACTTTGATCAGAGCTGGATGAATTCTATAATTATTTCTTATGGGTTTTTTTTTTCCCAAAAGGCCTTGAGCGAGACAAAACAAGCAATAACACAGTGAAACAGGCAAGGTCAGCTACTGAATTATGACCACTGACACATGACTACCACATCCGCTGCTTTTCACACCATGTTTCACGTAAGAAAATGTGTGGGATTTCTGAATAACACTCAATCATTCCACCTCTAAATTGGAATCAAACGAGCCTAGCATCAAATGTCCATTGCGCCATTTTGTCCATCTGTGACAAAATGATTTTGATTGTCAAGTCTTTGCCTGGTGTTTACTCGAACTGTGGATGCAAAAAAGGAGTGGATGTATCACTATTAAAGCCTTTGTGTAACAGAGGAAGAAAAAAGTGTAGTTAACATCAGACTAATAATATGACAATAACATTTCCCCACACATTATACCTAAGAACCTAGGAAAAAGAACTGAAATGTTTTATTGGTGCAGTATTTTACAAGGTAGGTCAATTGAGAAGACGTTCTCATTATATAACATATTGGCCACTTAGAATATAAAAACTTTAAGCTTTGTGCAATTAGAAATGCCAAGGATTTTTATTATCACCTGAGAGAGTTGAACAGCCCAATAGTGAGTGTATTACAATTTTGGAAATGCAATAAAATGATATCTTCATTCTGCAACACAAAGACTTAAGATTGAGTTAGAGAATCTTTGATTAACAATTGCACAATTTAAACCAGGTTTGCCTGACCAATGATACATACAGTAAGTTAGTTCAATTCTCATTTGTTGCATTTTATTGTCCTTGAAGCCATCAGTTCATTGGCGACTTCTCGGCAGGATTTTGGTGTCTTCGTGATGATGGAAAAAACAAAACATTACTAAAAATCCAACACTGCAATCTTCAAAGAGACGCTGAAGAAATGAATGCCTTTATAGTTGTGAACCATGTGTTAGTTCATTGCTTATATGAATATAAATTGATCGTCATTACATCCCAAGCGTAAATAATAGAAGCGTTTGTCACAGACATCCCTCGCTTGCCGACAAAATAACATTCTTAGCCTGTATGCATGGCTTCTGATCAACTTCTCATCCAGGCACGACAAGGCGGTTTTATCTCCTCTCTGGCAGTCGAGGAACAATGTGCTTTATTCCATTACAGTGTAAATCCAATCTCATGCTTCACAGTGTGTGCAGAAGAGGCGTGTGGACCGCTGAAGGAGCCAACGAGATGGCGCCTGGAAATGTTTGACACAAGTCCCAGATTCCCCTGAAGTAGCAGGTCATCAGCGGAGACGGGGAGGATTTGAATCAATTAGCAAATCAATTAAGAGCTTTATGGGCCCTCTGCTGCCATTATGGTTTTACAGTACATGTGTTACGGACTTAAAAGTGCACCATTGGAAGGATAAAGATTGGAGTGTTGCCAATGACAACTGTGAGGTCAAACAAGATAAAGGGATTCAAATAATGGACACCTTTATCCAATTACAGATGGAAGAAGTAATGAACATTGCCAATAAGCCCACTTAAACATAAACAGTGTATTACCTTTTGATTAAAACTTGTTTATATTTGGTCGGACTTAATCAGAATCTGGATGTGGAATAGAATTAGAAACATTAAAAGCTGGGATACTTAATATCTTTAAAACATACTGTTGAGTGCATTTTGTTTGACATTTTACGTATTAGAACATAAAAACACATTTGTTTATTGAGAGGAGGAGAAATAAAAGTATTTCTCAGGCAACCCTCCAGTTTTGTTTTTGACTAGGAACATGATTAAAATCTCTAAAAAGTAAATATGCTTAATGTGTAGTTGAAATGTGTTGAATTAATCCTTAGCTCTCACAAACCCCTTACCACACTGTAAATATGTGCATAGCTTTAGAACCACTTTTATAAGACCCTGCTCACACAAAGCCAAGCTGAGCAAAAAATATTTTACCTGCACCTCACATCAGCCACACACAATCAAGCCTTTCAGGAGTCTGAAAAAGAACATTTCTAAAACCAGGTTCCGAAGTGGAAAGATTTTAAAACACCAGCTTCCAGTTCCCACTTCCAGGAAAATAGAATCTGGGATCTTTCCCTCTTCTCCTGTTTAAAAATGCGCTGGAACATCATTTGAACTGGTAAATACCACTTGCAAACTGGGACTTGGTCGAGGTAGTCTGTTTTGAACTTTTGTCATGATGTTCTGAAGATATCTGAAGCAACAATACATTTGCTTTGTCTCTTCATAGATTTTACAATATCCATATTGTTCTTTTTTTTTACATTTAGCAACTTTTCTATGCATGTTCAGTGTCATTTCTTCTTCTAGTTTTGTGACTTTCTGCGTTAACATCACAGCACCACACTCTGGTCAGTTTCAGGTACTGCAGCAGCTCCAGGCTGTTTTAGTGACTCATGTGGATGCTCACAAATACTGATCCAGATCTTTGTTTATGCAAATCGTTTTCAAAATTATATCTTTTTTCTCTTTGTAGACAAGGCCTAAGTGTTTTTTTAACCTTGTGACAAGTTTTCTCACTTGTTTAATTTGTAATCTTTTGTTGTCTTGCATGTTGTCTCATTTTAAGTGCTCAAAAATGTCCTGCTCTCTCCAATCCCTTTTCCTGCCCACATCCCGTTACTTTGATGTGATGTGATACATTAAGATTTTGAGTGACACGTGGTTAAAATTGTCACATGACAATGTAAAAATATTATTTGATAATAGTATTTCATGATAAGCCGAATATGTCTCCTTTGAGTTAAAGTTAAATCACTATTGAAATATGAAGGCATCATTTTGTAACTTTGTCTACCGTAGAATTTGTTTGTATCTACTTTCTGTTCACTTTTGGTTCAAGGCTGTGAAAGGACTGAGGGCGGTTAAGAAAATAAAGTTCACCTGGAAGACTCATCACTCAAGTAAGTTCAATATGTTGGTGTAAATACAGCTCCCAAACACCTCGGGGCCGACTACTCACGCCCTCATTTTGTCTGAAGGGATATCCTAAACAGGCGTTAGAGCGGGACCAGACGCAGACAGGTGCTGAGTCCACATATTGCTTTATCTCCCATTTCTGATTAGACAGAAGCCCTCACTTCAGCAAAGCGGGCCGACGCAGCATCAAAGACGATGTAGGCGAAACACGTCCATTTTAATTAGACTGAGAACAAACACCACACCTGGAGCATAATACTGCTACTGATGTGGGCGAAGTGAGTCTGTGGCTTTGGCAGCGCTCAGAGGCTGGCGTGGGGCAGCTCATTACAATAGAGAAGTTTATGAGAATGGAAAAGATCTAGCTATACTCTCAGCACTGCTTAGTTTGATCCATGCATTTGGAATTTTATCTTTTGGAGATGATTTGGGTTTGGGGATGTGATTTTTCTGTTGAAGGGTCTTTACCTAGTTCAACCGTGTGGCATTAAATGTACAGTACAGACCAAAAGGTAAGGTAAGGTAATTAAGGACAATGTACAATTACATTTAGCACAAAGGCAGAGATGCTTGTACCAGATTGTAGCTTACAGCTAATTTCCATCTGTAGTCCTGGGGAGGGAGGCACATTGGACATGTCTTTAGTTGTAGGAGGAAACCGGAGTACCGGAGGAAACGTACGCAGACACGGGAAGAACATGCAAACTCCACATAGAAAGGTCCCGGGGGGCCCAGGAGTCGAACCCGGGACCTTCTTGCTATGAGGCCAGAGCGCTATACGCTGCCCCCACCGTGTCGCCCAAAGCTTGGACACACCTTATCTTTCAAAGAGTTTTCTTTATTTTCATGACTATGAACATTGTAGATTCACACAGAAGGCATCCAAACCATGAATGACCAGGAAGAAGAGTGATGGGTGCTGCGCCAGATGAGCTGGCCTCCACAGTCACCAGACCTGAACCCAATCGAGATGGCAGAGTGAAGGCAAAAGGCCCAACAAGTGGCAAGCATCTCTGGGAACTCCTTCTAGACTGTTGGAAGAGTATTTCTGGTGACTACCTCTAGAAGCTCATCAAGAGAATGTCAATAGTGTGCATAGCAGGAATCAAAGCAGCTTCTTTAAAGAACCTAGAAATATGACATGTTTTCAGTTGTTTCACACTTTTTGGTTATGTAGCCTACCATACTTCTACAATGTTCATAGTCATGAAAACAAAGAAAACTCTTTGAATGAGAAGGTGTGTCCAAACTTTTGGTATTTTTGTGAAGACAAGTAAGATCTGCTGAGAGGTGATCTGCTCACAGTGAGAACTTATGTAAAGGTACTTTTCATGCAACTGTCTTTGAGCAAGAACTTCCAAACATTTACACTTATACACTCATGCACTTGCCTATTATAGTGCACCATAATTATTGAAAGTATTAATCTAAAATGATTATGTATATTCACCTGTTTGCCCCTGAGTATTTGTAATAAAACAATGCTCTCCTCTCGGTGTAGCATGAGCAGCCTTGGCACATGATCCTACATTCTGCATAGTCGATGTGAACGGCCCTGACTGCCTGTCATCTTCAGTGGACTCACACTTCAGCTTCTTCTGTGAACCACCTCCAGTCACTCAGCAAGTGTGCTTTGGCTCCAACACCAGGATTCAATTAAAATGTAAATTCCCACTAAGCTGATAAACAAGAACAAGTTATGGTGCAAGTTCCATGGTGCAGTTCAGAGGCGGTGAACAGACGAGTTTGGTAGTGCTCATAAGGAAGAATGTATTATTCTCAAACAAGCACACCTTTCTGAATGCTTCAATTCATCAAACAGTTGCAAAGTTCAATGCATTTATTCACAAACACCTCCACAAAAAGCTAAAAATGGTATCAGACTGTAAAGAGAGAGCACCAAGGTTCATTTAGGCATTTTCAGAAATTAAGTGAATTTCAAATATGACCACTGGTGAAAAGTAACCAAAGTAAAAGTACTATACTTTTACACTACATTTAAGAGCAGACAGCTGCACTTTCTATTCCACCACATTTTTGGTTGTAATGAAGGTTTATTTTATATAACGGTCATGGTGACATTCTTCCAAAAGGATGGGCTTGGTTAAGGGGAAAAAAAAAAAACATATAGAAATGATTTTAGACACTTCAGGTTTTGTTCTATTGAGCTGTCAGCTACAGCATCACTATATTCAATCTGTTCACAGGCCCTTAAAATGCACTGTTTATTCTAAAAAATAACATTTTCAGTAAGTTCAGTAAGTACATTTTTGCGAGTGATATTTGTTTTTTACCTGAGCAGTTTTTTGGTGATTGGAACAGTGAAAAGTGGGCTTAAATTTTGGCACGTCACTAGTTTCTCATACATGGATTTTTTTGGCCACTAGCACAGCAAGTTTTTTGGCCACAAATGTGTTCCCATCACTGCACACAACTTTTTCTATGATCTATGAAACTGCAGGTCAGAGAAGAATCCCAAATAAGCAAGATTATATCAAAAACTAAAGAACTTTATGAGGTGGTAACCATTAAGTATACATAGAGATTTGGGAGTCTGGAAGATATAGTAAAAAAAAAAAAATCATTCTTGTTTCAAACACATTTCCTCAGAGCGCTTCAAATCTTATCTACCGTATTGACAGCTTGCAGACTGTCTCTATCTTTCTGGCACCTAGACTTTGAAGTTTGTCTCTACACCGTCAAACAAGGGAGACAAAGTTGTATTGAGTCAACAGACTTCTGCAGGCTGACGGCTGTTTCACGCCTGGGCGCTGAAGGGCAGATGCAGAAAAGTCTGGGCTGATTCTCTGCAACTGGAGCAGACAAATGGTTTGCATCAGTACGCACAAGAATCAGGCCCCGAGTTTTATCTGTCTCCAGGTTACTGAAAAGTGTTGGTTTAAGTAAGAGTTTCACAAAGTTTCACATCCGAACATCGACTTTTAATTTTTTCACAACAGAACATAAATAATCTAACATTCCTTTTCATGGAGCAACTAAACTTTGTTAACTTAAAGAAGATTGTTTTTCCCTATGTATATCTGCTATGAATCTAGACTATAACTTATGAAGATCAGTAATCTACATTTTGTTCAGTGTATTGATCTAAAAATAAATCTTAGAAAGGGGAATTGGTTAAACTGGAAATCTGGTAGACTCCATCCCTTCATTTTAAAATAACTAACAAGCAGCACCTTTTTAAATGACTTTTTTTTTTGTTTAACCTGGCTACATGACATTTTTGAGCTTCATGTATTACTTGGAATTGGTAGGTAGCGGGTGATAACACGACTTTTCTGATTTGAACATCAACTGCAGAACAATTCAAGATTAATCAAGAATGCGTGAAACAATCCAAATACAAACAATGAGAGAACACTGTTATGACATGGTTAGGAACTTAAGAAAGTGGATTTTACATGGGTCTAGAAATCGTTTTAAAGACTCGCTAAAAGAACAAAGGTTGTATGGACAATATTTGATAAAGCTCAATCAAAAAGAATTGTAAAGAGCTCAGAAAAATACCTATAAAATGTTGCCTGTCAATCAATATCACACTGACTGTAACTGACTGTTCCGATAACAATGGGCAGTGGAACATGTGCATCAGTTGAAAAAAGTACTCACAGATGCTGGATTTGCCTTGCCTTAGAAAATCATCCATCCAAACATGCACTTTCTTATTACCTGCTTGTTTGTGTATTGCTTGGCCTGACATTTCTGACAGTATGCTATTGAACTTGTCTATCTTCCATTTATTCAAGCAAATGTGTTTTCATTGCGAAAAGTAATTTGAAAACATGGATTCGTACTTGTAGCTTGTCATCGAGAACTGTGAATGTTTGATGCTTATTCCTTTTCAACCTGATCTCACTAGAACGTGTATATATACTATGATATAACAAGATATGTCAATAGTGTATGATTAGCACGATTTCTATCTCTCCCATTTCTATGATGGTTGTAAAGATGTGTTCTTATTTATGAATATTAATGAAATCCTGATCCTAATCTTAACTTACCCCAAGACCCAGCCCTAAACTTATCCATTTTAGTAACTTGAAGTCTAACCTTAGCCGTTACACCTAAAGAAAACGGCCCCACATGGTTTCAACCAAAACTGCAATACGGCTTAACATATATACACAAAAAAGGCCTGAAATCATGCTTATCCTACGCTATTGAGTGTTGTGGAATGTATATGCTTTACTGTGATGCTGTCTTGCAACATTAAATAAAGAAGCAATATCTTTTTTGTTGTTTTGTGTAAACTAAATGGAAAAGGAGTTTTGTCTCTATAGTGTCTCACCTCAAATAACAGAAGTAATCTTCATATTCAAACATTAACACTTAAATCAGCTGCTTAAAGGCTGTATGGAGGATTTTCAAAAAACATTTGTTGCAAGTCTTGGTCAAAAACAGTTGCATAGATTTGTAACAGCCTTGTACTTATGCTAAACAAAAAAAGAATTATAATAATTATAAACTGTGGACATGATGAGGCCAGTAAAACGTTGACCAATAGAAAACGAGGTACATCGTTATCTATTGGCCTGTTAACCTGTCAAGCAAACCCTCAGTGTTCCTAAGTAACTCATTGGCCCAGTTGCAGCGAAGGGCGTGGCCCTGGGAGGGGAAACACATGTGCATTGTTTGAAAAACAGCAAGCAGCTGTTGGATTTGAAAAATCCTCCATACAACCTTTAATTATACTTTACATTTGAATAAGAGTTACAGAAGTTTCACTATACGCCAGTGATTCTCATACTTTTTGTCCAGAGTACCCCATAAACTTAGTTTCACTTTCCATGTTAGGTAAATAAATAGGTTTTCTAGTGGTATTTTATCGATTATTATTAATGTATGCTATTGATAATAATGAAAGAAAAAAAAACACTTTAAAATTTACCACAAACTACTTTTTAAAATTCTGACTATATTAAATTTCACTTTCTTTAAAAGTATTTATTTCAAGTACCCCTGCATTAAATACCCACATGTCTTCATACTCCTCATTGTAAAACACTACAATCATTTTGTACAGAGGTCAACTGCAACACAAGAATTTTCATTTATTTGCTACATTTTTGTGTTTGTTGCACCTTGCACTTTATACAGTACAAAGGATTGTGTTTTAATATCTGTTGACGACTGTAAAATGATAAAAGCTGACAGGTGCTGCACTCGCCTTTCACCTGACACACACACATCCATCCTCGTGGACTATGACACTTGTCTTCTCTGCTGTCAACAAGTCATGGCGTCTCCACCTTCTGCACCACGAGGAGAAAGAATGAACCGTCTTATCAGCCCTCCGCACGTGTGAAAACTAATCCTGATGACAAATGACTGAATATCTTTACCACATTATATATTATATACAAAACAATTTAACCTTATACAATTCAAGAGGAGCCTCACTTTAAGACATACAGTACGTGTCCCAAGAAGAGATATAAAGCTTATGTTATGGTTCATTATCATGTCATTTTCATTATTCACACCAAACTCTGTCTGCAAAGTATGTAATCAGTTTGCTTGGGAATCTACAAATGGTGTGTCCACTCTATAAAAATCCCTAAACACAGTGACATTGTGGGTTCAATCCCCAGGCACATCACATTCTGAGTGACTCCACCTGACATACTCTCCAAACATCAAGACAAATTGGAATTCCTCAAATAGATAAATATGTTCACAGCTTGTCCAAGTGTCCTCTACTTAATAATGCTACTGGGATACTCTTCCAGCATAAACTTTGAAATAGTTTCCTGTCCCTACAAACTGCAAATTCACAATAAATGTTTGTATTTTCTGTTCATCAATGTTTAGTACTGGCTCTTATAGCTAATGTTTGGTACGGTTCAATTTAGCTAAATATGGTTCTGATGAAAAAAGATTGTTTTAAAGAAAGTTCTAATTTTGTCCTTTCTGTGCCAGTTTGACAGAGTGTAGTAGTATCAGAGATTACGTTAGCCGGCACCTGCCGGTCTTTGGCCGGTAAAATGTGCCGTTGACCGGAAAAAATAGACGTCCCCGTCAGCTTGACCGGCAGAAATAATAGGCGAAAAAATAAAAAGTCGAAGAAAAATGAGGTATAATACATGATTTACTGTAGACTATTTCATGATAATTCCACATTAGTTTGTTCTGTGGTCAGTGCTGGCGCTGCTCAGGTTCAGAAACTAAACAAGGCTCGCGCTGATAGCCTACACGTAACCCTGGTGCTGTTCGCAGATGATTGACAGGTGCTCAGAGAAACGAGCGCGTGCTCGTAGTGCTGCGTAGACCATGCTTTTTTTTATTCTCAGCTCAAAACAAAATGTTTTACTCGCGTGTGAATACAGTGGCTTAATACGCCAAGTGAAGAGAATTGGTGAATGTAATGAAAGTGCGTCGTTTATGAAGTGGAGAAAAAAAAGGGAAAGTGTAGAGGCAGACGGGGGAAGGCACGCGTCTCTCTTGAAGATTTGCTGATCAGCGTCAGCGAAACAGACGAGTTGCCGCTGGAGACAAACAGGTACAACACTTTATACGTGAAGCCTATCATTAAGACCTCGCGCTGAACTCAGAAATCTCCGGTTTAAAAGTGGGCTGCGTGGTCCCGATGCGCTCCGGGCTTAAGCCCCCGTGTGTCGTCTCAGACACACGGGGGTTGATCTTGGCCCGGGTCCAGCGCGTGCGTTGTCCCGGGCTCCTGGCTCAAACACACGGGGATCACGCGGACTAATGCTCTGGTTCAGTCCGCAGACGGGCGCGAATCAAAGCGCGTGTCATCATTATGATAAGTAAAAGTTAAAGACACCTCATTAACAACGACCAATTTTCGCTTTAAAATAGATACTGTTATGCAGGCGAAAGCACGTAGGTTACTGCCAAAATTCACGTGCTGTTGTTTGCATAAGACAATAATATGTGACCGGTTGTTCTCCTAATTGACCGGAATTTCCAGACCCCGCCGGTCAAAGTGACCGGCATAAAAAAAGTCTAGCGTAACCTCTGAGTAGTATAACTTTTTACATACTTTAACCACGTGCTTTAATAGACTTGTCACTTTATCATGAAATTGAGGGAAAGAGCAGGAAGGACATTCAGCAAAACCTCCAACGACAATGTATTTACACAGGGGAACAGTGAGGGGAGCACTACTACTGAAGTTACTTAGTTTTGGTTTATGCTAGCATACATTTTCTTTCAAAATAGGAACAAACAAAGTAAACCTCAAATTAGTAGAATAACAATATTACAGTGTAACTTTCTGGAGGTGAAAAGTCTACACCAGGGCTATTCAACTTAAGGCCCAAGGCACATTAAATCCGGCCCCCTACCAATCCAATCCAATCCAATCCAATCCAACTTTATTTGTATAGCACATTTTATAAACAAAATAGTTTCCAAAGTGCTGCACATAATAGCAAAATATACAAGTCAGCAAAATAAAATAATATATACAAAAAACAATTTATCAAAAAGACATGAATTAAAAAACAATAAATAAAAGCTGTGCAACTTCTAAAATAAATAAATAAATAAAAATAAAAGCACAATTTAAAAAAGTAATAAAATAAAATAAACCAAAATAATAAAAGACAACAGAGGACCATACAACTCACGCGGTGTTAAAAGCCAGAGAATAAAAGTGGGTCTTAAGACGAGACTTAAAACACTCCACAGTGGAGGCAGATCGAACATGGAGGGGCAGAGCGTTCCAGAGCTTAGGGCCCACCACAGAGAACGCTCTGTCCCCTCTGGTTTTAAGTCTCGTCTTAGGCACCACGAGCTGGAGCTGGCTCTCGGACCTCAGAGCGCGCGTTGGCGTGTAAATTTGGATGAGGTCGAGATGTAAGTAGGTGCCAGTCCATTCAAAGCTTTAAAAACAAACAATAAAATTTTAAAATCAATTCTAAAAGTAACAGGAAGCCAGTGCAACGACGCAAGGATTGGTGTGACGTGGTCTCGTTTTTTGCTTCCTGTTAAGAGCCGAGCTGCGGAGTTTTGAACTAACTGCAAGCGATAAAGTGCATTTTGATTTATTCCTTTGTAAAGAGCATTGCAGTAGTCTAGACGAGTAGAAACAAACGCGTGTATAACCTGCTCAAAATCTTTAAAAGATAAAAAAGGTTTCACTTTGGCTAAAAGACGAAGGTGATAAAAACTAGATTTCACAACGGAATTGACCTGCTTTTCAAGTTTAAAATCACAGTCTAGAGTGACGCCAAGGTTGGTGGCTGAGGATGGATTAACCCCTCGAGGGGACCCATGTCCATGAGGGGTCAATAGGGCCAAACATTACAATTTCGGTCTTGCCCTCATTTAGATTTAAAAAGTTTTGAGCCAACCAAACCTTGACGTCACTCAGACACTGAAAAAGGGGTGTCAGGGGGCTGCTATTTTTGCTAAGTGGCATGTAAATTTGGCAGTCATCTGCATAAAAATGATAAGAGATACCATGCTTTTTAAAAATCTGGCTTAGGGGGAGGATGTAAAGTGCAAAAAGTACAGGCGCAAGAATAGAGCCCTGGGGGACTCCACAGTGAAGCGGCGCGAAGGACGAGGTGGAGTCCCCTAGTTTAACACAAAAAGATCTCCCCGACAGATAAGATCTGAACCAGTCCAAGGCGGTCCCCCTGACACCAACACAGTTTTCAAGACGATTTAAAAGAGTTGCATGATCCACTGTGTCAAAAGCAGCAGTCAAGTCTAAAAGCACTAAAATGGCAGAACTGCCAGAATCAGTCATTAAAAGCAGGTCATTAAAAACCTTTAAAAGTGCTGACTCGGTGCTATGAAAAGCTTTGTAGCCTGATTGGAACAAATCGAATATGCTCTGTGCATTTAAAAATGACTGCAATTGCATTAAAACACTTTTTTCTAAAATCTTTGAGAGAGAAGGAAGCTTAGAGATTGGTCGATAGTTGGAGGGAATGCCAGAGTCGAGGCTGGGTTTTTTAAGTAAGGGTTCAACCACAGCTTGTTTACAAAAACTGGGCACTATCCCTGAAGTGAGGCTGCTGTTTACTATCTGCTGGACATAAGGGCCGACAGTTGACCAGGTCTCTTTGAAAAGGCGTGAAGGGACAGGTCTGTGGGACTAGTTGAAGGTTTAAGTTTATTGACAATATTTGTAAGAGAGGACAAGGAAACTGGTTTAAACTGTTGGACTAACTGATGTACCCATCTTTCATTTGATGGAAAAATATTTGTTTTTCTTTAATTTTATGTTACTATGTACTAGTTAAGACCTGGTTTGTTCCTGGTTTAGACAAAAGATTCTGGTTTAGTCTTTGTTCAGGGCTGGTTGTATGTACCTAGTCATGTCCAAGCTTAGTTCTGGTTCAATACTGTGGTGGTCGTTTTGTGGAATAATGTTGGCAATATTTAGTTTTACCCCCAAAAAGTTAGCAATGTTAAAACAGATAGAATGTTGTAAAAGTTTTTTGTGACACACGTATTTTTTTTTTAATCTAATGTGGTACTGCATCATTTATCTCTGGCCCACAGACCAAGACCCCAACCAAATCTGGCACTTGGAAAATCTAGTAGAAAGTTAAAAACTTACTTTGGAACATTGCTAATAACGATAAATGTGTGCTATCGTAAAGATTCCCTAACTTTTCAGACTGTTCAAAAACAACTGTTCCAGTGACTAGGGACCCGAGAATTCAGTACAACATCTTAATGACCAAACCTTTTTATTTTTCAAAAGCTACACAGTGCATCTTTAAGCAACCTGAATATATATTATGATTTATTTATTTTGTATTATTTTAAAAACACTTTATCTAGCATTGCCTAAAGATCAAATTCAGTCTGTAAACTGTCATAACTGTTGGAGAGCGTACGACGAAACGCTCTGAGGTAGAAAATCAATCTCAGACTCCGGGTGACATCTTATCCATCCTCACCCTGGACAGGAATGTGCTTTGTGGCTGAATTTCAAAGGTGTGGTGTTTCCCCTGCGCTTACATACGTCCCCTTTAAAACACATGTAAGCTGATCCTCTTCACGCACCTACAGTATGAGGCCACAGGAGCATTGTGCAGAAGAGCAGACACACAGGCACTGCTGGTAATTTCGTCGTCTCCCTGCGGCCTTCAGGACCTCGGTGATGGGGGAACTGGCTTGTACTACCCTTGAAGGCAGATCTGTTTTCATTATACAGCTGTTTATGCCCAGATGTAATGATTAAAACGCTTTGCAAGATGGATCGCTGACGGTTTTTCCAAGATGCAAATATTCTCTATGCTAAACATCAATTACTCAAGGCTGTGCTCTGCGGAGAACAGCGGTGACACACACATGGCTTCATTGACTTTACTGAGGATCGGACTGACATGTGTGAATCAATCAAGAAGCAGCGGCTTGACGTGATGCTTATGGGTTTCTTTTAATTTACATATTTTGTCACTGAGAAAACAAGTTGAATTACTACAAGACCAGGTTATAAAGTCTTCCTAATGAATTCAGAGCTTAATCAGCCTGTATTCTCGTTTCTACTGCTGTCAGATTATTCAGGTTCATTCATCAAAACGAGATTCAAAACATTTCCAATTGTCAATGATCAGGTTTTTAATCAAGAAGTCAATAGACAATCCTGACAAGTTTGGTGCAGAATTCTGAGTTTATGACTATGTTTTGAATATTTGCAGATTATGAAGCTTGAACAAGTTTTTCATCTTATGTTTTTATATCGAAATAAGACATTTTATGTGCAAAATGTCCAGATTTGCAAATATCGGTGCAAGCAAAATGGACAGTGTGAAAGATTGTGTTGATTAATTGTTGACATATTGGATACAAAGGTTTTTATGGAGGAATTTTTTGATTCTTTGATTTTAAATAGATCTAAAAGCATAATTTTGTAATTAAATGTCTTTGTTACAGAAAATAAATAATGACAATATGTATGTGCACAGTAGCAGAGTGGTTAGAGCTCTGGCTTCCCAATAAGGAGGTGTGGGTTCGACTCCCGGGTCGGACCATATCAACATCTCACGATCTCTCTGGGTGGAGTTTGCATGTTCTCCCTGTGTCACCGTGGGTTTTTTCCAGGTACTCTGGTTTCCTCCCACCTCCAAAAAAAACATGTTTAGGTAGATTGGGCATCACTGTAACTGAGAGTGAATAGTTCTCTGTCTAACCCTGCGACGAGTTGGCCACTGTCCAGGGTGTTCCTCCGCCTAAGGCCCAAATTACTGGGATAGGCTCCAGTCACCAGCAGCAACCCCTAAGAGATCAAGGGGTAAAAAATGAAGGAATCTATATGTGTGATTGCATGGTCACGGATATGATGACAAGCACTTTGGCCTCATCGCAGGAAGGTCCTGGGATCGACTCCTGGACAGTCTGCATGTTCTCCCCGCGTCTGCATAAGGTTTTTTCTCCAGTTTCTCCTACCACAAAAAACATCTCTGCAGCACCTCACCTTTCCCTGAGATGAAAATAGGTTGTAAAACTTTAGAATCTGGTACAAGCCATCTGTATCAGTGTGTTTAATGTGATGTCTTATTGGTATTATTTATCTTGGAGTTCCTTTTCTTGTCTGTTTCTATAGAAAAACTGCTTCTATAGCTTTATTTCCTCTCGTTATGAAATATAATAAACTGATCTTCATTAAAATGTTTCATTTTAACTTGAAATTAATTGAATCATGAATTTAATGTTCCACCTCCAACAGTTACATGGTGTCACACACAATTAGAATGTTTTACTAAATGCAAAGCAAATATTAAAGGTTCTTTCAGGTATTTACTTGCTTTGCGAAAGAATCAATACAAATGCAAATGTGGTTTGAACTTTAGACTAATTGGACTGACGTTCAATACTTTTTAATACCAGACAGTCAGCCATTTTGCTTTAATAAGAATATAATATAATAATAATATATAAACAAACAAAAAAAGTTACTGATAAAAACAAGGACTATTGCCAAAATAGCTACAAAAAGGAATAATGCTGTAAATGCCATTAAATATTTATTGCAAAACAAAAACACTTGACAGTAAGATTTTAAAACATAAGATAAATATAGCAATTAAAGTTGATTTATCTAATAAAATAACTATGTGATTTGATAAATGTGTTTCTAACTAGCTTTTTAGTGGTTATACTGTATAAATCTAACATTATCCTAAAAATCTTAAGAATTTTACAGAAGCTAGCCCAACATAACTAAAAGAAACTGTTTCTGTCTCGTCAAAAAGTTACTCTTCTTATTTTCAGTCTTGTGTTGCTTAAGTATTGATTCCACATGCCTAATCCAAGCCCTAGATTGTCTGATGTCTGTGAATTTGTATGCATCAGATGAAAGATAAGAGACATTTTCAAACTTTCATCATCTCTGTACATTACACAAGAGGCCCGTGGATTGATCTTAATCATGCCTCAATACTGTTTTCTATCTAGAATCATGCACAAAAGTCAGTGGTGTTTTCATTAGCCTCCATCTGGAGATAGAGAGAAAACAGCATCAATCTTACTTGACAAAGCTTCAGAAGTTCGACTAAAAACAGATGAGCTTTATCTGTTGTACAACACTTCCCTCTAGTGGGAAATAAAGTCATGACAATTCAGTAGCTTAGAAAAGTAGAGTTTACTTTTGCATTATAAAGGCCTACATGTAACACAACACAGTAACAAACTTATATACATTTAGTTCATACAAAATTGGTCAGGAAAATCAGTCACACCAACACAAGCAAAAGTAATTACGATATGAAGAGAAGATATTAAAATCAGAGGCTACTTTTGGTTTGGGTGGAAAATGAAACTACAGGACAGGATTTGAAATGTGAAACTTAAATACATCTTGTGAAATGTTTTAGCTGAATTTATTAGGCTGTGAATAGCTGAAGTCACATGTAAAAATCACACATCCAAAACTAGAGTATAGACAACAAATATCGTAGCAAACATGGACAAAGTTGAAAAAATACATTGATTTTACTGCAAAGTTGAAAGAAGCAGCTGTATTCCCTTTATCATCACTTTCAACTCGAGCTAGAAAGGCACTTGAATGTCTTACAAAAAGCTACACAGTTTGGTTGAATTCTCTCGCATTGGCAATATAAAATAGTTGACTAAATAAATATTCTAAGTCAATTGAATATGTCGTGTACTGCATATGCACTGATTGGATTGTAACACATGTGAATAGATAAGTAACTTGATATAAGTGAATGATCATGAAATTAAGATGTTTCACAGCAGTAGATTGTGGACAGCTTGAAAAGACTTGAATAGATTAGGCTGTAACAAGAACCCATAAGTAGAGTCCGTGGAAAGGCAAATCGGCATTGAGACGGTATCAGAGTGAAGCGTGCTAGGCTTGGTTCTCGGGTTCTGCTGCTGCTGGAGGAGGAACATGTCTCGGTGGAGATGGAGTATAAGGAGGCGGGGCTTCTGTTACACTGATAGAGTCTGCTGCTCCTTCTCTTGCTGCTGCACTGTTGTTGTGGGTGCACTCGCTGTAGGGAGGTGGTTTTAGCTCGTCTTCTGAAACAAACAACACACATAGAATTGAATCGTTTTTAACTGCTAAGACATGATGAATACAATTAACTTAAGACAGAAGCCAGTTAAAAATACTCACATATTAGTATATTTTTTAATAAATTCACTGTTAGCAGGTTTTTAACAAGTGATGCTGATACGAACAGGAATGTGACAGATCACAGGCTGACAGAACCAAAACTAGCCCCCATTGTTTTTTCCATCGATGCCTATTAACCAAAATTCAAAGCTTTCTTCTTGGTGTAGGCTTTTAGGAACACACAGTAGAAGCTCTTTGGGTTGATCTTATTAAAACTATGAGCAAACCCAGTCACACAGCAAATAAAATCATTGTCTTTTTTTGTGTTTGTTCAGTGTGCGTCAGATACGTTTTAAATGTTTTGCCAACCAATGATGAACATGTGATGACCTGGTGACGAAACAGCGAACATCCCTATAGATGAGAATTGTAAGAAACTGATGGATGATAAGCTCCACCAATATAAGGTAATGTTTATTAAGGACAATGTACAATTACATTAAGCACAGTGGCAGAGATGCTTGTACCAGATTCTAGCTTTTACAGCATATTTCCATCTGTAGTCCTGGGGCAGGGGAGAGGGGAAGCACATTGGACATGTTTTTTTAGTATTTAGTAATATGTTTAACTTTTCCCACAAACAGCCCTGATTTACTACAAACATATAACACATGAGTGTTGCCCCTGTTTAACAACCTGCCCCTTTAGCTTTATTTCCTTTAGATATTTTCACATGTAAATAAATGTATCTATCCCACTAACAGTGCTCTATAGTATGGTTTTAACTTTCTATTTCTATCGAATCATGTAGTTAATTTTTCAGCTCCAGAAAGTTACACAATGCCGCATTAACCAAGTATTTAAAGGTGCAGGGTGCAACTTTTTGAACAAAATCTACATTTGATAAAATAAAAATTGAGATGTCCTTGTGGCACTAAAATAATAAACATCTGGATCTCACTATTGTTGGCCCTAGAGGGTCTTCCCTGTATGTTTCCATGGAAAAACTGCTCCTTTAACTACATCTTTTGCACATTTTGTCATAAATGTGTTTATCCAAAGTGCTGTTTTGAGTTTTTGTTTCTATTGAATTTTATAGTTGACTTTTCACCGCCAGAAAGTTAGACGGTGTCATTTTGCCAAGACTGACACAAAAGATTTATTTATATTTGTACAAAACGTTGTTAAAAGTTACTGGAAATATGGCAAGTGTATTGTTTATTTTTTTAGCAGCAGCTGTAGTAGTAGACCACAGTCAGCCATGTAACTACCAGTATATTTTCACTTAATAACTGTACTGATTCCACCACTGATTATAGATTACAGTAAGGAAAAAAAACAGCTCTAGTGCTGACGCCTGAATTTCTGTAGGGAGAACAGTTTCACCTACTTGTTTTGCCACAAGCCTAAATGCAACCTTTTATAACAAAGTGAGCTTGTGTGGTTCAGTCTCAAACTTAAAGGTCAAGTAAAGCTGAAAAACACTTGAAGTTTTGGCTGCAGGCGGCAGTTATCTCACTAGTCATTTGAACATTTTTTATTTGTATCCTTGACATTCACACAACAGTGCTTTGTGTGTAAGCAGTGAGTGTTCTGCAGCGATAGGCACAGGATTAAAAAAGCTCACTTTCACAACTAGAGCACATCTGAATGCTCTTGTACAAAACAGGACAAGAGGAGTGTTGCTACCTCTAGAAACCGCGTCATATGGTGGTGGCATGTCCAGGTGCGAGAAGGACGGAGTGGCGGGCAGAGCTGAAGGGGCCTCTTCTATGGACAAATCATCCTGAAAACAACAAATAAAAAGAATTTAAGTCCAAGCAATCTGTCAGCAGTTAGTTAACGACTATAGCTGAAGACCTACTGTCCCTAAAAGGCCTAACTAAATGAGACTAAATTCAATGTACAAACAAAAGTCTGAGATGCTGCTTTACTCTACCATGTGTGACTTACTGAAAGTACGTTTAAACTCCACCTAAATCTTCTATAGTAGTCCTATTAAAAATTGTAGGATTTTTTTTGTTTTTTATTTGTAGATTGAGAATACAAAGTAAGGCGTTTTTGGCCCTGAATAGTTGACTTGTCTGGAAATAAAGACTGTAACAAATTTATTATCTATAACAAGACCCACAAGCTTGAATTTTTTGGTGACAAAGAAGAATTCAATAAATAAAAGTCAGAGGCCACCCCCACTGTCAAAGAAATACTGAAAAAAATGGTCTGGCACCTTTATATTCTTACAGTCTTTGATTTATCCAAAGACTTAAGACCAGTCAATGAGAATACTGAAAATGCAAAGCACGTCCAATTGCAATTTCTCTGACAAATATTACAGTGGGGATAAGACTTGCCATTTAGGTTTGAAATTAAGCTCTTAGGGCACATATTAAAGATTTCTTTGTGCGTTGTTAATTGCAACCGTTCAACTTGTGATTAAAGTTGTAGCCCTAGAGAGCTGTGTGAGGTATTTCTCAGTTGCACAGTGTACCTCCCAAACTGCACTCTACTAGAGAGATAATACAGCAAGTCTTTTTCCCCAGTTTGTTTGATTTCTCTAAACTCAAGACTCGAATGGTCTTGGCATTTCTCCAAAGCACTTTCAGAGGTTATGGATGACCACTGGGCCTCCCTGCTGCACATTCCATTAAAACCTTAACTGGAAACGCAAAACCCCAGAGACAGTAGTTCTACAAAATCTAGGATCCGGGAAAACAGGTGGGCACAAGGAATACAAGAAAACTAATTACAGTAGTGCTTACGGGGCAAGGCTTTTTATTATTTTTTAAAAGAGGTAAATGTTAGTGTTGTCACGAAAATGATGCAAACTGAATATTAAGAGGATAGTTTGAATCTGATCACTTCTGTCTTATTTTCATTGTGGTACAAAATAAGAGAAGTTTTATTAATTAAAGGTGGGGTAGCCGATTTTTACACTGCAAACACGGATTTAGGTTTTAAATCTGACAACCTACTCTCATAAGTCCTTTAACACATGGTTAATATCAACATGTATTCATTTTGGTTGCATTTGTGGCTTATAAACACCATTTTACAAACAACAAAGTGAAACTGGAGAGGACCACCTGACGTCAGCCAATCAGAGAGCTCCATGCAGCTCCTGATTAGAACTACATTTCTTTATTATTCAGTTCAGACAGTACTTAGAGGTCTCATTTTTTTCACTAAGTGCTGTATTTACTATATACTTTTAAGTGGAAAGCACACACTTTACTAATTTACAACTAAAAAGTTAGCTACCCCACCTTTAAATACTCTAATGTGAGACATGTTAAGACTTACATCTAATAGTAGTAGTAAAAATAGCTCCAGCTTTAATCAAGTGAAAGTTTACACTTTTTAGCTGCTTCTTAAAACATTTTTTTTTTCAATGGCTGGAAAAAAATGCCATAAAAAGTTTTTAAATTGAACTCTAATATTAGTCAATTAAAACATATTGGATACTCATGCGGTGTGCTACAATTGTAAACTGCACTGTTCTGACATAAAGATGTAGGCCTAAATAAAAACATAAATCATAAAAAGTATGTGATTATATAAGTAAATTACTGGTGGAATACTAGACCAAACAATAGGTAACAAGTTGGTTATTTGATGTGTGAGTTGTTTTTACCAGTTTTTCAAAAGGTTAGATAATAAAGTGAGAAGGGCAGGCAACAAAAAGATACATACATGGGTGAAAGGGACTTGAACACCATGTCCTTTTGCCTGGCTATGCAAACAACTTTCCTCTACTACTACTACCGCTCTAGTTCCTATTTGTTCAACACTGTCAACATGTGCTCTACGAGTAAAGGCGACCAAAACAATATAATGAAAGCTACATCATGGGGCATATATTGTTAAATAGATAATATGAAGAATTTTGCAGACTAATGACAATCTTTGCAAATGATCATAGGCTGTTTTCGCACATTTTTGATAAACTGTCATAAAACTGTTTAAATATTGCCATCAAGATTACATAGAAAAGGTTATATTACTTTGTCGGTAAATAGACCCATCCAGATTATGTAATTTTCCCTTAGATGTGTGTTGACACTTACACTCTGCCTTTCACACATCTGATGGAGGTATGCCCTTCCTCCTACAATGACAATCTGAGCATTGCGAGGAGTTCTCAGATAGGCTGCCAGCTGCCTCTGCGTGGACCGATACCAGCAAACATAGAAAAAGATCTTGATTATGATGAATACGACCACGACTCTAAAAAAAAGAGACAGAACAATATCAGTATTGAGGCTGAAATTAAAATGACTATGGACACAACATGAACATGATGTGCACTTACATATACCAGTATAACTCCATCATGAGTTCAAGCACTTCTCATACCAGCTGAACAATTCCCAGGTGCTTAATTGATCATCATTAAAAAAAGAAAAATAGAAAAAGTTATTACCAGAACTAAACAGATAATCTCTATTAGACTAATACAAGATTTAAAGATGCACTGTGTAACTTTTTAGCCAAAAAATAAACTTGAGTAAAAGCATGTTTTCTAGTTTAGATGTGTTTGTGACACTAAATAAATAGTAAAAATGTATAATTTTACTATGAGAGAGCTTGCATGGCTACGAAATGTAGTATTATTTGGCATAGAGGGCCTTCTCTTGTTTGTTTTCATAGAAAAGCAGCTCCTTTAGCTATATTTTCTCAAATTATGGCATGAAACGTGTTTTTTCCTCATAAGAATGTTCTAAAGAATAATTTTATTTTCTTATTTCTTTTGAATTGCGAAGTTGACTTTTCACCTTCAGAAAGTTACATAGTGCACCTTTAAATCAAACATAAAAAAAGAAAAAAGTTAAACTAAACAGATAGCTAATCTCTATTAGACTGATAGCAATTTCCCTCATTTCTTTTTGTTTAACAATCGAGGAACCAGGCGTTACATTAAGGTATCTAAACAGCTCAGATAAGCAGAGATAAAATGAAGAATATGTTCTTGCCATAAGCATATGATGAAGGTGTAGCTAACATGGCCAAGGGGCTGTGGCAGAATTTAAATAAAACCGAGCTAACTGAATAAACCTTTAGTGAATTTACAAAGTCAAGTCAAAACCTACTTGAAACAAACGTATAAAGCTACTTACCTTGTGTTGAAATTGTTCCTCTGTTTAACAAGTTGGAAGTGTCATCTTCGGTTTTGCATAAAAGTAGAGGCTTTTAGCTCATGTGGCTAACGTGAGCACGCTCACAGCCACAGGCCACAACAAAAACAGATGCTGCTCTAGCTAGTTAGCTAGCTATGCACGGATAAAAGAGTCAGATCGTGCTGTTTACATTTACTTTATCTTTCTAGCTTAGAAAAACAGCACAGTAGGTTATTACTTGCCAATAAATACCGCAAATGAACACTTAAATTACAAGAATTGTCCTTGACATAAACCTAAGTTACCTCATTTTAGCAGACCTGTCTTTCTTTGACTCAAGGGGCGGGGCTCTCAACAAAAGCTAACTAACGCCCCTGAGATACTAAAGAGATTTATTTAGAAAAACGCAATTGCAAGCATTTCATAAAAGCTACACTTCAATGATAAATTAAATGCTTTTGCATATATATTTTTTAATTTACTGTACAAATTCAGTCAGTTATTATTACCACATCTAGAGGTTACTAGTACTACTGTGGCTCCCTCTGGTGGTGATAATAGGCTGCTGCACAAATTCAGCTGTAAAAAGCTGTGTGTGTATACAACTGTAAAATTACAGACAAAAGAAAATAAAAGGCTTTCGTAAGGGCACACTATTTATTATTTGTCTATGCTTACAGACTACTACAAATAAAAAAACCGTAAAACTAAGTCACTGTATATGTTCTAAGATAGACAAATAATTTATACTATATTTTTATACTCTGTGACTGGTGAAGTCCTGGCACATAGTGAGAAAAACTAAATAAAATGGAAATCAGAATGTTTTATACACTGAAATCAATAAACAGTAGATTTGTATTTGCACTTGTAAACAAATTTGCTTTATTATTTCACTCATTTTGGCTTATTATTTCACAGAGTCTTTAATGTAAGCCTCTACCGATTATCTTCCACAATGATGGTCCTTCGTGGGTAAGTGTCTACTTCCACAAAAATGTACCGAAACTCATACCTTCCCGTCTCTGCATTCTGTAAAGAAAGCATGTGATAGTAAGCTGTTCATTTAATGAGTTTCGCATTTTCAATTTATAGAATTGAACTACCTCTATTGATTCTGAATGGACAGTTCCTTTTATTCCAGGTTCGGAACCTTCAATGTAAAACTTGAGCCTGAGATGCTTCAATCCATCCTTAAGAAACTCCAAATGACTGTAATAAAAGCAAGTAGATGGTTGACTTTACATTTGGTGTATGATGTCATTGTGATAATAATATTTCTTACCTGACATGCTGTCTTCTCCCTCGACGAGTAGTTTCACCATAGCACTTGATTGGTTCCCCAAACGCACCAATTACCTGGATAATACAAAAACACTCAATGCCAAATGTAGAAGCTTTGAATTGGTCCTTTCAGAAGTAACTCAACTCACCTCTGGGTTTGACTTGACTAAGTTAAATGCTTTGCCATAAACCTTATTTGGGCTGGAGGATGAGAAAAGCTCCTGGAAGAGCACATAGAGCAGTCCGCCTAAAAAGACAATGTAATAAATGTGTAAGGATAAATTGAAAATAATAAAGACAAAAAAAAGGTGAAATAAAGGTGATCTATATACTACTACTACTACAAATACTACTACCACTACTACAAATAATAATAACAGCAATATTAATAATAATATTAATAATAATAATAATAATAATAATAAAAGAGGTCGTGTTACCTGTAACTCCAAGTCCAATCAGGACAACAATCAAGTAGGTGAAATCTCTGCCTGCGTCTTTGACTGTAACAGAGACAATGTTAGAGAATAAATCTAGACTTACAAAGACTGTTCCTGTCTCTTTACCTTTCTGTGC
Organism: Mugilogobius chulae; assembly: GCA_038363315.1. NCBI lineage: Eukaryota > Metazoa > Chordata > Actinopteri > Gobiiformes > Gobiidae > Mugilogobius > Mugilogobius chulae. The sequence continues at coordinate 845,104 of JBBPFD010000274.1, read as the reverse complement.
TGCAGATGCACTGGGGCTTCCACCTTGAAATCTGGACACAGACTTTCCTCTGCTATCTTCTGGATTGCTTTTATTTCTAGTGGTGCAATCGACAAAAATCCCTCTGCATTTTATAGTCTGGATCAAACAACTGACGGTGCAGAAGTCCTGTCGTGTTTGTCTTTGCAAGTATAATAACCTTGAAGCCTTTGAAACGGCCGTGTCCGTGTGGCTGACGAAGCGAACGTGTGCAAGTTTACATGACTTTCTCATAAACTGAGACGCTGTTTGTGGTAAATGGTGATGAAGTGCTTTAAAGATTTGTACATAAGCCATGATAGCTTTAGTCAAAGTTAGCTTGAACGCTGCAAGTGTCACGAGCTTTGCAACAACTGCTAAGCGAATTATTCGTACATTGTTTTGGAAATAATTAGACAGACCATAGTGCAATTTCGGCAGTAAGTCTGCTAGCACATATAAAGCAAATTTAAATTAATGAAAATATCATTTTACCCGAACAGAGAAGCTACATGGTGAACTCACGTTATGGAAAGATTACGTCATGACGTCAATAGTACGTCGCAAAGAGTGGTATTATGGGAATTGGAGTATAAATACATTTTATACTTTTCCTCATACTAAAATTCATTATACTATGATAGCTTATGTTTTTATCTAGTCTAGTGGAGACAGAGTCATAAAAGCACACCAAACAAACACATTTCATAAACATTCTTGTTTTATTATTAAAACATTCGGTCCAGCATTTCTTAATGTCATATCAAATCATTATGCAAATAACTATAAGCACCACAAAGCAAAACGTTCGGGACCAGAAAAATATAACTAATGAAGAAATTGGTTGACAAAAGGTTAGTTGTTGAAATAGAAATAAACCCTTACATTTAGGTCACAGTCAGTCACATTACCATCAATTTCTTTAACAGTGGTGCCATCAAATGTAGCTTAAGAAAAAAAAAAATAGAAATATGATCATTTATGCTATGAACATTATTAAAATGTATCTCAAAAACCTGATAATTTCTTATCGTCTACATTAAAGGTATTGTAAAATCCTTTGTTCCACATCTAAATCATTATTGTCCCATGGCTCATCACTCCAGCCAGTCAGTCAGTCACAGTTATGCATCTCTGCTGTCCTATTGAAACAAGTCATTGCACACATTCTCTACAGAGGAACAGTTCATTCGAGATGCACAAAGAGAGACAAAGGTTTAGCTCCGAGTGCAGTCAGACTTGGCAAGAAGCAGAGGAATGTTGCACCTGTCTGAAGTATCTGCAGAAAATAAAAAATACTATTATTTTAAAACGATACAAGTCTTTACAAATCTGGATGGATCCACAGTGATTGATACAAATCTCTTTATTTAAAATTACTTTAGATATTTTTGTGTACACTATTGTCTCAAAAGTTAACTCAAAACACAGAAAAAAAAATGTATAGGGAAAGAGGGAAAATACAAAACGTGTACAATTTAGTAAGTGTTATGCTATGTAATGATATATTTAGATGCATTGTACAGTTAGAAAGACTGCTAATATTGCACGATGCAAGTCAGTTTCGAACCTTGCCACGCATAAAAACAAACAAACAAACAAACAAACAAACAAACAAACAAGACAGAGGTTGAGACAAATAAAATTGAGCAAAGCTTTATTGTATTATTAATTTTGTTTTGTTTTTTTTACAAATAATTAATAAAATTAGCCCTGATTTTTTTTACTAGAATAACTTCAAAGAGTCACTCAGTCATTAGCCCTATCAAAATCTGTTACAAAGATCTCAAGCTTCAAAAATGAGACTTCCCAGTAAATACAATTTTAGGGAAAAGATTCATTTCAGATGGATTCTATTTAACAATTGTGCCATGAAAACATGCAGTGCCATTAAATTATTTTTAGGAACATATAGTGAAAGGGAGATTGGGTAAATGAAATCCTTACCAACCATTCGCTCTTCATTTTTAATTTTTCAGCCTGATGGACGTTTTACTAATAAATAACGCAATTAATTACTAAAATTAAATATTGGACAATTTTATGCAAATCAGTTTGCAAATTGCATGCTGGAAAAAGAGGTGTGATACCATCAATTTGCGTGAATTTAGAAAAATTTCCCAGGTCCATGTCACTATCTAAAATTGCTGCATTTTAGCTGTTCTCCAGGGCATTGTAGAAGCAGTGATCAGTCCCTTTGCATTTAGTTTGTCACAATGATATCCAGTGGTCTGTGCCTCGCTCATCAGCATCATGCTGGTGTGAATCCATGCTCCGCTTTCTCATATTTCAGTGAGGCCCGTTCGTACTGATCCAGGATAGCACTATTCTCAAGAAGTCTATATAATGGAGACAATGCAACACAATGTAGAACATAAGCAGACAGACAGACACAACACAGCATTAGAACATTAAGAACAATTAGTAGCACTTCATGTAGCTGCCCCTCACATATCACTAGGACATTTGAAAAATACATTAGCGTCTTATTTTAAATGACAGGGGCAATCACATAAAATGTTACAAAACATGAACTACGTGAACACTATTGTTTACAACACAAAGTGATAAACCACACATGGCGTTTAATCATGCAATACTTAAGATATGAGCTAGATCCGCAACACACAGGAACATCGCACATTTAATATATAAATGTACCATATTCTGGAATTCACAGTGTGTCAGTGTTTTGTGCTTTACACATGTCTAATGTAGAGGGTCTTGAAGAAGAGAAGAGAGACGATACATAACCAAACAGCAAAATGAAAAAGTCCATGCTCATGAACAGAGATTGAAAGAATGCAGTATGTCCTCAGAACTGTGAGGCCATAGAGCAGGCTAAGGCATACACTTCTAATAACAAAACCTGCTAAAACAAGATGGCTGCAAGCAAAAGACCCATCTTGGACAAAAAACAACAATAATAATAATAAAAGAAAGAAAGTAGGCAAATAAGGACTATATACAACAACAAATAAACATGTGGACTGTTGGACAAGGGTGCTTACCTTAAGATTGTCTCCTAGACCCTAGTTGTGTTGTACTCTGATTCATGTTTGCTCAAAGAGCCAATGAGGCAGAACCTGAAATGTCATGGCTCTTTTGTTTAATATCAAACTCTTGTTTTGCATAGATCATGTGCTTCATAACAGCAAAAACCTCATAGATGCAATGCTAAGAACAGTCAGGAGTCTTGCATGCTGACTTCATCAAGACCACTGATAGAAACTGCATGCAAGTATCTCCAGAAGAACTGGCCATAACTCTTTATGTAAACAACTATCATTTGATCAATGTGTACATTTTCTTTTAGCAAAATACCGTGCCAACATACTTAATTTATCTTTTACAAATGTTTAAAATGCTGTGCGTTGAAAGATTTCTAAGTGTAAGAGGCACTGATTCAAGCCCTTTATAGTCTGTAAGACTGAACATGACAACACATTTTTCCTAGTGCTTATGCTTATATATTTATATATATAATGTAAAACCACTAAGTTAAACCATAGCAGATGAAGTGCTAAACATGTGCAACAAGTGCATGCAAGAAGAGCAAAATAAGTATATTTTAGCCCTTTAATTATTTAGTAATTAATGGTAAGTAAAGCAAAAAGAAGCTTGTTATAATTTGAAATTATGAATAAAAGCTAAAATGGGAGAATAACATAAAATGTAATTCACAAAGGTAGCCCTAGATTTGCTGTTGATCAGAAATCTATGGATACTGACCGCTGTACAGCCTTCTCGTGACGTGAGAGGCGGTGGCTGGTGGTGGGCACTTCCTCCATATCGTCATCCAGGTCACACCCATTGTCCGCTGCCTCCTGAGAGTAGCTGTGCTTCATGACCAGGATGCTTCTGCGGTTCCCCGTGGTGGGCAAAAGAGGGCGCACTGACATGGGAGCCTGCGGGAGGTCAGTTAGCAGAGTAGTAGCCTCTCTAGTGCTTAGGTTCCCTCGGCTGCCTCTACCGCTCAGAGACAGCTGGGAGAAGTGTGCTGAGCCCGGGTTGGAGGAGGAGCCACAGTGGTGATCGTGGACGCACCTGGATGAAGCTCTTCTGAGGGCGTGGTAGTTCTCAAAGTCCTCAGCCAGGTCCACCAGGTCTGCCGAGGCCGCTGCAGCCGAGGTGGTGGAGCGTAAAGTGCACAGCTCATAGTGTGGCGGCTCAAACACCTCCTGGAAAAGGGTGGGGTCAAAGTCCTCGCGCCGCAGGATGTACTTCTTACGAGGCTGTTTGATCTGAACTATGACGGACACAATGAGAAGGAGGAACACGATGCAGCAGGTCACGCCGATGATGGTGCCATTTGTGTTGTTCAGGTTGTCCAGAATGTTGGTTGTTCTTTTCTCTGTTAAAACAGAATAGTTTTAATTCTTTCTACGTGTTTTAAATCCCTTTCACCCTCTCTAGAAAACAGTGTAGCCATGGTAACCTTTAGCAACAAATGTCCAGATCCAAATAGTGATTTTATTTACAAATAGAGAACTATTCTTTTATTGCAATAGTGAAGTAAATATAAGATTGATAAACTTTTGAGTCCATAAATACAAAAAAATATAGCGTAATTTTGCATAAAAAACAACCCAGCTTATATTCACAATTCAGAGGAAACACTCGATACAGACAGTTGCATTATTAGAACTACTACATTACTCTATTTTATCTTTTGATTTTATGTTTTTATGTTATTTTTTTTAAACGACCACAACTGCAGCAAAACCCACCATGCTTTTTGTCATATTATAACTCAATGGTTAGTACACGCGTAAATGCTCGCAGACCTAGTTTTCATTACAATTGTAAATACTAATACATTGTAAAATTAAACAATTGATTTCCCTGCCACCCTAAAACAAATCCACAGTTTGAACACAGTCCCGGTTCAAGATGTGACTTCAGGTGCTGCATTTCTGTGTAAAACATCACTCCTACAAGGTATGATTCCTTCTCTCTATAGGTTCAGTAAGTTCAGACTTTCAGAGCTTGCCCCCTGCAGGACCAGTCTAAAATATGTCCTTACTTTTCACTTTTGTTCATGTTTTCATTTCATCACGTTTGACAGCTTTTTTCACACATTACTATATATCTGCACTCACCCTCTCTCCTCCTTTTCAGTTTGTTCTTTGTTCTATAGACTGGGGAGCCTTTTAAAACTCTACACGCTGAGGATCTCGCATGTTGAATCATCTTGACAAATGGACCACCTCACGTAGGACGCACAGCAGCTACATTTGCTCTGGTATAGTATCCATTAGACGTGACATGGTGTGACATTTGAATATTGCATGAGCCAGCCCCAGCACAGATGAACTGAACCGAGCCTCTGTCACACAGCCATTACATTCAAAGGCACACAACGAGAGGATCAAATCTGACATTTGTCACTAATGAGGACAAATTTGCCTGTGTGCGTTACTAGAGCAGAGAATGATATGTCAGAAAAGCACCCACCATATACAATATAATGTATTATTTATGTTATGAAGGCAGGGCTGTAAATCAGTGATTTATCATTTAGGCTGCAGTACCTGGCCTGACCACTAGGGGCGCGGCCGTTTGTGAGTAAGTAGAAAGTTATCTGTGCTGTGTTAGCAAGTCGTGCCTCGGAGATGGTGGCATGTCCCTTCGTTCACCTGTTCTTTGTGTTTGTGTGCGTCCATGAGTAAGGTGGGTTATTTGCTGTGCCGTTTGGGGGTGTTTTATGTGTAAACCTGATTGCTAAAGTTTGTCCTAAAGATTGTGTTAGCTTTTTACCTGTGTTAGCTTTTGGGCTAGGTTACAAGCTATGCTAAGTTACGTTTTATAAGTTAACCTCCTTTGTGTGCATTTGTTTTCTCTGAGTATTTAGTAGTCTGATTATATCTTCGTTTTATGTTAGTTGTGTATTGGTGGATGCAGTTTCAAATAATATGTCCAGTCTATTTCTTGTTTTGGGTGTAGCAAGGCATCGGAATAGTAGAGGTTTTGGCCTACCCTTGCTCACGCAGTGCATTACATGTCACAAGCCTATTGCTCTAGTTTAGCTTAGATAGTGTTATTTTATTCATATTGTATGTTCTATTATATTGTTTATAGCTTAAGTCTACATATATTTTGTGATTTTATTTTATAATAGCCTGATGTATGTTGATTTGATTTTATATGATTCTAATGTAATTTCCATTTGTTTTATTCACAGAACCACACACACACTCATATACACACCAAGCTTCAATAAAGAAAAGTAAAAGTCATCCATCCCAGTTTTTGCATTCTGACCGATGCACACTCCGCGACCACACTTCTATTGAACCAGCCAGCAGTTAGTCAGTCCTTCATAACAAATTGTGGTCCTTCGAGCCGGATCTGGTGGTTACGGAGTGAAGATGGCTTATGACTCACAGAGGAGTGGTGCCCGTCCACGCAGGACAGTGCGGCCACCAGGATGGATGAGAGATTACGAGGGATACACCATGCCACCTGCACCACCAGTACAGCACCGAGAGGAGGAGGGATTCGCCGAGATGACGCCCCTCACACAATACCCAGTACATTATCAGGATAATGTCACGACTCCAGCCACTAGGGAGACACCTGTCCCACAAGAGTTCATTAGCATTGTGCAGCAGTTGCAAGAAGACAACAGGCGACTTCAGCTGATGATGACTGATATGAGGAGACAGATGGATCGTGGCACCAGTGGTCTGCTGGTATCAGCACAAGCATCAGGCATCAGTAACGTTTCAGCCAATGAGACCTGGCTCTCCACTCACCCCCCTACCCAGACTTCTCCCCACCAAGGCAGCAGACCTTAGATGCAGCACAAGGAGGTACTGAGGAACCAGGAGAGTGGCCACTGCCTCCGCCACCAGTGTTTCTCCCACCTGACATTACAGATCCTCCACGTGTACAGTTTGCTCCACCTCCTCAGCCATCAGAGCCACCAGCTATCGTCCAAGAGCTTAGCCAGCGTTTGCAGGAGTTACAAGTGCAACGTACCGCAGCTACAGGGTTCTCCACCACAGACACTCATAGTCGTGCACCGCAGCTCGCCCCAATGTCTCAGGCTCTTGGTACCAGTTTGGAAGGCCACACCCTTTCCCCAGAGAGAGTTTCTACACCTACTCTGCCACTGACCATGAAAGAGAAGATTTACAGAGGCCCCACGCCATCGATACCGGAGTTCACACGAGCTGAGCCGAGACAGTTTGCTCGTTTGAGGCTAGCTTTAGATAACATTCTCCCAGCCGACGCTACAGAGAGATTTAAATATCAAGTGTTATGTGATCATCTCAAATTTGAGGAAGCACTCCTGATCGCTGACTCGTACAGTAACTCTGTTTGTCCTTACACTGACACGATGACCTCCCTAATCAAGCACTTTGGCCAGCCACACCACCTGGCACTACAAAGAATAGCAGAACTTATGGATGAGCCCAATATTCGCGCCAGTGACACCACAGGGTTCCGGAAGTTTGCTCTGAGAGTCCGAGCTTTAGTAGGCATGTTGGAGCAGCTCGGTCAAGATGGCCGTATTGAGCTACAATGTGGGTCACATGTGGCTAGACTCACCCGGAAACTACCTCAAGACCTTCGAGCAGCCTTCCGCCGCTATCTTTACCCAAACAACAGTGTGCCATCATTGAGAGACTTTGCAGAGTGGCTTGAGTACGAGTTGGTTATTCAAGAGGGAGGAGATAGATTGGAGAGAGCTGAAGAGAATCTGAAAGACAGAAGCAGTAAAAGAGATACAAGAGTCGCAAAAAGGTCTACTACAGTGCTACTTGGTGCTACACAAGATCAGTCACCACGAGAGTCCCTGGTCTTTCCCACACCAGACGGACAAGACAAGCCTAAAGCTTACTGCCCCTACTGCAGCAACACCCTGCATTTTCTAGATCAGTGTTCCAATTTCAAACAGCTATCGAAAGAGCAGAAGACCAACTGGATTAAGTCCAACAACCGCTGCTGGCGCTGTGGGCGGAACCATCAAGCTGCTCAGTGTCGCCTGAAAGTGCAATGCAAGATATGCAGAGGTAAGCATTTAGAAGCCCTGCATGAGGTGAATCTGCGTCCAGTTGCACCCAGACTTGCAAATCAACCCATAACCGAGCTCGAGTCCAAACCATCTACAGATGTTCTGTACCTAGATCGCAGAGCAGGTTGCAATCAAGTCCTCTTGAAGATCAGTAAAGTCCTGTTGAGGAATGGGGAGCACACACTTGAGACATTTGCTATACTCGATGACGGATCTGAGAGGACGATCCTGCTCCAAGAAGCCACCCAAAAGCTGCAGTTGAAAGGGACCCCGGAGAGCCTGTCGCTGCGCACTGTGAGACAAGGAGTGAGAACAATACATGGAGCTGCTGTGACAATCAAAGTCTCACCAGCCAACCAACCAAGTAAGACATTCACGATTGAGCGAGCCTTCACCGCCGAAGATTTAGCCTTGGCCAAGCATTCATATCCAGTCGCAGCCTGAAGCAGAAGTACAGACATTTGAGTAAGCTACCTCTGCAGCCATTCACTAATGCCCAGCCATTGCTCCTGATAGGCTCTGATTGTCCCCACTTGGTCACTCCCATCCAGCCAGTACGTCTGGGTCCACCTGGAGGCCCGGCAGCAGTTAAGACCAGATTAGGTTGGGCGCTTCAAGGACCTGTCCCCTTGGTTAGACAGCACAGTCAACCCCAGCAATGCCTCTTCATCTCGACTACCTCCCCTCAAACAGAGCTCTTAAGTCAAGTGGAGAAATTATGGCAACTTGACGTTCTGCCATACAGAAGTGAGAAGCTGGTCACCCGTTCACTGAGAGAGCAACAAGCCATGAGTCTTCTAGAGGCAAAGACAACCAGAGTGAACGTGGCAGGCACTAGCAGATATGCTACTCCTCTTCTGCGTGTCAACAATATGCCAACATTGTCTGTGCCCCAAGAAGCAACCCTCCCCAGTCTGCGGGGCACTGAGAGACGCCTCAGCCGAGATCCAGGAAAGCAGCAGCTTATAAACAGAGATCACAAAGTTAGTGGCTGCAGGCTATGTCAAAGAAGTTAGCGAAGAGGAGGTGAGGTCATCAAGCGAGTCCTGGTTCATTCCTCACCATATGGTGACACACAACAAAAGAACCGTGTTGTATTTAATTGCTCCTTCACTTACAAAGGCCAGAACCTCAACGAGCTGCTGCTACCCGGGTCCAAACCTCGGTGCCTCACTCCTTGGTGTCCTCCTGCGATTTAGGGAGCACGTCATTGCGGTCAGCAGCGACATCAAGGGGATGTTCCACCAAGTGAGACTGCTGCCCGAAGACTCCCCCTGCTGCGCTTCCTCTGGCGCGACTACAAAGAGACACTCCTCCCAAAGTGTACGAATGGCAGGTACTTCCATTCGGGACCACATGCTCACCATGCTGCGCAATCTATGCACTCCAGAGACACGTCCACGACCACAGTCATCAGAGAGAGGATCTGCGCACTCAATCGAGAAGCACTTTTACGTGGACAACTGGCTACAGAGTTTGCGTCCCCTGACGTGGCCAAAGATGTTATGGGTGAGTTAAGTGAGCTGCTAAGAGAAGGAGGATTTGAGCTTCGTCAGTGGGCCAGCAGCAAACCAGAGCTTATCAGTCACCTTCCCAAAGAGCTGAGGTCAGAGAGCAGTGAACAATGGCTGAACCACACCGACATGGACCCCCAAGAGCTGCTTTAGGTCTACGCTGGTTGTGCCACTCCGATACACTGCACTACAAGTCCAAACACTTTGAGAGCAGCCCTCCTACTATGAGGAACATTTATAGAGTGTTGGCCAGCCAATACGACCCTTTAGGTTTCCTCATTCCCTTCACCACAAGAGCCAAAGTTCTCGTCCAGCAGCTGTGGAACAAGAAACGTGAGTGGGACGACCCCCTGCTACCAGGTGATTTGCTCACAGCTTGGGAAGAATGGGAAGCAGAACTGCCACAGATGGAGAAGATCTGCCTGCCACGGTGCTATGTCAGCCCAGCTCTTGACAGTTCTGAATGTGAAAGAGAGCTGCACATCTTTTGTGATGCATCCCAGCATGCATATGGTAGCGTTGGATATTTACGCACACAAGCTTCTGATGGCACGCAGAGGTGGCATTCCTGACAGCACGTTCCAGAGTGGCTCCCAAACGCCAACTTTCTATGCCACGACTAGAGTTATGTGCAGCCCTGACTGGAGCACAACTTGCCAGCGTGCTTACCAAAGAGCTTACCCTACAGCTGTGCAGAGTTGTACTGTGGACAGATTCCACGACTGTTTTTGACCTGGATACAGTCTGATTCCTGCCACTTCAAGGTGTTTGTGGGCACACGGATTGCAGAGATCCAAGAGCTAACAGACAGACATGCCTGGAGGTACGTGACATCAACCGAGAATCCTGCAGATGACCTCACCCGAGGTAAAAAAGCTACAAGAGCTTACAAGTCAGTCTCGTTGGGCATGTGGCCCACCCTTCTTACTGCTATCACCACAGCAGTGGCCAGAGCCTCCAGTTGCCCCATGTGAAGACATTACAGAAGAACGGCGAAGCCCACTACATGCCTGGCCATATCTCTGAACACCGACCCTGTGCCTGATGCAACGCAATCTGACAGCTTCAACACCTTCTAAAGGAGACTGCGAGGTGCCTGCATGGGGCGGCTAACGCATCCGACGCAGCCCTATCAGCAGACGACTTCAAAGAGGCCGAGCTCTGCATTCTGAGATCTGCTCAAAGGGACAGTTTCCCAGATGAAGTCCATTGCCTTTCAGCAGGAAAACCATGCCCACGACCAGTCGCCTCTACACACTGGCTCCTGAGTTTGATCAGTCGTGCAGCTCATTCGAGTAGGTGGTAGGCTCAGACGCTGCCATGATCTGGAAGCTGATGTTATCCACCAGTAGTACTGGAGCCCAAGCATCCTGTTACCAGATTACTCATCAAGCAGACTGACAGTGAGCTGAAACATCCAGGAGCGGAGAGAGTGTTTGCGGAACTGAGGAGGAAATTCTGGATTCTGCGGGGCCGTGAAGCCATACGACGTGAACAACGTTCCTGCGCCGAGTGCCAGAGGTGGCGAGCTCAACCAGTCATCCCAAAGATGGCGACTTGCCTTTGTCCCGCCTGCGGTTACAGCAGCCAGTCTTTTACTCCACAGGGATTGACTGTTTTGGCCCCCTGCAAGTGAAAGTTGGACGCCGTAATGAGAAACGTTGGGGCCTGCTCTTTAAATGTTTAACAACCCGAGCCGTCCACATAGAGGTGCTGTCCAGCATCAGCACCGACTCTTTTCTGATGGCATTGAGAAGATTTATACCCCGCCGTGGGAAACCTGCAGAGATACTGTGCGACCAAGGCACCAACTTCCGAGGCGGTGATCGGGAACTACAGGAATCTTTTAATGCCCTGCATCCATCCTTACAGCGCAACTTGCAGAGTACCAGATTGAGTTTCGCTTTAATCCTCCCAACGCTCCCACTTTGGCGGATCTTGGGAGCGGGAGATCAGATCCATCAAATCTGCTCTAAAATCCACTCTGGGCTTCCAAGTTGTCAGCTCGGAGATACTCCAGACAGTGTTGATTGAGATCGAAGGAGTTCTCAACTCAAAGCCGTTGGGGTATGTGTCCTCAGACCTGGCAGATCCAGACCCCATTACCCCAAACTTGTTGCTGATGGGGCGGCTGGATCCTTCCCTTCCCCAGGTAGTATATCACGATTCGGAGCTGATTGGACGTCGACATTGGAGAACCTGTCAAGTTTTGGCTGACCGCTTTTGGACACAGTTTCTACACCACTACCTACCGACACTGCAGACCAGATCCAAATGGCAAAGGGACACATCACCCATTCAAGTCGACACAGTGGTGATGATTGTAGATCCCAACTTCCCAGAGCATCTTGGCCTGTCGGACAGATCAGCAAAGTTTTTCCAGGAGCTGATGGTTTAATCCGATCGGCCGAAGTAAAGGTGAAGGACCGGACATATGTGAGACCAGTGAGTCGGCTCATTCGACTTCCTTCTGTGCCGAACCAAGATGGACAGTGACTCTACAAGCTTCAAACTTGCTGACACAGTTTGGGGGCGGCTGTGTTATGAAGCCAAGACTGTAATGCTATATTTAATATTTTATGCTGCAGTACCTGGCCTGACCACTAGGGGCGCGGCCGTTTTCTGAGCTAGTAAAAGGTTATCGGTGCTGTGTTAGTAAGTTGTGCCTCAGAGATGGTGGCATGTACCTTCGTTCACCTGTTCTTTGTGTTTGTGTGCGTCCATGAGAAAGGTGGGTTATTTGCTGTGCCGTTTGGGGGTGTTTTATGTGTAAACCTGATTGCTAAAGTTTGTCCTAAAGATTGTGTTAGCTTTTTACCTGTGTTAGCTTTTGGGCTAGGTTACAAGCTATGCTAAGTTACGTTTTATAAGTTAACCTCCTTTGTGTGCATTTGTTTTCTTTGAGTATTTAGTAGTCTGATTATATCTTCGTTTTATGTTAGTTGTGTATTGGTGGATACAGTTTGAAATAATATGTGTTGTCTATTTCTTGTTTTGGGTGTAGCAAGGCATCGGAATAGTAGAGGCTTTGGCCTACCCTTGCTCACGCTGTTCATTACATGTCACAAGCCTATTGCTCTAGTTTAGCTTAGATAGTGTTATTTTATTCATATTGTATGTTATATGATATTGTTTATAGCTTAAGTATATATATATTTTGTGATTATAATTTATAATATTCTGATGTATGTTGATTTGATTTTATATGATTCTAATGTAATTTCCATTTGTTTTATTCACAGAACCACACACACTCATATACACCAAGCTTCAATAAAGAAAAGTAAAAGTCATCCATCCCAGTCTTTGCATTCTGACCGATGCACACTCCGCGACCACACTTCTATTGAACCAGCCAGCAGTTAGTCAGTCCTTCATAACAAAATTATTTGTTTAGTTTCCAGAGCCCACACTTCAGCAATACTTACAAAGATTGTGCAATTAAGTTAGTTTATTTGCGTGACACACAAAGTGCTGCTCGTATACAGCACTTTAACGTCCTAACCGAAGATATTTTGGCCATTTTTCTAGGTTTGATCTAGGAAATTAGAGATGGGAGATGTATTGGTATAGTCTAATATTCTCGATATTTTACTATATTGGCATCGATCGATATTATTTATAAAGAAAAGTACATAAAAAATATTTTACACGGTCAATTGTAAAAATAGGAGACTAAGATAAAAAGCCACAGTGAGCAAACGTCCAGAAAATACAAATGTAACCTTCACAGTAACTAACAAAGACATTTAACAAAGTCTTAGAGCTGTTTTACAAAAACAAGTATCAGTATCGGCAAATACTGGTTATCGGTCACAGCAGGGGTCCACATATCGGCATCAGCCCAAAAAATGTATATCGGCCCATCCCTACAGGAAATATACCCACTAATGAAAAGATAGATGTTTTCAACATATTTTCATGTTTTTTTTTTTTTTTTTTTATTCATTAATCAAGGAGCTCGCTTGCTTTGGAGCTTTTTTTTCAAAGGTTTAGTCGCTTGTATTTCTCTGAAAATTTGGCAACCCTCATTTTAGATAAAAATAACTCATCTCACATTAAAACAGCTTTTACATCACTAATTGATTGTACAGAAATATGCGATGTTTTTTGTTATTTACAATAACAAAAAACCTTTTCATTTAAAAACATTTTGATAAATTTTTAGTGTCATTAGTGAGTAAATACTGTATTGTTATGTCTCGATCTATTTCATTAGTTATGTTACCTGGATCCTCTTTTCCTTGGTACTTCTAGTAGCTCACATTCTCCATGCTAACCAGCTGTAAAGTCTCACACCTCCTGAGAAAGCTTAGTAAACATGAACCAGAATGTCCCAGATGAAGTCCCAGACTGTGGTCTTTGAAGTGGCACCTGTCCTGCGGCACACACACACACACAGCACCACACACATCCTATCTAAGCAACTCTGTGTGGTTTGTATTATTACAAGATTATATTAATGCAATCCATGAGAAATGTGCAAAAATATGTGTAGAAATATTTCTGTCTGCTCTTTTTTGTAAGATAAGACTTGACTCCACAACATACTGTACATAAACAATGGGTTGAATAAGTATTAATACATGAATGTGTTTATATGCATTCAAATAACTCGATTATGATCAGTTTTCTGGTTATGACCATATCCTGGATAGAGTGTTTACATGTGCTCAGAGAAACCAGGATAATTACGTGCCTGTTTACATCTGCAAAGAGACTATCCTGGATATTAGACTGTGTAACTATGGAAACAAACACAAATAAATCAAGTAACATAAGCGTGTGTGCAAACAATTAATAGTATATAATACATATAAATCTCCAGTTACCCGTGACCCTACATGGAAATAAGTGCTTAATGAATATATGAAAGAGAAAAGAATCATTTTGTGAAATGTGCTGCTTCTGCTGGATCAGTTCCTTGAGTTTGTACATTCTCAGTTTGGTTCCATTGGTGACAAATCAGGTTGTGGTGTGTGCTGTACATGTCGCAATATTGTGGGTATAATCAGAAAGTTACAGTGAGAATATCAGGAAATTCAAATAATCAGGTTATTGACATCAGAGTGGACACACACAAAACCAAGTTATTTATAATTGAGTTATTCCTGCTCATGTAGACGCATATGAGAGAGTTCTGTGATTTTCTCCATTGGTGCACTTAAGCTATGAAAGACAGAATCTGAAAACAGAAAACACATTGTATGGCTAGGTATTCATACTAATTCTGTATTTTTACACCTACTATCAAGACTGCTGTCCCTCTCAGGCCAGTTGTTTCTTCTTTTCTCAACTTGTGAACTTATCTGTATAAAGACATCTGTCCAGACCATAAAACAGTCAGACTGCATGTATCTCTATTGATAATTTATCAAGTTATAAACAGTCCAATGATCTGGGTGAATATCAGAAATTCAGAAGGGGAGACAACTTTCTAAACTTGATCTTTATATGATTTTATATTTATGTTTTTCCCATCAGGTGACCCAGTCTCTTTTGGACCACAGTGACACTTTGAACTTTCGAAACCAGACGTTAGCACGAACAAGAGACCCATCATGCACTGCACACGGCTCCTTCAACAACCAGGGAGGACATCTCATCGTGCCCAACTCAGGTATACTTTATACACCCAAGCTCAGACACCCAGAAGATAAGTGTCAGTCTTTCCCTATTTTTATATGTGTCAAAAAAGCACAGACATATGGACAGACACAGACATGGCGAGCTCACTGGCAATTTTCTAAAAGCAGACCACAAGTGTCATATGACTGAGCACAGAGAATGAAAACATATCCAAGAGGCAATAGGCGATAGTAATGAACAATAATGAAGAAAATTAAAAAGTTTACACAATGAGTTGGCTATTTTTAAGGTAGTTTGTAAAGACATTTAAATTTTTGGCCAAAAGAAGAACACACGAACGTACCATGCGTGTCTTCATATATTTTTATCTTTTTGTGATGAATGATATCGGTTGTATTGTGGTGGACTAGCTGCAGTGGCAGATATGTAAGGCAAATTTCCGTTTTATTACGGACAACAAAGTTTTATCATCATACTCAGTCAATTCAAATATAACTTTGAGTAAACTAATGATGAAGGAAGGCCTTTATAACAAGGTTAAAATCTTTGAAAAATACATTTTACATAATAGGACCCCTTTAAGTTTTATATTTCATGGCAAAATACGTCACTAAAAGGAAAAAACTTGCTTTTGCCCCTGTCTTTTCATTCGCCAACACTAACACAACCTAATAATAAGTTGCTGGCCTGAGATTTCACGTGTTTCCACCTGTTTACTGTAAAATTAAACTTTACTTTTACATTTTTTGGGCTGCTCCACTGTGGTGGCACTGCTCTGAATGTTTGAAAGGAAAACATTGTAAGTGATTTAAGTGTAGTATAGCAGAAGGACACATGAATAATGCACAGCTCCTGATGGAGGCACACACTTTATATGATATTTCCCACAGAGAAAGTTGGACTTCATTTATTGTGATGATGGATGTAACGTGCCGAGTGTTTCAGAGCCGACAGGTGGCATGAATCAACTTTTATGAATGACTGCCACCACCTGGAAGAGAAATGAGAAGCGTAAATAGTGTTTATAAATATATTATGGATGATGAGCGACGCAGACAAAATGTAAAGCATGAAATAAATAGGACTACATAAAGTACATTACTAATACAAAATAAATAAAACTATATTGGCATACTAGGTAAAGCATGACATCAAAATAATTGTATTATTTTCACTGTTTATTCATGTTGCTCTGTCATTTGCACGGCATAAAAACTCAATTCCACTAATCTTCAGTCTATATTTTTTTTGCTCAATTACTAATTGAATAATTTTTATACGTTATTCATTTCTTTTTTTTTGTGTCTAGTGCGTAGTGTAAATAATAACAGCAAAGCATAAAAGAAAAACTAAGACATGAATATATTTCTTAACACTAATATTTCCCAAATTATTCCAACCATAAGAAAGAAAAAAAAATGCAGACACGTTAACCGTTCTATCTATTTGACGTCGCCCAGCAAGACAGACAAGCAAACATGTTAGCTAGCGTAAAAGAGCTAAACAGGAAGTGTGCTGTCAAGAAAGTGGGTGTGGAGGAATAAAGTGATCATTCTTCTGTTTTGTTTACCATTTCATCCAAAATAAACTATTCCACTCCTCTCCAGTTATAAGCCTATATCAGTTTGTACTTTTACAAAAGTCCAGCTATTTATTTGTGCTCCACAGGCTCAGAAACAGATTTAGGTTCAGCCAGGCGTTTTGGGGAAATAGGCTAGATCTGGAAGAAAGTTTTAAAACAACAGTAATAGTTTCAGCCTAATTAAAACTTATCAAACGTCACAAATTGGTTCATTTTGAATGAATGGGAGGACATAGTAATGGCCCACACTCTTTTTAATGGCTCTTACATCATGTAACAAAGCAGATTTTCAAGAGTTATTGATTTATCTTTTTCATCTGTACAGGGGTGAGTTTGCTGGTTCCTGCTGGAGCAGTTCCCATGGGCCGTGTCTACGAGATGTACGTGACGGTGCACAGGAAAGAAAGCCTCAGGTACATCATCTTTTTGCACTACAACTGTATGATATAGTAGTTCATGTGACAAAACCTAAACAAAAGGTTAGATTAAGCAGAAGTGAGGACGGTCGGTCTCTGACGGCTTCTCAAAATGTCCATCACTGCGTATTGATAGATAGTCCCATAGATGTGTCAATTTTATTTTTTTTCTTTGCTTTATTTTGTTTGTTTTTTAGATTGCATAATAAAGACTCAAAACTGATCCTTGTTATTCATGTATCAGTTACACAGAGCTAAAAATTTAGAAACTTAACTATAGTAAAATCAATGACATTTTTAAGTTGCTCATATGTAGGTTTTATAGAGCTCACTATCCCAGTATGTACCGAAGAACGTCGTTGTAGCACTGACCTTTGCTGTTGATTGTAACTGTAGCAGCTCTTATTATCAAACTCCGTTAAAGTTTATAGATTATGATTTATTTTTGCGCACCAGAATTTATAAATGATTCTTTGAGTGAGTACCTAATATTATCATAATAAAACCAAAATAACAAGGAATTTCAAGGGAATTTCAGAAGCAGAAGGTGAATTAAACTTTCATGAACAGTGATTTAGGTGTTTGACCTCAGTCATGTAAAAAGCTTCAAGTTTGTCAAAGCACAATAGGTTTCCACTGTTTTATCCAGATGTCATCATTTAAATTCTTAAGACTAGTAGGTGTTGAATGTACAGGCTAACACCAACATCCTCAGGCATCAGGATGGTTTCCACACATCCTCAGGCATCAGGAGGGTTGGGACGGTATGATATTGTTTTGCCAAGGCATGTAGGATGATCTACGGTATATAATCTTGACAAAGGATATGGCTACTGCTGGGTTTCCTCAGAATAAGTACAAAAATGAACTCTTCCAATACCATAAGAAGGCCAATATGCATTCTCGCGTGATATCTTAATAATAATAGTTATCGTCTCCCTAAATGCATGCGTGGAAGTTTTGTGTTTTGCTGCAACCGAAAAGTTTTTAACCTTCGATTGGTTTTACAGTATTGATACTGGTTCTCACTTTCACTTTGTAGTTCAAATCAGGACACAGTGGCCAAAACCTCTGATTACTATGCACAGGCGTCCTCTTCTCCTGCACCTTAGGGGACGATGAGAGAGGCAAGGCCACCACACCGAAAGAGGGCGCCGCAGGGAGCAGCACACAGCAGCAAGACCACCAGCGGAGGAAAGGGCGAGTCAATGGAAGAGGAAGGGAAGGGGGGACGGGAGAGGCAAGGGGAGGGACAAAGCAGGCAGGGGGCAGAAGGGACAGGGGCCAAGCGCGCGCGGGCCGCCGCCGCCGGGGGGGGGGGAGAGAGAGGGGACAGGAGGGGAAGAGGGCCGGCAAAGGAGGCGGGCGGGGACGGGAAGAGTGGATAGCGGCGAAAGGCAGGAAAAACACGAAAGGCAGGCGACAGGGACGGAGGAGCCCGTGAGCGCCGGGAGGGCGGGGCGGAGGGGGCGGGGGACCGGACTGGCGCCCGCGGGGGGGGGGGCCGGCAGAGAGAAGCGGACCACGAAGGGCAGCGAGACGAGGGACGCCGGGCAGAGGAAGCAGAGGTGGGGGCACGGGGGCCGAGGGGAACGACCAAACGGGAAAGGGAGAACCCCTACCCAGGAGCAAGACGGGAAAACACAGCCGAAGGGGAAAAACGGGAGCCGGGGGCAGCAAAACACAAAACGGCCACGCAGGCAGGGAGGGAAGCACGACGAGGAACGAGCGAGGAGGAAGAGACACGCTCGAGAAGGAGAGGGGCCGGCTGAGCGGGAGGGGAAGGTGGCAGGGAGCGGGAGGAGGCGGAGTGTAAAAGGCTAGCGCAGAGCCAACGCGAGGGAGGGGGAAGAGGAGAAAACAAAACAAACCAACAGAGGAAGAGCAGCAGGCCCCGGCGGGGCACAAGGAGCAGACCGGCCCAGGCCGACAGGCAGAGCAAAACAATAAAGAAGAAAGTAACAAACCAGCGGAGGCCGGAGATGGGGGCGGGAAGGGAAACAAACCCGCGTACATGGCACACCAGAGGACGGAAGAAGGGGAAAGGAGGCACAAGCGGGAGAAACAGGGGAACCGAGGGGCGGGAGACAAACGGGAGCGGACCAGGGAACGGAGGCAAAGGGAGGTAAGGGCACGCGGGAAGCAAACACGGAAGAAGCAGGGCCAAAGGAAAGGGTCGCGGCAACGCGCGGAAAAGAGCGGAAAGGCCGGGGGAGCGCGGAAGGAGGGGGAGGAGGAGAAGAGGAGGACGCACGCAAAGAAGCAGGGAGAAAGGCGGGGGCGCAAAGGAAAGAGAAGCGAGAAACGGGAACGGAGGGGAACGAAGAAGAGCGGCCGAGACAGGGACAAGCAACAGCAAAGGCAAGGGCGACAAACGACGGCGGCTGGTAACAGCACGGGAGAGGGAGCGCCGAGAAAAGCCCGACAGAGGAGACAGGAGAAAAAGAGTGCAGGGAGAGGACGGAGAGAGGGAAGGGGCGGGTGGGAAAAAATAAAGGACGGGGGAGCGCGGAGGGAAGGTGACCGACCAGGGAAAGAAACAAGGCTAGCAGGGAGGGAGGCCCGGGAGGAGGCCGAGCACAAAAACAAACAAATAAAGCAAAAGAAGAAACAAAGAAAAAGGACACAGCGAGGGGACGAGCGAGCAAGAGCCAGAGGGCAAAGGGGGAGAAGCCGTCGAGACACCGCCCGCACCGGCATGCGGAACGCGAACCGGGGGGGGAGGGGGGGGCACACGAAACGACTAGAGCAGCAGGGGAGGGCAAAAAAAGAGGAGGTACCGGAGGCGGGCGGGCCGGAGGCACCGAACGGGAACAGGCGGAGACACGGCCATGGGAACGGCGCCAGCAGGAACCAGCAAACGACCAGGGTACAAGGAAAAAGAGAAAGCAAGAACGCGGAAAAGAGGCGGGGGACAGGAGGGAAGGCCGGGAAAAGAGGGGGGGGCCAGGACGAGGGCCGCCCAGGCAGGCAAGAAGAGGAACCAGGGGAGACGGTGGAAGAGGGTGAAGGAGGCGGAAACAGAGGACGGGGGGGGGAAAACGGGCGGCCAGATCGAGCCGGAGGGCCCCAAACGCTGGCGAAACCGAAAGCGGGGGCGGAGCGGGGGAGCAACAAAGAAAGAGCGGGACGGTGGGGGTAAAAGGACAAAGGATAGAGGCGGACAACCCGGGGACTGGCGAGCGGGAACGAGACCCAGGAGGGGAAGAGGGGAGGGGGGAGGAAAAGGGGGAAACAATAACCAGAGACAGGGAAGCACGGGAGGTCCGCCACACCCCACGGGGGGGACAAGCACACGGCCGTGGGAGGCGGGAACGCGAGCGACAGGGGGCGGGCGGGCGGGCGGCCCTCAGGCCGGCAAAGGAGAGACGGGGAACGGGGCGGCAGGGGGGGGCGGGACGGAGGGGGGAAGAAAGGGGGTGATATAGAAGAGGGGAAGAAAGGAGAAGGCAGGCGGGGGTGGGCGTGGAGGCGGGCTCGGGGAGGAGGGACAGCAGACGCAAGAGACACCAAGAGGGAAAAAAAGAAATAGGAAGAAGGAGAAAAGGAGGCAAGGAGGAAGAGAGAGCAAAAGAAAAGAGAAGACGGAAGAGGAGGGAAGGGCGTGGGAGAGCCGGGCAAAGGACCATAGCAGGAAAGAAACAGGGAAAGAGACAACCCGCGGTGACTGGGCCAGGCGGGACCACGCGGCCAAGAGATGGGGAGGGAGGCGGAGGCAGGAAGGGACGGAGGGCCAGAGCCGATGGCGAGGGCAAGGCGGCGACCAGGGGGGCTGCGCGCAGCGCCAGAACTGAGCCATGGAGGCAAACACGAGTACGCGGCGCAGGGCGGGCCAGGGGGGTCAGGCAGCAGAAAAGGGGAGGCATGCCACCGGCCGCGCCGGAAACACGCGTACGGGACAGCCAGCGCACAAAGAAAGGAAGGCCAACGGGCCGCGGGGGGGAAGAGCAGAGCACAAGGGGGGCGCAGCAGGAGCGGGGCGCAGGATCGAGGGGGGCCGGACCGCGCGAGACCGACAATACGGAAAGGCACGGACCAAGGGCGGGCCCGGGCATAACCATGCAGGCAGTGCCACCACGGGGCGAGCCAAAAAAGCGAAAAGGGAAGGGGGATAGGGGACAGGAAAAAGGGGGAAACACGAGAAGCGCAGGCAGCACGAGGAGGAGGGGGGGGGGCGAATGAAAGACAGGGCAAAAGCAAGGGGGCCGGCCCGGGAGGGACGTGAGGGGGCCAGAAGAGAAAACGGAAAGGAGGCCGAGGAGGGAAAAGGGAGGGCAAAGGGGGGAACCGGGGAGAGGGCCGGCCGGCAGAGGGGACGCAAAGGGAGACGGAAGGACCCGGAACTGGATGGAAGGAGAAACTGGGGGGGGCGGAAGAACAACCGGATACGGGCTCGCCCCCGACAGAGCGGCCACGCCACGAGGCCCACCCACAGACAACCGAGAGCAGGCATGCACAGAAGAGAAAAAGAGGCAGGGAGACCGCAGGGGATGTGGCGGGGGTGCGGGCGGCGGGGGCCAAAAAGGGGAAGGGACGGGACAAACGACCGGAAAAAGAGCCAACGCAGGGGGGGAAACGCGGGAAAGGGGCGGCAGGAGGGGGCAGGACGTATGCGTCGAGGGCCGCGGGGAGAGGGGGCGGCGCGGAGGGCCAGGAGTAGGACACGAGTTGGGTGCGCGGGGAGAAACGCAGGGCCAGGGACCGCGCAGGGCGGGGGCTGAAGCCACAGGCGGGCGGGGGGACACAGCAGACCACAGCAGGGAAAGAGGACACGGACGGCGGGGGGCGGAGCGGGACGGGGGGGGAGAAAGGAGCCGGGGAGGAGCAGCGCGCGCGGGGCGCCGCCGCCGGGGGGGGGGAGAGAGCCGGGAGGCATGTGCCAGGAGGGCGCCGGGTGCGGGCGAACGTCGGGGGGCGAAGGGCAAGGGGCACGGGGGGCCAAAAGACGGGGGCACAGGAGGGGGAAAAAGAAAGAGAAAAGCACAGACGAAGACAGCAGTGGAGGAAGGTGGGGCGCCCGGCGAAGGGCCGGATGGAGCGCCCAGAGCAGGGACGGGGGTGATAAGGGAGAAATGGAGCAAGAGAGAGAAGGCCAGGCGGACGGGGGAGTGGGGCTCGGGAAGAGGGCGTGGAGACAGAGAAGGGCACAAGGGGAGAAAGAAGAAACAACGGCGGAGAGGGACAGCCAGGCGGAGAGGCAGGGGGGAAAAGACAGAAGGATAAGGGAACGCCGAGACCAGAACGGGGCGGCGGGGGGCAGAGGCCGGGCGGGCTACGAGCTAAGTGGCGACCAAGGGAGGAAAAGCACAGAAACGACGGGCGCAGAGGGCTGCGGACAGGAGCAGGAAGAATACGCAAGGAGAATAAACGGGGGGGGGGGGGGCCACGCGGAGGGCAAGACCGGAGGAGAGAAAGAGCCGGGAGAGGGGGAACACGGGAGAGGCCCACGGGGAACGGGCGGAGAGACCACAAGAGGCGACAGGGACACCAGCAACACCACAACCGTAAGGTGGCACCAAAGGGAACAAAAGGGAGAGGGACCAAACGCAAGGAACGGAGCCAGCAGAGCAGCACAGGCACAAAAGGAGGCAAAAGGAGGCGGGGGCTCGGGCGAGAGGCAGAGCCGAGGGCCAGAGGGGCACGGGTAAAACGGGAGAGGGAGAGGGATGAGAGACGCACGAATGGGGGCACACCACGCGGAGAGGACGGGAAGAATGCAGGGGCAGGGGGGCAGACAGCCAGGGGACAGGCGCAAAGGGCGGCAAGCGGAGCAGGAAGCGGAGACGGGGACGGGGCACAGGGACCGCCAAAAAGAAGCGAGGGCAACAGGCGGTGACACAGCGGGCACGAGCGGGGAGCGGAAGAAGGAGGGGAAGCGACAAAGGGAAGCGAAAGACAGGAAACAGGAGGAGACAGCAACAACAGCCAGTGGGAACAACCAAACAGGGCGGCGTACAGTACGACGCGGGGCGAACGGGGAGGGCGGGGAGAACAGCGCGGGCCGGGGGGGGGGGGAAGGCGACGGGGAGGGGCAGCATGGGGGCCGCAGCGCAGCGGGGGGCGGGAGGACCGCCGAGGGGAGCGCATATCCCAAACCGTCACACCGACCGCATACTGGCGGGGCAGAGGGTAAAACACAGCCGAGCAACACAATCGGTAGTTGATACAGTCGAAGGCCACGGGCAGGAATACGTCCCTCCCTGCCGCATACTACATGGATGCCGGGGAGGCAACGTCGGCTCCTCTCCCCCGCGGCGTGGGACGGCACGGGAAGGGGAGGGACCGACGGGCCCGCAAGGGGCCGAGGACACGCATGCGCGCGCGAGCGGCAGGGAGCCGGGAGAGGGCAGGCGAGGGGGGAGGGGAACGGGCAGGAGAGGGAAGGAAAAGGGCCCCACAAGACAGACAAACAAACACGGGAGCGACCGGAACAGAGCGAAACAGGAAGGGCAGGGCCCAAGCAAGGAGCGTGATCCATCAAGAGCCACCGGGCATAGAGGGGGCGGGGGATGTGTGGGGGGAGCGCGAAAACGGGGCAGTGTTCGGTACGCGGCGCGGCCGGCCAACGCGTATGCCGGGGGGGAGGCGGAGGGAGGGAGGCAGGAGCCACGAAAGACCACGACAGGGGAGGCGAGCGGGGCAGGGCACTAGCCGTAGGGGGAACGGCGCCAGGGGCCACAAAGGACAGGGACGCGCGGAGACAGAACGCGGACCGGAACACAGAAGATGCGGGGACGAGGTGGAACGGTAAGCCCTACGCAAGAATAGATACCACAGGCTCTTCTACAAGAGTGGCGCGCGGGGAGCGACACGCACAGGCGGACAGGGAGCGCCAAGGACGCAAATAACTAGGGCGAGCCTAACCAGGCGCAGCGTGGAGCTGGCCGCCGCCCGCGCGACATGCAAAGGTCATAAGCGGTGGTAGAGTCCAGCGGTACGGGGAGCAGCCGGGCGCCGGACGGGAGGCGGCCAGCGACGCGCGGCAAAAGGCCGTAATCGCGGTACGTAAGCGCAGCCTAAATGGGAAAATGAGCACAGTTCGGCGAGAACAGCCCGCGAGGGCTAGGAAAGCTGGGGAAGGGGCCAGTGGGCAGAGGGCGCGCGGGTCGCCGCGGACGGGAAGCCAATCGGCCGCGGACGGAGAAAGCAAAGGTAAACCGGAGGAGGGCGCTAGCGAACGGAGAAGTGCCAGATCACAGCAAGGACAAAAGGACGGGCGGGGAACAAGCGGAAACGACAAGCCCGCGCGGCACGAGGGGGGCCCCACGCCCAAGCGCGGCAGAGGCCCCGGGGCGCGCCGGGGAGGGGGCAACCGCGAGCCGACGCCGGGGGGGGACTGGAAAGCTGGGCAAGGGCGCGCGGGGCGGGGGGGCGGGTCCTGTGGCAGAGGGCGAGAGGCGAACAGAACATCCCAGGGCTACGCAGCGGCCGAGCGGCCTCGCGCGGCTCCGGGACGGCTTCGGCGAGCACGCCAAACGCGAGAGGGGGGCAGAGGAAACGAGGACATAACGCAAGACGGAGGGCGAGGGCGGCAGGCGCCGCGCACCACAGCGTCGACGGCCAGGCACGGCGCGTGAGCCGGAGTGCGCAGGCAGCACAGACAAGGGAGAGAAGCCGGAGGGCGCGGGAGGCGCGGAGGCGCGCGGCGACGCACGCGACGCCAGCGGCAAGCTACCAAACAATAAAATACGAGCGGGGGCGGCGTGCGTGCCCGGGGCGCGCTCCGGCGCCCAACGCGCGCCACCGACTGGCTCAGTTCGCGAACGCACGCCACGGCACACGCAGCCGGCCCGGGTGTCCCGGGCTGCGGCCAGCATCGCGGCACCGCGAGCTAGGGGGCGAAACCGCAGCGACGCGTTGGCACCGCCGGGGGGGAATGTGCGGGAACCGATGCCCGGCGCGGGCTGGCTATCCCCCCCCTCCCCCGGCGGAGCGCGCAAGCACGCGGGCAGGGGGGCCGGACGCCGGTAGCGGGACCGGGGGGGTCGGCCGCGCAACACACAGCGTCCAGAGGGCGCCGTCTTCTCGGGAAGTGGCGGCCAGCGATCGTCGGCCTCCTCCACGCAAACAAGCGGCAGAACATCGCCACCCCGGCAAGCGACAGGATAAGGGGGAGCCGAACGAGGGCCACAGCGCATGGAGACAGAGGCCGACAGGCACGGGGACAGTGGAGTGGAGCGGGAGGTGGATCACGGCAGGCCAAGCCGCCGCGTCACGGCGGACCAGCGGCAGAAACAGGCGAGAGTGAACATGGCGGAAGAGCCGCGACGCGGGGCGGGGCGACGGAACACAGAAAGAAGCGAGCCGGGGGCGCGCGAGCAATGGGTGAAACCACGCGTGCATGGACGAGGGCTCCAGAACCAAAGACAAAGCGACGGCAGCCATCTCTCACTAAAGCGAGGGGGGGGACAGGTACGAGAAAACACGCCCGGGGCAGCCAGCGACGGCAACCAGGGGGGAGCCGGCACAGTGGGGGGGCCGGAGGTGCATGGCGGCTCGAGTCCGGACAAAAAAGAGCAGACAGAAAGAGGGCTACACAGGGGTGGCCATGTGCGCAGGTTGAGGGGCAGGAAGAGAGCGCTCTGGGACAGCAAGACAACACACAGAGCGGCGCGGAGAGAGGGGGGCCCGGGGGGGCGGGCTGGGCGGGGGGGGGGCCGCCGCTCCAGGGACACGGGCCAGGTCAAAGACCACACGGCGTCCGGACGCAGCGGGACAGGTCCGGGGGCAGGGGGACGTAACAGCGGTGGCGCGGAGGGGGAGACGGGGCTGCGCGGGCGACGGGAAAGGCGGATGCGACGAGTAACGGATCACCAGCGAAACGAGGCGCCAGGCGAACAGACCGAGGGATAGAGAGCGAGATAGACACTAAGACCAGGAGGGACGCAGTAAGGCACACGAAAACGGTGAAGCAAAGGGGGGAAAGGAAAAGGGGGGGGGGCAGGGAAGAACAAAAAAAAAACCAGCGCCGAGTGGGCCGCGGCCAAGCAAGGAGGGAGGGAAATGCGGTGTGGAGGAGAACGAGGAGGGGGAGGCGCACAAGGGAGGGGTCAAAGGGTGTCAGTAGCTAAGACAACCGCGAGCGAAACGGGGCAAAAAAAAAAGCCAAGGCAAGCGAGCGCGGAGGAAGGGAAGAAAAAAATACAAAAAAACAGTGACAAGACGGCGGCGCACAGCGACGCGCGGGCCAGGAGGGGGAGAGTGCGGGGAGGGAGGGGGTCCGAGAGACAGGGGGGGGGAGGACCGAGAGGGGGCCATGGCGCGGGATCGAGAACCAGGAGGCGATGAAGGAGAGGTGGGGGGGAAAAAGCGCGGAAGACTTGGGGAAAGGGCGGGGGAGTGACGCGGCGAAGCGGTGACTGTGGGCACGGTGCGCGGGCACGGCGGGCTGCCACGGTGGCGCGCGGGCGACGCGGAGGCGCCGACGCGGGACTTAACTTTCGGGACCGGGGAAAGAGGGGGGAGACGGGGCGGGACATAAGGAAGCAAGCGAGCCGTGCTCGTAAGCAGCAGGACAACGACGCCCGAGAAGAGTCGAGCCACCCCTCGTGGAGACCCAACGAACGCAGTTTCCTCCCCTCCCCCCAGCGCGCGACAGGGTCCGCGAGCATAACGAGAAAAAGGTCCATATAAGAGCCGTTCTGCGCGGATGGACGGGAAGTGGCGGGCAGACTGTGCCAGCACGGGGGGGGGCACGCACACAGAAATACGACACGGACCGGGCACAGTGCCGGGTGGATAGCGATGGGCGGGCATAGGGGGGCAGGCGGAAACGAAACAAAGCAAGGGGGGCAGGTCAATGACGGACCGAAGCGCGGTCCCGGTCGCCCTGGTCAAGAGATAGGCCGGCGGGCCTCGGCAGTGGGCAGCTGGGCAGAAGGCAACAGACGCGCGTGTTCCTAGGGGAGGTACGGGGACGGGCGTGGCAGGGATAGCGGGAGTCGCCACCCTACCCTCCGTGGGCTGTGTAGTAGTCTGGGGGGGGGGCGGTGTGTCCTCCGTTATAGAAAATAAGCGGAAACACAGCGACAAGCAGAGTAAAAGCAAAAGCACAGACAGTCAGAAGAGGAGGAAAGGAGAGCACAATAAGATTTTGAGAGTTAGACGGAATGCTGCGCAAACAAGTAGCACACACAGGTACAAGGATGGAGAATACACGATCTACGACGCTGTGAAAGCGAAACGAGGAAGCAAGAGGAGCGCGCGACGGGATCCCTCCCCAGGAACAGCCGGGAGCACAGGGGAGGCAAAGCGCGACGAGGCAGGCCGGGCGGACAGCCAAAACAAGACAAGAGACAACACTCCCAGAGAGGGCAAACGGGAGCCACTATAGACAACAAACGAACACGAGAACGAGAGAGAAGCAGACGACGAACGACGCAAAGCAATAAACACATCTAGGCAACAAGAAGGATGGGGAACGAGACAAACGCGAATCGGGAGCAGAGCCGTGGTGACCGAGCTCACACAAAGCGAAACACAGGGGTACAAAAGCAACATAGCGGGAGGACAAATATCTTCGGTAGCTATAGCCCAGGGCGTAGACACAAACGCACACACCCCAAACCGCACTTAGGCAACGACACCACGGGTCGCCCCCCGGACGCACACTATTTACTAGTCATCACAGCAAAAGCCTCGCAGAACGAACGGGACTCATGTGCACATGCTGCGGAGGGCCACACTTTTTCGGTACGAACATCCTCTCGCCTGAGAACCGGGGACGAGCGCTAGATAATACCCTGCGCCTGGCCCGCAGGTGGGCAGGCATTGTGACTGTCAGTAGAAAAGACCGGTAAAGAAGAGCCAGGACGGCGGGGCGGCAGACAACAGCGCCCCCAAAGGGGGGCAGCAAGCGGGGAGCGGGGAGCAGGCCACGGCCAGGGCGGGGCGGCACGAGAAGGAACTAGTGCGAATGGAGGCCCGACGCACGCATTTGCGCACAGTAGGGACGGGCTCTGCCCGGACGGCGGCTTCCCGAGCGGATGAAACCATGAGCGCCGGGAAAAGGGGCGGAGCGGGTCGACATGGCAAGAGGCTGGGGGAGGGTGGGAGCGAACAAGCAGCACCTACGGGGCGACGGGAGGTTTGCGCGGAGGGGGCCCGGCGGCCAGGGAGCGGGGCCGGCTAGGGCTTTTTGTGCTCGGCTCTTCTGGCCAGGGGTTGGGAGAAACGGCGGGCTAAAAGCCGAGCGCAGCAACCAACGGATAAGGGTGCCTAAGGTGCGGTAGGGCCGGCAGGGCGGGCCGGTAGCGGTCTCGATGAGACGACCGCCGGGCGAAGGGAAGGAAGCCAGCCGCCCCAGCTGCAAATACAAGTGGGGGTGTGTTCGTCCTAGTTTGGGGACAGGAGCTGTGACGGTGAGCGGCAGGGCGGAGGGACACCAGACCCAACTCCGGCGTTGGGAGGTGTGAGATTACGTGCGGCGCTGAGCTGGGCAAGCCGAACACTGGCGCGGAGTGAGTCGCCGACTGCGGGACAAGCGGCGATGAGCCACGAGGGTGTAGGGCTAGCGGCAGATGGGACGGCAGTCGCTGAGCGCCTGGTCGCCCAAGAGCCGCCAAAGGGGGGAGCATGGTGGGGTCGAGGAGCTGAAAGCCGAACGCAACGCGGTGACAGCGGCACACGGGGCGCCGGGATACGGAGGGAAGGCAGCGGGCAGTGAACACGCCGCGCCGGTGACGGCCCCGTAGCATCCGCTCTCGCGGCGAAGGGGTGCCCCGGGGCGACAGAGCGCGGAGGGCGGCCCACTGTGGCTCCGGGACGAAAGTCGCGCGCCCTAAGGGGCCAGCAGAAGAGCCACGGCGCTGGGTCTGGAGGCGGTTTTTGTAGCACCTCGCTGAGCTGGGACGGCGCGCGCCTCTGTTTGGGGGGAACAGGGAATAGAGCAGCGCCGAAGTGGGTCGTAGTGATCTGGCGGCGGCAACGGTTGGGCTGCTGCGGTAGCGCGCGGTGCTCAAAAGTCAGGCTCCAGGCGCGGGCGGAGAACAAACGGTGTGCGGGTATCCGCAGGCGGCGATCACACGGCATAGTGTCGGGCGCCACGGGGGCTGTCAGGACGGTGGGGAGCGTCTGCCCACCCGTTGTGGTCACGCCGTCCGCTAGGAACGGGGTGTCTATTGCGGAGAGGCGGCACCGGCCCCGCAGGGAAGCCAGGAAGGGCCGCCGCCCAGGGCCGCAACACACGCGCCGCGCGCCGAGGATGGGGGCAGCGCAGGGTCGGCGGCGGAGGACGGGACCGCGTTGGGAATCAGGAGGCTGGGGGCGCCAGGCAGACGGGGAGACACAATGCAAGGGGCCAGAGCAGCTGGCAGTCGGCGGAGTTGATTTTCGCGAACCACCGGACTGCGATTTATGAAGCGCAGCGATGGAGCCAAAGCAGGGAGCAGGGGGGAAGAGCGAAGACTTTCGGGGTCTCCTGGGGTGCGCTAGATGGGGCCGGCCGTGAAAGGCAAGGTACCCCGGCAGCGGGGAATACGGGCCCTGTCCCCTTTCTTTGTGGGAGTAGAGTTGCAGAATGGGCAGGTAGATGCTCCGCGACCGCGGGGATGTGTGGCGGTGCGGGATGTTGAGCCGGCGCCGGTGGCCAGGCGCGTAAGCCCGAGCCCCAGGCAAGGCCACTCCGCGAGGCGCCGGGAGAAGGGGGGAGGCATAGACGGGCTATGAGGGCGGGGCCAGCAGGCACAGGGCTTTCTGGGGGGCAGAATTAGACGGGCCCATGCAGGCGGGGTCGGCCGCCCGGGCGGCCTGGGTACGGCCGCGGCCCATCAGGTGGCACTGATCGCGCCGACGGCGCGGCAAGGCGGTGTGCGCGGAGATCAGGATAGCCTACGGCGGCGCCGTGCACAGGCCACACTCACGAGACGGGACGGGCAAAGCGCGGGGTCGCTGGGGCGACCATCGCGGGGAGGGAGTCTCGCGCTAGTAGGACGCCGCGGGGGCATGGCTACCGGACCGCGCAGGCATGGCGTTGGCGGCGAAGCGCGTGGAGGCGCTGGCAGGCTTGGGGCCACTAAGAACACGGGACTTCTAACGGGGCATAGATAGCTACGACGGGAATGCCGAGGCAAGCACAGGTGTTGGGAAGCGGGCCACAGCGATCAACGTGCGGACAGCTGGCGAGGGTGTATATGCTGTTGTTGGGAACTGCCAGCGCGGTGTAAGGGGGGCGCCAGGTCTAGGGCGGCAGAACGCGAAGCGGGGCATGAGAAAGGGCGTCGGGGCCCACGCGGGGACCGGGCGGGCAGAAGGCCCCGCGGTGGGCCAGCAGTATGCGGGTGGGCCGGATAAGAGCCAACGACTTCGACCAAGTGGCAGGCGGGGAGTGCAGCACATATAAGATGCGGGCAGCGCGCGGGGCAAGCAGAACGGGGCAAGAGCGGGGCTTTTCTCGCGGGACATGAGCACCGGGGCAGGCAGAGACGGCGCAGCGGGTTGGGCAGTGCGGTAGGCCCAGGCCGGCCAAGCGGGGAGCACAAGCACCGGGGAGCGAGGGGGGCGGCAGCGCCGACGGGCGGGGGCACAGCGCATTTTCGGTAGAGAACGCGNTGATTTGAGAATGACAGGGCCAATTTCGTCAGCTTGCAATCTCCACTCGTATTTAAAGAAAACAAAAACTTTTGCGCATGAGCTCTTTACAGTGCTGGGTCTGGGGCTTCACGTTAAGCCCATGCATTACGGAGTAGGTTGTCGTGCAGGGCCGGGTTTGGGCCAAGACGCAGAGCCGCAAGAACACGTTTGTTTCACAGATGATTGACAGCTGCGCTAGAATACAGCGCAAAACCCCCGCGGTGACAAAAATGCGAGTGGATGAAGTCGCCAAAACGGCGTGAGAAGTGACAGCGCGTGTATGATGTGGAGTGAAGAGAAAGAGACAGAAGGCTTGTGTTGTATGTGCATGAGAGAAAAAAAGCGCACACTTTACGCACAGTGATAAAAGAAGAAAAATAGAGAGAGTACGTGCGGTAGAGAACGCGCTTTCGGTTCCGGAGACACGCTGTAAACATGGAAACACATAAGATACATCAGTAATGTGCTTTTTCTGTCAATGAAATGCCAGTTCAGTGAGTGGTTGGTCAGGGCTCAAACACACAGAGAATTATCAGTTGGGTTTGGACACGTGCGCGGGCTCAGGCCAGGACATGCTGGATTTTTTTGGGCCCGGTCTAAACTCTATTTTACTGTCAATCTTCACGCGGACCACTAGGTGGCGCTGGCGGACCACTAGTGGTCCGCGGACCACACTTTGAGATTCACTGATCTAGAGGTTACTAGTACTACTGTGGCTCCCTCTAGTGGTGATAATAGGCTGCTGCACAAATTCAGCTGTAAAAAGCTGTGTGTGTATACAACTGTAAAATTACAGACAAAAGAAAATAAAAGGCTTTCGTAAGGGCACCACTCATTTATTATTTGTCTATGCTTAGCAGACTACTACAGTAATGTAATTTTACATACACTGTAAATTGTAGTAGTCTGCTAAGCATAGACAAATAATTTATACTATATTTTTGTACTCTGTGACTGGTGAAGTCCTGGGCACATAGCGAGAAAAACTAAATAAAATGGAAATCAGAATGTTTTATACACTGAAATCAATAAACAGTAGATTTGTATTTGCACTTGTAAACAAATTTGCTTTATTATTTCACTCATTTTGGCTTTATTATTTCACAGAGTCTTTAATGTAAGCCTCTACCGATTATCTTCCACAATGATGGTCCTTCGTGGGTAAGTGTCTACTTCCACAAAAATGTACCGAAACTCATACCTTCCCGTCTCTGCATTCTGTAAAGAAAGCATGTGATAGTAAGCTGTTCATTTAATGAGTTTCGCATTTTCAATTTATAGAATTGAACTACCTCTATTGATTCTGAATGGACAGTTCCTTTTATTCCAGGTTCGGAACCTTCAATGTAAAACTTGAGCCTGAGATGCTTCAATCCATCCTTAAGAAACTCCAAATGACTGTAATAAAAGCAAGTAGATGGTTGACTTTACATTTGGTGTATGATGTCATTGTGATAATAATATTTCTTACCTGACATGCTGTCTTCTCCCTCGACGAGTAGTTTCACCATAGCACTTGATTGGTTCCCCAAACGCACCAATTACCTGGATAATACAAAAAACACTCAATGCCAAATGTAGAAGCTTTGAATTGGTCCTTTCAGAAGTAACTCAACTCACCTCTGGGTTTGACTTGACTAAGTTAAATGCTTTGCCATAAACCTTATTTGGGCTGGAGGATGAGAAAAGCTCCTGGAAGAGCACATAGAGCAGTCCGCCTAAAGAGACAATGTAATAAATGTGTAAGGATAAAATTGAAAATAATAAAGACAAAAAAAAAGGTGAAAAAAAGGTGATCTATATACTACTACTACTACAAATACTACTACCACTACTACAAATAATAATAACAGCAATTATTAATAATAATAATAATAATAAAAGAGGTCGTGTTACCTGTAACTCCAAGTCCAATCAGGACAACAATCAAGTAGGTGAAATCTCTGCCTGCGTCTTTGACTGTAACAGAGACAATGTTAGAGAATAAATCTAGACTTACAAAGACTGTTCCTGTCTCTTTACCTTTCTGTGCTGCAGATGCACTGGGGCTTCCACCTTGAAATCTGGACACAGACTTTCCTCTGCTATCTTCTGGATTGCTTTTATTTCTAGTGGTGCAATCGACAAAAATCCCTCTGCATTTTATAGTCTGGATCAAACAACTGACGGTGCAGAAGTCCTGTCGTGTTTGTCTTTGCAAGTATAATAACCTTGAAGCCTTTGAAACGGCCGTGTCCGTGTGGCTGACGAAGCGAACGTGTGCAAGTTTACATGATTTCTCATAAACTGAGACGCTGTTTGTGGTAAATGGTGATGAAGTGCTTTAAAGATTTGTACATAAGCCATGATAGCTTTTGTCAAAGTTAGCTTGAACGCTGCAAGTGTCACGAGCTTTGCAACAACTGCTAAGCGAATTATTCGTACATTGTTTTGGAAATAATTAGACAGACCATTGTGCAATTTCGGCAGTAAGTCTGCTAGCACATATAAAGCAAATTTAAATTAATGAAAATATCATTTTACCCGAACAGAGAAGCTACATGGTGAACTCACGTTATGGAAAGATTACGTCATGACGTCAATAGTACGTCGCAAAGAGTGGTATTATGGGAATTGGAGTATAAATACATTTTATACTTTTCCTCATACTAAAATTCATTATACTATGATAGCTTATGTTTTTATCTAGTCTAGTGGAGACAGAGTCATAAAAGCACACCAAACAAACACATTTCATAAACATTCTTGTTTTATTATTAAAACATTCGGTCCAGCATTTCTTAATGTCATATCAAATCATTATGCAAATAACTATAAGCACCACAAAGCAAAAAGTTCGGGACCAGAAAAATATAACTAATGAAGAAATTGGTTGACAAAAGGTTAGTTGTTGAAATAGAAATAAACCCTTACATTTAGGTCACAGTCAGTCACATTACCATCAATTTCTTTAACAGTGGTGCCATCAAATGTAGCTTAAGAAAAAAAAAAATAGAAATATGATCATTTATGCTATGAACATTATTAAAATGTATCTCAAAAACCTGATAATTTCTTATCGTCTACATTAAAGGTATTGTAAAATCCTTTGTTCCACATCTAAATCATTATTGTCCCATGGCTCATCACTCCAGCCAGTCAGTCAGTCACAGTTATGCATCTCTGCTGTCCTATTGAAACAAGTCATTGCACACATTCTCTACAGAGGAACAGTTCATTCGAGATGCACAAAGAGAGACAAAGGTTTAGCTCCGAGTGCAGTCAGACTTGGCAAGAAGCAGAGGAATGTTGCACCTGTCTGAAGTATCTGCAGAAAATAAAAAATACTATTATTTTAAAACGATACAAGTCTTTACAAATCTGGATGGATCCACAGTGATTGATACAAATCTCTTTATTTAAAATTACTTTAGATATTTTTGTGTACACTATTGTCTCAAAAGTTAACTCAAAACACAGAAAAAAAAATGTATAGGGAAAGAGGGAAAATACAAAACGTGTACAATTTAGTAAGTGTTATGCTATGTAATGATATATTTAGATGCATTGTACAGTTAGAAAGACTGCTAATATTGCACGATGCAAGTCAGTTTCGAACCTTGCCACGCATAAAAACAAACAAACAAACAAACAAACAAACAAGACAGAGGTTGAGACAAATAAAATTGAGCAAAGCTTTATTGTATTATTAATTTTGTTTTGTTTTTTTTACAAATAATTAATAAAATTAGCCCTGATTTTTTTTACTAGAATAACTTCAAAGAGTCACTCAGTCATTAGCCCTATCAAAATCTGTTACAAAGATCTCAAGCTTCAAAATGAGACTTCCCAGTAAATACAATTTTAGGGAAAAGATTCATTTCAGATGGATTCTATTTAACAATTGTGCCATGAAAACATGCAGTGCCATTAAATTATTTTTAGGAACATATAGTGAAAGGGAGATTGGGTAAATGAAATCCTTACCAACCATTCGCTCTTCATTTTTAATTTTTCAGCCTGATGGACGTTTTACTAATAAATAACGCAATTAATTACTAAAATTAAATATTGGACAATTTTATGCAATCAGTTTGCAAATTGCATGCTGGAAAAAGAGGTGTGATACCATCAATTTGCGTGAATTTAGAAAAATTTCCCAGGTCCATGTCACTATCTAAAATTGCTGCATTTTAGCTGTTCTCCAGGGCATTGTAGAAGCAGTGATCAGTCCCTTTGCATTTAGTTTGTCACAATGATATCCAGTGGTCTGTGCCTCGCTCATCAGCATCATGCTCGTGTGAATCCATGCTCCGCTTTCTCATATTTCAGTGAGGCCCGTTCGTACTGATCCAGGATAGCACTATTCTCAAGAAGTCTATATAATGGAGACAATGCAACACAATGTAGAACATAAGCAGACAGACAGACACAACACAGCATTAGAACATTAAGAACAATTAGTAGCACTTCATGTAGCTGCCCCTCACATATCACTAGGACATTTGAAAAATACATTAGCGTCTTATTTTAAATGACAGGGGCAATCACATAAAATGTTACAAAACATGAACTACGTGAACACTATTGTTTACAACACAAAGTGATAAACCACACATGGCGTTTAATCATGCAATACTTAAGATATGAGCTAGATCCGCAACACACAGGAACATCGCACATTTAATATATAAATGTACCATATTCTGGAATTCACAGTGTGTCAGTGTTTTGTGCTTTACACATGTCTAATGTAGAGGGTCTTGAAGAAGAGAAGAGAGACGATACATAACCAAACAGCAAAATGAAAAAGTCCATGCTCATGAACAGAGATTGAAAGAATGCAGTATGTCCTCAGAACTGTGAGGCCATAGAGCAGGCTAAGGCATACACTTCTAATAACAAAACCTGCTAAAACAAGATGGCTGCAAGCAAAAGACCCATCTTGGACAAAAACAACAACAACAATAATAATAATAAAAGAAAGAAAGTAGGCAAATAAGGACTATATACAACAACAAATAAACATGTGGACTGTTGGACAAGGGTGCTTACCTTAAGATTGTCTCCTAGACCCTAGTTGTGTTGTACTCTGATTCATGTTTGCTCAAAGAGCCAATGAGGCAGAACCTGAAATGTCATGGCTCTTTTGTTTAATATCAAACTCTTGTTTTGCATAGATCATGTGCTTCATAACAGCAAAAACCTCATAGATGCAATGCTAAGAACAGTCAGGAGTCTTGCATGCTGACTTCATCAAGACCACTGATAGAAACTGCATGCAAGTATCTCCAGAAGAACTGGCCATAACTCTTTATGTAAACAACTATCATTTGATCAATGTGTACATTTTCTTTTAGCAAAATACCGTGCCAACATACTTAATTTATCTTTTACAAATGTTTAAAATGCTGTGCGTTGAAAGATTTCTAAGTGTAAGAGGCACTGATTCAAGCCCTTTATAGTCTGTAAGACTGAACATGACAACACATTTTTCCTAGTGCTTATGCTTATATATTTATATATATAATGTAAAACCACTAAGTTAAACCATAGCAGATGAAGTGCTAAACATGTGCAACAAGTGCATGCAAGAAGAGCAAAATAAGTATATTTTAGCCCTTTAATTATTTAGTAATTAATGGTAAGTAAAGCAAAAAGAAGCTTGTTATAATTTGAAATTATGAATAAAAGCTAAAATGGGAGAATAACATAAAATGTAATTCACAAAGGTAGCCCTAGATTTGCTGTTGATCAGAAATCTATGGATACTGACCGCTGTACAGCCTTCTCGTGACGTGAGAGGCGGTGGCTGGTGGTGGGCACTTCCTCCATATCGTCATCCAGGTCGCACCCATTGTCCGCTGCCTCCTGAGAGTAGCTGTGCTTCATGACCAGGATGCTTCTGCGGTTCCCCGTGGTGGGCAAAAGAGGGCGCACTGACATGGGAGCCTGTGGGAGGTCAGTTAGCAGAGTAGTAGCCTCTCTAGTGCTTAGGTTCCCTCGGCTGCCTCTACCGCTCAGAGACAGCTGGGAGAAGTGTGCTGAGCCCGGGTTGGAGGAGGAGCCACAGTGGTGATCGTGGACGCACCTGGATGAAGCTCTTCTGAGGGCGTGGTAGTTCTCAAAGTCCTCAGCCAGGTCCACCAGGTCTGCCGAGGCCGCTGCAGCCGAGGTGGTGGAGCGTAAAGTGCACAGCTCATAGTGTGGCGGCTCAAACACCTCCTGGAAAAGGGTGGGGTCAAAGTCCTCGCGCCGCAGGATGTACTTCTTACGAGGCTGTTTGATCTGAACTATGACGGACACAATGAGAAGGAGGAACACGATGCAGCAGGTCACGCCGATGATGGTGCCATTTGTGTTGTTCAGGTTGTCCAGAATGTTGGTTGTTCTTTTCTCTGTTAAAACAGAATAGTTTTAATTCTTTCTACGTGTTTTAAATCCCTTTCACCCTCTCTAGAAAACAGTGTAGCCATGGTAACCTTTAGCAACAAATGTCCAGATCCAAATAGTGATTTTATTTACAAATAGAGAACTATTCTTTTATTGCAATAGTGAAGTAAATATAAGATTGATAAACTTTTGAGTCCATAAATACAAAAAAATATAGCATAATTTTGCATAAAAAACAACCCAGCTTATATTCACAATTCAGAGGAAACACTCGATACAGACAGTTGCATTATTAGAACTACTACATTACTCTATTTTATCTTTTGATTTTATGTTTTTATGTTATTTTTTTTAAACGACCACAACTGCAGCAAAACCCACCATGCTTTTTGTCATATTATAACTCAATGGTTAGTACACGCGTAAATGCTCGCAGACCTAGTTTTCATTACAATTGTAAATACTAATACATTGTAAAATTAAACAATTGATTTCCCTGCCACCCTAAAACAAATCCACAGTTTGAACACAGTCCCGGTTCAAGATGTGACTTCAGGTGCTGCATTTCTGTGTAAAACATCACTACAAGGTATGATTCCTTCTCTCTATAGGTTCAGTAAGTTCAGACTTTCAGAGCTTGCCCCCTGCAGGACCAGTCTAAAATATGTCCTTACTTTTCACTTTTGTTCATGTTTTCATTTCATCACATGTTTGACAGCTTTTTTCACACATTACTATATATCTGCACTCACCCTCTCTCCTCCTTTTCAGTTTGTTCTTTGTTCTATAGACTGGGGAGCCTTTTAAAACTCTACACGCTGAGGATCTCGCATGTTGAATCATCTTGACAAATGGACCACCTCACGTAGGACGCACAGCAGCTACATTTGCTCTGGTATAGTAGTATCCATTAGACGTGACATGGTGTGACATTTGAATATTGCATGAGCCAGCCCCAGCACAGATGAACTGAACCGAGCCTCTGTCACACAGCCATTACATTCAAAGGCACACAACGAGAGGATCAAATCTGACATTTGTCACTAATGAGGACAAATTTGCCTGTGTGCGTTACTAGAGCAGAGAATGATATGTCAGAAAAGCACCCACCATATACAATATAATGTATTATTTAAGCTAAATCCTGTTCGGAATTTTTGACTGTGCTTTTGTATAACTCTGTGTATTAATGATAGATGAGTGTAGATTACATTACCAAAAAATAAATAATAATAATAATAATAATAATAATAATAATAATAATAACAATAATAATATTAATAATAATAATAATAATAATAATAATAACAAAAAAGAAAAAAGGAAGATGGAATATTAATAAAGTGATTCCAAGCTCACACATTCTAAAATCTATACAGCAAGGCCCACATGTTCATTTTCAAGGGAAACAATTTATGAAAAATGTACTAACAGGTCAAAATGTCGTATCCTTGTCCCCAAAAACTGCATTCTGTTCCAAATTTTTCAGTTTAGTGACGTCCACAATCTTCCGCAGTCAAATCAGAGATATAAAGTTGTGTGCTTTTTAAAAACATTTTGAGATGTGCAGGCACTCAAGAGCATTTTCGTTAAAACACCAATAACAACACAATATTTGTCTATTGGGTTTGCTATAAAGTTGCATATGAACCTTTCACTTTTGTAAAAATGCATTTATCAGGAGTCATTGGAGAGTTGTTGCATGATTATACCAACACACAACTTATTAATTCTTATATTTACTGGTAAATTGGTTTCAATTTGTTAAATACACAAAAAAAACACACCGGAAAGACTGATGGCAATAAATATGTATACAATTTTTCAACACTTAGCGCCCCCTCCTTTAAAAAACATTTGTAAGATCTTGTGATGAGACAGGAGACTGCTATGTGAACTTTAGCTCCACTACATTTGGACAGAACTGCTTCTCAGTAAAAGCAGAAGGAGCTTGGAACTCCTTACCTTTATATGTGAGAGAGTCTGATACTTTAGGACATCTTAAATTTAATCCTAAAAAATGGCTAAAGAGAACCAGTTATATAGTCATTAGCGTAGGAAGTAAGTCAAATTGTACATATCTAAAGGTAGATTGTAAATATTCAAAGTTGTGTTTTTTGTGATTAGTTGGTGTTTGCTCTGCTGGAGCTGGTGCCTGTGTTTTAACTGTATTTTAAAAGCGTCTGACTTTTTCTTTTTTTTTTTTTTATTAATGACCTGCTGCACACTAAAACTTGCCGTCACTTTGCTTTGTACATTATATTTATTGTGCAATGTCCCTGTCAAATAAATAAATAAATAAAACATAGAAAAAACAAAACATAAGCTTGTACATATTGACCATCCTAAAATGTGAAAAGAATGTGACCAACATATTTTCCCTCATAGGTTACACTAGTCATAATACTTTTGTAACAGATTTATTTATTACTACATTAGTGTGATACCAGCCTCACGCGGCACCAGATATGTAGTGGTTTGTTTTAATATAATATGCTAAAAATCGGCTAATTGTGGCATGGCGCACTAATTGCTGATTATTAGTTATTATGTTGTGTAGGCGATTAATAAAGTTAATCAATTTGGGGCACCAGAGTTAACATTTAAAGTCTAACTCAAAATTTTTAATAAAACCTACACACTCCTCGTTGTCTGTCTGAAGGCGCGCTCTCTCATTACAGTGACAAAATCCTAATTATAAAACCATAACCAGTAACATTTTGTGTGGTTTAATAAACAAAAACAAACATAAACATTCATCACTCATTTCCAAACAGTTACAGTAAACACTAGTTTCAATGGTAAGATCTGATTTGGTTTAAATTAGGAGTAACAAGACTTTCCTAACTACCCTAAAGCCACTCTTTGTTGAGCCACCATTTTTGGTCTTACGCGTCCCATTTGAGGCCGGAGATGTGTTGCTCCTTGGTGTTCCTCGAAGTTGGAGCCTTTCTCTCGTTTGGGCCATGATCCAAGGTGCAGCTACTGTTGTTCGGTGGTTTTAGCAGTAGTTGGAGAGTTCTCCTTGTAGCATGTTGGTGCTGGTTGGAGAGCAGTCTACATAGGCCTGATCTCAGCTCTTGCAGCAGGGTGGCTGACCCCCGCAGGGGGCCACCAAGGGCCAGAGGCCCTCACGGCTTTTCCAACCCCCGTTCAGCACGTGAAGGAGGTAGATGTCAAGAAGCCAGGAAGTTCCAAGTAGAAGTGTCCCACCGTTTGTGTCCCGAAGACTCAAGTTGGGGGGTTTTGTGGAGTCGAAGAGGCGGACTCTTATGACCTGGGAGTGGCTTACTTTGAGGGCAACATGTATGTCCTTACTTAAAAATAAATTGGTAAACAGTTAGCTATTATTAACTTATTCCATTAACAAGAACATACATACTGTAACATAACACAACTGAAAACATATTGACATCTCAATTGCTAGATCTTCAATTGTGTTGGCAGATTAGATATGAAGCATGACTTTCACAATCAAAAATGTATGAAGAAATGACAAAGGACAGAACATTTCCAAATGCATATTTCAACAAGGATACAGACATGAGAACACATGAAAACACACATGAAAGTAGATGAGTTATAATGAAAGTCCTTGTCCTGCAAGTCTTTGCAACAGGTCACAGCAGGGGCTTTTGGTGCTAGAGTCAATAGCCATTTGTTGATAAGACACAGAGGGTCGTAAAACTTGATCAGTTTTGGGGGGGGAGGACTGCATTCCTTTTGTCCCTCTAAGATGATGGAAAAATACAGTTCAAAATGTCTCTTTGGTGGTTCATAAGGCTACACTTTACACTTAAGTATCTAAGCTAAGAGAAGGCAGAGCAAAGCCCATTTTCAACATTGATTTTATTATCCCCGATTGCAAGTTCCTTTAAGCCATTTCAGATATAAAGAAGTGCTGTCAACCTACATGAGTGACACATCCTAATCGCTCACTATTCAAGCCGACATCATTAAAAAATCCACTGCATGTCCTGACGTTTGAGGTCTAATCCAACAGGCCCCAGTGGAGCCGCAGAATGGATCTTAAGTTATGTACTTGAAATATAGTGATGGATGGAGAAAGGTCAGGCTACAGCAAAGTAATTAATGAGACATATAGGAGCGGCTGTACCCCCTGAGTCCACTTTCATCCCACTGAGTATCAGACAGCATCACACGTCACTGAGAATCTGAAGTTAGAGGAGCAAATGAATTATGAAGATACGCAGCAAACACCAGGGATCAATGTATGGATCTAGTGGCTTTAGGAGCTGTCCATGAGAGACTGGCAGCAACATAAAGTAGGAGAATGTTCCACTTCTCTGAGGCCAAG
Organism: Mugilogobius chulae; assembly: GCA_038363315.1. Lineage (NCBI taxonomy): Eukaryota > Metazoa > Chordata > Actinopteri > Gobiiformes > Gobiidae > Mugilogobius > Mugilogobius chulae. The sequence goes on along the minus strand of JBBPFD010000274.1, from coordinate 803,724 downwards.
TACGCATATACGCTGAAGTGCACTAACTAATGTTTTTAATAAAGATTCATGCTTTTACCTTTGTGCGTCTAATCCACTGTAACCTGGGATTAAACAAGTTAAACTATCAAGTATACAGTTAATCCAAAAAACGACCAAAAATCTTTACTGGCACACGTCGTAGAGAACACTTCACAACCATTTTATCCTCACTGCAGTGGCTCACAATTTATTTTGAACATTTATTGTTTTAAAAGTGCTTCATTCTTCGCACTCACTAAGATCTACTTCAACATTTGACCCAGCTAAAAAATAATAAGTCAGTCCTCTACTTATCAAAAAAGTAGACGGTCTACCCGCACATCAGTTATAAAAGTGTTCTGTTAAAGGTGGAGAAAAATCTGAGGCACTCTGTAGTAGAAAAATGTAAACGTCCTCTATTAAATCATGGACAGGCTTATGTGTTTCGACACCTAGATGTCTTTGTCAGGGCTTAGTTACAGTAAAAGACAATGCGTGCAACATGTGATGCTGATCAGCTGACCATCATAAAAAGCAGCAAAGATAATATACACATAATGAATTATGTTTACAACCCATGTACACATAAAAACACAAAGGTAAACATTATTGCTAACTGTGCACACACTGGATGCAGAGAGGAATACAAATAGTATACTAAAATAGTATACTATTCAAAGTTTTGCCTCTTGATGGCATAGTTTTGTTCCTCAAGCCTTGTCAACAGGACAAAAAACTTTGACTACCCGATACCCAATGGCTCACTTAAAAATAAACATAAATGACTTAAAATAATTGCTATTGAGATTACTGAGCCCCAGAGGAGAAGACAAGCTCAAAAAACTTTTAAAAGTCTGGGTCTTTACATTAAAAGTCACTTCCTAATCTAGCCTAAATGAGGAAATGGAATTCTTCTCTTTTTTGTGAATACTCCAGGTTCTTTTATGATGTCTTTGCTTGCTGTTTTCAGTAAAGTTTGTATTCTTCTCTGCTTTCAGTGTGCAAACAGCTAGTAATAATGTCATGTATGCCTTTGTATTTTTATGTGTACAGGGTTGTGTACATCTCCTTTTTTGCTGAAATTTATGGCCTCATCCTTGAAGTAGTTTAGCGTTACCATTTACATTATTAGAGCATTTTTGACACACATTTAAAAACAAACAATGATAAACTTTAAAGATAAATTTTACTGCGGATTTTTATAAATGATTGTGCTTAACTCAGAGAGAAAACGCTTTATGTTTTTGCAATACCCTCATTTGCATTTTGCCAACCTCTTCTGTTTTCTACATTTTCCAATCTAATAAGACCCAAAGGGAATAAGATAAAACCTTGTACTTACAAGGTGCTTTCCACACACAGAATTGTGAAATGAACATGTAGACATGCTATTTTTTCACATGTCTGTACAATGCTTAATTGAGAATTGTGATATTTTGGGATTAAACATTTTATATTAAATAGGAATATAATATTATAATTTATAACCATGTTCATAGTGAAGAATCTATCCATGGTGCTGATTGTTGTTGTTGAAAATTACACCAATATGATCACTTTTACAGTAAAAGAAAAAGCTGTAGATGTGTGTATAGCAATAATCAGTGTTGCTGTCCATGGTGCTAACATACAGTATATTACTACAATTTGAATGTTTTTTTTTCGGCATGTCTGGACAACTACTAATTTAACTACAATATAATATTCCATTAAGCTCATAGAGAATAGAAATATATTATAATCACTTTCATAGCGAAGAAAAAAGCTGCTAAACTAGTAGAAAGCCAAAATTATATATATGTTGCTGTCCATGGTGCTGAAATCTTTAACTACAATTTACATGTTTGTATTCTGTTTCTAGCTTACATTTAAGTGTTCAGTAGCGTCTTACCTTTACATTGGTTCTCGTCCCAGGGGTAGACACAGTTTTGCATCCCATTACACACCAAAGTGTTGTTTATGCACATGTTACTGTGGCAGAAGAAGGCATCGGCATCACAAGGAGCTATAAAAGAATATATATTACAAGTTAGTGTTTTTTATGCACATCTTCTATGCAGGCTTATAAAACACTTTTCATTCAATGTTTATCTCCACTGTTATGAATCTCCAATTAGAAATGCACATATGCAACCACAGATGAGATGACCAAGAGTTGCTTTGTGCCAATTTTGCCCGAAGTAAATCTGCCTGGATGTTTCTCAGATCTGCCCTGATCCCCTGAACCCATCTGTTCTTCATGAATTTTCATCCTCATCTTCCTCTCCCCAAATTTGCAAAGACAACTTGTGGATTTGAATATTTGAAGTTGGGAAATCCATCGCATTTACACATGTTACAGTCTATTTTGAATTATTAGTGTACAAACAGTCTAAAGGTAATATTTGTCCTCTGAAACATAATAGGATTTGTCCTTTATGTGAAGTCAGTATTGGTCATAAACTCAGCTTTGTAATTTTATACACTCCCAAGTCTTATGTCATTTTAAAGCAAGGTGCCCTTCCCTTTAACTACCAATAGCACTAATGCACATGTCACCTGATTGGCCAATTCATTTTCCTCGAGAGCCAATCACACAATAATACGTCTATATCCTAAAGACTCCATTTAATTCATAGTTTTGATATACTTTCTTCGCAGAGTAACTAAAGCAGGAAGCTGTTGCAAATCAATGTGACTGTTTTATAGATTTTAGAGCGAGTGGATGTGATAAAGGTTATTCATTACAAGCATTCTCTTTACAGCGAGTTGTAATTGAATATTGGCACATAAAATCCATGTTATGCACTTGGATTAAAATACATTGCTCGTTCTGATCTAGACGGTGAGATTGCGTGTGATAAATGGCTTGTCAGCACATGTTCTCGGGCTTTATCTCCACTGTCAACAGCACGACAGAGGAACTGCTGTTATGACTGAGCTGCAACTAACAAGTAAGATACAAGGGAACGTCAAACCCAGGGCTGGGCTTCAGATAAACATACAGGTCAGCTAGAGCGTAGAAAAGCATTCAACACTGTTATGTGCAAAAGAGAAAATAAAAATGCTGTAGATTAAATTGGCTCTATCCTCTGTTTTCCTAATACAGTATTTTAGTCAACTAACCAATCAATCAATCAATCATCAATCAATAATCAATCAATCAATCAATCAATCAATCAAACAATCTTTCAAGCTTGTTTGTCAGGATAATTTTTAACATTCATCTACCAAATTAACAAAATCTGTTTAATAATGTACATATATTTCTTAATCATTACAAACTGACGGTGATTAAGCTAAAAAAAGAATGGGAAGTAAAAAAAAACCTTTTTAATTCCACCCCTATAGCAACATAATCTTATGTGGTTGCACTAAACATCGTCATGATATGCTGTATATGTTTTTAGAATGTAGAAATATATATTAGATTACATGATTTACTACTAAAGTATTATGTACATTGTACATTAATTCAGTGAGAACAATACAAACAATAACACTTCATTCCTTTGTTAAAAAAAAAAAAAGCAGTTATGGATGAATTCAACCTCTTTCTATTGTAGTATATTGAGACAAAATAATTTCTTTGTATTTAGCATTAAACTGGTAAGTTGTCTACACATCAGCTGAACAGTTTAAAATTTGACTAAATCTGGTAGTTTTAATAGTCTTGATTGCAAAAATAGTAGATTGGTGTATTCTAGATATTCTGCTTTATGAATAATTCAATTCTTCTGAAGTATTAACAGTAGATGTAGTGAACTTCTGTAATTGTTATCCCAAGCTTCTATTACATAGGTTATATAAGGAAAAACATGACTAAAATACAGCAGTCGAAGAGCATTAATATGAAAAACCCACTTAGCATTTTTGATGATTGAAATGTTTTTTTTTATATAATTATAATAACAGAACAAAACATAGTCCTTCTTGATACAGTTCACCCATCTCAATTAAAAAGCTAGCTTACGCAACTGATTAGGTCCTCATAATTCTACTTTCTATCGAGAAAATGCATTGTAAATACTGAGTACGACCCCTACACTCTGTCTTCATTAAACTAAAACTTGTAGAAAAGTGCCATGCGAGTCACAATATGACTCCTTGGGATGAGAACCCTGCAGAGGTTGGTAAGCCTGATCTATTTTGTGTGTGAAAAACCTGTTCAGAAGCTGTGCCAATGGTAAAAATAATAATAATAATAATAAATAAATAAAATAAAATCCTAAAGAATTCAAGGAATTAAAAAAAAAGAAACAAAGAAACAAAGAAAAGAAAGAAAAGAAAAAGGCTTTAAAACATTCATCTGCGTCTATCTCAAGCACAAAAGTCTGCGCTGTTGCCAGTAATGGACTGATGATATCTCTCCATGTGTGTCCATTTACTTGTAATAGTCACTCTGTAATGATTTCTGAGTGTATCTCTTTACACAGCTGGAGCCACAGGGGGGCGCCAATCTCTTCCATTAGTTCCACGCTGCACACCACAGGGCAGACTAGTCCACTTTGACAAATTCCCAATAATCTGCTTTCAAATAGTTTTTAGGACATTTTGTGATAAACGTGCCCTTTTGGTTACACAGGGACGCCTGGAGCTGTCAGTGGAGACATAATTAACTTCTAAATGAGTGGTGGTGGGGGGTGAGGAGGAGATTTAGCTGTGAAGAGCCAGAAGCAACATGAGGGTCATGAATTTTTAAATGAACAAGACTACAGAGGTGGCTTTAGCGAGTAAGTACGAGCACCACTGGATTACAAATAACTGTCTTAATGGACCGAGACCACATTTCCAAAACTGCTCTCAAGAGGGCGCCTATCACGATTTGTCCAAAAGATTGGAAAAGGATTAAATGGAAGGAAAGAAGGCGAGAGTGTTCCAAGTGTTATGTAAGAACTACATGGATATGGCAACAAAATAATCCCGAAATCCAACTCATTTAAAGGGGACATATTATGTAAATTCAACTTTCAATAAGTCCCATTCATCAGATTTAAATATATATACAGTATATATCTATGTTCTGTATCAAAGTTTGATTCTTTATCCAAATTACACAATTTTACTGACAAAAGCTTCGTTTTTGATCTTTCAACTACAACCAAAATAATTGACGATTCAATTCGGTCTCTCAATTTTTAGAAAAATTATCAAGCCCTACCTGCAGTTAATGCTTCAGTGGTCATACATTTCCCATTGCCACCTATCCACACCCACATGTCTGTATTTGCCTGTGATAACTAAAAACACTCAGATTTCATGAGGAGGGCTTAAAATAAGAGTATTTAAGAGAGACCATAAGAGAGACCATATTTAAGAGAGACCATAAGAGAGATAAGAGACCATAAAAAAAAAAAAAAAAAAAAAATGGCGGAGCCGGTGAGACGCTAACCACCCGCCGAGGCCAACCAACTCCCAATAAAGCCGTAAATCCAGCTGAATCAGTGTCTACAATACCAGACAAGAAGCTGGAATTACCGGAGGAGGAAACTATTGAAAGCCTGGAATCTTACATTGACGCATATTACAACACGATGGCAGGCAAACCGGAAAGCAAGCGTGGCAGGAAGGATCTTGGCTCTACCGACGCAGAGGAGGAAAGCTGTATACTCACTTTGGAGATACAACGTATACGAGAGACATTGCACGGGGTGAACAGCAAATTACAAAAGCTGGACAAGTTGGACCAGCTTGCGGAAGACGTAAAGGACATGAAACAATCACTGGATTTTTACATAGCCCTCGTCGATGTCCTCAAAGAGGATAACGCGTCGCTAAGAGTTGAGGTTAACAACCTCAAACAGTTGACCACTAAGCTCCAAAATGACAACACACATCTTTCCGAAAGCATTTGGATCTACAGTGCCGGAGTATGCGGGACAATATAATAATCCACGGTATACCAGAAGACAACAAAGAGACGTACCAAGTCACAGAGCAGCTGGTCAAAAAGTTCATGACGGACCAGTTAAAAATGGAACAGCCAACGGTACAAAATACTCACATCGCCAGGGCACATCGCATCGGGAGGCCCCAAGGAGCCAAGGGGAGACCCCGACCCATCGTTGCGAGGCTCATGGCACCAAAGGACAAGTCCATTATTATGGCAAGAGGCACCAAAGGACAAGTCCATTATTATGGCAAGAGGACGGGAATTGAAGGGATCCACGTTTACGATGACGGACCAGTTCCCCCCGGAGATCATGAAGAGGAGAAGATTGCTCTATCCAGTCATGGTGGAAGCAAGGAAAAACAACAAAAAAACTCGCCTCACAGTGGATAAGCTTATTATCGATGGAACATTATATCGAAACTCGGAGATAACGTATTGGCTAACTGGTGGGGGAGAGACCAGTGGAAAAGTCAGCACGGAGTCAAAGTAAACAATGCGCGCTCTGATGACGTCACGAAAGCGCCGAGCAGATGATCACCATGGTGTACTGGGTAACACGAAAACACTGCTGCTAAGTGAGACTGCATGATGATGATGATTTTGATTTATTATTAATATTATTAATTTTCTATTATTATTTTTGTACCCAGTATTAATAATATTGATTTTCTATTTTATTTATTTATTTATTTATTTTTTTTCTCCCTTCCTTTTCATCATCTTCATTTATTAGTATACAATTCCCATTTCCGTCAATACATAAAAGAATAGTAAATAACGGTATGGGAGGGCCATTATATCCTTTGATTTATTTGGGTTTATTTACCATTTTATTTTTTTCTGTTTATTATTATCATTTATTTTTCTAATTTTTTTATTTTATTTTATTTATTTATTTTTCTTTTCCTTCTATTTTGTGGATGTTTTATAGTTGCTTTGTATACTTAGATTTGTAGATTTTTAGTTTACAGTTAAGCCGTGTTGGGGGGGGGGGGAGGGGGGGGGGGGCAGGTATTGCAGAGTAGGTTATATAGGTTGGATGTCACTATTGTCAGTTAGGGGTCAGGATAGGGGCATAAAAAGAGAGAGGGGAGATGTAGGGGTAAAGAGTGAGAGAGCATATAGAGGGAGATCCACAAAAGTAGGTAGCAGAATAGGAGTTAGATTAAAGGTTAGAGAGCAGTTAGGGAAAGTGCAGGAAATGGTAGCTGGTGTGGGCACAGAGGAAAGGGGAGAGGGCAGGAAGGTGAGGGGAGATGGGAGGGAGGTGAGGGGAAAGGGGAGGGGGTTGGGAGGGACGTGGGGGGGAAGGCTGGGCAGACAGGTTAGGGGTGAGGGGAGGGGGGAGGGACGTGGGGAGGAGTGTGGGAGGGAGGGGGTCATGGGTTTGAATGGCAGAGGATGGTATTGGGGAGGAGAGGGAGGGGGGTGGTGGCGGGATCAAATGTACAAAAATTCCTTCACTCAAAAACAATGTACACAGCTAAAGTTACAAACAAACACACTACTTTTACCTTTTTGAATACACCACATGTTCGACATTATATACACACTCACTTTTATAGGTCACCAACACACAACTAAACACTTTTTTGTTTTTGTTTTTTAAATCTATATGTCTTCTATTAAAATCTTAACATGGAATATTCGGGGGATGGGCTCTCAAGAAAAAGATTTAAAGTTTTAACTTATTTGTCCCAATTGAATGCCGATATCTGTTTACTGCAAGAACTTCATTTAACAAACTCAGACAATAATAAATTAATTACTGATGATTTTCCCCACTCGTATTCTGCATTGTATAACACACAAAAGAGAGGGGTCTGTATTTTGATTAACAAAAATATAAAATTTACCCACCATAAAACAATATGTGATCCAGAAGGCCGGTATGTTATAATAAATATTTCCATTAATAACAAAGAAATAACAATAGCTAATGTATACGGTCCAAACACAGATTCTCCATCATTTTTCCAAAACCTCTTTGACCAAATTCAAAAATTTCATTATGTCCAATCATAATAGGAGGTGATTTTAATAAGTCATAAATTCAAAATTAGACAGATCAAACAGCAGTCATGATTCACAATCGTCTAAATCCATAAACCAGTTCATGCAGGACTGTGGTTTTGCCGATTGCTGGCGCACTCTCCACCCAGTTGACAGAGAATACTCTTTTTTTTCACCGGTACACAAGTCATTCTCAAGAATAGATTATTTTCTTACAAGCAACTCAATAATACACAGTTTGTCAGACTCAAAAATACACCCAAGAATTATAAGTGATCACTCCCCGGTTTCCATCACCTTAAAACTTCATAATCAATGTAGGCCCATAATCTCCAGTTGGCGTTTCAATAACTCGTTACTCCAAGACGACAACTTTGACAGTTTTATTAAAAGAGAGTGGGCATCCTTTCTAGAAATAAACGACTCTCCGGGCATTTCTCCCTCTCTTTTGTGGGAAACAGGAAAGGCTGTATTAAGGGGGAAAATTATTTCGTTTGCAGCTAATAAAAAGAAAAAAGAAAATAACCACGAAAATGAACTACATGAAAAAATTAAGAAACTGGAAAATAGTCAAACAACAAATCCAACTGATGCCACTGAAAACCAACTACGCAAGTACAAATTTGAGTTAAATGAAATAATTAACAAAAAAACACAGTTTATTATAACAAGACTACGACAAGAAAATTTTAACTATAACAATAAATCTGGAGAATACCTGGCCAAACTGCTCAAACAAAAAAGGGAAAAAACAGTAATTACTAGCATAATGAACTCAGCAGGGAAGCCAGTTCACTCACCACATGAAATCAATGAAGTTTTTAAAAAATATTATCAAGATCTATACTCATCTGATTTAACTCCTGATAAGCAGAGCATTGACACTTTCTTAAATAACATAACAATCCCTCAGTTAAACCTAGATCAAGTTACTATGCTTGACTCTCCAATCACTGAAAATGAACTTCACACGGCACTAAAATTAATGCCCAATAATAAAGCACCCGGTCCAGATGGCTTCCCTGCTGAGTTCTATAAACATTTTTGGGTCATTTTATCACCTATATTTTTAAGAATGCTGCAAGAATCAGTACAAAATAAATCACTACCAAAAGACATGAATACAGCCAAAATAATACTTTTATTAAAACCCAATAAAGACCCCACCTCCACTGCAAACTATAGACCCATATCCCTTATTAATGCTGACATAAAAATAATTAGCAAAACACTAGCCCTCAGATTAGAAAAAATAATTCCACACATAATTCATCCAGATCAGAATGGTTTTGTGAAAGGCAGACAAGCATCCAATAACACCCGAAGACTATTCAATTTAATACATTATTCATCAACCCAAAATAATAAAACAATAATCACTACTTTAGATGCCGAAAAAGCATTCGACCGAGTTTCTTGGCCTTTCCTGTTTGCCACACTGGAGAGGTTTGGGTTTGGGGAGTCGTTTATGAACTGGGTTAAAATTCTTTACAACACACCGTCAGCCACAGTCACCACAAATGGATTAACATCACCAAAATTCACATTGCACAGGGGGACCAGACAAGGATGTCCACTCTCTCCAGGGTTGTTCACAATTTTCATCGAACCCCTCGCTGCAGCTATAAGACAAAACATAAACATTAAAGGTATTCAAACAAAATCCATAGAGCATAAAATCAGCTTGTACGCAGACGACATCTTGCTTTTTCTACAGAATCCTCACAGCTCACTTCAAGAAACAATTAAACTCATCAAAACATTTTCAAACATTTCAGACTACTCTGTCAACTGGTCTAAATCAGCCATTTTACCCTTATATGCAAGTTGTGATGTGGCAGCCTTATCACCAATCCCACTTTGCACAACCTTTATCACATATTTAGGAATAAACATTTCCTCCAGGTTGTCAGAGCTTATCAAACTGAATTTTATTCCACTACTCAAATCAATAAATGAGGATCTTCAACGCTGGATAAACTTACCAATATCACTCTCAGGTAGAATTGCAACAGTGAAAATGACAATACTTCCAAAAATAAATTATCTCTTTTCAATGATTCCAACACATCCGACTGCTTCATGGTTCCAATCATTAAATACAGGCATTTCAAAGTTTTACTGGAAAAATAAACAACCAAGAATCAAACTTAACACATTACAAAAAACAAAAGACAAGGGAGGCCTCGAAGCTCCTCATTTTTTTCACTATTCTTTAGCTCATCAACTTCAGTACATACTCAAATGGATACACCCACAACCACATGATATTAACTGGCTTGACATAGAACAGACACTTTGCAATAAACTAGCCATATCAGATCTTCCATTTTGCAGTCAAACAATAAAACAACATTCATGCTTCAAGACACCAACAATAGCTGGAGCTCTGACAGCCTGGTGGAAAATTTATCACATTACTAATAGCACTTTGTCCCCATCTGATAACTCTCCTATCTGGAACAATCCTGATTTTAAAATTAATAAAAATATATTCCACTTTCATACTTGGGAAATTAAGGGTATCACTCACCTAAGGCACATTTTCACTAATAATAGTCTCTCTTCATTCTCAGATTTGATCCAAAAATACAATTTAGACAATAAACATTACTTGGAATATCTTCAAATTAAATCTTGTCTTCAAACTAAACTCAATAGAAATCTCCTCATTTCAGCTCTCCAACTCACATATCATCTATTCTTTCAATAAACACACCACATAAACTCCTTTCAAAAATTTACAAAACTATTACATCATTTGACCAATCAATAGCCATTCCGACAATAAAATGGGAAACAGATCTAGCCATATCCTTCACCTCTGAACACTGGACACAATTTGCAATAACACCTTCTCCATGACCAAAAATGCCAATCTTCAACTAATCCAATACAAAGTACTTCATAGATATCACTACACTGGGCATAGGTTATTTAGAATGGGCTTCACCACCGACATCTGTTCAAATTGTACACAAAACAAATCAGACACATACATTCACGCACTGTGGTTCTGCACTCCTGTAAATAGTTTCTGGATTCAAATAATAACATTACTCTCCACATACCTGAACTGCCACATCCCAACTTGCCCCTCCCTCTGTCTTTTAGGAAACCTATCCACACTAACATTAAGCAAAAACCAAAATAATTTTATACTCATTGCGCTAGCTATCGCCAAAAAAACAGTCCTCATGAACTGGAAAACGAAATCAAATATCACAATATCACAATGGAAAACCTAACAATAGACTACATTTCTCAAGAAATTATATCAAACCCATCCTTTACCACCTGGTCATCATTTATCACTTTTCTAAATTCCCCATAACTCATTCTTTGCCTATTACCTGTTATTAATTGTTGATACTGTTGTTGCTTTATATTATAATCATGTTATTAATATTTGTATTATTACTGTTATTACTGTTATTATTATTATCATTATTATTATTACTATTATTATTATTATTATTATTACTATTATTGCTATTATTATTATTAGTGGTATTACTAGAATTTACTTTTGATTTTGTGTGTTAGTATGTGTGTTATGTTGTTGTTGTTTTTTGTTTTGTTTTTTTGTTTTTTTTAATTAATTTGATTATGCATAATGGCTGTATACTGTGCATGTAAATATCTGTGTACATTTGGCACGAGGTGAATAAAAAAAAAAAAAAAAAAAAAAAAAAAAAAAAAAAAAAGAGTATTTGGTTTGATGACATATATAGAAAGCTTGGTTGCTGCTTGATTTTTTGTTTATTCATTAGATTTGATAAATGTAGCAAAATATATAATTACAGTTTGAGTAGCCCTCTGGAAAAGAAGCAGCATTGTGAAATACTATAGGTCAAAGACATAAACAAACAAATTTACCGTACAGCTCTTAATAACTGGTTTGATCTGTAAGTAGACTAATTAAACTTGACTGCTGTGCACACCAATTTCAGCATACCAGAAGTGTGCCAAAAATGCATATAGTTAAATTTACAGAAAAAGTCAGTTAACAAACTTAAATAAGTGCTGTTTACATTTGAGAAGTTGAACTATTGCATTTGTATTCCACAGGTGCAGAGAGCTACAGGTTCATTGTACACCTGTGTTTGTTACGAGACATTTTCACAACGAGTGCTTCTGCAGATCCTTTAAGTCTTTTTTCTGTCCTCAGCAGCTGCGTGTTCCCATCGGGGCTGCTGGCTTTAGAGACGTGTACACAGCTGCGGAGCTTTCACCCAGTTAAGTGTGTTCCCAAACATCTTTACAGCAGTTTGTTGGCCTTGTCTGGTTTCTGTCACTGTTCAAATGCACTGAACACAAAGTCAGGAAAAGCAAAATCACACACACCAAAGAATCAACTTGTAAGACGTGTGTCCGAGTACGCAAGCATCATCAAATACATGTAATACCAAGGGAATTTGGGCTAAAACGTGACAATAAAGGTGGTAGCTCAGTGAAATAGCAGTCAACTACAAAACAGGTGGCTGGCATTTTTTTTTAAACAAAGATCCAATGTTTTAGTAATATCATTTAGAAACATTGTAGCTAATCAGTTTCTTTCTAGGGACAGCACAACATTTAACAAAACAATATTAATATATACAGATGGAAAAATCTAAATGCTCTAGAATACAGTAAATTACATACAATTTGTCAAAGCTTTTCCATGAGAGACAATCTGATGATGGTTACCCACTTACTTTTTTATCCCGTATGTGTGTGTATGATGTAAAGTGTAAAATAATGGATGCGGGCATATTGTAATAAACTTTATATTAGGCTTTATAAATTCTAAAAGCCTTATTTGTATATAATATACCATGATTATGTCTACGTATATTTTAAAATGTGGCTCTTACCAACTCTGACTTCAGTCATTTCGGTCCAATCTTTGAGACCCCACAACATTTTTCTTAAAGTCACACAAGATTTTCAAATTGATCATAGCCAGGTCTTTTGTGGCTTACAATAGAAGTAATCACTTGTAGTTTTTTTTTTTTTTTTTTTTTTTTTTTTTATTAGGTGATTATGATCATCAAAATAGCAATTTGAATCAACCCTATAATCCTTGGTCTTGACACTTCCATACCTCCAGTGTCTATCGATATTGTACTAGAAGTGTGCGTTTGTGAGCAGAAATGCAGGCCAACAATACATATACTGGTGCCATCTCTTGAACAATATAGTTATTTTTTCCCACCTATGGAGCTGAGATTTCTATGAGGATAGCCACAATAGTACTTTGTTCGTTTCCTAGCATAATGGCCTAAGTCATTTTTCAAGGCTGGCTGTAAAGTAGAAGCCAATTAAGTCAAGAAAATTACTTTTTTTCCTTTGTGCAAATCTTTGTAATTGTGTGAATATGACGCCAATGACACCTACAGAGCACACTGTCTGGACAGTAAAATTTTAATCTTAATTTGTCCAAAACAAATGACGCTACATGAGGCTGGCAGCATGTTGGTTATTTTGTTTCTGGTGCAAAAGCGTTCACAAATATGTATTTACCTCAGTGCCAGGAATGCAAAAGCCATTGTCAGGGTCAAAGAAGGGGTGTCTTTTCTCTGACAGTGAAAAAGCCCTTTAGCCTGTTGTATATTCAGTCTATAGAGCACCTGAGCGTGGAGCCCTGACAGGCTGAAGCAGGGGCAGAGCTGGATGGTATGACCAGGGTCTGCCAAGGATCGCCTCAGTGACTTAGGCAGCAGCGTTACCCAGGCAACAGCAACACAGCGCGGTGTCTGACGGCGAAACGACTCCACCGAAGAGACCGGACTCCACACACAAGAGGTTCAAGAGCTTAGACAGAGTGGAGTGGTTTTGTCTCATCAGGACAAAGAATGCAATTTAGAAGTAGCTGTTGACATCATTAGTGAAATGTTTTCTGACGCTCTAACCCAGAAAGTTCAGCAAGAAAAATAAACTCAGAAGTGCTATTCTACATTGACAAAATCATGCTTCAAAAGCTAGTCGACCCTAAAAAAAGCCCAATAATCATCATTTTGACACTGAATGAGCCTGTATTAGGACTGCACCATTAATCGAATAATCGAGAGATCAAGATCAAATCGAATCAAATCAAATCGTCAAATATTTAGTTATGGGTTTTGAATCAAAACTTTGAAATTTCGAAAATCAATCTTTTGTCAGTAAACATGTGTAGTTTGGAGTAAAAGTCAAACTTTGACTCAGAATATTGATATATACTGTAGTTAAAAAAAAGAGACATTTTAAAAGTTTTTGTTTCGTTTATGTACAGTACATGAATGCAAAATCGAATCGAAAATCGAGATCCATCAATATTACAAAATTATTGAGATTATATTTTTTCCCAGATCGCCCAAGGATAGCCTGTACATTACTATTTTTTTCTATGAGCTACGTCTTCAAAAACTACTGTAAAGGCGATTCTGAGACTAAAAAACCACAGTTGTAGCTCTTTTCTAATCCTCTTTTAGAAGGTTGTGGCTCTGAGCGTTACTTTAAAGTGTATTTCTGTCTGTTTGAATGCAGGCTAAATGACACTGTGATGCTAAATATAGTGCACACAATAAATGAGCACACTTCACTGCTCCATTGAATGAGGCTTGATTGAGAATGGGACGTGGGATAAAATCGATTCAGTAGAACATTGAGCCTATTTTCAGAGCGATCTGTTTCCATTAAAAATAGCTTTGGCTGCAGTTTTGTCTGTACACGGTGAACTTGTACATGTACAGGGTTGAAGCACTGTAAATATTATTACTTTTTTTGTACAAAAAGTTAAGAAGAAGAAAAAGGGTTTGACCACTGTGAATCAACTAAGGAAAGAAATATTATTTCAGTAAGTTATGAGGCAAAAACCTTATTTAAATTGTACTGTCTTGGAGTTTTATTGGGCTGTTTTTGAAGCAATGTTAGTTTTCTTGTCATAATCAAACTTGGCACTCTCTTAAGTATGAGGCCAAACAGATTTGTAAAAGATAAAAGATGATATGCATTTTTAGAGCATCTCCTTATAAAAAGTCGTGTTGAAACACGTGACTGTTCATGTAAAGCAAGGACTTTTTTTTTCCTTGTCTCTTATGCTTTATTATATAAACTGCAAGTCATCTTTAATCTTTTACAAGACATTGATTGATAAATCAAGCAACACAATAGCTAACCAATACAATACCTGACATGATATTATGGTTGCCAAAAAAAGATGTAAATCAGGTATAAAATGAGAGTAAAACTAGTGTTGTCACAAAAACACATGCACAGAAATCTTTCCCAAACAACTGTAGAATGGTTTTGAACTTTGTCAGAACTAGTATAATATTGGACCACATGGTGAGCTGAACAAAGTGCTGTTCTTTTGTGTGGGAAATGTCAGTCTATTTTCTGTGGAAAATGTCAGCCCATTGTTTCAACAAAAAGCATTTTTAGCTTGTTCTTTATTAAGAAGTGTGTGTATAACGTTTAAAATATTCATTACCAAATTACGCCTTAGCATAGTTTACACTTATATACTCATAATGAAACAATTGCTACTTACAATTGCTTAAGAAAATGTAAAATGTAACACATATAAACTAAAAAGTACCTACTGATACAATGATATTGATACTGTGATTGGATATCTTGGGTATTATAAATCTGTTAGTGGTTGTGTCTTGAATTAATTTTGACTGTTTACTGGCTGATGTTGATGAATGTCTCAATCATGTTTGAGCGACTCAATAAAGTTTGTAATAATATTCACATTAAGTTCAGTTAATACTTGCAGATTATATAACAGCATTTGATTCATTTTTAGTATGTAAACTTTTTGTGCAAACAACAAACAAAAACAATTTTAGTTTCAACAAAGGTATTGTTTTTTTGTTGTAAATCTGCAGAAACTGTGCATCTCTACAAGTAATCCTTGAAGCTGCTGGAGTACCCCCGAGAGTCCCCTCCCCCTGGTTAGGAGACATTGCTCAAAGTCAATGTACAGAACGTATTGATGTTGTGCTCCGTCTTCCATAACGCACAGCCTGTCTTATATTACTCCACAAGAGGCATGACGCTGCCTGATTTCACTGTCAGCCATTAAAACAGCCATAAAACTAAATGGAAACCTCTGGCAGTACATTGTGAATGAATGGTATCTGATACAAGCCACTATAAAGCTGACCCATGTTCCTGTGTGTTTACGGGCCACACTTAGGACCCCTTTCACAGTGGAGTATTATGGGATGTTCAGTGGTGGGGAGGGGGTCTTACGCTCTTGGTAGGTGGTGAAGAGGATGCGGAAGCGGCTCTTTCGACTGGCCTCGTCTGCCCACATCCGGATGACTCCCAGAGTGGACACCAGCATGATGTCGTTTGCCACAGTGGAGCAGAATTTACTCTTGAGGTCTTCCACTGAGCTGAGGCAGAGAGACAAACGGTCATAATTAGGTTTTATAGAAGCTGGGAGTATAAAGATTTCCCAGATGATTGTAAATTTAGCAACAAGTGGCAAAAACACAGGAGGATCAAAGGACATTTTTTCACATAAGAGCTCAAAACGGAACTAAACAAGGGCAACACTGATATAATAAAATATAATCAACCAAAGATCTGACTTGGAAAAAAGAGAAAAATCAGCTGAGCAGAAGTAGAAAAGCAAATAATCAAGAACACAGACTCTTTTGTCATATTTCTCAATGATGAAGAGTAGACTGGGATTACATGGTTAATTTCTGCTAAACAAAAGCTTAACAGACAAAATCAGGGCAAAAACTATTCACTCAAAATGTTAGGAAATATTTCCTAATAAAATATGTCTGTGCATAACATGATAAACAATATAAAATGTTAGCATTATAATTAAATTGGCATTACACACTTTGAGAAAAGTAAAGACAAATCTACTCAACTCTTAAGGTTAAATGACATACAACTATTAAACAACTTTTATTGTTTTCTCATTATAACACACTTGTTGCTGTAATTAATCTACTAGTAAAAATACGTTTCTGATCAAATTCATTTTTACATTTTTTAACTATATTTTTTTCAAATATCAGTAATGCATGGCAAAATGAAGATGAGACTTGAGGCACTCTAGCTTAAAATAACAATCCTTTATTAGATTATTGTGCCAAATTAAATCGGAATTTATCTCTTGAAGATGTGATGCATCACTACGTCTGATTTGCTGAAAAAAAAAAAGCTAGCACATATTTTTATTTGTAGACAGTGCCATTTCCTAATCTGATTTGTGTTTTTTACTTCTTTAGATCCTTAATTAGCAATTTTCTCACATTACATCAGTCACTGACATACTACAAACTTCTCATTTGTGTAGTTAATGTCACAGATTTAATTGTAAAAAAGAGACCCACCTGCCACCATCATACACAGCTACAAAGTTACGCTTGCATTCATTTGAGTTGGCCATCTCGTAGTCCAGGAAACGAAGGTAGATCTGCACAAAAAGAAAATAAAGAATTAGTGACGCGTGAAATCAAATATATAGCACATTAGTTTAAATCTCATCAGAGAAAGCAGAAGGAAATACTTTCTTATTTCTTGACTCCCATTACCTCTAAACATCTGATAGAACAGCGCTATAAAAGAAGAACATAGACTGTGTCTGGCAAGTCTTTAGAAATAGGTGTGAAAGTTAGATAAACTTTATCAGCCTTGGACTCATTATAGACTTAACATAACAGCTGAGACACAAAGTTATGTCTTTCCATTTCATGTCTAAAGAAATAATTTTCTTTGAGGACAACTGGAAACAATGGTTCCTGAGTTACTTTCTTGCTGTTGTTGAAGTCAGTACTGGTCATAGCTTTGAACAGTACATACTGTTTTTCTTGGGGAAGGCACTTATGATCAGGGGGATCAGAGAGGGGAGAGAGGGGTAGTAAAAGGGCCCCGCTAAGCATGTCAATTTTGCTTGTGAGATAGATTGTTCCTCTAAATTCAGTTATGTGTGATAAAGTTCCATCACTCCTATAAATAAACTATTATAAACCAGAAATAGAAATTATAGTAAATCAATATTTACGCCATGTGTGTCTTTAACCCTTTGATGCACAACATGGGTCAAAAGTGACCCAACCAAGTTTTTATCATCTGTATCTTAGCAATAACACAAGGTTATGTTTCAGTATTCCAGGTATTCCTCAATTAACTTGTTTTTTGTCATTAAACATTGTTATTTTATTATTTATATTCATACTTTTTGAATAAAAAGGACGTTTTTATTACTACCCTTCCAATGCACAACATGGGTCAAAAACGACCCACGTGTAGTTTCAATGTAATTTCATATAAGCAATAGTGTTGCTTTGCCATATATTTGAAATATCATGAATCTTATTGGTTTACTATCACAAATATTGAGTAAATATCATGTTTTTGTTCTGCACTAATTATCATTTTTATGTTCTGTTTCTTACTTTATGAGCAAGCACAGCTTTTGTATTTCTAAATCAACTTTACTCACTTGGGTCAGAAATGACCCACGTACCTTCAATGGGAACTTTTGGAATTTTAGCATGTTTGTCATCAGGGATGTATTTGGTGCAGACACCTGCTCATCTGACACATGTGCATTTCTTCTCAATGTGCATTTCTACTCAACTCAACTGATAAGTCAGTTTTTTTTTTACAATTGTTGTACAATACTTGATGCTTTGTGAAGGGATTGACATAATTCAGTTTATTATAAGGGAAATAGAATTAATTTTAAACACGAGGAAAGATTCTGAATACTTTTCGCTTACTAATAGCTATCCTATTTTTATTGCTGAGTCACTAACATAAAAATCTAAATAGTAAGCATGTGAAAGTATTGTACATTTTATTTATTATTTATTTTTACTATGGCTGCTCAACAATTTACTGCTGAGATGGTTCTAAAAAAGCTGGATGAAGGGCCAGATGAGGAGGGAATGATTCTGAGTCTGAAGTATCTGAGGATGATGATCCAAACCTATGTGCTGGAGATACGGCTGTGTCTTCAAATCCAACTCTCCTAGATGAACAAGACATAGAAACAGGTGACTCATCTGATGATGAGTCCTCAGAAGACAACTGCAGACCCAGTCTAATAGACTGAGTAAAAAGGGGTCCTATTGGAATGAGAATCCCCCACTTCCAGCAGACAAAGCAGTGGATGACACTCCGAAGAAAAAACCCGACGTGATTCAATACTACACTAGATCAAAAGGAGGAGTGAACACAACAGATCAGATGATTGGCACCTACACATGCAAGCGGAGAACACGGAGGTGGCCACAGTGCTGTGGTACAATATGCTGGATATTGCTGCCAGCCATGTAACCAGGGTGTTCTGCAGTGAAGCTCAATGCATACACGAGCTTCACTGCAGAACACCCTGGTTACATGGCTGGTGTCACTAATGCACGCCAATTGTTCATCAAGGAGCTGGCAAAAGAGCTGATCATGCCCCACATGAAGAGCCGCATGGAAGCACAGCAGAAAAGCACATCGTAGAGCAATGAGAAGATGCGGGGTAGAAAAACAATTCACCACCCAACCACAAGAAGACAGGGGCATGGTCAAAAGGAAGAGGTGTGCGATTCGCCCATCTGCAAAAGAACGAAAAGCCAGCAGCTGGTCTTCCAGTGCAGGAAGCCTGTGTGCAAGGAGCACAAACGTAAAGTGATCATTTGTGATGAATCATAAGAACTGAATTGACAATTTGTGCTCTGCAGATATGATGTTCTCTTCTATTTAATGCTGGTCACATTCACAAGTTAGTTTTAGTTATCTACCAGATGTTACAAAAAAGGTTTCATGTAATACATTTAGTTTGGCCCAAATCACATCTGAAATAAATATTTGAAGGAAATTATTATTTTAGTATGCATATTCATGTTTTAATTGCACTTAGATTAATGGGTCATTTTTGACCCATGTGTGTAAACATGATGTAGAATCACAAAAATGACTTTTGTTCGTAAGATATGCCAGGTAAAATATAAATAAGGGATTTGAGGCAATCAAAAACAAGATTTTTTTAAAGAATACTTAGTCTGTTAAATTATAAAATACACAAATTCTAAGGCTGCAGCAAACAAACACTCAGACAGCATGCAATAACATAGGAAACTGATGGGGGTCATTTTTGACCCATGTTGTGCATTAAAAGGGGTGTGCATATGTTGTGCATCAAAGGGTTAACAATAGAAAAATATATTATTGGTTCTTTACAATGAATATTCTAAGAGGAAAAAAACCCAAAGAATAGAAAAATAATCAGAGCGAACTAAATAATCAAAACTATGATGTAAAATTATGTATTTGTGTACCTGGGGCCCAGACTCTGGTGCTAGGTCCCTGTTATGATCGAATGTGGTTTGTGACAAAGTGGTTGAGAGACTGTTGATGCAGATACATAAGTTCATGTTTCAGACAGAGAAGTCGACAGATAGTACAATATCCAGAAGACAAGAGACAGAATACACAGAGATGGAGAGAAAACATAGAATGCACAGAGAACATATCGGTATGATTGTAAAGATAACAACAAATAATACGCAAATAGGCTTTGAATTGTTGAGAGCTGCAGAGTAAATCCTTTGTCGGCCAAACATGTGGTTTGGGACAGACATAAGACTTTACGTGATAAAAAAATAAAATTCTGTAATTCATTTATTTATAGAGTTTATTACGCTAAACGTTTGTAATGCAGTCCTGTGTTTGGTATTATGAGCAGCTAATGATTGTAATTTGGCTCAAACTCTAACTCACTAAAACTGCAGACTATGATTTCTCTTTCTAAAGGACATTTTTAATGACTCGTGTAAATGCTTTGCTAATAAATGATGTGTATAAACTGGCTAAAGTAAATTGTTTAAATTGATTAGTCTACTTGGTTCCCAAGGCTTATATTGTTTAATCTACAGTTTAAAGGAACACATTTCCCTTCTCTTGTTTTATGAGGGTCAGTTGATCTGGGGAAATTACTGGTTTATCCAGAAACTATTTGAGAAATTATAATGGAGTCATAAAACAAGTCATTAAACTAGTCTAAATGTGTTAAATAGGCAATTCTCTTTGTGGGCTTTCTGGTACTCTGGCACTAACATGGTAAATGATGAAACACAATCATTAGAAAAACTAAATTACATTTGAAGGGTGAAACAGACACAAATGTTTGCATATTGTCAGTATTTGTCCCTTGTAGACAGCAGTAATCGCTTGGTATTTTTGAACGGCTATTAAAAATACATGCTGTTTTTATCAAATTATTAAACATTTAATCTTTCAAACTTGTCGGAAAGAGCCATGTGAGTCACTTTAGACTCTTTGGGTTGAGACCTGCTTGACAAAGTGTGCTTAGTCTCCTGTTCTAAAGCTGTATTAGTTGATTTCCTGTATTCTCTGAAAAAGAAGCTATATTAATATGTAGATAAGGCATTGTGAATAAATTCTGACATTAAATATATTTTGTTGTGTTGATAAAAAAAAAAAAGCATAGATCTTTTAAAATAAAGCATTGCTAGAAACACCACTAGAGCAGCACACCACCTCAGTCTCCTCTACAAGATTAAAGGTCAAAGGATCACATCTTGTTTAAGCCTTTTCACACGGTCGTCTGTCAATCATCCACCATCAGGCCCGAGCTCGTCCAATCACAGCCCCGGTTCTGGTCCAGCGGCTGCAGCTCTCCCATCATCACAGTTAATGAGTGGAACGCCCCCGGACTGTGACAGCAAAATGTGAGACCTTATAAATGCACAAAGACAAAAGCTGCAGATGGAGCGAGATAATGGACCCCACAATGTCAACTCAGCTTCAGCGACATGACAGGAGAAATACATCCGCTGGGACAAAACAAGCTAACCAATTCCCCCAAGCTCCCATTCTGGTGTCAGTAATAGTCGGTCTAATAAAACTGTGTCATATTGTGCCACTTCGCGGACTGTTGCGGCTTCATCACAGAAAACAGGACATTTTGTATCCTGCAGATGAATTAAATACCGCCGTGTCAGCGAAATACAAACAGTGTACAGTACAGCGACTTCAGAAACAAACTAAATTGAATATGTCGCATTGAAGAGACACATATTCATCGCTTGTTCCTCGTGGAATTAAGTGTGAAGTTAGCAGATTTGCATTGGAATAGATTAATTTTGTACAGAAAATAATTTGCACCTTGCTTTGAAGTGAATGGAGCGGCTATCGTTTTATAAGCAACTGTGAATCCTTTTAATAATTGAGAAACATAAATTAAGTTGATGTTTTTGTGCAAACTCATTCCCTCTTTTCATAACAGTTGAAGCATGCTTTTACTTTTGAAGGGTTACTTTTAAATAAGCACAAGGTACTGCGCAAAACATCCTCTTAATATGAGAAGTGTGTGTGTGGGATTAACTTCAATTTGTCCGATTTAATCATTTTCATTTAGGTGCGCTGTTAAATTCTTTTTATTTTGAGAAACACATTTAAGGCGACGGATTATTATGCAAAACCAACCTTTCGGAGCTTTTAGTCATTTATACTGCTGTTCTCCCGTCATAACTTTACTTACATTTGCATTTCAATTGATTCAGGCGTGTTCATTCTGTATTGTAATGGACGAGTGCTCGGAAAATACATGTTTTCACACTCTACACCTGCTCAAGGGTCGATGAAAAAAGCTTAAATAAACATGTAAATGCAGGTCAGCCACGAAGATTCCAGGAAAACAAAACAAATTAGGACAGTCAGAGCAGGGATGGGTCAAAGGTTCTATTCCTAACAGTTTTGTTATGCATTTTACACTTTTCACCTTATTCTGCCTACTTACTTTCTGCCTAGCTCTGTTACGATAGCTAGCATGTTAGCAAGTTTGTCTTTGGAGGTGATCTCAAACAAACAGTACAGTTAAAATGAATCCAGCAAAAAAAAAAATCTACAGATTAATTGCAGTTAAACCGGCACACACAAGCAAGAAAAGTAGGCAGGGTGGAATAAGGTGAATACAAGAACAAAATGAAAAATAATGATCTATGTAGGTTATTTTTTAAGGTTCTGGATTAAAAACACATACTTAAGCTTTTAGCCCTGTTCGTTTATACCTGGAGTCGTTTCAGTCACACATTATTTCGTTAACATCGCTAAAGTTCTAAATGCTTCGTTACTCCCTGTGATGTCATTAAGACATTGTTTGATTTTACTTCATTGTTTACAGTATACTACAATGATTTGGGTTTTACATTTTCTTCAGTTTAGTATTGCCACAGAAAGTCTTCAATTCCTGTGTATTTATACTTGATAACATCTCAAGTTGGAAAAGGGTGTTTTCTGTTTAAGAGCAAAATGCAGCTTAAAAATGCAAGATGAAATGAATGTTTTGCCAAAGTAACAATCATTTTACACAAAATAAGCTTCTTGATGCCAAATATAAAAAAAGAGAAATGCATCTTTACAGTTGGAGTATTCAACTTTTTTTCCTTATATTTGGTAATTTCTTTTTCTCCATAAGGTTTTTTGTAAAAACAGAACTTTAAGGAAAAAACAACAACAACAACAACAACAACATACATTTACACATTCCGCGCGATTTGCCCCTGCCGGTCTAATACTTTAGCGCAAAGCGCAAAGAGTTCTCTGTGTTGGCCGCTATGAGCTCCAGAGAGCAGCTCCAGCTCGTGGCACGGCTGCTCTGCTTTGTCTGATGCCAGTTCAATCAGTGAACCTGCACAACATAACCGTGGAGCAGTGCAAGAAGTTCACTGGAAATAAGAAATAATAATAATAATCATATTTTGCCATCAATTCTAATTTTGTCAGTTATGTAGTTAGAAAAAGCCACGTTAAATGCAGTTATTGAATTAGGCAATATATTTGTAAAATAAAATGGATTCACTTTTAGTCAGACTTGGCTTCAATAAGTTTGTTCTATATGTTTTTCCCTTAACAATACAATGTTGTGTCGACCTAAACTTATAATAAAAATGATCCGATGCTCGTGGTAAGACTTACCTGAGAATCTTGATCCGTGCGTGAAAAGTTTATGAAAAAGCAGCGGCGTGTCCTCGTTATAATCCTTTTGAATGAGACAACTGCCGGTAAGCAGGCTGCCGGTCCCGGTGTGATGCGAGCGGAGGGTCTTTCGTGTGTGACCGCGTCTGCAGCCCCTGTACAGACGAGCGCAGGGTTGTGTCCACCTCGGGTCGGTTCTCTGGATGCGCGCCGTGGTCCAGGTAAAGCACAGCGCGGGGCTCTGGTCCAGACTGTGCCAAACGGTTCCGCGCTCTTCCTCGTGCTCACTCACAGTGGTCACCGCCGTAAAATTGACAGCCTCTGGTCAGAAACGTCCAGCGGCCTGGTGTGCGTGGCCGCGACCCGCGCTGACCCAAAAAGCGCTGAAGGGGCCGGGACCTCACGCAGCACCGTGCTCTCCTGGCTTTATCTCATGTATCTGTGTCGTGGGCAGAGCTGCATTCACACTTAACACTGTCTCATGTTCACTCTATCTAATTCTTTTTTATATTAAGTCAACAGGCTTTATGTAAAAGAAAATACATTTTTTTAGACAAAGTTGTTAAAGTTTGTCATTTGAATAGACTTTTACCAAATACATTTCTATTATTACACTTTTTCCCAAACTGAAGCTCTTGTAGTAACTTTTGCTGTGATATTAATGCACTGCTTACGTGTCACAGACATGACACGTCTAGGCCGTTCACTGAATGAAATTGTACCCCACACATCTGGCGGGCACCACACCTGCTGCACTCACGGCGTAGCTCTTGGAGAGAGCGCACTAGAGGCCAACAGAGGAATAACTGTCTTAACCGGTCTTAACGGGAAGTCTTAAAGGGGCAAAATCGCGCGGATTGTCTTTATCAAAATCAAAAGTGTCCATATTTATGAAGATAAGCTATTATCTTAAGTTCGGGAGTAGGACCACACCTCTACCTTGTCCCCTCTGGTGGCTACACCATATAAGTCTGCTTAACCTGCCAACACACTTCTGTTTGTGTCTCATATAAACATTGACATATAAGGATAAAAATCAAATGAGTGCATGTAAAAGCTACAGAAGATTGCCAGACATGAACAGTACACAGTAAAATACTGGATAATAAAAGGGTTACATTCACAGTAAAGTGTAGTACATACTGCTTTTTTGGGCTACATTTTCAAGAGCTCTGAGGGCCATACAAATTGGTCCAAGGGTCACATTTTGTATTGGTTTGGACATGCCTCTTCTAAATGTTTTCAAGAGTGATGTGAGTCACTATATGACTCTTTGGGATGAGAGCTGAATGGTTTAGTTTTGTGTCTGAAAAACAAAACCAAACAAAAAAAAACCATAAAAAACAAAACTGTTCTAAATCTGTGTTGCCTGGTACATCAGCTGATATAATTCTCCATTTATTTTAAATGAAGAAAGTATATTAAAAGTATATTAAATATACAAGAGGGAAATCATTCTGACTGGCCAAGCAAGTGGAAACTGGTAATGTGTGATTGTGTTTAGAAAGGGTTGCTTCTTTTTTCAGTTTGAATAATAGGTACATAGCTTCATCCACTTGAAAATCCATCATACAAAATCAATTATATAAATCACTCCATAATTGTTGCACTCATGGTAGAACTAAATGTTCCAAACCGTATTCAGATGAATCATTATTTCCTTTTAATGGGGAAGAACACACCATGCACTTACACTCCGAGCGCTCCAGTTCAACTCATTTCATTCTAAGCCAAGACGTCTCTTTCGGTAACAAATTAAGAAGAAAATGTGTGGTCAGTCCTCCATCTTAAATCCAAATGATGGCAATAGATCAGGCAGATACAATCACCAATTTGCAATGCGGGAGATCGGCTGTGGTGGAAAATGGTCTGCCTCCCTATCGATTTCCAGCCGCACCGTATAATGGCGCAGAATCCATCACTGCTCTGAAGAATATGTCCTCCTTGTTGCCTAAAAGGTTCTCGATACGCTCTTGGTTGGACTCATTATTGCCTGAATGAATGTCCATATTTTGGTCATTATGTTTGTAGACAGACACGGCATGGGGTTCGAACAGGGCCAGGTGCACTCAAAAATACAAATGATTTCCTCCAGCAAGATACGATTTGTGCCAAAACAGCTGTGGCAGAGTGGGACAAGCTAATCAGAAGGGCGATGGAGCTTGACAGCGTCCTTTGGGGTGTTAGTGTTCTCCTATAAATTATATTAAGTGTTTTTTTAGGCATGGAATGAGCAACAAGAAGTGAAGAGAAGGATAAAATTTAGCTGTTTGTTAAAGCTAATGATAGCACACGGTGACAAGCAACGTTTTTTGACTGGACAAAATCTGACAAGGGCCAAGTATAGAACCTCCAAAACACTTCACTGTCTTTGTGGAGAAAAAAGTTACAGGAAAAGAACTGCTGGGACAGCTACTGGAACTAAATCTGTGCATAATCTTTCAGTCACACATATACGTACATCAATTTGTAATAACACTACGGGAAAAAAATACTAAGGGTGCATTTAATTTTTAACTATGCTGTACCCATATATTTTAAAAAGATATCAACATAAAATTTGTTTTTGTAGTAGTGTCTATCTAAGTAGTATCTAAGTATCTCTATTCGAGAGAAAATGAGTCTTGTGTTGCATCTACAAGTGTAGTACTTGAGACCAGTCTAGGTCTTAAGACTTTTTAAGGTCTTGGTCTCATCTCTAACTTTGGACTTGGTCCTGTCTTAGTCTCCAAGGTGCTTGGACTTGGTCTTGGACTCGGACTTGTCTCGAACTCAGTCTTGGACATTAAGCAGGCTTATATGGTGTAGCCACACGTTCTTCTCTACAATCAATCAAGCCTTTTTAAGTACAGCGTTAAAAAAACTGATGTCAGCAGGTGCTTTTGACAGTTTTTTGAAGTTGATATGTTACATGTTGCAAAAGATCCAAAAAAAGACTTTTGATGCAGATTGATAGAATTTTTTGTCCAAAATACAAATTTTCAATTCGAAAAGAATACATAATGAAAAACTTACACTGATGCATTTTTCCCTTATGTGAGTAAACTACAAGAAAGATTTCACTCTGATAGCTTTAATGTTAAGAATGTTTCCTATTTGCCTCCAGTGTCCCGTTTTAAACAGTCATAACCGTAAGCTACAGAAATCCTACTATTTTGCTTGATGGCAGTGAACCTAATTAAATGTCTTCCTACAATCTGCCAGAGAAAAGCTTGGTAAGCCCAATAAATAGATTTGTGGCTAAAGCAAGGTTAAAATAACAGTTTAAAGTGGCTACAACAGAGCTCATCCTGCTGCAGTGCTTTCACTCCTGGCAAGAACACTGGGCCATTATTGCTTACTCCAACAATATGTCCTGCATCAGGCCATTCTCCCTTCACTTATCTGGCTGTTAGCGCTGGTCCAGTCTGTGTCCAAACTTCATATATGTTTCCTCAAGTGCATTAAGTATCTTCAGTGTGTGCATTCCCCTTGTGTCTCTTTGGATCTGGTTTAATGAGAGCCTCCAGTATAGGATGTCATTCTGTGAGTTTTTGGCACAGTGGCTTTAGCGCAGCCCTGTATCAGCAGAGGGGAAATAAAAGCACTGGGCCTAACCTCAGGTGTGTACGCTGTGTACAGAGAGAGAGAGGACAATCTCCTCTGCATCTCCTTTACTCAGATAACATGACTCTGCATTATTGGTGCAAAGAGAATAAAGTGTTGTTTGCATAAGGAAGAAGTGATCCGTGACTAATACTTTTTACAATGTGTTTTCTCCAAAGCAATTGTATGATCGAGGTAATGCATAAAACAAGACATTTTGAGAAAAGTTTCTTCCTTGCATTCAGTCCATTAGACAATTGTTGCTTCCTAATGCACCACTATGCAGTCTATAATTGAAATGTCAGTTATCAGCCAATTATTAAAATAATGATAACATTGACCTTAATTTAACCAGGAAAGTCCCACTGAGATTGGAGTCTCTTTTACAGGGGCATTTTTGAGGAGGTGAGAAAAGGGGAGGAATCTGTTGTACATGTTTTTAGTGGCAGGGGAAACCACCTGAAAAAACTCAAGCAGGCACAGAGAAAACATAGAAACAAAGAAAGGCCCAGGGAACCAAACTCAGGACTTTTTAGCTGCATACAGTATACATACATCTTTTGTGTGTGTGTGTGTGTGTGTGTGTGTGTTTTTTTTTTACATTAAAGTAAATATTTATTTATGTTGTATAATAGGCTATTTGGGGGAAAAAAAAGACTGAAATGTGTCTGCGTTTAAGATTTTTACTCTTGGCAAAGCAAGAATTGCACTGTTAGCAGGCTAATATTTGTTAGCTTTATTGTGAGTGTATTCTATGCAGTGACCACTTAAAGTTGTGAAAAGTGCTTATACTTGCATTAAATAATTTGGATTTTGGCTCCTTCCAGATGGACACCTGCATCACCGAATTGAGTTCTACACTTAATTGATCTGGACAATATCTCATCAAAAGCATTTGGGAAAGGGAGGAACCTCTAGTGGAATACTCAATCTGATTGGACGAAGTACTCACACCCCCTTAGCAATGTTTTAGCCAATCACAGGACATAATCATAAAGAAGGCTCTTGCCGAATCTAGTTGGGAGAAAAGCATAAATATCTTTCCTGTTCACAAATGCACAAAGCGCTTCTTCTTGCTTTTTTTTTTTTTTTTAAGAAATGGTAGAACTTTACCCTGAACTTGAATTTTAGTATTCACAAGTAAGTATGGGCAAGTGGACAGGAATAGGAAGAAGGTCACTCAAACATTCATGAATCTATCTAAATACAACAGAGAGCAAACAAATGATGAAAAAAACTGTAACAACATGACAAACTAAAAAGGGCATTTTACATTTAAATACACACGTAAAACTGAATGTAGAGTTAAGTATTTTGAGTGCATTTTTAGGCAGCACTTTTCTGTCACATTTGCCAAATCTGTGGACCTAAGTTTGTCTGCAGGCGTCACTGTTTTTATGATGTGTGCAGTGCAGTATGCTGTCTCTGTCTGTGGCACTAGATTTGTAGCATATTGTACAAGTGTATAGAGCCAAGCAGACACACTGGTTTTCAGATGGGATATTTTATGAGCAGCAGTGGAGCGACTCAGAATAATTTTGTGCTAAAACTTGTATTTGCAGGTTGTCCATCAGAGCTGTGGTGTTAGACTGCAGAAGGAGGCACAGTTAGAGGGCACAATATAACCACAGCCGCATAGATCAAACTGCCAGTGCTGACCCGGTTTGGACCACTCAAAAGTACAATTTATATTTTAATAGCATAAAGTATTCACCTTACTTCACCTGGCTCACTTTTGACTCTTTCTGGCACTTGCGTTGTCATGGCGTTTCTGATAACATAAAAGTAAGTTATTTCATTCTTCGAAGTATTGAAATAAATAAAAACATATTTACTGTTTTGTGTAAAATAATACCACTGGAAGAATTATAATGCAAGATGGCAATGATTGAGAATAGATACTTCACAGTAAAATCCTTTAAACTCTTTCATTCTGCTGGTGTCTAGAACTTTATCATTCTGTCAGTACTTGAAGAACTTTATAAAATCTAACTTTCTGAACGATAAAGCCATTGTGACAAACAGAAGTTAAATGAACAGATTTAGCTTTACAGTTTTAATGTCTAGATTTTTATTGACTAAAATAATCACAATGTTTGATTAACCGAACAAATGTGACATTGGTAAGCTTCTTTGAAATTAAAAACGGTAATAATTTCAATAACGACTGCAACTGAGGTCAGCTAAGAAGATTTATTTTTATTGTATTTTTTCATGAATATAATTTTGCATAAAGCCCTATATTATCTATTAGTGTTTAAGGCAGGGCAATTATTTTAATTTAAAAATACAATAAGTGTATTTTTCCTGCCGTGTTAGCTTGTGTAACTTGTATGCGGTTGTATAAGTTAATTAGCTATTTGTGGTCGTAACTCAATGAATACGAGTCCTATTGGTGCACAATAAAAACTGTCTAATAGCTTAGAAGTGAAAACTTTTTTACTTTTTTATGACTGCAATTTGGAGCTAACTTTCACCTTAGGCAACCCCTAGTTCGACAATGCTCAAAGCCAACCCCTGACTGAACAATTCAAACATTTTTGTATTACACTGCACATAAACATGTAGCCAACAAATGTCCTTCACAAAGTTCTGAAAGTACTTCCAGACACATACTGTATATTACTATTCAACAGGCAGTACATAGGTGGAAGATAACGGCCTTGTGACTTAAACGTGTCTGCTGAAGGGCATTTTTAGAAAATAAGGGCATTCACTGCACATACATGAGAAATAAAAGATAAGAGCTAAGCTAGTGCACAAGCCATAAATCACAGTCACAGTTATTATCAGCCAATCAGACTGCACGTGTGTGTGTGTGTGTGTGTGCCAGTGAGTAAAAATGGCTGAAAATGGCCCATCAGACTTATCACAGTTTTCATCATTGAGCCTTAATAGCTTCTCTAATGTGTGATGTATGACTAAACGTGAGCACAGAGCTCGTGACAATGAATGGGGATAACATCTTAGCATTAGCAGGTGCTGAATTACTCAACCAAACACGCGCTGGTGCAATTGAGCGGGCATTATTTTCTCTCTCTTCAAACGGGGTTATTATGTTCATTATCAGACAATCAGAGTCTGTCAGAGCTTGTGGCTCGTTGTAAAGTTAATATAGAATATCTGTTCAAAAGAAGCTCTGACCAGGGAGTTCTAACTCAACCAATAAAAGTGTTTATGAATTGGGAAGTTTGTTTTTTCTCTGTGTGATGAGTTATTTACAAATGCTAGGAAGTACCAATGTCTGGAGTTTGGGCTGAGCAATCTGAGAAAAAAACAAACAAAAAAACAATCTTCTCAATTTTTTATTTTACTTTGTGTAACCTTTTCAATAACAAAATGCTTGAAGAAAAGCTTATATGTTCCATATTTATATTTAGGCCCAGTTCAACATGATCTCTCTCTCTTTTTTTTTTTTTTGTCCAGCCCTATCTCAAATAAAATCATTTTCAGGATGTTGAAAGAGGAAAGTACAACAATATTAAAATATCAAACTTTATGCTATCAGTTCAATACCACATGATAACAAAAACTTTCTTTAGGAAGACAAACATAAACTTTTTGAAAACAGGTTTATCTGATTAGTATCTGATTTGTGACACTCATACGTTTTATATTCATATCGTATTTGCAACAATATTTATTGTCAATTGAAAACATATATACTAAACATATTAATTGCTATATTTATGCCTTATTAAATGAGAAAAAATGACTCAGGGCAGCTAAAAAGCAGGCTGCATTATGAACAGAGCAGTCATAAAGCTAAGGTCATTCCCATTCATGTTCTGAGCTTTAAAATGCAAGCCAAGCATGAACCTCTGTCCTTCAATGAATCGCCTAGTAATAAACGCCACAGTAAAACGCGGTGTTCTTCCCCTAAATCACCAGCTGCAGATGCACCACATGAAGCAGAGCACAGAGGCAGTGATGGAGCAGACAGCCTGTGTGCAGTATGTGAGGAGACATATGGACCGAAGAGAAGTTATAACATTTGTAAAAACCTAGGCCTTCCTCGCGCTGCTGCTTATCCCCCAGGAAACTTTTAATCCTCTACATTAATGCAGCAGGTAGAGGTGATAAGGAGACATGTGTGAGTGGAGCTGGGGAAGCAGGAGGCTGTGTCTGTGTTGGCATGTCCATTAGAAAGCTGTGCAAGAATCAAGTAAAACATTATGACCACTTACTTGAGCAGGTATTTTGACAGAACGGAACAAAACATTATGTTTTGTCTCTGATCTCATAAATATTTACACTTGCCAGGCACAGTCACTTTATCAATTTTTTTTAATTAATTTTAGTTTTTAGAGTGAACTATTAATGTCACCTATGCTTTTAACACCAGCTACAGCAGATCAGCTAGAGGAAATGCTTAGAAGGAATAGTTTTATCACCAACTCAAACACCAGTAGTTCACCTATTCCACCTGGACTTGACTGTGATGTGTCTCCACTGGACCTGACTGTGATGTGTCTCCAGAGTTCACCTGACGGACGGTCCACCTGACCTGCTGATGTGTCTCCAGAGTTCACCAGGACCTGACTGTGATGTGTCTCCGAGTTCACCTGACCTGACTGTGACGTTCCCACCTGACTGTGATGTGTCTCCAATCACTGAGTAAAAAAATGTCTTAATTTATTTTTAATCAAATAACTATGTTTTTGTTTTTTTTAATATTAAACTTGTGTAGACGGTGGGGAAAAAAAAAACTAAACTTAATTTAAACCTTAAAATGTATTTAATGCATTCACTTGCAAGTTTGTCCCTACAGACAAACAAAAACATTTTTTCTTATTGCCATGCAAGTAAACTTGCAAATATGTCTGCATTATGTGCACATTTTCACTACAGAACTGTGTACTATGTTGGAGCTCTAACATACATGCAAAGATATATGGGTCACACTTGTGGAGGAAAACAAATGCATTATGGGGGCAGGCCTTAGGGTCAAACTGAATAGCAGCACTATTTCATCAGGACCAGGACTACCCCCCCCCCCCCTCTCTCCCTCTCTCTCCTTCTCTTACATGTTCTATACCTCTTGACAACACCTCGCTGATTAAAAAATGCAGTTGACCTCGTGTAAACCCTATGATCCATCTAACCAAAACAGAGAACAATTCTCAAGACACAGAAGCTACTCCAGGTGCTTCCCCACAAACTGGTTTGTACTAATAGTTTGAATAATTTAAACCTAAGAATACACAGCATATGTCAATAATGAGGTTTGTTCAAGTATAGAAGAAATACTCAGACATATTATAACTTAAGTGCAAAACTGAACAAACACAAATGCATTCAGATGTTTGCATTGATCACTCTGGCACTGTGATTATTTAATAGTTGCATAAGCCTAATTTATCACTCAAGTTGATGTGGAATATACAGCTACAATAGCTATTACAAACATGGATCATTTGTTCATTTAAAATGCACTTTCACATTTATATAATCAGCAAATTTTAACATAAAGAAAGTGATTAAGTCTTCTTGTTGTCTATTGTCGATCATGAAATGGGAAATATGTCAATAAAGTATAATTGGAGTCAAGTCACAATTTGTGAACTGATGGTGATCTATGCAAAAGTAATTTCCTAAGTATGGAGCTGAATTCAAGAAAACTAACATATTTATACAGCTCTATTATAAAATGTTACAAACCATCCACATAAAACTATAGTTAGATTGCTTGCATTAGTACATAATTTGTGTCCTTAGTGTCCATGACCTACCTTGGACCTCGGCGGTGCTCGGATGTACCATTTACAGTCCACAGCCTCTGTAGCACCTGCTTTTCCATCTCTGGTGATCTGATGTGACTCCACGATCCCCTCTGGTCCCACCATGTCATACTGACACGCTGAAACAACACACACACCCCATCCAAAACACAAAATATGTGTTCAAACCCCCACACAGGGAGAGAGAAGCAGAGAGACAGAATGATAGATAGAGAAGTATACCTACAGGGCAGAGGTGGTGGAACGCCCAGGTCGGAGAAGTCTGGATCTGAAACACACAAGAAAAAACATTTATTTTTCTCCACAAAAACTCTACACAGTCCATAGAGTCTGGAGGTACAGTAGCTTTGAGGAGGAAGAGTATCTTTTCTTTCCCCAAATATTAAATCATAAATTCATTTACTAAGCTTGTTAAACACAATTTGACACAAGGCTGGTATAAAAACTGAATGAACAACAAAGACATAAAGGGTTGTAACATTCAGCATTTATGGAATATCTGATGATGAATACAGGGAACATTTCGGCTAATGATGGTTGTTGTGTAATACTTCTAAAAGTGACATTTATGGACCATAATAGAACTTGAGATAGGTGTTAGTGCTGAAGATTTAGTGGCAGTACCTTTCCCAAAGCCCTAATTTTAACAAAATAAACCTAACATAATAAACCTAAGCCTAACTTTAACCTTCCCCAAATTTTTGAGGTAAATATTTTAAAATGTAAACTTTTAGCCACCACTAGCAACATTTAAACATTAGTAGGACAGTAACTTAATCAATTAAATAATTTTGAGTGTGTATACTCTGCTGTTTACTATAACATGCCAATAACTGCATTTAGTACGACAAACAGACATACCTCTCACCTCTAGATACTAAAGCTAGTGACTAGAATCCAAACAATATAACCTGGCACAGTAAAATAATGAAATAGTATTTGTACAAGTTTGCACAAAGCTTTCTTACAAAAGAGCACAGTAACAGAGGGAACAAGGAACACATCAAAACACCCTTATAACACTGCTTCCTCAGGTGTTTTGTGCTGCTTTGTATTTATAATGAAACACTTTCCCTTTTCTGAACTTGTTTCAGTTTGCTCAAAGTGAAGGTTTAATGTTGCTGTAAATTACATCAACAGTCCTTGTCTTTGTGAGACGTGTTGCCTTTCTGTTGCTCGTGAGTCAAAACAAGACTTTCTGTCCCCGTGGATTCAACACAACAGCTCAGGTGACTTCAAAATCATAATCAACCCGGTGGAGGGGAAAAATAATACAGCAAGTACAAGTCAGGTCTATTATCAAGATCCTAACGTCACAAATAATTGCATTTAGAGGAACAATATTTATCTCACAAGCAAAAATAACCTGCTTTTGGGGCCCTTTCTTGCCCTGGGCCCTGAGGAGACCAGTATCATTTACCCCCCAGCCCGACACCCCTGTAAACTAATCACAAACATTCTGTGTCTCACTGCAAAGGCCAGTGTCATTTCTAGACTTTATGTGACATTATGTGACTGATTTGTCCACACAAATCTGTGTGCTGGTAACAAACACCTGCGGTCAAGCCAATCCCCACTCCCATCCCCTCCTTTCAACTTTTCCAATGTTTTTCCAGCAGCCATCTTTATTGGAAATGTGTTTGTGGGTGGAGCTTAGAGGGTTAGCAAGCAGCCTCTTTAAAAATAGGCAATTTAGAACACTCTTCAGATAAAGATCGGGTGCAAAAGCAAAACATATTACTCTTATTACTTACACATTTTTGTTTGTATGTATACTTGTTTGTTTGTTTGTTTGTTCATTTGTTTATTTAAGTAAAGGCAGTCAGCTACTTCTGCAGAGTCTCATTTATAAGTACTTGCTGTTGTCTAAAACTAAAATCTAACTCAACACTAAGTGACACAAAAGTTTGTATTAAAGTTTGTATTGTAACAGGCGTTCATCAGCTCTACTTACATAAAATGATTCATGCACTAAAGAGTGAAGTGTGTATGTTTATTTTATTTCTAACAAAACACCTTCAGAATAAAATGCACTCCAATTTGGTAACTTTAGGACAATGAATACAATACATTTGCTTCTATTTTATACTTGGGGCAGGGAGAGTTGTGGGCTTCTAGTTTTTAGAGACATCTCCACTCGCTAAGAAAAGTCCCCATATTAGGTTGATTGTTGGTTGTTGAATAGAGGCGTAGACCACTGACTGAGCCCAGTGAGAGAGAGAGAAAAAAACAGTTTTGATTGCACAGTAGGAACACTTTCTAAATGCCACACTATTCTGACTGTGGACGCCCATTTTATTGTCTAGACATGACTCGCCCTGCATTTAGAGTAAAACACAACACTATGAAGTACTTTGCACAGTTAGGTTAGTTTGTAAAAGTGGATCAAACACTTTTCACAAAACAAGATAGAGCCTAAGGTCTGTGAAAACAAGACAACATGAGATCGTGTTTTGTAATCTACTGTATAGTAATACCATTTTGTGAATCCCAACACAGTTCATTATATTGGTTTTTAATTCATTTTATTTGCCTTCATTCATAGCACTGTTTTTTGAGAATAATATACTTCTCAAAAAGTGTAAGTCTCGTGTATTCTTTGTGTAACTGCCAGTCCAAGTCAAATGAAATCTCAAAAAATGATTTTCTAGATATGTGTGCAATTCTCTGGCAATTGTATCTAGCAACATCTTGTGCCACAAAAAGTCTTGTCGTCTAATAATTTGTAAAACTCAAAGTACACAACACCAATGCAAACTGGACAAAGCTATATTCTTACTATATTCCTTAAAAATGATAATGTGACAACCTGAACTAAACCAGTCTAGGTTAATGAGAGTTTTATTAGATAAATTCCAAAGCAAAGACAATGAATCAACATAAAATGTAGCTAGGCTAACGATAGAAATGGAAAACCGCACAGTAAAAATAAATCACTGTCACAGCCTTTGTATAAAAACATGCTGAATGTTTATTGCTTGACAAATGTAGGTGAGAAAAAGTCTTTTAAAACAGAGCAGAAAAAGTGAAAGTGAAGACTAAGTATCAGAAGAGGTGCTTACAGAGCACTCCACTGATCCCAGAAGATTCACTACTGATTAATTGTTGCTTTCAGCTCTGGCTCAAACAACCCAATCTGTAAAGTGGTGTGTGCTGTGTGGGGAACATTGGGTTATTTACAAACAGCCTTGTAAGCCTTGAAGTAAAACTGTGGTAGCATCACTGAGCACCTTCCATTAACAACATGTAGAACTGACCTATATTTATTTAATAAACCTCCCATTATCAGTCCTGTCAAAAGATATCATTTGTAAAGAGTTCAAATGACTAAAGAAATTAGCATCTTTAAGCTTAAAATAGGTTGGTCAATGTTATTTCAATGAGATGGAGGGCAGTTAAAATGAACATTGTTTAAATGCAGTTTATTTTTGTAATACAAACCAGTAATGGGTTTGGTTATCTTAGAAATCACTACTTTTTAAATTTGCTAAATATTTTGTATTATTATTTCATAGCAAAGTACAATGTTATTAATGGGAAAAAATACCTTTTGCCTTTCATGCCAGGAATTCTAGAATGTAAAACCAACTCTTTGATGCTGAAGTTGACATGGAAACAGTGGAATGCTGAGAGATTCTGAATGACATCGACACACTTGGTGACATCATAGTTCATGTAGAAGTCACAGCTGGGTTTCTAATTCATTTGAACAAAGCCACCGACCGAGGAAGCACACACAACACAAGCTCGTTACAAAACGTCAAAATGCTTAAAGCAAAAATCCCGTCTTACGTCCAGGACTATAGTGTCCTAGAGCTGCTAGGGGAAGGCATGTTTGGACAGGTGCTGCACTGTCTGAAGCCGAAAACATCTGAACCAGTTGCCTTGAAAGTCCTCAAGCAGGAGCGCCAGTACTCATTCCAGAGAGAGTTGCAAATGGTCCACCTACTCCAACAGCTGGACCCTGACAAGTGTAATATTGTCAGATTTATTGACACCTTTGTCTGGAATGACAGCAAATGCATAGTGTTTGAAATGCTAGACTGCAGCCTACAACATTTTTGGCTTCAGCAGAAAGGAAGTTTGGCTCTGAGTGAGATCAGAGTAATAACTCAACAGCTTCTGGAAGCCTTTGAGGCTCTTAAAGATTTGGAAATAGTACACACTGATTTGAAGCTGGACAATGTAATGATGGTCAATCGCAAAGATCATCCTTTGAAGATAAAGTTAATCGACTTTGGAGTGGCACACCTGAAGTCGGAGCTGAAGCTGGGCACCATACATCACCACGTTCATTTCGAGCTCCAGAGGGCACCTTGGCTTATCTCTGACAGAAGCCCTGGATATGTGGTCCCTGGGCATCTGTCTCGTAGTGCTTTACCTGGGCAAACTCCCTTTCTCTGGCTCTTCACCCTACAACAACCTGAGAACCATCAGTTGTGTGCTGGGAACTCCATCAGACGAGATGCTGGAGAGAGGGATCTACACCAGGAGGTACTATTCCAAGCTCAGTGAGGGGTGGAGATTTAAAACGCCGACTGAGTACTTAAATTACACTGGCCTGACACCTAATGAGTGTGCAGGCTCACTAGAAGGGTACACTCTAAATGAGGCTATTCAGTCTCACCCGCCCGAGATTAAATTCCCTGAGTTCAGGGACCGAATGGGGTTTCTTAACCTTGTAAAAAAACTCCTAGAACTCGACTTCACAAAAAGGATAACACCAAGTGAGGCTCTCCAACATGAGTTTATAACCTTGGATTACTTTGAGGAGAACAATACTGACTATGTGAAACAAGCACGAGACATTATGGCCCCCTTTCAAAGTGACAGGTCAAGTGAATATCAAAATCCCACCACTGAAAAGGCCCCACTGCAGACATCCTTAATCATAAACCACGAAGTCAACAAGAGGGCACCAACGCAAAGCCAGAAAAGCTCTGTGTTTACAAGTTATGTATCCAGGGAATGTGAGTCTATTGACTTTGCACTACCTGAGGAAGGTCCAGCTTGTGAAGGTCCAGACTGAGGAGGGTGAGGAGGAGAAGGATTGGCTCGAGAACCGCTGGATAGAAATTGATAACCGGATTGAGGGTTTTCCTGAGACCTGCACTGAATTTCCAAGGATGTTTCACCCCCTGTGAGTATTTCAGAGGTTCCAGAAATTGATTCAAACTTTTCTGAGATGCAAAATCCCAGCACTGAAAAGGCCCCACTGCAGGCAAGTTATGTATCCAGGGAATATGAGTGCATTGACTTTGATGAAGATAGTTTAACCTTCAATGAACAACCACCAATGGCCAAACAATTGGCACTGCCAGAGAAAGTCCAACAGGTGAAGGTCCAGTCTGAGGAAGATGAGGAGGAGAAATACCAGCTCGAGAACTGCTGGATAGAAATCGACAATCGGATTGAGGGTTTCACTGAGGCCTTCACTGAAGAGAGCCAGCTTAAGAATGAGTCACATTCAAGGACCATCCCAGATAATGTTGAAATTGACATCAGTGAGAAAAAGAGAAAAGTTCCAGATTTCGTCGTGCGCTGTTGGCAGCCAGGACTTTTTGGAGAAATGTAACTGTCTCCTCCAGGAGGTGGTGTTCACAGTCCAGCATGAGAAACATCTTTAGTCGTAGGCCTCACTGAAGCTGGGCACGACTGAAGGCGTCCTTAATCAGCAACCAGGGAGTCGACGAGAGGGGTCCAATGGAAGATCACAGAAGCTCAGGTTATACAAGTTAAGCTTGTATAAACTGAGCCTTGAACAGCCCGAGGAGGTACAGCTTGTGAAGGTCCAGTCTGAGGAGGAGAACAACCGTCTTGAGAATTGCTGGATAGAAATTGATCACCGAATTGAGGGTTTTCCTGAGACCTGCACTGAAAATTCCAAGGATGTTTCACCCACTGGAAGTATTCCAGAGTTCCAGAAATTAATACAGACAGGAGTGAATCAAACTTTTCTGAGAGGCTAAATCGCACCACTGAAAAGGCCCCACTGAAGGCGTCCTAAATCAGCAACCAGGAAGTCGACGAAAGGGGTCCAATGGAAGATCACAGAAGCTCAGGTTATACAAGTTAAGCTTGTATAAACTGAGCTTTGAACTGCCCAAGGAGGTCCAGTTGTGAAGGTCCAGGAGGAGAAGGACCATCTCGAGAATTGCTGGATAGAAATTGATAACAGGATTGAGGGTTTTCCTGAGACCTGCACTGAAAATTCCAAGGATGTTTCACCCCTGGGAGTATTTGAAAGGTTCCAGAAATTGATACGGACAAGAGTGAATTAAACTTTTCTGAGCGTAAAATCCTGCCAGTAAAAAGGCCCACTGCAGGC
The DNA here is from genome assembly GCA_038363315.1 of Mugilogobius chulae. Lineage (NCBI taxonomy): Eukaryota > Metazoa > Chordata > Actinopteri > Gobiiformes > Gobiidae > Mugilogobius > Mugilogobius chulae. The sequence continues at coordinate 764,246 of JBBPFD010000274.1, read as the reverse complement.
AAGTTATGTATCCAGGGAATATGAGTATATTGACTTTGATGAAGATTGGATGAGCTTCAATGAATCACCACTAATGGCCAAACAATAGGGGTTATGCACTAAGGTCTTTCCGGTCTCAGATTGACATAGGCCGCTACATCTGGTGGCGTAGTTGCCATAGGGACCACGCGACCGGATGTAGCGACCTATGTCAATCTGAGACCGGAAAGATGTTAGTGCTTAACCCCATAGGCACTGCCAGTTAAAGTCCGGCTTGTGAAGGTCCATTCTGAGGAGGACGAGGAGGAGAAGGACCAGCTCGAGCACTGCTGGTTAGAAATTGACAGCCAGATTGGGGGTTTTCCTGAGATCTGCACTGAAAATTCCAAGAATGTGTCACCCACTATATCTCAAGTATCTCAGAGGTTCCAGAAATTGAAGGACAAGACTGAAACAAATCTTTCTGAGAATCCTACAGATCCTGAGAGGCAAATATAGATAAGTCACATTCAAGGAACATCCCAGAGAATGTTGGGATTGACAACAATGAGGACGAGAGCACCAAACGTTCCAGGTTCTGCCGTGTGCTGTCAGGAGCCAGGACCTTTTGGAGAAATGTTGCTGTCTCCTTCAGGAGGTGGTGTTCACACTCCAGCATGAGGAACATCTTTAGTCATAGAATTCGCAGTTCGACTTCTGGACAATAACTTATTTAGAGCAAATTTTTGCTTTGAAAACTAAAAACGTTGTGTTCTTTTTTAGGAATATTAAATTAAATAAATTGCGTACATATTATGTAATAATCTTAAAACAGTAAAAGGAGGAATTCACATTAAAACCTCTTAACTTGTATGCTATGTTTTTGTTCTCTGCTAAATCAGAACCAATCCTGGTTTACAGAAGACAGGCAGTGGACGTCACATGAGCGATGAGAAAATCAAAGTGGAAGACACTTAATGAAACTGCGACCTTCAGGATACATGTGCTGGTTCAATGAGAGATTTATTATTGGGCTTTGGCATCACTTAACCCATTCAATCCCAAGGCCACACAACCACCAGAGCCATCGCACAAGTCTGCGTGCGTCTGATTGGTCCAGTCTGAAAATGGTAACAAAGGGCTAGCATGACGAAGCTGATAGAATCCCATAAATGTATCAAGCACGACCCTTGACCTTTTTTACAGAGCGGCTCCTGAATTTCAATCAGCAGGTCCCACTGGCTTCAATCATCCATCACGGCCGCTCCTTCTCTGCCCTTCCAGATAAATCAATAGGATCAATTATCCAGATTGATAAAGTGATTGATGTCTCACAAAGTATGAACCGTATCATGGGCATGCCACTGAAGTGAAGAATTTATGAATACCTTGGAGTTGACTAAAGATGATCACTGCTATGTCTGTTGGCTATTCCAAAAAAATAAAATAAAATAAAATAAAGTAAAAATAAAAAATAGCATACATAATTGCTGGTCATACAGATCAAATGCAATGCTACCATAATGACTATAGTGTGGGTTTTGTTGCCGTAGCGGTTAAAACAAGGTCAAATAATTCATAGAAATAAAAAGAGTAATTCAAATCTGATTTTCACACTGCAAACACAATTTAAATCTGACTACTTCCTGTCATAAATCCTTCGACACATTACGTTAATATCGACGTGTTATAATTTAAGTTGCAAATATGGCTTATAAACTTCTTTTTACAAAAAACAAAAAGAAACTGGAGAGGACCATCCAAACACAGTCCATCAGAGAGCTGCATCCAGCTCCTGTTGAGCAATAAAATTCTATTAAATTTAAACTGTTCTCAGTGGTCTTGTTTGCTATAAAAATATACTGATATATTTATGGTCCTAACAATACAGAGAACAGCTTTCTGTCTGTGTCTGGTCATTTTTCCTCTGAACTGTGTCATGAATTCAGCATAAAAACACTGCACTGAACTGGATTTGATCCAGAAATGAACTACTGTAACTTCCGGGTTATAAGTCAATGCTTTTGTCTCAAACTTCATATAACGCCGCGGCTCACTTAAGTTTTTTTTTTCGAGCTGCCAGGTGTGTGTGTCACTGAGTTGAATCGCATGGAGACATTATGGCCACAGACGTGTGTTTAATTCACAGCTATTCACATGAAAGAATTTTAGCTACTAAAATTAAGTCTGTTTTAGTTTGTATGAGATTTTTAGTAGACTCTCCCTACACAAGATGGCTCCCAGAACTGCTCATTTGTTGCTGTAGCTTACTATGGCTACCCTCCCTCTAATCATTATAATACCTCAATGAATAAATGTGGAGACAAGTTTTCAAAGTCATGTTGTGGGTTTTGCAGGAACAAAATAAACTGAACACCATAATCCATGAAAGTGTATCCTTTTGTTTGCTTTCAGCAAATTCTAAGTGCTGTATGTCACATTATGATTATGTGCCTCACAATAATAAAAACATTTCTGCGTACCTCAAAACATCCATAATATCCTTCATGATTATTCTGTTTAATCAAGTAGGGCATGTCCTATTGACTTTAGAAATAATAAGGGGGCGTGGAACAAAAGCTTTGAAGCTAAAACATTATATCAGCCAATTCATTAATTTTTGTTTCTCTTCTATATACAGTAAATGCTTATAATTTAAATAAAATAATTAGTCAACTAATACAAATTTCTACTAAAACCATCTACACACTAGAGAGGTTTTGGCCAATGTCAAGCCCAGCAATAATTCTGGTAAGAGATTGTATAGTGTGTCACTTTTCACAGACTTTGTACATAAAGCAAAAAGTGTTACGAGTAAAGTCTTTCACTGCTTTTTAACACAGATCTTAAAATGTAGAAATTAGTCAACCCACTTTGTGCAAATCTTTTCATATAGTCAGAGTAACCAGGTCTTTATTTCTAATGACTCACGGTCTTAGAAGCCCCAGACTACAGTTTGGGATCGACTGCATTAGAGATAAGAAGCTGGTAACACAACTCAAAAAGCAGCAATGCAGGCTTGTCTGCTCTAAAGGTCCTTGTGCAATATGTTCAACCTTGTGACAAAAAGTTGTAGCAGAGACGTAACATATGACAAATATTCTCTTTCAAGAATTTCAAGAATAGTCACTTCGGCCATGCCTCCTCGAACTTAATAACGTAGTATCGGCCTTAATTTCCTCTAGTGTACAGAAAGTTTAAGAAACTAAATACCAACAGTGCTAGAATCACCACATAGACAATAGGTACAATTCTCCAGTCATCTATGCACTGTGGTGCCCTCTGCTCTGGACACGTGTTTTTGGTTGCATTAAGGATGGCCAAATGCAGAGGACACATTTCTCTTTGGGAAAAAAAAGTGTATACTATTATTTGTTCATTGTGTAAATTCAGCATGTTCTACTCGGGTTCAATGGTGCATGCGTTGCCCTCAGAGAACCTTTAAACATTCTCATTCTTTCCTGAAGTTATGTACTGTGTAATCTGCAGAAGATAACAATATAGTACAATGTCCATAACGAAGCACGACTTGTAGTTGTTCTTTGTTTCATTCAATGTAGGAATGTGTGTGTGAAAATGTGTTTTCAAACACAGAATGTAGATCTTTTGCCGAGAAAAACTTTGCTATCCATCTAAAAGTGCTTAAAAAAAAAAAAAAAAAAAAAAAAAAAAAAAAATAAAAACATTGTTTTTTTTTTTTTTTAATTGTTTTGACGCTAATCATCATCTTATAGGCAATCTGTAAGCTCCTGTTCAAAATAAATCACTTTGTTTTTTTTACATATGCTTTTTTTTTTTTTTATTGTTTGTTAGAAAGACATGCTATCACCAGAAACAAACAAACAAACAAATGCTTGCAATCCTTTGATAGCACCTTCACTTTGAGGGGAAACAATGACATATGCTTTTACCTGACCTGTCAGTGTCCATAATGTTTAGCTTGATTTGTGCTTGTGTGATAAACTAGAACCTGTTGTTTTATTGGGTTAAATTGTCTCCAGAAGTAAACACAAGCAGCTTGCAAATGCCACTGCAAATTTACTTGTCAAGTTGCTTCCAAAATGTGTTTATAATACTTCAAGTGCAGCAAAGGTAATTTGGTCTGGCAGCTCGACAGAAATGTTCATTACCAATTTGTTCCGGTAAAAATAAGCAAAAGCAAAACAAATGGCTCTCTTATTAGCACTGTTTGGCTGTACGCTGCCAAATACCATTCAGAGAAAGCAGAGTGGAAATGTCTGGAGATGTACCTCTAATAACTAAACAAAAAGTAGATTATTAGGGACTTTCGTGACTGGCTGAACCAAAATACAATTTAGAGTGAATTAATAAGATATCCGCAACATCATATAAGCCAGCGGAGCACCAAACTCAATTTCCCTGTAGCCTTGCTGTCTCTCTGTATTCGGCAGTGACATTTAAATAAGCATCTGATTAATAATCTTGGCTAAAGTGGTTGATCAAGCTAATGAATAGCTGCCATTAATCACAGTGGCACAGCCGTAGAAGGAGTTTGAGAGACAGACGGTGATGTAGAGGAGAGGAATGGAGGAACGATTCAGGATTCAATTAGACACAAATGAGGAGCTGCAACAATAGCTTTTGGAGAAGGTAATTGCGATACTATCCTTAAACGTCACTCAGACTCTAAACTAAGGCTGCACAATCAGTCGAAATAAAACTGAAATTGCAATTTTAATCAATGGAATTAGCAAATTGTAAAGGCTTCAGTTTCACAGACACGCTTAAATATGACCTCAGAACAGAATTGCTAAAATTAAAATTGCAAATAAAATTATAGTAGCAACAGAAAAGTTGCAATTAGATAATTTTGCCAAATCGTGCAGCCTTAATCTAAACTAACACAGAGTTAGTTTGTAGATAGTGCAACATTCTGGTTTTGAATTGTTTGGTTTTCTAACTCAGGGAATTGTTTGAACTAAAACATTATAAAGTAAACCAACTTTGAACAAATCAGGTTCTCTAAAAAAAAAAAACACAAAACAAAAAGTTTCAAAGAATATGTGCCAAATACATAAGACTTTAAGCTTTAGTCTGGAAATTCCAAACCGATAACTTTATTTATGATTTTATATGACCATTTTAACAAAGATGAGTCTCGAAGTTTCCCATCTGCTCTTTACCATTTGAGCTTATGGAAACATTGCTCTGAAATTTCCAGGTTTGTTATGTCACAAACACAACTGAGAGCTTCTGTTTTTAAGTCTATAAATCTCCAGCATTAGCAGATTAGCATACAGCATTAGCGTGCAAGCAAGATCGGCTTGATTATTTCCGTTTCCATTGCAGCCATTGATGAAATTCTAAATCTATTCTTGCTGTGGGGAACACATGAGAGCACGCTTTAAAGACTAGAATAGTGCAATAGATCATGATGCATTATATTTGTCCTATGATGGTTTTGTACCATACACTATATGCAATATCTCAAAAACCCTTTAACTTACAAATGGTCTCGATTTATATCACTTTTCTACCTTTCAAGGCACTCAATGCGCTTTACAATCAAGAATCCACTCACCCAGTGTACACAGACACAAAAGCAAAAGTGTCTCACCCAAGGACACAACGACAAACCTCTTTTGTCGTCTTTCTGTGGCATCTGGTGTTCCAGCGGTCTCCCATCCAAGTGCTAACCAGGCCCTAGTTTGCTTACTTTCTAAGATCTGACGGGATAAGGTTTGGCAAGCATGTATAGCCACAAACATACTGTACTTTTCATTAATAACTGATGATTTTGTCATTGTTAACAAATGACTGAGTAGCACAAGATGGTTGTACTGGAGGCTGATGGGATCCAGCTGACTGCTACATTTGCAGTCTATATGTGCACCCCCAGTGTCACAGCAGCTTCCACAGCGGCTTCCACAGCAGCCACATATCAATAAGCCGGATAAGAACTGCCCTGCACTGGTCACAGAGGAACCCTTTAACAACAACACAATAGGACTTACATTACAATGCTTTGCCCTTGACCTGCATTTACCAGACAATGTACTGTATAAGAAGGCAGTTATACTCTCCAAGGCTTTGTCCATGCTAAAATGCCTGCAAAAGCCCTGGTCTAGAAAGAGTCTTGGGTCTAATTGGATGGCCTGCATTGGAACAGAAAGTCCCACAAAGGTGTTGAGTCATGAAAAGTAAAAATGGATTGTGTGACGGCCATTTCGAATGGCGGATACATTACCTAACCTGTGGGATCTCTGCCCTTGTGAATGAACTGCAGTTCCACGTGATACATTATTGATTGCCATAAGGAAATAGCTATAAAAAAAGCTCTCAAAGCCACTGGGATTGGATGTCTTATTCAAGGACGCGAAGATACAGCCTCTATGTGTCATACTGAATAATGCTGTCCATCAAAATGATCTCTGCTTTTATGACCATTTTGATTTTTTATGTACTTTGATTGATTTTAAACTTTTAGATCACTGTGTCAATGGTCGTTTCTGTGTAAAATGACTAACCACATCTCCCTTTTCATTCATAGGAGGCCCATAAACATTACAGACAATGTTGATACTGCAAAAAATACAAAATGTCATCATTTATGACATAACATTATTGTTATTGCTACAAACAAACCGAGTTAAGAGGATACAATTCTACCAAGGCTGCCTTCAGGCATGATGTAAAACCACATATGGGCTGGTGCAAATGCTTGATTTGTGAAGCAACCAGCTCTAGTAATATCTGACAATGCAGCTAAAAGACAAAGCAAAAGGTACTTCAGAGACAGTATCAAAATGGAATGGCTTTCTATCTCAGGCAAGGATACACATCATAAAGCATTCACTGTGGCTGTCTCAAGCATGCAACAGTGTCTGATTTATGTAAGAAAAACAACAAATACAACTGGAAAACCTTTGCATAATGTAAAAAAAAAAAACACACACACACTGCTGGATGATGAATGTTCTACTGACTTGAGCTTAACACAAAAAGCACATTCAGTTTGGAAATACATAGAATGAAACCCCCATTTGTCCAGGTATGTTCATGATGGAAAGGAGGCCAGCATTTATACTTTCATGAGGTAAGTTGATCTTGCCCATGTGTATACACTTGACTTTACAATATAACTCAGTCCATAACAACCCAATAGACTTGTAAACAAGCTGCATTTCATTTCAGTAACAACACCTTCTCTCTCTTTCCCAGGAGAATATTTCTGCTAGACTGTCAAACAATTCCAACTGATTGAAAAATAATATCTGATTAAAGTCAAAATGGTCTAACAGTGACCATTGGTCTCATTGGTGCCTAAAGGTTACATGTTACTTTCCATGTTAAGGGTCTGTCATACCAAACCGAGGACTGGCCGTCTAAACCTGGGTGGCTGTTATTGGTCGACAAGCGGTTCACATGTGTTTGGGGCTGTTGGGGATCAGAGGAGCACTGAGCAAGTCGTAGAGGCAGGTTTGGCAGGTTTTTGCGAAATCTTCGTCACCAGTTGCTGTATATGCACATGTTTGATTGGCCTGTGGCTGCTAGCAAACCAGCGAATCAGTGCTCTGGACAATTATGTGGAAAATCGAAAATGAAGCTTATGGAAAAATTTTGCAGAACATGAATTGTTGGGATGTATAAGTATGGAGTTGCAGCAAGAGCATTACGAAGGACTGTGGCGTGAAAGAGATGTTTATTTGTTTATTTATTTGGATCCCCATTAGTCTTTACAGCAGTAAAGACTATTCTTCCTCATTCTTGCTCAGGTGACATTTCTCTGACAGACTCTGTTAAAGCTTCCTTTTGGGCAGCCATGCAATAAATCAGACGTGCTCCACCACTCAGCCACTCATTACCGATCCAGATTCTGAAATGCAAACACAAGAGAAGCTCTGACAGAACGGGACAATGCGCTCAACTGCGAACGGTGTCTCCCAAAAGAAAAGGTAATTTGCCAGTCTGATTGCTTTTTGCAGATAGCGTTTCATTTCACTGTCATGGAATTATGAGAGAGTACTGTTTCAATTTTCTCAGCGCTCTGCATCTGCTCCCGTGCCCAGGGGAATCAGGGGCGCACCGGGAGTTTGCTTTGCCAATATCAGCCCAGGGTTTGACCTGCTGAGCTGATGAACTGCAGGCAAATACACCGCAGGAGGAAGGCCAGTGTAGGCACAAGACATTTGAAGGTAAAAATACTGTTGTTGGCAATTTAAGGGAAAGAAGTGGATTTGGTATTCAGACCATAACACCAAAAAATACACATCAAAACATGTATTTAAACAGAGCGTTATGCCAAACTGACCTTTGAGTGCTTTCATTCATATTTTGTAAAGAGGCAGTGGAAATCATACTATTTTCATTTCTCTACTAAGTCGAGTGTCTCAACATTCTATTCTGATTATCAAATATTCGGTGGATATAACCCTCTCAGTTGATTAATGAAGTTTTATAAATGTAGATGTTTTGTGAAATAAAAACAGTTGTTACAGTCACTGAAGTAACAAAGCAACATTTAATTTGTGCCTGCAGTTTCACAGCTGCAGTGCACATCGGGATACACGGTCCCCAGAGAGAGAGAGGAGAGGGAGAGACAAGAGGGAGGAGAAGAGAGCGAAAAGAGAAAGAAAGAAAGAAAGAAAAAGAGGGAGAGGAGAGTGAAAGAGAGAGAGTGATAATAAGAGAGATAGGCAGAGAGGAAGAGTGAAAGAGAAAGAGAGAGAAGGAGAGAGAAAGAAAGACAGAGAGCAACAGAGAGAAGAGGAGAGAGAGTGAGAGAGAGAGAGAGAGGAGAGAGAGAGAAAGAGAGAGAGAGAGGTCATTAGGCATAAGGAGTGAGAGAGAGGGCTTTGTAATGAGCATAATGGTTCCTTTAAAACACATCATTACAACAGCTACAACTGATACTTGCCTCTTGGCCAAACGAGAACACAGCTTTGGAAGTCTTTACTCAATTAAAATGTGTTCTTTCCACAAATCAACAGTGTTAATTAAAACAACCAGTGAAAACAATGATTATTATTACTTGATTCTATGAGCATTTGTTCTCGGTGTTTCGTGTTTTATCTATATAATAATGCAATTATCTATTACAAAGCAAAAACATATTCATCTTCAATAGTTAGTGGCATGTACATGATGAGTGCGTGGCCTTCTTTGTTTGTGGAACCATTATTTTCAAACAAACCAATTCTCTTCGAGTGTTTATTGTCTGTGCTTGCTCTCGTCTTGCGGATAAGAATAGAAACTATACAACACCAATCGCATATCAATCATAAATACTTGTGAAGTCAATGAAAAACTCAGCTGCAGTACTGATGGCTTGCGGCTATAACCGCACATTTGCCAGAAATGTCAACAAGTTGCTCTTTCCTCTGGTCTCCACGGCGACTAACACTTGTCTCCCGGCACACATTGCCCCCGGCTCTGCGCTTTTGGTAGGTTAATACTAGAGAGTCGCTTCCAGAGGGATGGTCTGCTGTGATTGGTCATTCAAAGTTATAAAGTTTAGAGATAGGGTTAGAGTACAGAGTCATGTAGGGAACTAGGCCACGGTAATAGTCGTTAGAATAAAGTTAGAAAAAAAAGTTACAGTAACATGGATTTGTGAGATTCTTGTAATATCTGAGTTCACAAACTCTTGAGAAAGAATTTGGCCAGACACCTGTCAGAAGATAGTCTGGCCGTTGTGTGACAGATCAACCACAGCGCAGTATAGTTTGGGCTCAAGCCAAAGGTGCAGAAACAAACTTTTTTGGTCCTATTTTAGAAACATTTTGGACAAAAAGTAGCTTTGTGCATTTGGAGATAGATAACAATAACTAAACAAAAACGCCACTTCAACCAATCAGCTTCAAATGTAGTTTTCCCAATCTTTTTCACGAAGAGTCATTATAAAGTGATGTGTTGAACTACACATCAATCTGGCTAAACTAAACTAGCTTAAAGAATAATGTGTAAGATTAGGTTAAGAAACTTGTTTAACATATAAAAATGTATTGCCTCTTGTCTCATCAAGACCCACGTCACGCAGTTAAAGATGCCTACTGGGAGCTGGACCAATCACAAGGCAGCATTATAGCTCGGGCAGAAGTGATACAAACATGGCAGGTGATACAGATGAACGTATTTCAGCCAATTTTAGCAAAATTACGGTCTATTTTGGCTTTAGAAAAACATGCACACAGTCCATTTGTGCATTTGGTTAATAGGAAATAGGAAATGAAAAACATTTGAATGAAAAAAAAAAAACTCTTCGCAATTGTGATGCTTTGAACAATCAGCTTAAAATATTTGTCATGAAATTCTAGCTTCTCCTAACAGCTTTCAGCGACTTTCTATCCAGATCGATAATGTGCTCAACTTAGTTCAGACAAATACCCAGAAAACATAAACCGGTCAAGATTTAGGCAAGCCTACGTAGCTATAGAAGAAAACTCATTACCATAAAAAGCAGTACCCCTCCGTCCTTCTCGAGCTGACTATCCAGCACTATATTGTACACCGGGTCAACTGTGCGTGTCCTAGTGGAAGACAGAGTGTGAGCCATGTCCGGCACAAGCAGCAGCATCGATCCCTGTCAGCACCGCTATCACACAACACAGCGCTTTAATTAGAGACACCTGAATGGTGGATTTACTGCTCAGCTTGTTCTATTCTTTATTGCTGGAATGTACAGAACAGACGCACCGGGAACAGAAGGTGAGCAAGGACTTCAATCAACCCATTTAAGGAAAATTGAATTGCATAATGTTCATACAATGACTTACATAACCATGGCTTCATAAAGTACAAAGTAGTTTTGATCGGGACAAATTGGATTTACTTAGATTCATTTTGTCAACCCAATCATAAGCTCATGAAAGCACAGTTCTGAGAGCAGCAGCCTTTCCAACACATGCTGCATTGTCTACAGTTGTACTACAAAATGATTTATGTGTCTTACTAATTCAAAAATGATGCTGTTATATGAGGCACATGGGTAGTTGGTTATTTCCCAATTGAACACTGATTTCCGAGCATTACAGTTGAACGCACATGTAAACAACATGGCTAAGTTTAGAGGCAAAGAAATAAACATTTTCTGGTTCATGTGACTAATGGCTTAACAGAGAGGGACGTCTTTGGTCGGTTAACTGACACAAATATACAATTACTCCAGCAGATGGTGCTAACTTCTCCTGAACAGCTCTGGGTCTGCCAGAGTGGAAAATAAAGATTGTTTTAACTATAAAAAAAATTTGTTTTTCTAATGAGGATTGAGCCAAAATGTGTGGCACTGCATTGTTTACAGACAAAAATCAATCATGCATAGTTTTATTTGCTTTATGTTAGTGAAGAAAACAAACTTATGGCTTATTCAATGTTGCATGGGAAACTATCAATGTTTTACGTGTTCAAGCTAAGGTAAGCTAACGTTAGCAACAACTTGACTCCTTATTTATGAGTAGTTTTATTTAATACATAGTGCAACAGTGCTCTAAAACAGCTGGAGGCTCTTATTCAGTTGTGTTGTGCCCAGTTTAGTTCAGTCTCGCTGCTCTGCGTTCATTCTTGTAGCGTTGTGCCCAATTAAAACATGTACAGTGAAAACACAACATTAAAAAAAACACTGCGTTAACCGTGAGCAAGGGGCTCCAACTAAGGGTTAAAGAAAAATTTGAAAATCTCTAGTCTCCAACATGTTAAATAAAATATCTAACTTGAAGTGAAAGCTTACATTGATTATGTAACTGTTAACCAATCAGATTCAACCATACAAATAAATGATAAAAAGACATTCTACACAATCTTCCATCTTTTGTGATATTGCTGTGACATGCATTAAAATCTGTCAGTGTTATTTTTACAACTTCCAGCCTGTAATGTCAAAAGAGACCATCTTATTGAGTTTAATATTCCTGTAAAGATAGGCTTGGTCTGCGTATGACCAAGTGCACTATCAATATGTCTCAATCTGTCTATCAATGTGTGTTGCTAAAGAAGAAAGCATTATATTTCTTCCAGAACTCTGGCCTCAGTTGTCTGACAAGCAAATCAATTAAAGTGAGATGTATCGAACAGCTGTCTTTGTGTGCTATTTCAGTTATAGCTTCAGCTTATGCAGCCAAGCATCACATAAAGCTAAACCCAGTCAGACACAGCGATAGATATGAGCCAACAGATTCACAAACCTACGTCATCTCCCAGTGAGACTCATTGGCATTTTCAAACTGTGAGCAACACCAATAGATAGACAAAGTTCAGCAGGTTACTTTTGCCAGAATACTGTAAACATGGGCTTCAATTGTAGATTCCACCGGGTGCCAAGAAACGGTCAAACAGCACAAAAAATTCAGCAGGATTTCAAATTCTGTTCAGACAAATTGCACCCCATGTAGCTTCAGGAGAAAACAGGGAAACATACACCAGCAAACCACATTGTTGTGATGGAGGATAAACACACACAATGAAAGGGCAGCCATTGTAAAAGCCAGAATGAAAAATAAATAAATGGCTCAAGTGTTTGCTGTCTTATTCTTGATTTGTTGTTCAGTCCCTGTGCTGGTCCCTTTTAGCTGTTGTTATGTTCTTGTAAGAATAAGAGAGATTGCAATCCAGTCATGTCAACTCGACAAGTATTTAAACTGGGAGCTCCACAGCTAATCCTTTGTTAGTAAAAACATTTGACTACATACAGTACAGTTTAAACAACATAAATGCTTTAATATGTATTAGTTAAGCAAATATTAGTTCTTCGCTCTATGATCTGGGAATCATCGTGGCACTGTACTGTACTACATACTTACTGTAGTATATTTCAGCTAGAGCTGGGCGATATTGATAAAAGCAGATTTTCCGATAATTTTTTGGCATATCTCGATAGCGATATTCTGACAATATTATGTAACACCAACAGGAAAATGTTCAAACATCTCTTTAAATGTATTATTTGATGTGTGTTTTAATGACTGACCAAACATCTGACCCAAATACACTCGTTGATTGTCGTATATAAAAAGTTAGATTAATAAAAATGTGGTCAACAAAGGCCCAAATGAGTGAAAAACTGACCAAAATATCCCATTTCTACCCTTAGCTGAAAGTTCACAATGTAACTTTCTTCATTTGCAATGTTAAACAGATTTTTGACTTTTGGACATACGATTTGGACATTTTAGTATCTAAAATTCTATATATTGCCCACCTCTAATTTCAGCCCATGTCCAATGTGCCTCCCCTCTCCCCTCCCCAGGACTACAGATAGAAATTAGCTGTAAGCTACAATCTGGTACAAGCATCTCTGCCATTGTGCTTAATGTAATTGTACATTGTCCTTAATAAACATTACCTTACCTCATCAATTTTCCAAATGTGGGTACATTATCCATTCTCACAAAGATCTTGATTGAAGACCACACTGTCTGTCTTATGTCTAACTATCCATCTCCTCTGCATCAGGCCTGACAAACAGTGAATGTGATGTCGTCTCCTATTTACATGACTGATGCTGATGTATAAAATAAAGCGTTTATTATAGAGCAGCGGTCAGTGGAACAAATGGACTGTACATAAATCTATTGTGTGTGTCAGTTTGTCATTTGCATGTGGAGTATCCTGAATGTATTAGTATTCATGTCCAATGATGTAGACGCATACAAACATTCAAGATTTGCATACATGCATGGCTCTGAGCATCCAGATGTCCCATTTTGTTTGTGCTGCCATTATTTTGATGATGCACTTCATATGGAGCCTGTATGTTATGACAGGTTCTGTAAAGGCAACGACACAAACTGAGCCTTATGTTTGACAGTTTTCTAATATCGCTCGGACAGTGGCTCAGGTGGTCAGTGGATCGATCCTAACTCTGACCAGTGCATATACTTGAGCCTTTAAGAAAACGATTATTCATTACACATTATGGAAAACTGAAAATAGCTTTCAGTCATGCTATAAATCAGGGGTGTCAAACTCATTTTGACAAAGGGCCACATTGACATTGTGATTGTCTTTGAAGGGCCGGATGTAACTAAAGTTAATCTTCCTAATTTTTGACATACTACAAATAATAGTTGTATTTGATTACTGTATATTAATTGAAGTGACAAATAGTGAATATTCATCTGCATTAGTCTGAAACTTAAAGAGTAAGTTATTTTTTTCAGACAAATCATTTTATTGGGTTAAGACACTAACATTACTCCTGGCAATAACATAAAATTAAAGTAAACCTTATAAGACCTTGAGGGATGCATGAAATAAGTTGAAGGGCCGCATATGGCCCCCAGGTCTTGAGTTTGCTATAAATGTTTTCCTTTTCTGTTCATGCTAGCCAGAATTATCTCTAGAGTTTTCAACAGGATGTCATCAGGCTTTGTTCTGTTATTGCATTGTTTTGTGCATAAAATATAGGATTGTTATGTTATAATTTTTTTATTTTCTATATTTTTGTGTGTTTTTTTTTGTCTAAACGTAACTAAGCAGATGTCACTATGGTGATTTCAGGTCAATTCAGTTCGGAAAAAAAAACATTAGAGAGACATCGTTATATTAGCATTTCTTTTGGGGAAAAATATTGAAATCAATTCTTAAACTCTAATTAAACTCTGTATCAATATTAAACCTAAAAAAAGAGTTATGTGAATCACAATGTGACTCTTATGGGACAGAACAGCATCCAAAACATTGCTCCATAAGTTGGATGTTGTTTATCACACTGACATTTGTTTTGTTACTGGTGCATCATTAACTACATTTATATTCATTTAAACACAGGTTTGAGGTCAAGCTCTACTGTAGCTACACTCCAGTCCAACAGTTACTGTACCTGTGTCAGTTCCTAAAGCTTCTACTTTTGACCGCACCTCACTTTAGGCTTCAACTGCAAGTGACTGGAATCAACTCCAACAGACTTTAAACTTAGTTCTTTTGTCTCTTTCTCTGTTTTTTAATCGCTTAATTTGTCATATTTTACAGGATCAGTGTGCTTTTAGTTGCTTTTTTGTTTTTTTTTATAGATAGATTCTTTTCATTTGTGTCTTTAAAAAAATATTTTTAAACTGTGCTAGGGACAAAAATCCATAAATGTCAAACTAATGATGTGCCAAAGAGTGTGTGAGAGTAGCAAGAAGTGTTTTGTTTTGATCTGTTTTTGGACACTAATTCTAGCAAAACACTGCATGGATATAATATTAATGGCTGTTGGAGACCAGCAACGTCCACAAAAGTTCTCATGCATTGATATGAATTTATAGGTTTTAAAAAGATGCCTAATAAACTGAATCAGAAAAACACATGTCAATGAACAAGTCGATGTAAAAATGTATAATAAAGCAAAAAGCTTTCAAAGCAGTGACCTTGGGTAGACTTCCCAGCAGAATAGTCTGTCTGCAAAAACAATCTTTGAAAAACAGAACGAGCCGACAAGCAAGCTGCCACTCACACAGGTCGATAAGCTGACACATCCCTGAAGTCTAGTTCTCAATAATGATAATGAGTGCTGGGACATTTTTTATTTACTTGTAACATAGTAAATGCATTCTCTGCAGATAGACACAGCAACTAATCCTAAAAAACATTTTCCCTTGAGAAAAATAGCGGATGTTTTCAATTTTTAACTCACACTACACTAAAAAAAAACAACAGGTAGAACCTAGCTAACATTAGAAGTTGAATCAGTTCTGCACAGTGGAGTCAGCGATTAGTCATCCATCCATTTTTTTCCTGTACCAGTTTAGAGGCCGACAGGTTTCACTATTGTCCTGTTTTTCTGATGCTGTTTGATACAACAAGCAGGAATTCTGAATTCGCCACTAGGATCAGTGCGAAACTGCCCTTGAGATTGAATCAGTAAGATCCGCAGTGCTTCATGAGACTGGGAAAGACAACCGTTTTCAACTGACCCACAGCAGAGTCCAACTGACGCAGAGCAGAGTCCAACTAAGGTAAGGTAATGTTTATTAAGGACAATGTACAATTGGCTGTGTGCACGGAACTTCAGTTGGCTTGCGTACGTTCAAAAATGCTAACTTCTGTACATACGACCACTTCCTGTTAGCGTTAGCATTTAGACACAACCATGTCTATTTTTAAACACATAAGTGTCCAATGGTGAAATATTTCTCTAATATGTAAAGTCTTTAACATGTTTTCTGTAACATCCATTTAGCATGAGCCAAATTCTGTTTGAAATGTGGTTGCTTGCTGAAATTTATGAGATCATAATGATGTATATCTACAACAAGTTTATTTCAAATGAACTAATTTTTTTCATTTGAAACTTATTCCAAGTACTCCTTGATAATGACCAACGTATCTCCTGGTCCCTGTACCTCTGGTTGGGAAACACAGATCTCCAGTATGACCATGAACAATCATCAACTTTACATCAGCCTCTGAAAAACTGGCTCATTTGTTTCTCATGTGCTAAAGTAATTGTCTGACTTTAATCTGAAAAGCAATGAATAAAAAGCCTTCCCATCATCATGACTGTGACCGTTAAACGCGCTGGGCTTTATGTCTTTGCCCTCTATTAGCTCTCACGACGCTGTCAGACATTACTCCACTGAACCGTCCCGTGCTGAGGCAGAGGGAGACAGTTTGTATTCCACACCACGCGTTACGTACCAGAGGTGAGCGTGTTGACGGGCCTCAGTACTGTACCGTGTTGTAAGACCTTGGACTACTTTTGGCCTTTTAGTTGATGCTTGTTTCTTGTGTCAATTTGTCTCTGTCTCAGTCTGTCAACATCCGACATGAGGCCTTCTGTACTCACAGCTCCACATGTGTCAAGCAAGGGAAGTACTTGGAAAACTATAAAGCAATGACTGACAGCAAAAGAATAATACTCAATTAAATAATTATTTTAAGGAACAGCTACAGAATATGTATTATTATGGCTTTTAAATATACTCACACTTTTTTACTTCTGCTTTAGAATTTAAAATGTTATTACTTTATATTAGTCAGGCATAAGTCAAATTAATAAAATCGAAATAGCAATGTCAATGAATGGGATTAGCAAATTATAAACTATAAATATGTGACTTTTCCATAAAAAAACAAACAAAACTGTTACACCTGTAGATTAAAAAAGATTGTGTTAATTAATCAGTTCACGAAGATTATTTACCTGTCCCTATACTGTGGGATAAGCCTTTCTCCTCGGCCTGACTCTACAGACTTAAACTCTATCTGCAAATGAAAGGGCTGTGGCTCTCCTTAAGCTTTTTCTTTTCCCCACTGCTTTTTGGAGTTTTCCTTGCAGGGGAGGATGCAAGGACAGATGCCCTGGGACATTTATCCCTTTGTTTGTTTGTATAACTGACTGTTTCAGAGTCTGTTTGCTAAATCAACAATCTTGTGAATCCCCAAGAGAAGACTGAAGTTGTTATTTTTGGCTCTACAAAAATAAATTGAGTTGGACTAATTATACAGCTATGGCTCCGGTGTACAAGCCTAAATCACTAGTACAGCTAACACATAAGCAGCAATGAATAACCACCAACAGAAGCTGGTTTAAACCTTGCAATGACAATTTCATCCTTGTCAAAAACATTTTCAGTTCCTGCAAGACCTCATATGGGTAAAAAGTGCACATGAAGAATTACATGCTATCTAATAATCCCTATCTTTTCCCTGCTAGTGGTGTTTATTTAACACTCAGACTGGTCATGTCCTTGTTGTCACTGCTCCTGTCACTGTGAGGTCGTAAGGTCAGTTGTTGTGAACAGTTTGCACTGACAAACAGAGACACCAGGGCAGACTCTGACAGGTCACACACTTTCACAGCATTAATATGGAACATGTGCACTGTGTCAGGACCACACTTTCCATGTCCATGTCAACTAGGCACCAGTACATGTGCTGTTTCTGTTACAGCAAGACTGTGCGCACATGACCTAATGAAGCAGCTCTCCACATTATTGAACATCATTTGATGCATTTTTCTGTTAGATGAACATAATGTAATTAAAATATCATCATCAAGATACAAAAAAAATAAAAATTGTCAATGTTGTGCAGGCTTAACTGTCTGTGTCCATTCAAATGTCCATTATAAAGCCTCTAACAGTGCTCCTTATTGTGCTGTTGCACCTCTATTAGCAGTGACACTGAAACATATGAGATCTGTATTGGCAGTGAGTTCGAATGGTTTCATTAGAGCACGTAGCAGAGTAATGCTAATTAAGTTGTTTGTACTTGGCTGGCCCATTATGATCCACTAAAGTGCTTTATGCACTATCGGCTCACTTTTATAGCGTTCCTCTTCGATGCTCTCATATTAAGTCAGCACTTCCTATACAACAGGTCAAACTGCATCCTCAAAATTTCATTATAAACACATTTGCAGCATTTTACTTCTGTAAATTATGCAAACACAATACTGGCAAATACTGGAGAGTTGGACAACAATACTGTATGAACTCCATAATGTTTCAGTGACTGATTCAACAACATAAAATAACACATAACGACGAAACCAAACAAAGTCTATTGATAAGCTTTGAAAAACTTGAGAACTGATAAGCCCCACCTTTCGATATAAACATTTTACAAGCGGAAGATTTTAACACGTTTTTTATGTTGTTTTTACTCAGGTAGGTGAAAACTTTTTTTTTTTTTTTTTTTTACTGAGCACTCAAGCATCAACTGCTGAACAAGAATCAACTTTGAGTAAACTAATGATGAGAGAACATTGTTATATCATGGTTAAAAACTTGTTAAAGTTAATTGTGTGTAGTACTTCAAATAGATTTTTCAACATGGCCTCTTTATGTAACCAGTTATTTCTGCAGTCTGAGTGGAATCCAAAGTAAAAACTGCTACAATTCTTCCACTGCTAGCCTCACTACAAAAGTTACAGCTGCTGCATTCATTCAGTACAACTGTACAACTCGTCAGTGTCCATTGGAGAGTAGTGGTCTATAGCTGTTCAGTGTGATGAAAACAAGGCCGCTCACACATGGTCAGACCTCCGCAGAGACGCCCTGAAAAGGCAGCGAAAGTTAAAAGCCTTTCCAGTCTCCTCCACAGAGAGAAGCACACTTTGTCATGGCACACAGAGGCTGAGTCCACCTGCTCCTGCTCTGCTGTAGCCCTGTCCCTCTCTGCTGCACACCAGAGGAAACGAGGAATCATTTTTTATAATGATTGTGCCTCATTGTCCAACTGCTGGTCCAACAACTATAGAGTATGCTTCTTAAAAGTGAGTTTTTAAATGCAGACTTTTGCTTTTATTAAACAGAGAGAAAGTCAGTATAAAAAATAATTTTGTACAATTGACTACAATCTTTAGACCATGTAATTTTGTATTATATTGCAATTGGAAACAGTTTTTGATAGGCAACACTATGTTAAGGATGAATGAATCTTCTTCTACATGTCTTTTTAAGGATTGCAGTTGGAAATTAGCTTTCTGCTAAATTTTTGGTACAAACATCTTTGCCTTTTGGCATTATGTAACTGTACATTGTCCTGTTAAATAAAGAATGAAATGATAGAATCCAGTCATGCAAGTTGAATCTAAGCTTGTTAGTAGTTAAATTAGATTGTTACCTAATCATAACATGCAGGTTATGGAACACTTGGTGGTGGTCAGAGGTTGAGGCTCAGATGTTTAGGTGACAGGCAGTGAAAAGCGCTATATAAATAAAAATTAAGATTTTAAGTTCTCAATCAATGGGCTTGCTTCTGTTGATAATTTGACTTAGATCAGTGATTATGATTCAACAGTTGAGCACAATGTAAAATAAAGATCTAGAGATGTTACTGAATAAAGCTAGATACCTTTCATGGAATATAATGTATGTATATATTAAAAAAAAAACAATAATTAATGAGTGTGTTGTGAGATCATATCCTAGGATTGATAATTTTATAAAGGAAATCAAATTTGACCAAATGTCACATCTACAAACACATACAGACCAAAAAGACACGTGACACACCAGAGCACCAAAAGTGACACTCTGCTTTGTGACTTTAAGAGCTTGGGCCTACTTGGCAGTGGGACCAGCGGCACTATAAGACAGCACCAGGACACAAGCCAAGACACACACACACACAAACACACTTAGCACTCACACTTGTACGAGTTTAAGCAGCAGGAAGCAACATCCATTTTCAACATGTTTGCCAGAATTCAGCATCAATAATCAACACCACAATATCCAATGCTTCAGTCTGTTTCTGGTTTGTCCATGTTCATATCACACATGCTACTACGACTATCCAGTCTTACAAACTTTATGCATTATTCCAGTGTTGGAAATAGTTGGATGTATGTTTGTTTGGTGCCAAAAAAGCCCAGTCCTCTTGTGCTTGACAGCGCAGCCATGCCAGATGAGGAGATTACTGCTGGTTAAGCTGCTCCGAATGTGGGCACTGCAGAGCAAATCACTGCACAGGTCACAGTTCACTTGTTAGAAAACAAGCAGCAGGCCCTCTGGGGACAACACACACTGGACCAAACACATATTGACACTCACAACAAACATATCACACATCCACTGTTGCGCAAAAGGTTTAAAAACTACATCAAGGCTAAGACAGTTGCTGTGACAAAGAAATTAGCTGGCTTTGGACTTTCTTGCATCTGTACAAAAAAGATCAATGTTAGTGATGTTGAGAAACTGAAATTGGATTCAGGAAAAGGTAAAGCTTGACAAAAGTTTCAAAATCCAGTTACTATTCCGTACAAAAACTAGCCTCAAATAGAGCTAGGAATTGTATGAATATTAGATAATATCATAAAGTTGTTTTGACAATGTGCAACAACTGAACAAACGAGTATAATGTTAATAGTAAAAAAAAAAAAAACTTTAATAACTACAGAAAGAATATTTTTTTTTTTTTTTTTTTTTTTGATTTTTAATCTTTATCAGTAATAACTCAGTGCAGTGTGTCCTTTTAGATAAACAATACAAAATGAACTATATTTAAGACATGTGAACAGTACGTGATGCATAATATCAGCGATTTTTAATACAATAATAGTAATAATAATAATTTTGTCAATATCGCCCAGTCCTAACTTTAAAACCAGATATCACTTGATATTGAAACAATCTAATAACTGGTCATTTGAAGTATAAAATTTGTGATACTAATGTACTGTGGTAAATATTAGAATCTAGTTTGCATGTTAAAACGTCACCCTCAAACTGTCCAGTTGAAAATACAGGTGTTTCATTTGCTATTGGGTCCAAAGTATCATTCATTTTCTTGTGGCAACTGATAAAAAGTACTCTTTAGAAATAAGTAGAAGAAGTGAATCTACTTTGATATATTGACAGCTGGACTTTATTTATTGGCCTAAACAAGAACTGAATTAATAACTAAGCTTTGGGCCATTCAGCTCAATTCTCAGCATTCATCATCTCAAAAATATATAATTAATTTCCTTTTTTTTTTTTTTTTTTTGCTTTATAGCACTAATGTATTTTATGCAGCCCATTATGATGCTCATTACCGAATGTGCAGCAAACTGTCTTCAGGGGAAATGGAAGAAATGTCTTTGACAATGTCAGTTTTTTTCCGGATATTCTCATCCCATCTTAACACATACATATCTCCCCTTTTTCCGTGGTTATATTCTAGAATTCTTATGCATACTAAATATGAATTTCATTTAGTTTACTATGAGCCTCCAGTGATTCTTCTAGGCTTATTGGTAAAGCAGAAATATATAGGCCTATATACTGCAGGTTTATAATTATTGAGTGTAATTGGTGACTTTTATATCAGCTAAGCCGCTATGAAATATCTTATAAAGATGTTTAGGACATTTATAACAATAAACTAATGTTCTCAAAAGAAAATACTGTGATAGCCAGGGAGGTGGGAGCTGTTAGCAGAGTGGGACAAGCCAACAGAACCACTAGCGTCATTTTTATGGTTTTGTGAACAATATACACTTTCCAATAGTAAAGAGAAAGGAAAACACTTACAAACTTTTTTCAATTTATGCTCAGAATTTAGCATCTGGATTGATAAATGATGCTGTATGTGTTTTTCTATAATACTGATAATTGTGAACTTGTGACAAATATAGTCACAGTAACAGTACTGAAGTACAGGGTTTTGCTAAAGATAACACAATAAAAGTATACATGCCAACAACACAAAAAAACAATACAGCAGAGTAACCCCAGCCATAGAAGCTCAAATAGTTTTCTATTACACAGTAAATAAACAGATAATAATAAAATATTCCTATATTTCCAAAGAAAACATAGCCCCGAAATGTCTATTGTTCATTCTGTTATGTATTCAACAAAAACAATCGTACCAGACCAACTGAAAAAATGAGTTTAGATTTTGAGGTCAGGCCAACTTGACATGTTTCTTCTCCATTCTATTTGTAGCTTAAAACATACAAAAACATGCCTTTGCTTAATAGCAGCAGGAATCTGCAAGCAAAAGAAGAAAAAGAACATTTTACAGACTGAGTAGAAAATGCCATTTTAATGCCATTCTAATGCCAAAATTACAATTTTTAAATGTCATAACCAACGTAAAAACAAAACATGAATGTACAAATTCAGTAAGTGTAATGCCAAAATATTTATCGAAAGATGAATCGTCACAGTCATCATCATATTGGACCTAAGTGAGCTGAGTATAACTGACTATGACTATGCTTCTGTCAATTTTTTTTTTTTTTTTTTTTGTGATGATTTATTCAGTCAACACAATCTAGTTGAAGTCTGGTATTTTTATTTGTCTAATTGTAGGTATTGCGCATAAAATGTGGATTTTACACTATGGTTGCTAGGTAACAGTTATAGTATCACTACATAAAAACAAGCAAATCTTAATTATATTCATATGTCTGAAACATGTAGTTTAACCTGTCATAATCACTTTAATGCTTTTTAAAACTTTTGCTTAAAACTGTTTAATGACATAATAACTTAATGACCCACAGAAACCCTGATTTGAAGCATAATTTTATTTTTTCGAGGCATCAACAGCAGAAGTAGCGGGTGCACCTTTGAGCTAAAGGTAAGTGTGCACAGATAAGCTCAGATGAAGGATGGTGATCTGTAGTAGGAGAAGGTAAAAAGGGGGAAGGGCAGAGAGGGAGAAGGGGAGAGGGGGGGCCACCAGCCAAGTGGTTTAGTAGCGTCCCGGGAGAAAGTGCATCTGTCTCAGCAAAACACGCACAAGCAATCAATAACCAAACAGTTCAGTGTGCAGGTTGTGTGCACAGACATATGGCCCACTGCAGGGAGTGTGCTTCAATGCAGCAAAGTACAATGGGCAATTAGAACAGTGTAAAATAACAATAACATTTGAGATACAGACTCGTGGGTTGGATAGAAACATGTTCAGACAATAGAAAAGATTACTTACAATTCAACTGAAATTATAATTTGAACTGGCACAGTTGGTGGATAACAGCATGCACTTTCAAGTATTAGTATGTCTTTTTCTGCAGTATTTCACTATGGATATTTGTGCAAAAATACATGTCCTTCTATTTTTCTGCCAGTTCATCTGCTCATCAGTTTCATATATATATAGCTGTGCAGATTATCAAATTTAAAATACGATTAAAAAGTATTGCTACATTCTGTCACAAAAATGATCACCAACACCTGTAATAACATTAAATCCTATGAGTTGCTCACAATGCTCAGACATTGAATCGAGCGCATTTCCAAATGTGAGATATGTTCATTCCATTCCATTAATTTTTCATTCTAAACTGATATAATGAAAATAAGTGATGAGTTATTTACATTTTTATTTAAATGATCAAGCAGCCCTGGTTTGAGACTTTTTAATCAAGTGACTTTATGAAAAGTCTATATCATCATAAATCACAACTTTGATCACAATCACAATACAAGTCAGATCAATTGAATTATCGGTAGATCTCTTCCCTAAAATAGTAACTATTGCATGTATAGTATTAAGTTTGCTTCATTGTTTTTATATCTATAAATTCATGTCTTTAGTTTATTATGTACAAACATCAGTCACAGCTATTTCCAGAATAACAGAACAAATCAATAGATGATGCATATTCATATGCAGTAGTGACTAAACCAGAGTTAACATTTTAATAAGATGTCTACCGCTACATCTAAAAGGTTTATGTTACCTAGGATGTTTGTAACTGTCATTTCCATTTTTAGTAAAGAGTTTAAAAGTCAGTTCACTAAGTATCAAATATATATTTCAATAGGTCCAATGATTATATTAACATAAAAAGTTGAATGATTACAGTATATTTCTATTAAATGAAAAGTGCATTTAGAAACATGAAACTTCATAATAACTATTCATCAAATTAGTTTCACCGAAGCCTGGATAAAAACTCAAATGATTCAGTTTATGAGACTCAGCTTGAGAACTAATACATAACAAATGATGCTCTCTCATCTTTACAAGGTTCTAAGTGTGACTACTGTCTATCTGGAGTTTGCTTGTTCTTCCCGTGTCAGCATAGGGTTCCATGTGTTGCATTTTTTCCAAACTATTTATATCATGAATCATAATTAGTTGGGGTACCTGACTTTTTGTTGTTAATTTGTAAACCTTTCTACCAAAAAGTATGTTAGAAATGTGACCAATTCAGAAAAATGTGCTTTGTCTGAATAAAAAAGACGGTTTTTAATTCTTGCAGATACCCAAAAGGAGCGTTGTAATTGGCTGTGCTTGAGGGCTCCATACTTTCACTTTACTATCAGAAAAATAATGGATTTACGTTATATATGCAGCCAAAAATGAATGTATTTGGATATTCCTAATTTTTAGCGGCTATAAGAAATAATTGAATAGATTTAACCGCCAACTTCAAAATTAGATAATGCAGCTTTAAGACTTTTAAAGATGTAGTTCAGTAGCTACATCTTTACATCCACATGTGTATACGCCCACATATACATAATATACACAGGTGCGCATAACACTGGATGCATGATTCAAGCACACTAGGCAAAGCGTGAGGGACAGTAAAGTCTTTGAAGTCTAATAAAAATGGGGGAAAGCCTGCAACCTCCCAGTGAGAAAAAGCCCTTTGGTCAGATCCAGAGCTATCAAACCGACCCAATGTTTCAGGGATGTATGTCGAGAATTAAGAAAAGTTAAACCACACACTGTGTTCCTTTCATCTACTTTATAATCAATGTACCAATGTGTGTCAGGACACCGCAATGCATGCTGGGAGTACAGTAAGGATAGAAAGTTAGCGAAGTCAGGGTTTGACGGAAAAGATGTTGGAGTGGGCAACAGTGACAAAATTATTATCACAATACTTTTTGTTGTAATATTCACAAAATATTGTATCCAACTGAACATTTCTATTTTCATAAACCATTATTTGGCGTGTTTTACTATAAACACATGTAACATACTAGAAAAAATGTGCTCAATATTCAGTGTTTGCTTATCTTCAAGACTCACAGTGTTGTCTAAAATGAGACATATTGCCCGTGGTCCTGAAAGTTTTGAAATAATTATTGAGTTTATGTTTATACACAAATGTGTGGAATATCAAGATGATGATGATAAGACAGCATGAGTATTGCACAGATGGGCGGCACGGTGGCAGAGCGGATAGCGCTCTCGCCTCACGTCATGAAGGTTGCGAGTTCGACTGCCGCACGACCCGGGCCTTTCTGTGTGGAGTTTGCATGTTTCTCCCGTGTCAGGTGGGTTCCTCCGGACACTCCGGTTACCCCAACCAACCAATAACATGCGTGTTAGGGCAATATCCTCCAGCTACAGTAGTCCTGACCAAGCCTAGCAAGAACATGTGGAGATGGGTCTTAAGCTGCCACAGTAAAAGGACACTCAGAAATATTATTTTTAGTGCATAGCACAATGTCACAAATGTCACAAGTTTCGAAGAAGTTTGCAGTTGGCATGTGACATCAGAAAAGTCTACCATGTTCTTTCCTCAACTCCTCTCTATAAAGTTTTTATAGAGAGGAGTGTGTTGCATTTATATTAATGTTCAGTGAATGTTTATTTATGTTTATGTTGTTGTTCATAATCCACACATACATATATTTCTGTGGTAACAAATACATAAAATGCATAGTTCAGATTCCAATAATGGAGGGAAAAAAACATCCCACACAGTCCAATTCCACGTCTAACACACTAAAACATGAAACCAATCCACGACTCCAGCATCTCTTTGATTTTGTCCCAAATTCTCTAAAAATGCCTCTCACAGACAATCTGACAACAGTGATTAGACCTGCGTCAGACCATGCGTCCTTACAATGCAAACATTTCCGTCCACCAATTTAGTCAATTTGTGCTTCTCCCTCTTGTGTGTGATGGATGTCCAGAGCGGCTGGCAGAGGAGCGCAGATGAGGCTTTGATGTGCCGGCACAGACTGTTAGAGTATTCAGGTTGACTTTGATAAAGCCCATTATAGCGTCACTGACTCTCACTCTCTTCCTCAGAGAGATGCACTGGGCCAAAGACACAAGGTTGTCCAGACAATGTGTTAAAACAGGGAAGTGAGACCGTCAGAAACAGGTGACGTGTGGTGAGTTTAGATTTGTATTTCAATAGTTTTAGCATCAAAATTGTGTTTCCGACTGCGGTGTCAATCAAAGCTCATTTTTCTGCAAGTTTTTTTACTTTTAGAAAATTCTATTTACCTAACTTCAAGATGCACTGTGTAACTTTTCTGGTAGTCTCTCCACTATTTGTTGTCTCCGTGGAGACAGTTTTGTTTAGAATGTCTTACACAGTATAAAATTATTACTGCATGGCATTAAGACGAACTATCTCAAAGTGAAATGGCTCACAGTAGGAACTAGAGACAGTTCTATGTAGTTGACTAATATTTCTGCTTTTTGGTGCACGTGCACCAGCTATCAGCCTTAAAGCCCATTTGTACAACATTACATTTAAGTTCAAAGCAGAATCCCAGAATTGTCAGCACCAAAATGCAATGACAATTTACACACAACTTAACACAGTTAATATGTTACAAACTATAATCATTTGTCACATTGTCACTGTGTTATTTATTTATTGACCCAGATTTACAATATGATTGCTAGCCAGGTAACAGTTGTGGATTCCCATTCACATGTGTCATATACTAGACAAAAGACAATAATGAACTTCACAAAAAAACAACCAAATTGGGCTAAAAAAAAATCATAATCATGTTTCCTATGTTTTACTAAAATGTAGTCTAACCCAGTGATTTTCAACCAGTGTGCCAGGGAACACTAGTGTGCCAGGTGTGCCTTGAAAAAATGTCTAGTTATAAAATATTTTACTTTATCAAGTCAAATTCATAGATGTAACTGGGAAAAAACACAATTTTAGAGTGTCTTGAATACCAAGGCAATCAATGGCCATTTTAAGGAATCAGTTTAAGTGTATTAGACAATATTTCTGACATTAGCCTAACTATGTTACTCCAAAATGTTTGGGGTTTTTTTGGCCATTTTTGAGTAGGTGATGTGCCGCAAAAAATTTTGACCCAAAAAGTGTGCCTTGACTCAAAAAAGCTTGTGAAACACTGATCTAACCTGTAGTCTAAGTTTGGGCTGGTTGACTGCTTCAATAAAAGTAAAGATTTAAAAAATCTGTATTTAACACTGTGAAAAGGCACTACACAAAATGTTCTGTAAAAGGAAAACAGGGCTGTAAATAACAAACATTTCAAACTCTAACATTTGTAGATATTTATAAAACTTGAACATAAAAACACCCACATCAGTTGTTCTTCTAGATATCTGGCCAATAAAAACTCCTGTCATTGAATTAGGAACCACCATGTCATACAGTGGATTGTTCGTAGCAAAGACAAATCAGTTCTATGGACACACGCAAAGTCAGATCCTCCATAAGAATCACACCTTATAATTTATAAAACGTAAAATACTAAACTTTACAACTTGCACTATCAGCAAAAACACACATTTTCTGTAAAATAAATGTAATTCATCTTCGGTCAAGATAAAACTTTCACAGGGAGAAGGTGGTTTATCTGAGCAGACTGTAGCAGAATGATTTAGAAGGGCTCATTAGTAAAACATTTGCATCAACATTAAACCCACACACACAGGCCTCTTTGCATAACATCTACATTCTTTAGGAGAAAAGGCAGTCTCTAATGATCAAATAAGAATGATTGATTCTGCGAGATGAGCAGCGGAGGTCACCACTCTACATGCAACGCCTCATTCACTACTTGCCACTATCTAAATTGAAAAGAGTATTTATACCAACTTCAGGGATCACAAGTTAATGGAAGCAGCCACGCATCAATGAGGTTACGGAAAAATGTCTGTCGGAAAAAAAACGGGGTGAGATAAGTACATCCTTTTAAAAGATTTTTAATTTTCTCAGATTGGCTTTTTGTGTGAGCCTGAGGTTGTGCGAGTGCGAAACAGGGCTGAAGGCAAATCACTGCACGACTTTTAATCAGACATCAGAAGAGTACTAATGGGAATTCTGCTAAAAGAGAAAGATCAAATAAAGATCTATTGTACCAAGTAATGAAACAGCATGGGCTAATCATGTTAAGCTTTAACACACACTGACAATACAAATCAGAAGTCTTTTACTTCAAAGGGCTAATGCAGCTTTATAAATAAAGTAAGGTAAAATGTATACCTCGAAGACAATGTGCTGTTAAGATCTTGTCCAAGGTTCGGTCAGGATTTAGATAAAGATAAAGCCAGAGGCATGAGAGAAAGCTTCCTCTTTATATCAGTACATTAGTGTCAAGTCTCTTACTGAACTTGTCCTCACTTTGTTGAAGATCTCGGCTTAAACACAGAAAAAAAAAAAAAAAAGTCAGTGCTATGATGGTGCCAATGTGATGTTTGAACTAAAAAGTGAAGTCCCGTTTGTACACTGTTTCAAATATCAACTATGCTATGTCTAAGTTGGAATACTTTTTTTTAAATACATTTTTTTCTACCGCTTAATCCTGTTAGGGGTCGCGGGTGACTGGAGCCTATCTTGGGGTCTATCTTTGGGTCTTTGGACAGTAGCCAACTCGTCGCAGGGTTAGACAGACAAACACTCACTCACTAAGGGACATTTTTACAGTGGTGCCCAATTAACCTAAACAATGTCTTTGGAGGTGGGAGGAAACCAGATTATCCGGAGAAAACCCATGGTGACACGGGGAGAACATGCAAACTCCACCCAGAGAGATCATGAGATGCTGATATGGTCCGACCCGGGAGTCGAACCCACGACCTCCTTATTGGGAAGCCAGAGCTCTAACCGCTCTGCTACCATGCACCCCTGGAATACCCCTGGAATACTTTTACTCTTTAAAACGATTACAGAAAGCCAACAGCTCTACACAAAGGAGAGAAACTGAAAAAGCTCTTCGAACAGAGGTCACCTAGCAACTGTAATTGAGGTGTGATCCTAAGTACATTTGAAAATATTAAGCCTCTTCTCAATAAAATCAAATCCAACAAAAGCTGTAGAGTTAAGGTACAAGTTGGTACAAGTGGGTTTGCTTAATGTCGTGGCTGAGTCCAGCTTTTATTTCATTGCTCTTTTGACACAAAATATTGATTCTGCTTGATCCCATTAACACCATTCTTCAGTCAAAATCTGCTGACCTCTTCACAGCTGTCAGAGTGGTCCAAAGTGCCATTTTGACAATCTTTGGGAGGCTTTTACAACTGACAATTCAGGCTCTCAAAACCCAATCTCCTCCATCTAAACGTAGGTACAAAAGGAGCCATCCAACAGAATATGTTGTGGTGTCATCAGTGTGGCAGCAGGACACATAAGAAAAGAAAACTGAGTGCAAAAATTGTTCTGCACTACAGTGGATGCTGTTGTGGAAGAGAAGAGCATAAGATTTAGTAAGAAAAACACACTGTTGTTCTCCATCCAGGCAGTGAGCATTTTATGGATGAAAACAAAGTAAAACCTCTGCTGAACTTTGCACGGTTTAGACAAATTGGCGGTTGCAGTTTTCGGCAACAAGAAATTTCAACAAAACGTGGACAACACTGGACACTCACAAACAATATATCATTCTATCGGTTGCGCTTGAGCTCATCTTAAGAGAAGAGGGATGCAACACCAACAAAAGACCAGTCTGATACAAACTGTAGTTAAACATGACATGTCAAAGAAGTTCAGAGTCAAGTGCAAAAAGCAGACTGTTTGATTATTTTCATTTGTGTTATACTTTGTGTCTAAGTAAGATGTTATTGTCTTTTTCCTCTTTGGATTTTTAATGAAGATATATAACTTTTGTAAAGTATTATTTTAATTATTGGGTGTCTGTGTCTCTCTCACTAAAACAGGGCTAAACCAGAACTAAACCAAAGGACTGCATCAAACCTGATTAAACCCAGATGAAGTGACTGCAGACTAAAAGACTGAGACCACAACCTTCATGTTATTCTGTAAATTACATTTCTACTTCAAGCTTCATCAGTTTAGAATGATTTATGTGGGCCAATAAAGACGCAATTAAAGACAATTTCTAATAGTATTACACTCATGACAATATGCATAACACATAATCTGTTACACTGATCATTTCTACATCTTCTTATAACATCAGTGCATGCTCTGGACTGATGGCACAGATTGACAAACTTGCTTCAGTCTGTCTGCCCCAGGGCAGCTATGGCTACAACAGCGTCTTATTAGCTGAATAAATAATACAATATAAATTGACTCCAAAAGAATCCAGCAACCGCTGGTTGGTTTCTTTCTGCTGATGTCCATGTACAACTTTTATAAAGGTCGTGACAATTTTTAGGTGACTAAATCAATCATTTTGTGAACTAACACTCAATTATCAATTATAAAAATTTAATTATTATTTAATTAATTAATGATTATAAGTATGTGCATTAAACATGTAACACACTACTAAATTCATAGCTCAGGCTAATTTGCAATGTCCGTCCCTAGAAGGGTTTTTACACATAATTTACATTTACATAAAATACATACAGTATTACAATACAAAAGCCTGTGAAAAAAAATAAGGACATGCCTGAATTTCAGGTCTAAAATCATCCCATGACACAAAGTATAATATATCTAAGAGGCTAGTTTTACACCAGAGTAGACACAGGAAACACACTGAGACACAGACAAGTGCTGCTGAACATACATCTCCATGAAGCATTTGTGTTAAGCTATTTGAGTAAAAACATCTAGTTTTGCTCCAACACAAATGAGTGAAAGTTCAAAGACACAAATGTAAGAATAGGTCCTCAGCTTTGGGAACAGAGTGTGCCTGTAACTGCTCTCACACAAAGGAGTGGCCCTGACCTCATTTAAACTCTTTTTGTCATGCAGTGTCTTTACTTAATCCCATCAGTTTATTGGGAGAAAATATCATTGGAGTTGCTTTACACGTTATCAACCCGAGGCAAACCACTGCCTTGAGCTGATGAAATCCCTCTCACATTTAATGAAATGAAAAACCCAATCCCAATCAGGATTACACACAAACACCAAAAGAGATTTTAATGGTCGTCGACAAAGACGGGCCCAGATAATGCGGTGCAAAGATAGGTTTATTCACTTGTTCTGGCCAAAATAATCTCAAGCCTATATTTAAAACCTGCTGCCTCATTGGCCTGCTGCGATTGAGTGCACCAAGATAGAACTGCAACATTCAACAGAAATACATTTGGACACAGTTGGGACAAAAAAAAAATCTATCACAATTTTTATGAAGCCAGGTCGGAACTAGCTGGTAAATATTGACAAAAAATAATAAATATATATATATATATATATATATATATATATATATATATATATTATATATATATATATATATAATATATATATAATATATATATATATATATATAATATATATATATATATATAATATATATATATATTTTTTTTTTTTTTTTTTTTTTTTTTTTTTTCTTAATAATGATATTCAAAAGGTCAAGTGGTCAAGAGCAAGTTTTTTATTACATACTTTGCATTTTATCTTTAAGTATCTAAAAGTTCATCTCACACATGTTCAGTCTGACCCATTCATTTTTTTGTATTACAACAAAACCTGTATTTAAACAAGATTTGTTTTAGCTTAAATATTGTTAGACTGTTGTGACGTTACTTGGACGCAACTTTTTGTCAGACAAATTTAAAACGTTTGGGGGGAAAATACATAAAAAATCACACAAATATAACATTTATAAACCTATACTGAAAGTTACAAGCATCACATTGTCTGTTTACTATAAGCGCTGTGCAATATATCAAATTTTAGATAATCTCGTGAATGTTGCTTTCAAGATATCAAAAAAATTCAATATCGAGTATATCGCGCTACCAAAAAAAGCTAAGTAAAAATACAAATTTGAAAAAGTGATGCTGTAAACTTTCAACTAAGGGCACAAAAGTCACATTTTGCCGTTTTGTTATTGATCTCACATTTGTAAAGGTTGTGGTCATATGAAAACACATTATATACTGTGGGCCAGGGGTGTCCAAAGCTTTTTTCACAGTGGGCAGAATTTGGAAACTAAAAGTAATACACGACTGTGAAGTGAATCATTCAAAATTTTGCGTTTGATCTAAATTGAATGCACCAACACATTTTAGTAAAGCATTACACAATCATTTTAAGTTTGTATAACACCAATCATGTTTGTTATTTTGACCATTATAGAAGAGTTACTCAAATTTGACATTAAATGCTGTACTTTTTGTAATTTGGGTCAATCTAGCAGGAAGTCCAAAAAAATGTGTGAATGGGGCCGCAGCTTGGACAGGCCTGCTGTTGGCCAATAATAATAATTTAATAGAAATTAGGATCAAGTAGCTCAAATTAGTTGTGATACAAAGAGTGAATGAGTTATCAAATTCTACAAAGTGAACGCAGCCAATTTACATCAACTAAAAAGTTTGAGTACACGTTTTAACACATTCTATTGGACTGAGGAAATATCCAAAAAGTTCCCACCTCCTTCTAACTGGTTACAGCCAACTGTCATTCACTGAAGCAAGGACTGGTTGGGATAAATCTGAACAGCTGTATTAAATCTAGAACATTTTAGTGACAATATAACAATTTCACTAAAAAAGCAGATCATCACCAGCATAATGTGTTTTTTTAGCACCATTTCCACAACTCTAATGAAATAGTTCTGCCTGTTTAGGGAATATGTTTTGTCGCATAGAAAACCTGTTTGACCTTTTTCATGTTTTAATTATTCCTTAGTTGAGAAGTTACACTCAACTTTAGCATAAAAAATGTTTCAAAAATGAGGCCAGCCGGTACTAATAGTAATTGTCATAGCAACAGCACACACACAAAAAATAAAACAAAAGAAACGCTCAGTGGCAGATGAGGTGATGATACACATTCATTTCAATCTCAAGTGAAGTTAAATGACATTCAAAAATAGAAAACAAGAAGACAAATGTTACTGTTTTAACCGTGATGAAAAAAACACCAAACTGAAACCAATGATAACTTGCCCTTAATTGGACAGCAG
The DNA here is from genome assembly GCA_038363315.1 of Mugilogobius chulae. Classification (NCBI taxonomy): domain Eukaryota; kingdom Metazoa; phylum Chordata; class Actinopteri; order Gobiiformes; family Gobiidae; genus Mugilogobius; species Mugilogobius chulae. Next base: position 730,881 of record JBBPFD010000274.1, on the reverse strand, counting down.
TGGGACTAGGGCTGGGCAATATGGCAAAAAAAAAAAAAGAATCACAATTTTGTCAGAGCCAGATTACGATTTCGATTTTATCACGATTCATGTGGGGTTTTTTTTGTTTGTTTGTTTTTTGCCTTAAGGTAAAAAGAAGTATGTGATTTTTTAGCAACCTCAGCCCTTCAATGAAAAGTTACAAAATAATCAATTCATTTGAACGTTGTGTGTTAGTATTAAGTATTAATGTTTAGGTGTATTTTAATAGTTTAAAATAGACCTAAATCATTAAACAACTTTTAAGCATGACATTTTGCTACAGATCCATGTTTCAGTCATAATGGATATATATTTGTAAATCAAACTTGAAAAGTGGCTAAATTCCCCTTTTTTTGATTGAACGTAGGCTGTAATAATCGTTTCATTTAATTACGATTATTTTTTTTGCAAAAATTGTTAATCAATGTGATTTTGACGTACTTGTAATTGTTATCTCATTTTTTTTGTTTTAGATTTTTGTACAATTGTAGAATCATTTAAGTGTTTATTCCTGTACTTTTTTTATTTTTCACTTTAACTGTAATCGCAGCCAACAAAAAATCGATAAATCATACTACTGACCAATCAAATTTAAATAATCGTGATTATTATTTTCATCATAACCGAGCAGCCCTACTTGAACAAAATGTATAAGAGGCATTGATAAAGGTTGTGGGAAATCACGATGTGGCGATTTCATGATAAAAGCAGATTGTCAGTGAGATGAGCTCACAATTCAACCTTTATTAATGATATTGCACAGCCCTAAGAGAGGCTATTTACAGACCCAGAATGTCTGTTTGATATTTTATTCACATATTAATATGTTATTTGCACAATAAGTTGCGGCTGCATAGTAAATGACATGTTTTTCCAAACAAGACAAATGAGATTTGAGAAGAAAAAATCTATTCTAGTCCCTACACAGGTATCGTGTTGAAATCTGTATCAAACCGAAAAAGCTGCATTTGTGCATCCCTACTGGAGCTTTCGTAGGAACACACTTTTCAACTCTTTGTGCTTTTTTTATGTATTTTAATTATTTCAAATATGAAGCATTGCATTTTTTTTATTTGCAATACATTTGATGGAACTGATGTGAGTGTGAGAGTAAATCTGAGTTAAAACAACATTATTGCATGTACATATAGAATGTTGCATATGGAGACTTGAGGTTAAAGATTATTCCACTAATTGCAACAAGCTGTTGTTATTAAAAAGGTATCTGTCTGAAGCATATTCCGAGGTGACTAAAACAGGCCTGATTTGGAGTCTGAGCTGACTTAAGCTGACATGACATAACCACAGATGTTTGACAAGCAGCGTGTAAAGAGATCCACACACAGGCAGTTAAAACCCTCACTCCAGAGCTCCAGCCCACAAATGAAGCTTTAAGCCAGGCCAAAGCCGTCCTCCACACACTCCATTTAATATCTTATTTTTAACACAATCTAACTTTCCACAAAGCCTCAGAGCACGCTAAAATCAATGCCACTCACTTCTCTGCCTTGATCACGGTCAATCCCCTCTATAAACCCCAAATACACAACCAGGCCCTTTTGGCGGGTTAGGCCTCTAATCTCAACACCGTTTATACCCACCAATGTGCCGACACGTTTCTTTTGACCCAGTAATTCACTTTCAAATCCATCGTCTGCGTCTGGGTGTAGCGTGGAGCATAAACTGAGTATCTGTAAAGATTAGTTTGATGTGTAATTAAAATACAAACATGTTATTAGCATATGGTTTCAGCTCTAATTGTTAGGAGAAACATAGTCAAACTTCAGTGGACTTGATGAGGCAATGGTACAGAGTGAAGATGATATTGGAAACTTGTTAGTTGCAGGAAATAATCGAATAATCGTCATTTTATGAGACAGAAACATTTCTAATAGATTTTTTTTTTTTTATTTGAGGTAAACTGAGAATTTTGTTTTTCGAAGTCAGAAAGTGTGCTCCTAGAAAGCTGTTGTTGTTATCTTTACTTCAATGGCAACATTCGCTCTGGCAACACAGGAGATGCGCGCACACCCAGAATGCAGAAAGACTGACACAAGCTGTAGCAGCAACACTAACCAGTGCTATTGTCAGCTAACTACAAGAGTTTAACACTGTGAAAAAGTTTTGCACAAGAGTTTATTAAAAAGTTACATTCAGGTGAGTGAAATAATGGTGAGAAAAACACAGTTTTAAGCTTTAGGAGCCAGATGTTTGTCATACCGGTTCATACCTAATCCAAAATAGCTTTCTCGTTCCGTTTTCTTGTTTAATCAGAGAAGTTTCCACAGTCAAATAGACAAACACGGTCTCTTGAGCAGTGGAAAGTGATGTCATGACTTCCAACTGATAATCCCTCTATAGTTACAGTAAGAGTTTTACCACTGGTTAAAAAAAAAAATAATAAACTATACTTAAAGCAATTTATAATTAAACCAGTATCAAAAGTCATACAATTTGAAAAAATATATATAATTATGTGTTATTCTCAAGGTGAAGTTTATGGTTCACTGTCCCTGTAAGGAAATCTGTTAGAGGGGTATCTCCTCCGAAGCAGTGAGGGCCACAGGGCAGCGCTTGTGGACCCATCCCCAGATGTTCTTGCTAGGCTTGGTCAGGACGTAGAGAATATTTATGTAGAGGATATTTACTTATGGACACCGGATTGCCCAGAGGAAATCCGCCCAGACATGAGGAGAAACATGCAAACTCCACACAGAAAGGCCCGGGCTGTGCAAGATTTGAACCCACAACATTTGCTCTGAGGCGACAGTACTAGGCATTCTACGACTACTGTCAACTACTGTCTGTTCTTGTGTTTTATTATTTTATTTTTAATACGTATCTTCAAAAGTGCTTTCACACATGCTTCTGAAGTATTTGTCTTGATCCATAACAGACAACAAAATACAATACAAGTTCACCTGTCAACAATGTACTAAACATAGCAGTCTAGCAGTTTTCATCAATCTGGGACTTCACTCACTTAAAGGCATCAAGACAAGGAGTGATGTCAGCAAGTATTATTAGGCTTAAACCGAGTACTTTTCTACTGAATAAAGATCAAAACAGAAAAAAATACAGTTGTGACTAACACAACTAACTTCTAAACTTCCACATAATGACATCACATGTGTATCTCATCTTATCTTATCTTTGGGTGTATAAAACAACTGAATAAAGTGTGATTATTCAAACGTGTTTTTTGGTGAAGCAACAATAACTGAACATGGCTAAAAGCTCACAGAAGTTAATTTTGTGTGATATGGGACCTTTAGTTTCTCCAAAAGCATGACTGAATATAAAATGTACAGTTTATTTAAGCTTTTTGAGCTTTTGTATTTGAAGTAAGGGTAGTAAATCTCAACAAAGCTGACTGTTGAAACACTAAACCATTAAATGTTGGCCTGAAGGCGACAGAATTTCAGTCTGAGTCACACATGTCCAACCTAATCTTTTCTAATTTAAGCAAAAGGAAAATTGCGTCCCTGCGGCACGCAGCTATCTAGGGAAGGCAAAGAGATTCCAATCTGATTTTTGAATTTTACATCAAGTCTCTGCAGGATTACAGCTGAATATCTAAAATGTCTGTGAGTGGCAAGTCTAGTTTTACAGGTCCTTAGAACAAATCGCTGTGACAAAAGATGGAGATGATAGTTGTACGGAGGTCTGGCACACTTGACAGTAACTTAAGCACACATACTCGACACATGCCGCATACAAACCAGCTGCCAGCTTCCTTCCTCTGAAAATGAAAAGGACTTTTTGATCTGTTGGTTTAGATGAAGCTGCTCAGAACTAGTTCAGTATGTATTAGTGTTTACACAGAGGCTTACAGGAGCAGCATACAGAGCTGGGAAGACTCCCGAGTTGACCCGAGTTAAACTGGTATCTGCATTACCTACGAACTGTGGAAAAATTAAGACATTCAGAAAGTAAAAAGTAAATCAACTTTGCTGACACTGCTACTACTGACATACTCTCTGAACATCGGTGGTATACACATTGGTAGTGGAGCACACAATGTAGGCTTTGAAATGCGTGTATTTAGAATGAGAAATAACAAAACAATGCAATATTTATACTGTATATTTTTAAAGTCTTCGTATTCTATGAATAGCTACATGACAAACTGTGGGCACACAACACAACAACATTTCATTATGTGTGTGGTTTTAACTCTAATGTAAATATATTCAACCTGGAAGTATTACATGATCGCATTAGACCAGTGCATGTATTCAGTATTCTGTAACTCTTACTTCTGTAAATGCATTTTCAAAGATGTTCTTCACATTGTTTTTTAATATGTTCAGCCTTCATGAATAAAAGCCTTTTTTGTATGAATGGATTGTACTATTTCTCAGGAGAACCACTGAGAATACCAGAAGCTCTTTGTCTTTGCTGTTTTTCATACAATGATAGGATTTGAATTTCATGTGCTGTTCGAATCACTCTGGGTCATGTCTTATGGCACACATCATTTTGTAACAAAGGTTGTTAACACATTTTGACATTAAACCAAAACTCATTTTCATTCTATAAGATATCTCACCCATTTCATATGATCTCTTCATGCTCTGCACTTTTTCTACGCAAATGATCGTTTGAATAATCGGGATTTCGATTAGTCTTAAAATTATCGTGATTTTAAATCATAATCAAGCAGCCTTAATTTGCCATTTACCTTTTACTTTTGTGGCAAAAGAATTATTGAATGTTCACCACCCAACAACATGCAAGTTAAGGAATCGTTTGGTGATGGTTGGAGGTTGAGGCACCAGGTGTTTAGGTGACTCGCCTCTGCTGAGCTGCACCAGGACTGCTACTATCACTGAGTCGGGACGTTTGGAAGACATCTGTCTGTGAAAATGTGCTGCATAAATAAACCCATCAATTATATTTTTATCACAAAATTTCTCTTTATGTTAAAAGTCAAAGTATCTGAGCCCAGAGCATCACCATTCTAATTATTAGCCATTCTGACATCTTTTGTTTGGAACACAAACATTTACAGTAGCAGTACATTCACTTTTTTGTCCATTCTATTCAACCGGAAAGTGTGTCTACTGCGACCATTTTGTGACACCACAAAATAACTCCACTAATTACACTAAAGTAAATATGCTTTTGTTTAATTAAAGACACATTTATAATTTGTTTTGACCAGAAAAAGTAATTGGTTTGAACTGTGAGTGTCTCTCGGCTAGACAGCTGCTTGTTCTTTGAATCTCAGAACATACAGTCATGTACATCAAAACAGTCGGCCCACGTTTCTGCTTCACGCTATGGGGCTCAGTGTGGCTGATTAGTGCACGGCATATCTGCACAGTACAGCTTGTCCGGAAATCACAGCTTGTCAAATACTCCCTCTATATAAACTACACACTGTTGTTCAGAAGTGAAGAGGAACATGTGGGCTAAAACTATGAATGGATACTAAATATTACTTTATTCAGCCACGCAAGAGTGGTTATATTTTTGGCTAAAATAAACACAATTTATAGTCGTGGTGGTCAGTGCTTATACTACTGTATGTGTTGTATGCATATAGAGGCGCATCAGAAGCCACCAGGCAAAAACCCACTGGCACATATACAATAATGAGAAGAGCAGCGTCAGCTCAATGAATATTCAGAAAGAAGCGACGCCTTGAGGGAAGCATGGAGCCACCCCAATATTTTATCCTTTGTCCTGGCAGCATGGACATCAACTATTCACAGCCGTCCAAGCTCTCTGTATAGCTGGACGCCATTGTTTTGGACGTGCATTTAGTATTTATTGTGTGCTACTGTAGTTCTTCCATTTGTCATTTTCTTTCAATTTTATTTTTATGAGTAGACTAAATATTGTAATGAGGTTTAAGCTGCCAACAGGGCAGCTGCTAGCTTTTTGGTTGCCCTATGCAAGATTTCAAAACGGTGGTTCTCAGTCTTTGCGCTTGGTGCTATTAGATTCATGTATCTAGACTCGTGTCACTCCAAACCCCACAGGACAGCAGGAGTCTCCTGTCACTGTACGACCCAGACTGAATAAAAGTTATGCAAGCATTATTCAATTTTGGAGTTTTGGCCTGCCGTTGTCTTAATTATGACCACTCATGTCGAACGAGCACCCCTCAGCAGCTGTGGTGCCCCTAGACTACCTGATGCCCTATGTGCTCTGCATTTTGTACATACTGGAAGTGGTGGCACTGACAAAAACATAACAAAACATATTAATACTTTGGTACAATATTAAATGGAAATTGTTTTTTAAGCCAGTTACACATTGAAATTGTAAGGGGATACCTATTTGTGATCACACATCAAAAGTATTCTCTTTCTACGTCTTTCAACCTTGAACCTAATATGTGCTCATGATATGCTGATTACTGCCTTAAAAACTGAATTTTCTTGAAAAGCAGCCGATTTGCTACAGCTAAATATACAGTATTATGTATCCACATATATTTTTGCTCAGAACAGTATGGCCTGGTACGAGCAGCAAGATGTATTACAATCAAATTTACCTAAGACAATTGCTCTTTTGCCAAGCCCCACCTCAAAACGGCCATTGCTCAATCAAAATCACACATCCTAGCAACCGTTTCTAGGGCCTGTCAAATCTTGAGCTCCAAGCATGATGATTAAGCGATTTATATATACACCTAGGGTGTATATATAAATCGGACCACATAAACCTCGAAAGATTGACCGGAGAAGTTGTGTTCTTTCTATTTTCAACGCCGAAAACACAACTGGATCAGTGCTTACAATAGATTAAACAGTGAGCCCCACTCCCAGCTATGTTGAACATAACAAAGCACAGGTATGTCTGCTCAAAGTTATACCATGACAAGGATTTGATAGCTTTAGCTAGCTAACATACCCATGTAAACTACTTGTGTTAGGCAATAATAGACCATAACACATGAAAGCAAACGTACCCAGCAGTGCAAGAGCATGTCTGGTACACAAGGCTGTGCTTATTGCATATGAGGCAAAGCTCACGAAGTTTCTCTGGAAGTATTGCCCCAAAAATACTAACACAAATGGGTATACTTCTTTCTGTCATGGCACTCTATCGGGCTTTGTCAGGTTGACGAGCTTGGCAACAGTAACTAAGGGGGTCGAGGCTTGGTGAAAGGTCAAGTAGCAAATTGCAAAATTAACAAAAATCTAATTGGAATATATTCTTCATTACTTTTCAAGGCATTGTTCAGTTCTTGTACATGTCAATTCTGCTTCAGTTTGTTCTTTTGAACCACATTGACCGATCAGCAAGTGTGTGGCCATGCGCATCTTATTGTATTTGATTAATAGGCCTGACAGAATAGAAAATAAAAGCTGTGCTGATGGCGTGTTTGTTCGTCTGAGTCTGGGACAGATGAGCGCTGGATGATCGACTGACTTTCCCTTCACAGTCGGCAGCCTGCCAGGGAGATTTCTGTTGTCCAATAGACGTTAATTGACTTGATAGACTCAATGATGTACAGTCAGTAGTCTGAGAAATGCTCTTGGACAGGCCTGCACCTTAATAATCACAGACGGGTGAGCAATTTCAGATCTGATATTGTGGAAAGAAGAGCGAAAACCAAGTGAAACTGAAATTGCTCTGTAGACATGTTTTTTCGCGGATGAGATCTCAACGTGACAGTTCTTTTATGAGTCAAGACTTCTCACCCGATCAGAGCTTGACGCCTCTTATAACATATACTTAACAAATGCATAGGACATTACCCAGGCTGCTTCACACCTCTGCAATGGTAAACATCGACTACAGGCCATTTGTGGGGACATAGAAGCCGTCAGCAGGCTCACAACATGGACACTTTGCACACAGCAGCTCTTTTACCAGCACATTATAGGAAATGGTACAACCCCCGTGTGTATTGATGGTCCTTTTGTGCACACATGGGCAACAAAAATAACTGGGCATAAGCAGGCACACGTAAATGTGATTAGATGGTAATGTATTTTCTTCTTGTAGTTTAAATTGAAAATGGGAAATTTGTGCACTATAGACTCACACAAAGAGAAATGGCACTGAATGTACAAATTGCTTTCTTTCAAGTTCCTTTTCAGTTCAACGAAGAAATAGTTAGTCCAGATTACACAACAAGCACACACACAGCTTGGGTATAAAGTTGAGTAGATTTATAAGCCTGTCAACTGGTGGCAAGCTTTACCCTTATGACTCCTCCTCTTATTGTACATGCACTGTAGGTCGCCCGGTAAATGACTTTAGTCATCAACACAGCTGCAGACATTTCCTATCCACATGATTTACATAGGTATTGGACTGGCATTGTTTTGAATCCAGGATTACTATAATTCTGTAATCTCGTCATACTCTTGCTCTGCCTCGTAAAACATGAATGCCATGAATGGTTCTCCTATAGACAAAACAATAGCTTGTCATTACCTATTAGATTACCTCTATGCCAAATGTAATTTAGTATGAGTCCCTCAGGGGTCAGGCTTTTTGTTCTTAGATGATAAGCTGGTAAGCATGCAGCGTTCGATCTACAGCCAGGAAGCATGCAAGAAGGCAGCAGCAGGGGTGAAAGTGTGGGTAATAAAACACACCATTCATCATTCATAGACCCTTTCAGCTGGTTATTAGACTTTATGTTCCTGAGTTAATACACAGAGCCTCAAGGGAAGTGTCCCGCTGGTAAGAAGATGAAAACAAAAGCTTAAAAAAATACTGCTGCACAATGTCCTTCAAAATTAGTGCTGTCGTGATAATAACATTTCAAACTCAATTTTGATAATGACAGAGATCAATTGTGTTCTTAGTGATACCACACTACTGATCAAGACCATTCTGAAACTAGTAAGTATCTCATTTTAGCCTACAGTATTCATGTATTAATAGGAAGTATTTGGATCTTGGGCTTAATAACTCTCTAGTTCATACCTTATCTAAAATGTTGCAATTATTTTTCCTACTTTTCCTTATGTTGACAGTGAAAGCTGATACAATCGTTAGTGCCTTTAAAACACAAAATCCTTTCACTCTTTCTGACTTTGTGAGACGTGGAGATAGCCTGATGCAGTAATGTGTTCAGTGATAAAGCGACCAGCTCAATCTCACTAGTACCTAATACAGCACAACTGAGAGAGTCGAGCTGGCAGTGTGACAGCCCCTGATCCAATACAGCGATAGGCTAATGAAACAAAGAGCCCTGGGCGCGCGTTTATGGCTACAGGAGAACAATACGAGAAATTGGGAAAAAGCACATTTACGACAAGCTAAGCTAATCCCTTGTGCATTACCAAGTGTACAAAACACAACGTACAGCAGACCGGTTTCCATGCAAAAGCGTTTAAACAAGAATCCTGCCAAAATGTTGTATGTCATAGACCAGTGGGTTGACAAATGGTACGCTTTACTGCCTCCACAAATCCTCCAACCAATGCAAACAAAAGCTCACAATTTTCACTCAAACTTCCAGCTACAATCCAGTGTTGCTCTGAACCTTCAACATCTGTGTGTGAACAGCAGGCTAAGCTAACGCGACGGGCAGAGGGAGGCCGCCCAGAGGAGCTGATTGATTGTTGGGGTAATTGGCCAGGAGTAGCTGAAACAGACAAGACGTAAATATCAACTGTGCTGATGGAAGAGTCCAAGGCACGTTCCACAGGGAAGACAAAGAAGGCTTTTGTAAAGATCTGTATTTTTCATGGGGGAAGTATGTTCAGTTGGACTGGACACTAGAACATAAATTAGATAGATGAGTGGAAGGAGACAGTTGGGCAAGACAAAGAAAACATAATTCTTAATTCAATTTTACTTTGTGTTTTTATTTATGGTTTCATGAATCTAAGACATTCAGGCTTGAATTATGAGTCATTTAACAGAAATAAGAACACTTTCCTGCTCCAAACCGCAAATAATACTGACAAAGAATTGTCTATAGTCTGATCAAAACCCTACTAAATAATTAAGAATTTGATTTTGATCAATTACCGTATGTGGTCTATACTTCTCACTTCTTAAAGTGAACCCTGGCTATAATCACATGTTTACCCTAAAACTCTTATAATATCATTACTTATATAAAAACGGATAAATACCTCGGAATATTTGTAGTTTTATTAAAATAGTGTTTTAAAGAGATACCTGGAGCTGCCATTTGCTTTGGTTATGACAACAAATGGTTGTCTGTGTCTTCTGGTGGTTGTCAAGGTAACAGCCTAGGAGCAACTATGGTAGGAGCAACCATGGCAACAACAAAAAGCAACCATTGACATCATCAACCCAGAATGCATTGCGTCTGGACAATATGGCTGCTCCCAGTGGCTCCAAAACAATGACAATTTTATAAAAAATAGTAAGTGGTTATATATTTGTTTGCAATTTATTTTAGTAAACATGCCAGAACTAACATTTAAGCCATATTTATCTTCATATTCAGGGATCCTTTTAAGATCGTGTTAAAAAATTACATCTGTATAATTTTTTTCCTTTCCCTTTTAGTGGTCTTATTTGATTAAAAAGCAGCTGAAATGAATTGGCCACATTACTAGTCTTACATGTTCCTAAATTGAATTAAAATGATAAAATGATTGGTTCAGTAGCAGGTGAATTGGAGCACGGACTGACTGTGGCTACCTTCTTTATTACTGTAATGTGCAAAAGTAATTTCTGAATCAATGAATGAGGAGACATACAGCGGTGTAACGAAGCTCATCTTTCACAGGGTTTGAATTATTAAGGTTCCCGGACACTGCAGAAAGAGTGTGCCGGATCAAAAAGCAGCACATTCACGCCCCTATGTACATGGCATGACAAGAAGAAGAGGAGCGAGGAATGAAAAGAGCCAGTGTTAGGGATATACAGAGGCCAGTGTGGACAAGTGAGAGAAGCACAGCTGCCTGAGGTGTGCCTGCAATACTAAAATGCTACATCTATCCCATTTGGATAAAACTCAAGCCAATGAGACACATGAAAGTGTGTGATTTAGCCACTTCAGATGAGATCCCCTGGTTAAGCTTTACATATGGCCACCATATCTTTAGTCATGACCTTTGCAGTCACAAAGCAGGCAAAACAATATGTTGCATCTTTTACTATGATTGATTTCAATTTTCAATCCAATTTTGCATAGCCTTCTCAAACACAAAATAAAAATGTCTCTTAGTAATGATTTTATAAACATAGACAACACAGACGTTTAAAATCTTCCATTTCACAGATTTTTTATATAGTATATCAATATTCTGCCTCAAAGTTTGTCTTTTGCTGCAAACGACGCATCTTTACTGACAAAGTAAATCTCAAAACCATGAGCCAAATAATTATGGCAGCAACATAAACATTGTTGTTGTTGTTGTTTTTTTAATTCAGTGTATTAGCCAAAAAATGATATTGTTTAGTAAATGTCCAGTATATTGTGAACATACACCATTGTGACACATCCTAGGATTCTTCAGTCGTCTTTAATCTGGTTGTTAGTTTTTATCCAGCAATTCTCCAGTTGGTCCTTGTCCTCCTTGACTTCTCAAATCACAAGTCACAGTCACCCCTGAAGGCTTCACAAGCTTTTTGACTAAGACAGAAATGGTCATTGGTCAATAATGGATAAGTACTGTATGTCCAACATTCACAGCTACCACCCAAAGAATTGTCCCCTGAAAAAAAAAAAAAAAAGCAGTGAGAAAAAGAAATACCTTGAGGTGAACCACAGTGACGGTCAAGATCCTGTCAAGCTATAAATGTGACCATCTGACACACATCCATTTGAAGAATAGATGCAGAATTTCCAAGCCAACTTTCTAATTTAGTTGTAATTAAATTGAATAATGCATTATATGAACAAACTTGAAAAATTAATTAGATAAAGATATGAGGAAGAATTGCGTCTGTGCATTGTTTTGGTTCTGTTTTTCTCCTTGTTATTTGGGCTACATTGTGCTACTTTGGAACATGATTTATGGATGCAAATGAAGCCCTCAATATAAATGTCATGTTTTGCCGGCGGTGAATGAGGTTTGGAGACAGAAGCTACAGCCCGGAGTTGGCCTTCACCTTGCAGTGTAATGAAAGTACTACTAGAGTCAACCCCCCAAGAGTGAGAAGTCCATCTTCGTGGTTCAATTTTCAATTTTCCAGTTTGAGGTTCATCTCAGTCCAATCTCACGGCCCTGGCTCTTTTAAGGCGGCTCCATATATCCTCTTTGGTCATAATCCTAAATGTCATTTGAGTCATTTCATTCTCAAAGTGAAGCCCAGCCCAGTTAGTCGAGGTTGGAGACTGTTAGATCAATCAGTGTCCACTTGATTATGCATTTGTTAGCCCTGGCCACAATCCCCAGAGGACAACATTCAGCAGTAATCAAATAGAATGCATGCTGACCTGTTTGAATCACTCTTTTTTAAACGCCATGGCAAAACTCACCATTAATTAGAAAGATTTAAACATACACAAAGCATAGCAACTGACCTACTATTTCATATATGAATACAAAATGTAATTAAATCTTAAAATCTTTTTCTTTGATATTTTAAGGTTATCCAGTACTTACCGTTTCCCTTTCCATTGTTACCAATACAATGTCTAATGGTGCGTTCCAGGCAAATGGCCACTTCCTACTTAAAAATGCACTGGAACGCCACTCTAACTGGTAGTACCAATTGTGAACTGGGACCTCACATATGAACTCAACAATCACCACAATAAATGAATCTGGAGGATTAGCTTCCACAAAAATTACTTTTGTTTAGCCTAAAGATTAGCATTAGCCATAATGTTTACATACAAGTTGGGAACTGGTATTTTTTTAACTAGGAAAGGTCATGTCATGTAAAAAGTTTTGGCAAAAAAAAGTGTATTTTTAATCTGACCCTTATATCTGAGTTAAACTGTGCTTAAAGACTACAAAAGCAATGTTATATAAAAAACTTCACTCAAATCTTTAGCCGGCAATGTTTTTGTTGCTATTAATAAAAACATTCTATAATATAAACAAAATCTGTACACTAATACAAATTTTGTTGGAATAAAACACCATCAACAAAACCTCAAAGGACTACATATAAAACAACTACCATTATTAATTAATCGCCAAATTGATTGATGAATGATGTTGTTACGGTTACAATGGAAATAAATTATTTAATAAATAAATAATAAATATTAATTATTGTCAACTAGTCACATTATTGGAATAACTGTGTATCCGATGTAATAACTTTCAAATGAACTTAGACAAATACAAAACAAATAGTCCACATAAATAAATAAATGGATTTAATATTGGATGGAATCTTGGTGCATTTTGGTCATCTAGCCCTCTCTGTCCGATTCCTCTTTATTCGTCCTGTCCCACCCTGTGACAGAAAACAGTTGCCCAGAAAGCAAGGAAGAGAGAGAAAAATGCTGCTTTTATTTGCTCTAGTCTGGGCTTAAGGTGCTGAAACACCACTTAATGTGTGGTGTGAGAGGGTGCTGAGGTCACTGTGCCCTGAGACTATACCTCCACACATACTGTACACACACAGCTGAACATGCTGTACTCAGCCCTTCTGACTACAATGTTTTTATGAATGTCTCCTGAACACACTCACACTTTTCTATGGGTTGTCTACTTATGTAGTAAAATCTACTTAGCCATAGGCCTATGACAAATCTGATTTAACAAATTTTAAATATATTTTAAATGTGAATGTAATGGATGACACATTTTAGGTTATATGCAAAAGTTAGAAAGTTATTGTATTTAAATGACTCAAACAAACCTTGGTCCATAAGCGTTTACATCTGTGACCTCTACTGGCTCATTAGCCAACTCTTCCTGAATAACGATGAACCATGATAGACCTATAATATTTTGAATCACTGCCAAAACAATCCTGGCAGAGATTCTTTTGCAATTGCGTTAAAATATAGTAGTGCATTAGAGTGCAATTGTGTCTAGAGATTTCAGGAGAAGCTTTTGAAAGACAAACTAGAATAAACATAACTGTTTATGGCCTGTGGGTTTCCAGCACTGCGCATTAGTGAAGCCCCAGGGAATTCACAAACCACTTTTCTCCGGAGTGTTTCTTGGTTAATTTCCGCCCGATTTGTCCCACTCAATTAATTGAGTGTATTTCCTGTGTGCGTGAACTTGATTAAGGAGCAGTACCAAGTAATGACTTGTGGGACTCAGTTACAGTAGGTGCTATGCAAAGACTACCACCAAATCATGACTTAAGTGGCTTTCCTCTGAACTAGAAAGAGCACAAGGTTCGAGTGTGTGAGAATATCATACCACTCAAATCAGGAGTGTGTGATTAAGTACTGCTAGTGCTGAGTAAAGGCTGCATTTTTCGGAAAAAATTAAACAAAAGTCAAATTGCAATTTGATTTGTGATTTTTGTTTTGAAACGCAGATTCCAAATTAAAAAAGAGATTTAAAAAAAGCAGATGTGGAATAATAAGAAACAACAGCACAGGATTTTAAAGAAGGGGCTGGAGTTCTGAGGCAGAAGAGGTTTATTTCTGTCAGTACCAACCCAGAACCCATAGACATTGTGATCATTCTAAGTCTGATCCAGTCCAGTCGGAATTATATTCTTTGTAAATGTAATTTTCTTTCCAAAGAGCAATTACCTGATAAAGAATCACATGTATTTTAATCTGTTGCATAGATTTAAACACAGGATATTTAGAGATGGAACTTGGGAATTGAATCCACTGAAATAACACATTTATTTTGATGATCTTTAATCTTGCAGGCATGCTATGCTGACTTTGAATATTTGGGTTGTTTTGGCACTTAATCAAATTTGCAATAGTCACATTTCTGTAGTTTCTCTAGAAACTACAAAAACTAGAAACTTTCTAGTAATAAAGACAGAATGGTGTATTCCAGTGCAAAGGCTGAAGACAGATATCATGTTCTGATGGTCACAAAAATTTGATTAATACAGCACTTTTCAAGACACCCAAAGATGCAGTATTCATTCATTCTACACTCAGCGGTGGTAAGCTACTATTGTAACTCATGATTATTGTGACCAAAATAATCGCGATTAACGATATTATCACGATAATTTACTAAACGTAAAAGTGCACAGATTCAAAATCACTAAAATATTTTTTTAGCGCTCAATATGTATTTGTTTGAACAACTATTTATTGTATTTTGGCCTAAGTACAATCAATAATGATTCAAAGTGAACAAATGTTTACAATGTTGAGCAAAATTCTACTAAGTTAATTAATGTCTCAGTGTCATTAATTAACTTTAACACTTGAACCTTTTCTTTGTTTAACCATAAAACAGCTTTTACTGAGTTCACAGCATCAGATTGTAGATTCTCTTATGAAGCCACAGGTGCTGCCTGCTGCTTTTATTGCGATTAATTGCGATTAATTGCGATTACGAAAAAACACCACGATTATTTAATTGTGAACCTTAATTATCGCGATTAGCGATAATATCGTATATCGTCCGTCCATCCCTAGCTGGGGCAGAGTGACAGAAGTGAGACTGCCATTTTTGACCAGCACCAACCATTCACACTCACACCAGATCCATCTGGGTGAAGTGACATAAACATTTATCTGGGACTAATGTAGAAGGGCTAGACAACATTTTTTTATCTGAAATAGTTTACATAACCATACGCAGCCAATATTCAGTCAAAATAAAGCAATATTATTATCTTCATCTTAATAACGTCAAAAAAGTGTTAACATTCAGACATTTCACCTTTATATGAAAGTTTACAAAAGAACTTTTTTCATTTTTATTTAATCAGTTGTCTACTTTATAAAGTAACTTTTATATTTGGTAAAATTGAAAGCATAAAAAAGCATAGTTTCCAATCTAATTGAAAACGTTCACTTTATTGCAATAGAATCATTTTCCGGAAAAGTTTTGTCTCGCACCTTTGCCGAAATTCATCACAGCTATTCCACCTTGACAAAAGTTTGAAAGAGTATTTTGTCTGAGCGGCAGTAAGATACACAGAATCCATTTTGACAATAATGGTGCGTCTCATTTCCGCGTGTGTGTCTTTGGAGAGCTACTATCCCCAGTGCTTTATGGGACACAGAGAGGAGAAGAGGTGTAATGTCCGGATGTAATCCACCAAACTTAAATATGACGCACAAACTTTCATTGTGTGTTACTCATCAGGAGCATTTGGGCTTTTCAAAGAGCAAGATCCTACTTTTCATACAAGAATGAGTGAACCGAGCTGATTCATCCCAATGTTTGTGCTTCTATTCACAAAACAGGCTCGTGCTGTAAATGGTTAGTGGAGCAGCTGCAGATGTCAGACACTATTCATTTTTTCTGGATTGAATTTATACGTTTTATCTGCTTTAATTATGCAAATCCTATGCCAAAGATATTTGCTATCAAAATGGAAGAGACACAGTTGCTTTCCTCACTGTGAACTTTCAGTCAAGAGAATTTGCAAAATGAAGCAACACAAATTGGATTTCTCAACTAATCTAGATTTGAGATGATGCGTTTGTGGCCTTATAACCATTCTTCAGACACGGTTATTTAAGAGGAAGTCTGAGTGTGCATTTATTATCAAACTAGTATTGAAACTAAGAAAATTTGAAGAATTGATAATGAAAAACAAGGGCTGATTGTGATAAAAATCAAATTGTGTGCTCATTTCTCAATTATTGCAGTTGTATGCTCAAATACACACTTCTCTTTACCAACTACTGTATGTTTCTGACTAGTCAGTCCAAATAATCGAGTCTGGATTTAATAAATCACAATGGCGTTTGAACTTTCTGAAGAAGCAAAACACGAACAGTCTACATGAATTGTGGTAAAATTGAAAATGTGACTTGACTTCAAGAATATCGTAATAATATTTTACTGCAATATCATCCAGCCCTACTGAAGAAATTACATAAAAAGAACAATGAAGGATACTTAATAATAAACAGATTCAGTAATATTAACAGTAAATGTCACCAATATCAAACTTTTATCCTTCAAAGCACTTGAGCATAGTGAAAACATGAGTTTTTATTGCATTGAAGTGTACTTTGCAAAACCCACTTTGGAGCAAACACAGATTTGCTTAGCTGGAATGGAATGCCCCTTGAGATGTACCATCTCGTTTTCAAGGGTTTCCAACTTTACTTTTAGATGTAGCAATTAACCCTGCATATAAAACTTATTATTGTAAATTTGTTGTTGTTTTCTCTCTCTCTCTCTCTCTTTCTCTCAAATATGGTTAATGTAGTCCTTGTCAAACTGTTGAACAAAACACTCTGAGTCACCATTAACTTTGAGGTTTACAAAAGGCAGGAAATTATATATTATAAATAGTGGATATCAAACATCTGCCAAAGTGTGAGGAATTATTTGTTTATCAGAGGGGTGATGTGTGGACGCAGTTGGATAGCAGAAAGAGCCACGACTGATTGACACAAGCTGTAGCAGCAACACTAGCCAGCACTGTTGTCAGCTAACTACAATTTATCACTGTACGAAAACAAAGGTTATCAACATTTGTGAATGAAATTTGTCTTTATGACTTCAACATATTACATTCAGGTGAGTGAAAAAAACGCTGAGAAAAACACTCAAGTTTCAGGAGCCAGATGTCTGTCATACTGGTTCATACCTGAAACTCTCCGTTTCCCCAAAAAGTTTCCCCAGCTAACTAGATGGACAGCGTATCTTTCTGCAGGTGACGTGCACTACAGCGTTAAGTGATTTTGATAGATAATCCCTTTATAGGGGGGAGTATGACAGATTTACAAACATCAATAGCCATACTTGGCCAGCAAAAGGGAATCACATAAAAATTCCACCCTTAACTTTACTAAACCTTTATTTTTTTTATTCAACACACTAACCATTATCATGATCATAAGCTAAGTATTCAACAAATTTCATGGTGCTATCTTAAAAATATGTAAAGGAACTACTAGTATTTCATTGAACATTTTTACCTAACACATTTGAGCCATAATGTTTTTGAAGCGCTTTTCACAGCTTTCAAAAACCAGTTGAGCGACGTCGCTATACTTAAACTAACAGGATGCTAAAAACAAAAATAAGTGGACTTAATATTGTATCCTAGATGTGACACTGCTAATTGCAACCTAAATACAATTTTCGACAGTACATCTGTGCTGGAGCAAAACTGATATGGAGTTAATTTCTCTCTAAAAAGTCATACTAACGTGGCCCTACCTTTATTCTCACCTGCTACACATTTACACAGCCACAGTGGGTTTTTGAGCTAAATCAAAGTAGATGGGCCAGCTGACAGTACAGGATGAGATTCATGCTCCGGCGCTCCGAAATGACTACGACACAGCACATAATCATGTCTGCAGCTACCTGGGAATTTGTCTTGATTTGCGTTTTATTTACTCAAACTTTCTGATCTCCACCTCACACAATAAACTCATTTTATGGTGTTGTTTTGCGCAGGAAGATAAATTCGGCTAAACAAACAAGATTTGGAATAAGGCAAAGAACAAATGCTTGGAGCTGAAATTACCGCTATTGCTAACAACTACAGTCATACAGAAACAACACTTTGCAAAGATTTAGGGTCAAACTTAATGTGTAAGAAGCTTCTGTTTTTCTTACTATTTGAAAGTAGGAAATGCTAATTCTAGAGCAATCCGTACTTACTATATTTCCCTCTTTAAAACTAAATTTATGCTTTCTATTATCAATCTTAATATGTTCTGTTTCATCTGTGTAATTTTGCATTTTTCTGGTTGGCTAATCTGCTTGTCAATCACACGCACCAGAAAGCATGTAGACGGAAACAGTTCCAGTATTTGTACTTATCATAAAAACATGTGGCACTGGCTGTTTGGCTGGCCCGGCAAGAGGGATTAGACGTGCTGTATGTAGTAGGCATGAGTCTATGAGCTTTGGCTGGGAGAGATTCACTGAGAAGCAAGCAATCATTCACATATTAAAGTTAATACGGAATCATTTAAGTTAGAGGTACATTTGATCTTCAATAATGTACTTAAATGTTCTTTTTCAGATCAGAGTTTGTTCAAATTCATCAAGAATGACACGCGAAAAAATCTGGTCAAACAATAACTGTTCATTAGGGTGAAGCGAGAAGCAATGTCCATGAAATTAGACAAGACATGATACTGGAACTGCAGAAACACAAAGACAAACCAACATAACTTATGTTATTAATAGCAATGCTTTTTATGATCTGTCAAAATGTGTAGCTGACCAGAGTTTGACCCTTTTTGTGTGTCTAAGCCAAGTGCAGTCTCACAAGTCAATTTTCTATGGGTGTACAGTGTAGCAGTTGTATCTCGATAGATCTTGCTTTATCTTTTTCAATACGTTGAGGCCAGAAGATGGACGACAGCCATTTTTTCCTATTAAAACATCGTACTGTGCCATGAAATATATAAATGGTCATGCCTCAAATTTTGTCTGGGGTTTTCTATTAGAAACCTATTCATTTTTTGTATTGCAGAAAAACTGCACTCAAATAATTTAGATGCCCTCGATCCGTGTTCAATATTTTTAGCCAATTGAGAGTTGTGATGTCAGGTCAACAGGGTTTAAAGGTTTAATCTCCCGTCAGCTTTATTCACTTTTTGGAATTTCTTCAGATAGTACTTTTAGCATTTGAGAACCACTGCTATTACCTTTTCAGACTTCAATTTTCTGTGGCCATTTACCACCAAATAAACGTCTCTAAAAGTACTTCTATTGTAGGGTGAATCATCAAGAAAGATCTAGACGAGACCTTAGGAAATAGGAAAAAGTAATAGAACTTAGTAGTAAGTAAGTGTGTTTATGCACGACATATGCAATGCACACAACACCAGCACTGTGACCAGAGCACAGTGGAGGTAAAAGCGTCTTCCATTAATATGAATGTTAATTGAACAACAGTGAGAAGCAGACAGAGAAATAAGCTACAGAACAGCCTCAGTGTCTCTGCATTAGAACAGTTTGATCTCTGCTCAGTCTGTCTGCTTCTAAACAATTTAAGACGTATGTTTATGTCTGTACCTCTGAAATTAAGCCTGAATTTACATTTTTGCTTCACACTTAAATTATTTTGAAATCATAATCATCATAATTTAGCCCACATTTATGTATTTACTGATATTTAAAGCATGTGAATGCCAGTTTGTCTATATTGTGTTTTTATTGTCATGGATACCAAACCTGAATTTGCTACGAACAAATCTAACTATGGGTAAAACAAAGCCACTTGAACTAACATCTTTGGCTAAATGTATTAAAATATTTGCACAACTTACATGTTTACACAACTAGATACAAAGACACATTATTTTAGAAACTGATTAGAGAATGTATAAGGAATTGGTTTGAGAAATCAACAATATCAACATTGATACTAACAATAAGGTTAATCGCACACATGAATAAAAATATGTATTCTTATGCATGACTAGGCTGCTATCAAGAACTCACTGTATATAGCATGTTTACTCATATCTGAAATAGTCCCAGGATTTCACCTGGAAAGAGCCTGGATATAAACCCTGCTCAGTGTGTCAACCAAGATAGCACTCTACGAAAAGAAACAGCAGAAAGTCAATGGCAGTATATTGGCAATAGAAAATAGTAAGTGCGCACCGACAGTCGATCAATAGCTATAGCTGGAGGAGGCCGCGGTGGCACACTTCCCTGGCTCGTGTTTGTTATTCATTCATAGCAGCACTACAGAATTCTCGCTGTGCCTGCTTACAAAGAACTCCAGAGAACAGCTCAGTGATGCCAGACGAGACTTACCCGCAGTGAAGTTGTAACTCGCCGAAAATCCAACGGCTTCCAGCTCTCCGTCCGTAACAAACTTTATCCACAGGTACCTCCCACTACTCCTGATGTCGGGGGGACTTTGCTGGCCACAGTAGCGTCCAAGCATGGGGCTGAAGCCAAACGGTCCATCCCTGACTTCGATGTTGTCAAATTTACATTCCCAAGAGGATTCGATTGAGTAATTCTCCTCAAAGTGTAGATCGATGCATTGTCTTGGCGGTGCTGTGAGAGACAAAGAGAATAATTATGGGCCAAAGGCTACACTGGGCAGAAATGATTGTTCAAGCTGCAGAATTATCATCACACACTCAATACAGATCTCGAATGTGGCGCTTTGTCAATGCATTCGGACAAGAGCCTGACAGAGATAAATGGAGAACTGCAAAGGTTTAAATATGCTAATTACATTTGAATAGAACTGTTATCGTTGTCATTTCGAATCAATTATATGCCATTATCCCTATGTAAGATAAATCCTGTTTTGTGCCAGTACAGATTTATTGTCAAAGTATCTGTTTGGGAGAAAACAAGTTTACAGTGTCTCATGTACATCTAAGAACAAGAGCACATTGTTTTTGAAAGCCAGGAAACATGCTTGTTGTTGTGTTTTAATTTACCATGTACTCAAATCAATACGTGGTTTCAATTTGAGTGTGATTGATCTTGTAGCCAAGTCAAATTGCTCAGGCTTTAAAAATTATGAAAAACAATCATCATAATGAGTAATTATGAGACTTTGAATACACTGAGTAAGTTACAAAAACATGTGACCAACTCTGCAAAAACAAAAGTCTAAAAAGTTTCCATTCATTCATTTACTATCACTTGTTTCGTTGGGGTCACGGGAGACTGGGGCATGGCCGAGCGACTTGGGTCTTACGTGGGGGAACACACTGAACAGGGGCCAACGCATTGCAGGGTAGAGACAGACAACGATTCACCCTCTGATTCATTCAATAGAGAAATTGATATTCAACTAAACTAAACATGCATATTTCTGGAGGTGGGAGGAAACTAAAGTACCTGGATAAAACCCATGATGACACAGAAGAACATGCAAACTCCACCCAGAGAGATCGTGAGATGTTGATATACTGTAGCTCAACCCAGGAGTCAAACCCACGATCATTTGTTAGAAGCCAGAGCTCTAACCACTCTGCTACCGCGTGCACCCCAAAAGAAGAAATAAAACTGCTTCAATTTGCTTGATATGAACACAAAAAACCAAAAAAATTAAATACAGTGTCCTCACTTATCGCGGGGTTACGTTCAAAATAACGTGAAAGGCGAAACCGCGAAGTAGAGATCTTAATTTTTTACCAGTAATTTGAGTTGATACCTGCCTGTTCTGATGTTTATTCTTTTGTACAGTAATAATGCGCTGAACACATGATTCACCGCAGATACAACAGCGCGAGTCGTTTTGTGACGCTTAAAGGGGGTGCTGTGCGCGTTCGCTGTTCTGAGGAGAGAGAGAGAGAGAGAGAGAGAGAGAGAGAGAGCTGCAGAAGCACAGTGATGGGGGGAGGAGAGCCAGCTGCTGCACAATCTATCATTAGCGCATATCAAGACTCTTTACACATTGGAGCCAGAACACGCTCCAATACCATAAGCCTTAGTTAAACTTGTTCAAGTAATCCGTGTATGTCTCGAGTACAGCAAAAACGCTGAAGAACAAACACTCTGCAGATTAAATGCGCGAAACACCGCGGATCGGACGCATTTCACACAGAACTGACAAAAGATCAGACACAAGTTGTCTTGTGGCCAGAGTGTTTGTGAGGCGTGCTTCATGTGTGTATGAGCGGAATGATCCCACCCACTTGCTGTGCTGTGAATGCTGCGATTGATCGTGCATTTGAAGAAACACGCCTACAGCGCACGTCTATAGGACGGCACTGTAAAAAAAAGCAAAATTGCACTCAAAAAAATCGCGAAACAGCGAACCGCGAAAAGTGAACCCGATAGACGAGGACCACTGTATAGATAACTGTGTATGTGCATAGAATATCAGTTGAGCTGTTGATATTTACATTGTTAATCTTTAGCCTCAGCAGTGAGACACAAGCACATCCTTTTATAAACACGCAGGTGTCCTGTGGTGCATTCTTCTGATTTGCAAAGCATCCTCAATAAGACATTGTACTAAAATTACAGGTTGCCATGAAGCCATAACAATAAATCAGTAAGCAAGCCCACCGTCTGATAACCACTGCTTAAGGTGATGGCCTAATAAAACCTAATTGATTTCTTGGCTAACTGGTCCCACCTACCTTCAAGGATGTAAACGCACTCGGTGTCTGGGGGGTATTTGTTGGGGTAATTGGGAGAAGTGAACAGTCCTCCATCTGGTTCTTTCACCCATGTCCCACACTGACCCGCAGGCTTCACTCCAGAATTGTTTTTCACTGCAAAAGCAAAAACACAAGCATTATCAACAAGAGAAGCTGCTTAAGGTTTTCAGATTTTTCTGCCAATCAGTTATGGACGCTTTACCTGCCAGTTCCTTCTTGGTTGCCCCAGACAACCCCAGTATGAGCAGACTTACAGCAACAACTGAAAGAAAAAGGAGCAAAATGGTGACACAATGAGGTTTGAGTCAGCAAAGGGTTATTGATTTACAATCTCATGTCCATAAGATTTTAATTCATCTCAAATGCTGCTGATTTTGCTTAAAATTGTCTTTGTACTTAGCAATTAAGCATATTAGATTATTGAACCGTGCATAATTGAGCTGCAGAATTAGGGGAAATGTTTAATTGCACATTTCATTGCAATGTGTGTTTTATTAAAGAATTCTGTTTAAAGTTCATTTATTTTAAATGTGTCCTGGAGAATTGGCAAATGACTGGAATATGTCTTGAAACTAATAAACAGCAAAGACTTATTTTTGTACTGACTTAAATGGAGGATTAACAGTTTTTGTGCAGAAAATCACAGGATATTTGCAATTTATGAAGGACATTTGGCTAGGCTAGTTCAGCTTTTGCAATTTGAGTGAATAAAACTGCTAATGCACCTTCACTAAGTGATTGGGAAAACTATTACAGCATCATTTTCTTGCTTCTTCTTTTATTTCTCTTCTCAAACAAAAATGTTACGCTTGTCAATAACCTACTTTAGCCCAGTTATTTGATTTTTGCACGTAGGAAAAAAAACTAAAACGTGAACTTAGTGTCTTACCGCGATGGAAGCTGAGTCCATGTACCATGTCTATTCCTTTCACAACCCGCTTCAGGTTCCACTAATTCCATTTAGATGTACAAATACTTGGAGAGGGGAAACTATTTAGAAAGAGTTTGCAGGTTTTCACAATGCGCTCATGACAAACGTTCTGTGCTCGAAAAACAAACAGAAGAAAAATGTAGTTTGAAGAAGTCTTCTGCTCTTCTTGTCAGCAGTTTGGTATAAAGCCAAAAGCAATGGTAAATGTTTCCATCCACTCGTTTCCAAAACCTTAACAGAATTAATAGTCCCGTCATGAGCCCCTTCTATTCGCTCCACCTTTGCGCCTTTCTTTTTGAAAAAAACATGGACAATCTCGTGTGTTCCTCTTATCCGGAAGAGCTTGTGTCCCGTAGAAGCACGTAAACCCGCGTGGTAGTCATCCCACTTGTTTTTCTTCTTTGACGCTGCGTAAAAATCCCGTGTGTGCTCTTTGGCGTTTCATGGACCGAGACTGGTGTTCCTCAAGAGCGCGCAGCCCCGTGTCTTGGCTCTTCTCATCTGGAGAGTTCCTGCACCCAGCGCGGGTTATGTACGACCCCCCCCCCCCTCCTCCTCTCTCTCTTCATTCACTACAGCCAATGCGCCACGAGCCACGCGCACTTCTCCTGCGCGCGCCAAAACTTCTCTTCATCACGATTGGACTGGACTGATATCAGAGGAACGCGGTTTTGGAAGCGGAGGTGATTTAAAGCTTTGCGTAAAAAGAAACGACAAGCTAAATCAGATGCAATTAAGTAAAAAACATGTCTAACTGATTATCAAAAGCTAAAAACATTAGCATTCAAGAGCAGTTTGGGGATTTATGTCTTTTTAATATGGATGAGTAATCTAATTCACTCCAAAAACTTGTGACGCCTCTTCCAAAATGATATACACAGATATTTTCATAAAGTTAATGTCAAAACAAATCTCTATAGAATTCTACCTGGTAAAAAGTGTTAGTTTTGCCAATTATTTTGCAATTGATGTCTTTTAGGAGACAAACCCTGGCAGAAAACTGTGTCACTCACCATTACTCCCAGATTTATCTGTGACTCTCAGCCCACTCTTCTGCAGTTTCCAATTTAGAGAAGGAATTGAGAGGTAAAGTGCTATTTTTTCTCTATCTCCAAAAAAACTTGGAAAGACCTATTACTTTTGTGAGGTGTGAGTGTCAAGCAGCGTCTTGGCTCCTCCACAGTGTGTCTGCGTATACATAGTATAAAGTGTGTGTGCTGCACTCAGACCCGATGACAAAGCTGATCAGAGCCTGCTCAGGGACAAGTCACGGGCTCAGGATCCCAAAATAGTGTTGGCACTCAGCGCAAAATATCCATCTTCAGATACTCCTGTGCTGCAGTGGCAGTCTCACTCAGTCCTTCTGTGTGTATGCTAATCTTACTCAGAGGAACAGCTGATGTCTGTTCAGAGTACTTCCTTTTTATTTTGATTACTTGGTTAACGTCCAGATAATTGTTAAATGCTTACTAGCTCTGTTGTGCTTTGTGATCACTGGTGAGAAATTATAATTATAAAGAAAATTATAAAGAAAATTCAGTGCTGTTGTCCGAGTGTCTATCACTTGAAATTGTTTATGAATGCATACTGATTCTGACTTTTAGGGGAAGTAGGGGCAGAGTTAATTTGTAGTTTGAAGTTCAAACAAGCCACTGGTTATTACTAGATTCCATTTATACTTTGTCAAGCCTGATGAAAAAGAGCTGTAGTACTGCAATCATTCT
Source organism: Mugilogobius chulae (assembly GCA_038363315.1). Taxonomy (NCBI): domain Eukaryota; kingdom Metazoa; phylum Chordata; class Actinopteri; order Gobiiformes; family Gobiidae; genus Mugilogobius; species Mugilogobius chulae. Next base: position 705,164 of record JBBPFD010000274.1, on the reverse strand, counting down.
GATTTATCCAAGCCTAGAACTAGCACAACCTTGGTTCTCTGACCTTTAGAGCAATCAAGGGTGCTTGAATTTACGTCAAATTGGACAATACTAGGAACTCAAAACTACGCTAAGTTACAAATGATCTATGTATAGTTATTGAATGGAAGCATGGCGTTAAGTGTTCTGATAGTCAGTAGCCTGATATTTACTTGTATTTGGTGGAAAAACTACAAGCATAGTGCAAATCCCTTGATGAATATGATTACATAATATGCAGAAAAACACAGGTGAGCTACCACAGCACTGATAAAGGTTTGTATGTAATTTGTGTTAATTCATTCTCAACAAAGTGGAGAACTGCACCTGTGGCATTATTTGTGCTGATTTCTACAGAAGGTCATTGCATGAAAACTTGGAAGTTCATAGAAGGTCTGTGGCCCTGGGGCGATCAACTATATTAGTTTTGTTAATTGTTAGCATTAGTGACCCTTAATGTTTCTATAGTGGCTAGCACTAGCTTGCGAAAACACAAGTTATAAAGAGTGTCAACTGGTGCAAAGCTATAAAACACAGGTCAGAGCCTCGTTAAAAGGCATTGTTGAGTTTTCTAACTGTTAAGTGTCTTTAGTAGGCTACTACTAGCTCATTTTATAAATAAAGTTATGAGGAATCTGTGCACAAGGCCCCTTTTAACGACCTAGCCTCTGATCAGGTTTGCAGTGTTATCATGTCTAAAATGAACTCAGCTTGAGGAGAAAAAAAATTAGAAATTCATCAGAAATCTCTTTTTCGACCTTTGTTTGTCTACCTTTGCTCAAAAGCTTTATGGGTAACACATTAACATTGACAGAAGATCTCAAAACAAAGAAACTAAAGACTCCCACTATTTTCTGTAAACCGTCTGTTTTTAGGGAGTGTGGATTATCCTCCAGAACACAAGAGCAGAGCCTTTCCTTAATGCTAAACTCCCATGAAGCATTGCATCCTCAAAACGTGTCTCCCAAACAACAAAGACACAATGGAAAAGCATTTCAAAATGTCAATTTCTGTGCAAGGCAAAGCTGGGTATAGATCTCACAGTCTCCGACTAAATTCAATGCAGTCTCTTTCTAAAGCTTGTTATTGATGAAGTGTGAGGCTGCATCAACTTTGTGAACACAAGAGCAGCAGCATATTTGTGATGGTAAACCAAAGATGAAGCACAAGAGCTATATGGGAATTATTCAAATGAGGCTTATCAGGCTGGCTGTGTACGCAACAGTGGCCCCAGTGGTAAATTTAACAGCAGCAGGCTCCACTTTACAGCACTGGCATGTACAAGCTGTCCATGACGAGACACACAGAGAAAAATAACTCTCAGAGTCGGCCATTTTTAATTAAGAAAGTCTGAAGCACTGAACATTTCTATTGTGCTTCCCTGTATTTGCAATTCCAGTCAGTTGTCACAAATGGTGCTTTTTGGCTTGAGTATTTTTCTTTTTTAGATGATTGCTGTTAGGGATCGCAGGTGCCTGAAGCACTTTTGTGCCTTTGACGGGGCATGAGCAGTTTGTGAAAGAGGCACTCAATGATTTACTCTTGATTGTTATACTCGACAACAAATTGCTTTGATGATAATTAACAGACTTTTACCACAGATTTTTTCAACTCAAAGCAAAAAAGTTTGTTAAAGGCCCTACAGAGGGATTATCATTTGACGTTACTTTCCAATCAACTGCGCATGTCACCTGCAGAAAAAGACGCTGTCCATCTAGTTAGCTGGAGTAATGTTTTTAATAAAAACAACAAGGACTAGTTGTTTGGATCAGGTATGAACAGTATGATGAAGGTTTGGCTCCGGAAGCTTGAGACTGTTTTTCTCACCGTTTTTTTTTCACTCACCTGAATGTGTATGTGAACGTGTAGGTCGGAGAGTCGAATTTCATTCACAAATGTTGAATTAGCAGCATAACCTTTGTTTTCACCCAGTGATAACTAATTTCTACTTGAATAGATTAAGGTTAAGGTTAAGGTACACTTTATTGTCCCCGTAGGGAAATGTGTTCTCTGCATTTGACCCATCCTCATACCTCTGGGGCATCTCCTCAGGAGCAGTGATCGCTCCAGGTTGACTGGATGCTCCTTCAGAGATGAGAGCTGAGCTGGTTGAGGGTGAGGTTTTCTGTCACGTCCTACAAGCAGAGACTCCAGCTAAGACTCAGGACATTAAAGGGACTATGTGTCTCGGACTGCCTGGATGATGAGGAATCCTCTTGAAGGAACTGAGAAAGTGTGGAAAGTGAAATTTGGGTCGAATTGCTCAAGCTTGCTGCCTCCATAACCTGAACTGGAAAAAACTAAACGTTGATAAGCAGAAATAGAATAGAGACAATCAAATATCAATCATGTCAGCCCGCTCACAGCATGATTTCTAGAAAAAAATAGACTAAAAAAGCAATGCTGTAGTGCACAAAACAGTCCATGCAAACAAGGGGAAGATGGTGTTGCATTGTGGATCTTTAAGCTGGTTAGACTGACTAAACCTTCTTCTCCTCTCTGCTGGCTGCCCATCTGGCACTGACTTGATGGGTAAATTGGGCATTCACCTTCTACTTAGTGTCACTCTAATGACCCTGGCAGCACTGTTTCCTTTCGCCAGAACCAACAGGGACAGTGCTGGAGCAGATAAACACTTAGGCTAATGCTCTCAGCCCAATGAGACTCAAATTAACCTGATTAGTGATGCATCAAGCAGCATGTTCACCAAAAACTGACTATTTGTGTCTTTCTTGCACAGTTCATTTTGCCATACAGAGACAGAAGCGTCATATTCTTGCACCAACCCGGCTAATTTGGAGCAGCTTTTGACTTTTTGGGGAATTATCCTCTTCAAACACCAGATGAGAGCGAGAAAGTATACCTGAGTGCACTCCTCCAGCGCTATTTGTTTTCAAGACATGCTGCCATTTGGAACTGGCAAAACATTTGTGCCCTCATGATTTATAAGAAGAACCTTTTCATGCGCCTGCTTAGCAAACAAACAAGAAAGTGTGGGTGTGTGCAGTTTCCCCCCAAAAGACGCAGCTAAAATGTCAACAAGAGGTGGAGTTTCAGTTTATTTCACATTTGTACATTGTGAACTGTACGTCATGTTGTTTTTGACCTCTCTGCTGCTTGTTTGTGAAGTTCTTGCAATTACTAGTGGGATTTTTTCGTGTGATTTGCATGTTTTCCTGGTAAGGTGTGGTTCAATTTACTTTTTGTATGTCCAAACACTTTCTTATCTATTTTTTTCAAAGCATCTCCTAACAACAAGTAATAAACAGATGCACTTTGTCAACAGAATATGGGGAATACTGGAACTGTAGAGCATACACAGCTTCCTAGAACAAGAACCAAGTCATTTTTGGCCAAAATAATTTTTTTCCAAACCCTGCAGCATTTGTAATTGTCCAGATCAATCTTTCTTTTTTCACAACATTTTCTTCCTCAGGATGCAGGCTTCATCTCAGGTGGTCAGTCCAGGCCATTCAGGACTCCACACCTGTAGATGGAGATGTCTCAACAGGTGAAATATGAGAGGGTGAGGTCATGAGAGTTGAGACAAACGTTGTTGGGACAGGCCGGTATAAGAGGGCATCTGAAAGGTGTGGCCAAAGAGGCAAGCAAGAAATGGTTCACTGGTGAGAAGGTTGGTGTGGTCCAGCTTCTGAATCTCAATCATTCAGTTATTATTTACTCCAAATAGGGATCACAATATCAGATTTAATGTTGCAATTATTGTCAGACAAAATATCACAATTTAGCAATTATCCACGGTTATAACCACCACAACCAAACAACATTTTTTTTTATTATTTTTTTTAATACTTCAGGTTTGTGACCGATTTTATGAAATGAAACGTAATGCATGTAAAAACCTTGATATGACAACAACATATATTTGCTTCTAAAAATGTAATTTTTCTGTTGAGAAGAACTACATTTTGCTTTCAAATGTGTATTTTTTCTATAAACTGACGGATAGAAATTTGCTTCTAATAAGGCCACATTAGGGAAGGGTCTCTTGTGTGTGTGTATATATATATATATATATATATATATATATATATATATATATATATATATATATATATATATATATTTAGCCCAAATCTGTTGAATAATCACGATTATCGATTAACCTAAGAATCTTGACATCTCTTACTCCAAATTGTGTTACTCTCAAGAAAGTTTTACTAAAGTTTGTGAAAAAGCAGACAGCTACATAAATCCATACATAGATCCTTCAAGTAATTATAAAGAGTTGTATCTGTTGTGAGAAACGGGACGAGATACACAGTGTTCCTACTTTGTTGTACACTTACCAGCCATCTCGCCAGGATTGTTGTTGTTAAGTTAGCCTTGGGTTGTATACTGTGCATGCTCAAGGTTCTGTGTAACCCTGTTCAGCTTTGGAGCATCTGTGGCTTGTGCTGCACTCTCTTTAGGTAAAAAGCCAAGAGACTTTTACGCAAGGATTTTCTATTTGTGTGCGTGCCTCTTGCATATTTAGTGCTGCCATCAGACTGATATAATTATTGCTAACTGTTTCTGTATTTCTGTTCTTGTTTGTTGTTGTCGTTCTGACCTAGGAGAAGCGTCTGTCTGTAAACCTACTGTTACAGTCTGCAGATTATTGCCTTCACTGCAGCACCAAATGTGGGACAGGATGTTTCCCAGCATGCTTTTCACCCCTCCTCTTGACCATCCACATCGAAACGCACAACCCCAAATACCAAGCGTTCCTCCTTAGATCAGAGCAAACCCTGCTGAGGAAGTTAATTGTTTGTATGTTCTGGGTTTGAGAGATTAACTAAGTGTGTAATTTGTGATTTGACCTCATTTGGCACTTGGTGTGGTTGGTGTCAGAGATCCTCCAGGCTCTCACACTCTCAGTGAGAAGCAGCAGTCGCCGTGTCAGCAGAACAAACACAAGGCTTTAGGGAGGTCGCTGATCAAGTCAGTGTTTATTCAAAACAGCAGGATACAAAACTAAATCAACACTTTGATCAGCACGACTAAATGGCTTGTTTATTTAACTTGTCTTAGCTTGTTAATGAAGTAGGTTAAAAAGCAGATAATTTCACAGCTGAAATATACAATAAAAGAACTTAAACTTAGTTTCCCTCCAGCACAGATATCATGTTAACGTATCTGTGGAAATTAGTATGCAGTGTTCTGTCTGAGTCTGATAACATCCGTTTGTTCACTGAATTCCATAAAATTCCTCTGTTGGATGTACACTAATGGTGCGTTCACATAGCGGATGGCGTCTTGGCGTCCATTTTCAATGTTAGGTCAATGTAAACCCGCGTCTTGAGTGTTCAAGCGTATTTGCGTCTGGGGCGTCCGTTAACACACGTTTAGGCATCTGGAAGCTCAAACCTGCGGCGGCTGCTGATTCAAACGAATCTGAGTTGGGAGTTGGGAAAATCCATCTTTCACACGGTGGAAGTCGGCGTCAGTCAATCAGAGACTACACTCCTGTGACACATGACATGTTGTTCTCTCACATCAAGCGGAAAGAAGGACTGTTTACAGAAGTCTTTTAATAACTTTTTTAACGAAAGGTTGCTTGTTTGTTGCTTTGAAAATCTGTCAAAACAAACAACACGAGACATGATCTGACAACGCACTCACTTCGATCTATTAAAAATGCTTGTTGCCGTGTTTAATCCACTGCTGTACGACAGGACGAGCCAAGAAAGACAGAGATAGCAAAAAGACACTGCCCTGAAGAGGAGAAAGTTGTGTGTTCGGGTAAACTCCATTTTATAAATGCAACAAGCCAACTCCCCTCTCTCCACGTGATCTGTATACAAACAAAACAAAGCCTGCAAACAAGCAGGAGCTCGAAGAAGCGCTTTGGGACGTTATTAGTGTCTTTTTGTCTACCAACGCCTTGACGCGCATCAAGGCGCTTTGGACGCCTATTTGGGCGTCAGCTTCGAAAATGTTCTGCGTCAAAATAAGCTTTTACGCGCAAATTTTGACGCAAATACGGTGTCTGGTGTGAACGCAGCATAACTGCGAGGCAGGTTTGTTTTGGGACACATGGTGCGTGTACACCAGATGTTGTCAACTGGGGTCCGGTTTTGTCCAAAGTCATGCGGATTCTCGTAAATTCTCTCGAGAACTCTCGAATAATGAATTGAAAGCCGCACCAAGCCGCTGTCTCCGGGAAAAAAAGACTTCATGCGCACATGTACATGGGCACATCCAGGGTTATTGTAGCATCGTGGCTAACTGTTGCATGGATAAAATAAAAACATAGTAAATAATAGATAGGAAGCCCAGAATGCATTGGGTAAGTGAGAAAATCACTGTTCAGCTGAGTTTCCAGATTATCATAGCAGTTATAAGGGCACCATCAGCTATCAATATTGAGACAAGAAAAACAATGATTTGCTATAGCCCATATACTTGACAAGAATCTATACACCAGAGGGGAATACTTTATGTTACCTTTTACAGTGAACATATAGGATCAATATAGGAGATTTGTTTTCCTCCAGATGGACTCAGAATATATTAGAGCACATGGATCCAGTATAAGCAGCACAAATGTGGCAATGTGGCCCCTCAATAATTCATCTGTGTGCTGACTCCTGCTCCATATTGCTCTGGTCGCCACAAACTGTACATCACAGGAAACAAGAGCATGCATTAAAGAGTCAATATTTGCAATTGTTGGGCAACAGAATAAATGAATAGTGTTTCAAAATATTTTACATTTGTTGAGCTACATGCTTATAGGACAAAAAGCTCTGCAGACATAGACGTAGGACAATGCATTTTACGTGAATATAGAAGGACTGGTGCAAACTGATTTAACTTATAGCCACCGCTGTCCCAATGACAATGTAGACAAGTGTCTTGCTCAAGGACAACACGTTCTGGTCAGAGCAGGAATCAATCTATCAACCAGTGCCACCCCAAGCATGTACTTGTCTGCAGTATTTGAGTCTGCAGTTGCAATAAAAGATGTATCCTCTATCCATAAGATGAATAACTGTGTGAGTTCTGAACCGAAATGCATTATTAAAAGAGCTTACAATTGGATTTACATTAGAATAAGTGCTTCGACTGTTTGCCTGGTGTGTGGTTCCCAATCTCCTCACTGCAGCTCTGAGGCTCAGGACTGCAAAGGGACCGGAGCATGTGCACAGGCTGGGGGAGGGGCGAGCGAGCTCACACAGAACGGGAAGAAGAGAGAGAGAGATGATTAATGATGAACTATGGAGAAGATGACCAAGGTGGTTAGTGAAATTAACAGAGGCTTAGCCGGCAACAGACCACAGGGAGGTAAGGCAGCTCCCTCAGCCCACACGGATACTTTGCATTTTAAATTCCGCCAAATAAACTGTGCAGCCACTTATTAAAGAGAGCTTATGCATTCCACTACTACATTATTCATTTCAATGGGAGTAAACTTTATAAGTGAAGTTGGACTCTGATGTCAGTATTGACTTCGCACCAAAGGTGAGTAAAGACAAGAGCACTAGTATGATTAGAAGTGCATTAGTGGCAAAAGAAGGGTTATTTATACAGCAACCTCCGACCACCACCAAGCGTTCCCTAACCTGCATGTTATTAAGAGTAAAAGGTGTTTTGGGAAACTACTATTCAAGTAACCTGGCTCACGCCTGAATCTGAGTTCTCACTATAGCCATCTGAGACTTTACTCCCTGAAAGTGTTCGAGAAAAGGTGGGGCGTTTATTGAAATACTTCAATCTGATTGGGTGTGGGGCCTACCTTCTTTGAGCTTAGTCAATCACAGCAACAACTCGTAGTGGTGTATCCAATGTCCGCGTGGGATAGAACAAGTACGCGTCACACATACGGCTCTTCTTTCAAAAAGAAATTACTCCATATTTCTGCTAAAGCACATCAAAAGCAGCAGAAACATGTACTGTAATTTCTGCCTATAGAGCGCACTGAATAAAGCCGCCCCACTGATTTAGTAAGAAAAATGAAAAGTACATATATAAACACACTTGTAATAGCAATCTATGAGAATTTCTAATTTGCTGCATTCTTATAAGCCCAGTGTCAAGCTGAGAAAAAGTAGCGCATATCCAGAAATACAGTACATCCACGAGAGCCGCTATCTTGTTCAGCTTGAATGAGACTCGGCGCGGCGCTGGGGCGCTAACAGCCGTCTTAACACCTCGAAACACCACTGGTTCGGACTCCCAAACCAATCGGGCGGCAGGAAGGCCAGATGGTCTATCTCGTGTTTGTGAATTCACAAATATCGCGAGATAGACCATCTGGCTGGCCAGGTTACTACATAAATCTATCTACCTAAAAAACATCATGATGTATCTGATTTTTGAAGGTACTGTGGTGAACAAAACACTAAACTAACAATACAGTGACACTATATCACTAGAAGGTTAAATATGCTTGCGAACCTAAAGGCACTATAGCCAATTTTTGCTTCATTAAAATTGTAAACAGTTTATTTTAGGCTTCCTATTCATCAGTCTACATGTTTTGCTCGGCTACAGTATCTAATGCATTCTGAACTTCTGAATTGAGCTTTCGCAAACGAGTTCCATGACAGAAAGAAGTATTGACCCTATTTTGTCCCTCCCACTTTTCCTGGAAGTGCACTTCCTGTTTAGCTCTGTCAAGGTAGCTGACATTTTTATTTGTCTGTGGGGCAAACAGATGTATCGACTGAATTCTACTGGCTAAATGAAGTGCACTTTCTAGAAAAGTGGCGAGACAAAATAGGGTCAATACCGGTTCGTGTTACTGGCATTTTTTGGAGCAATGCCTTCGTGATATCTTCTATATCAGGCGTCTCCAACCTGTAGCTCAGGAGCTACCAGTAGCTCGCCACCACCTTACAAGTAGCTCGCCAAAGGATTTTAGAAACAGACAAATTATACTTTATTACTCAAAGTTTATTTATTATGTGCCTATTTCTAGTGTATATGTATGTTTAAATGTCTAATTGTGTCCACTTCAAAAGATATACTAGCAAAATCTTCATTTAGGCCTCTTAACTATGCCACAGTGAACTTAAAGGAGACCTATTGTGTTTTTTTATATTTATTAAGAAACTAGAACATATGCAGATCGTAATTTACCTTTTGTTCATTGTAAACACAAAATTATCTAAAATGACTTAAAAATAGAAACCGCTCTATTGACTTGTTCAAAACTGCAGAACTGATAAGCCCCGCCTCTTCACTTTAAAATGTAACTTTAAAAAGCAACAGATTTTAAATGAATACTTTTTACTGCTGGAAAGTGGCCATGGAACAGTTTTGGAACCATATATGCTTCACTTTGAGTATTAATCTTTTTGGAATATAACAAGTAAATACACATAAGTGGGAGGAGATAGGTGGTAGGTGAGAACTGGGATTTCTGAGCACTTGAGCTCCAGCTGAAGAACAATACAAGATTACTCCAACGTGCATGAATCAATTCAAATATAACTTTGAGTAAACTAATGATGAAGGAAGACTTTCATAACAAGGTTAAAAACTAAAAAAAGTGAATTTGACTTAATAGGTCCCCTTTAAATTTTTAGCAACCGCTATCAGTAGTAGCTCACCGCCAGTTTTTTGCAAAAGTAGCTTTCCTGATGAAAAAGGTTGGAGACCCCTGCTCTAGATGGAGGCAAAAGGGTTTGCAATATGCAGCGGAGGGAAATATTCAAAACATTATAATACACAACAAAGGGGACATAACTTCTATCGAGGCTAATACATACAGGTCTCATATTATCAGAGAACCCCATGACCTTTGCCTCAAATGGAACAAGCAGAGCCTTGTCATGCTCTTGCACTGCCAGGTATGTTCATTTTCATGTGTTATGGTCTATTTTTGTCTATCGGCAAGTATATTGTTAATTTACAAGGGTTATAGCTAGCTAAACCTACCGGTGTTGGCTAAAGCTAAGGGGCTCGGTAAAACTTAGCTTAAAATGTAAATTTATTCTTTATAATTATCCTTGTCATGGTTATAACATCGGTCTAGTTTGTGTTCTTGGATCTAGATCTAACAGCACAGTAGTTAATAGCTAACTAGTTAAACATTATCTTTAAGGTGACATAAACTTACCTGTGCTTTGTTATTTTTATACATTTAGCTGGAGTGGGGCTACTCGCACTGTTTAATCCATTGTTGGCAACGCTCCAGTTGTGTTTTTGGCTTTGAAAATGGAAAGAACACAACTCCTCTGGTCAATGTTTCAAGGTATCTACTGTCCGATTTACATAAACCCTAGAAAACAAACACATCCTTTTTATAAACACGTATCGTCCTGAGTTGCAAAATATTTAGCATGTTGTTTGGAGAACGCCAACAATAATTCAAGGTTCAATGTCGAATCTTACAGAACAGTTTTATAGTTTAGACTGAGGTAGTGAAAACCTCATGGTAATTAATTAAACAGGAAATAAACATGCCGGCAGATGTTAGCATTTTCAAAAATAAGCAAGCCAAATGACTTCAGTGCACAGAGCCAATTGTTCAGGTGAATAGATATATTTCTGTTTATTTAATATTTGTTTATTCATAAGATTTAAAAGCTTTTTCCAATGCAATAAATACACAATGATATTAAAATAAACTGTAGTTTCACCACAAACTTGACATTAAAAAAGCTTTGGGAGTTTGCTACATTCCCATTGTCCATGATCGTGACGGGTGAGACACAACAAAAAGAAAGGGGAAGAGGGAAAAGATCAAAAGCCAGACTTTATGAAAGCTGCCAAAATTGTCTTACAGGGAGCGCACCACAAATTATAAGAAAAGAGATCAAAAAGAAGGGACACGTGTTGCTTTGGGACACAAACATCTGACCAGTGTTCAAACTGTGCTGTTGTGGCTCCTAGAAGCTGCAAATCTGTGAGAAATAATCAAGAAATGTAATGGACAAGCAATCAATAAAGGGCAGAACATGTGTAGCCAACGCTTTAAAAAAAATCTATGTTTTTAATTGTGCTCTTTGACACCAAAATGGTATTTTCAAAAAAGAAATGAAAGAGAAAGGTAATACCCATGTCAACAACAAATGTTTTATTGGTTGATAATTAGAGTGAAGCTGGAGAAGATGTAAAGCAATTATATGGGCACAAACTCAGCGTTTACTGGAATTAGGAACGATTCATTGCACTGGAGAGAATCAGGTTTTGGCAGAACTTTGGCCTATAAAAATGTGAATGAACATTTCCTTAGAGTGCCTGAAAGATCTTTGCTAGAGCTAGTGTATCCAGGACAAAAAATGCCACTTGTCAAGCAGATACTCCACCATCATTTAAAACCAATAACATGCATGTTAGGGTAATATCCTCCAGCTATGGTAGTCCTGACCAAGCCTAGCAAGAACACCTGGAGATGGGTCCCCGAGCGCTGCACTGCGGCGATCACTGCTCCTGAGGAGATGCCCAGAGGCATTGAAGGATGGGTCAAATGCAGAGGACAAATTTCCCTACGGGGACAATAAAGTGTACCTTAAAAAAAAAAAAAACTGGATGGCTAGTAACTCAAGATCTATTCAGTCCAGCCTAAAATCACAACAGCAAAGTGACAAGAACTGACAGAAGATTACTAAATAAAAGATAGGTCAATTAAGGGAAAGTGTTCACAGGAAGCAAATATAAATAACTACAGTAACTTATTGGTTAGAACTTCCCAGCTAGCAAAAACTAAAACAAATTCATTAATAATAATATTAACTGCATGCAAAGCTTTTTTTAAGAAATTTCCTCCCATGAATTTACAGGTTGTAGACAAGCATTTCTTTGCAAATGGAGTTCAAGACTGTAGAGCCAAGCCTCACTATTGTTATGATGAGGCCCCCTAAAGTTTGACATTTTGTTCAGGGTTGGACGACTTGACATTAGCACTCCAGCTAGCTAAAAAATGGTTCCAAAATCTAACTTCTAAATAGTAAAATAACATTTATTTGGACTCCTCGGTTTAAAGGGGATTCTTGATTGAAGGAGATTTGTTGTGGTTATATATATAAAATAACTTTTAAACCTTGCCCTTTGTCATCATTAGTGAACTAAAAGTTTCATTAAGAATGATCCCAGCATGTTTGAGTAATCTTGTATTATTATGATCATTCAAAACATTCAAAAATTACACATTTAAAATCTTACAAATAGATGCGTGGCTTATCAGTTCTGGAGTTTTGCCCAAGAAGTACATAGGCCTCTAATACTGAGCTGCTTCACATCAATTTTGTGTTCTCACAAAATGTAAATTACTGAGCTACTTATGTTACTGTTTATTCATAGAAAAAATGCGTATATTTGTAGGAAAATAGCTTCCCCAATCTCAACCCCAATCTTAGTTAACAATTTTCAATAGAAGAGAAAAGAAGAGCAACTGAGGACATGCAAATGCCACAAAGAAATGCATATTCTGTCCTGGAATCAAACCCAGGACCCTCTTACTATGAGGGCCTCTTGTGGAACACTGAAGAAGTTGTACTCTGAAACAACATGCTGAACTTACAAAGGTTATACAAAGGATGAAAACCCAGCATGTAGATGTGTGTCAATAATGATAAAAGTTAGTCTTGTGCGGCCCTTGCTTTGACATGCTTCTGGTGAGATTCTCAGACACTTTTACTGCTGTGTTCATTGCAGTCAGCAAAACAGACGGAACCACAGATAATGAGTGAAACTAGAGCATCTGTTTGCTGACAACAGCAGTGTAGAGCATATGCACAATGTTTCAACATGACCCACCATTATATGACCATTTTATGACACTGGAGTGGGTGCCTATAGTTTGTAAAAGTATGGTATTTTAGAATGAGTACTAAAGTGACAGGTTTTACATTTCCGGAGGTGCTGCCATATGTCTGGAGAAGAGACGTAGTGATGAGTCTTTTGCACCTTTACATGATTGATAAACTGTCTCAACATCTGCTGGAGTTGCAAGCAGACTTTTGCAAACTTTATGTGTGGCTCAAAGACATTCAAATCCTTCCATATCTTCTTTGCAGGGAAGATATGTCAATTTCCGACTTGCATATGTTTATTCAGTGCTGTGGATCTTTGGCCGTAATCTGCTTGCATAAATCTCTTTGATGATCGCCACTGGGACATCTGTTGGGAAAGTAATAAAATGTTCAATAAACATATGCTATTGGAGATTTTCTTTTAGGTTTTACCTTAACACAACCACTCTTGTATTCTTTACACAGTTCTAGACAATGTTTATAAAACCCACAACATTCTGATTTGAGAAAATTCATACTTTTTTTTTGTCCTAATTTTGTGCAGAGTTTTATTTAGTAGAAATACACCTAAAGTAGCTTTGCAGAGCTTAGCTAGCTTGTCTGCTAATGCCAATCGAAGATTTAGGACTCACATAAAAAGTTATTTCTTTATCAAAGAGACACAAGAACATTTCAGAACTGAAAGGAATTGAATTCAAGGTTGTGTTTTGCAATGTCTATGACATATGTAAGAGGTACCTCCCTGTTCCTGTTGTTTATCTGGTTGTTTACTGGATTTGTTTCGTTTATCAAATACAAACTCAACAGTTAGCTAAGTTGTGGTTATTGCTCTTTGTTGTCTTTGTTGTTTGACTTGTTGTCAGAGTTTTTCTATTTTAGTTGGTGAGCTGTTATAAAAGATTGACCATTGACTCTCATGCATTTTTGCCTCTCCCTGCTGAAATTTTGAAACATATACTATAAACATGTGAAGTGACTGGCTTAAAAATATAACAGAAGAACCGGGTTACCTAGATAAGGTTGTTGGGAGTTGCACAGTGCTGATGCAGCTTTGTCCTTGTGGAAAACATGATCTTGTTTCTCTTTGTCTTCATGTATCCTTCTCCTTCCATGACACTGCAATAGAGGTCCATGAGCTATTTAGGGACCATAATTAATCAGACCATTCTTATATATCTGCAGAACTCCAGTGCAGCTATTTACTGTGATATACACGGTTGTGAATTGAAGAGGATGAGGTTGAGGTCCCAGTTTGCAAAATGACTCCAACTGTTTGATATTGTTTGAATGATACAACATTGCAAATGTACCATATTAAGTTTACTGTTTACAAATACTGAAAACTAAATATATCTTCTGTTTACCTTAGTTACTTACATACCTTTTCAAACCACAATTCTTCCCTGCGAAGGGGTGATCTTGGCATATTTCAGGAGGCAAAGTTATTAATGCAATTTTTTAGTGAATGAGATTCTCTGGTCATAGATACAGAAGATAGATAGATAGATGATAGATAGATAGATAGATAGATAGATAGATAGATAGATAGATAGAATAGATAGATAGATAGATAGATAGATAGATAGATAGATAAGCCAATCAGGGACGCTACAAAACAAAGAAGAAAAAATAGCAGTACAAAGCTTTTTTATAAGTTGAGAGAAGTTTAATATGTCCTAAAGTACCAACCTTTGAGCTGCTTTGTTTTATATAACATAAAAATGTGTTTGCCCATGATATGTTGTGTATTTCACATGAGATGTGGCAGAGGCGAGCTGCGACAGGAGCCACTCTCCTAATAGGAAGTGTGGATTCTGAATCCCATGGTAATACTTTTAGAGTCACAGCATTGCCTCAAAGACTGTTGTGTTGGACTGCTTGTGGTACAGCAGCACTACTTCTGCTTTGAGATCAATAAAAATGCTTTTTACAATTAGATGCAGGCAGCACATACTGGGGCAAAGGTTTAGATATTGATCCTGACCAGCGGAGACTTTTCAATACCCCGCTATCAGAGAGCAAATTACAACAGTACAGTAATGGCACGAAATGGGATGGAAATAGTAGTAAGAACTCGGTAGTAGGGCGAGTAGAGACCCAGTAAGAAGATTGTCAGTATCAAAGAAACATGGCTGCTATTTTCATGAAAATAATAGGACGACTGGTCTGCATTCATCCTAACTGTTTTTTATCCACAAGAGAAATTACTTCATCACCTGTTGCTGAATTACATATGGTTTAAATGAAATACTGAAAGACATTTATGCCCTGTTCTCAAGCCATAGGCATTAGTGTGCACAGTGGTCAATGCAAGCTGCACCAATTATCTGGAGAGATGTGCAGACATGGATCGAGCACGGACACAGCACTGTGGCAGTTTCTGGGTTTGGATAAAATATGAATGAGCTCCAGTTTTGCATACAGTGAACTCATACCTTGACATAAAGAATTGTGAGTTTGTTCAGGCTGAAATACATTGTGTACATTGTTTGAAATGTCTGAAAGCATGGAGATCGATTTTACAACAGGAGAGACACCGTGGTCACGTGTCAGTCCTGGTTAATTGTGTAGCGAGGGTGCAGGGTGGAGGATAATTGACTCATTTTGTGGGTGTGAAAGCCCCCCGCCGCGGCACGGTGAAGATACGACACAGTGCTATAATCTCCTGTTTCTCCAGTCACAGAGGAGCTGGGATTCTGCCGTGTACCGCCGAAACCCCGCTGAGGACACACCACCAATTTGGGATGAACTGCTTTCAATTTCAGCCCCGGGTCTACAGCAGGATTACAAGTGTGAGACTGCTACAAAAAAAAAATTAAGCAGTTTATCTCTGACCTCACAGTAAGTGTTGAATACAGTCATTTTAAGAGTTTTGTAGAGTTTTATTATAAATGTGCTTAGCTTTCAAAACACAGAAATGTGGAGTACAGTAAGAATAAGAGTTTAACTGACAACAAACTGAGTAAGTCACAGTTACAGATTTAGAAAGCAAACAGACGTGTTATTTTACATCAGTTCACATTTTGATCACTTACATAATTCCTCACAATTCTTCATCACAATGAAAATAGAAGCACAACATTCAGAAGCCAGTGTCAGTGTGCTAAAAACACAAGTTACCTTCATGGGCTTTAGGGAACTAATGACTCTAATTTTATAAGTCGATGGAACACCAATCTAATTTTCACTTTGAAATATAATCTGTACATAAATAACTTCAGTAAAATCAGTATTGCACCAGTAGAGATTAAGCTATTCTTAAATAAACAATATGGGTAAAAACAATACAGAATTTAGTTGCCATTAGCTTTTTTGGAATAATAAAGTGATACTAATTTCTGTAAACTTTATATAAACTGTACCTACAACCACAGCTCAAACAGAGCTGATAAACTGGACAGTGCTTAAAGGAAGAGGAGAGAGTGCAAAGTGTCTTTAGTTTAACAGCAGTTTTTTTTTTTTTTTTTTCAGAAACAGTCAGAGGAATTTATGATGTCACATAATGTATGTAGGATACTACAAACTACAAACTAAAACTCTGTATTATTCCATTTACACAGCTCTTAGTGGGCTACTTTTTTCACAAAGTGCTGCATCTCTCACAGACTTTTTATTGGAGGACATAGGGCTGGGCAATATTGTGATAAAAATCGAATTGTGAGCTCATCTCTGTGACAATCAGCTTTTTTGGTGAAATCGTCATATTGTGACTTCCCTTTTCTTTATTTGATGCATCTGTCTGTTCAAATACAAAAACTATTTCTTCCAAACTATTACTTTTAGTCTCACAGTTGCCAATCCAAGTCTTTATAGCAACTTTGGGCTTCTCTTTTGAAATCTCTTTTGGACTGTGTTTTTAGTTCATAAAAGGAATGAATCTAAGCAAATTTTCAGGTTTGATTTATGAAAATATATCAATTCATAAGACTGAAACTTACATTTTTAGCAAGTTTTCATGCCTAAAAGCCACTATTACTGTCACTATTACAGTCAGAAAAACACATACAGCAACACACGATGTTCTTTAATCAATTCTTTTATTATTCTTTTATTAGAGGGGCTGAGTTTGCTTATTTCTCTCTGAAAATCTGGCAACCCTGGTCAGATTTTGACAGCTAGATTTAGCTACTGATAGTGAATTGTATTTACCTCAAAAACAATAGGAAAATTAACAATCTACAAGAATCGTGATAAAATCGAAATAGTGATCTGTCTTCCAGAAAATCGTGATGTTATTTTTTTTGCCATATCGCCCAGCCCTAGGAGGACACAAAGGTTAGTAAATCAAAACTAAAAAGGTTATTTACCCCAACTTTAAAGTGAAACACTGCAGGTGGAAAAGATTTTCAGTTATCAATATAAAACTTCTGCTCTAATTTACTCATATAAATGTGAGAAGAAAAAAAAAAGTATTTATACCTATGTGAACAAATTATTTTTGGGTGGAATGAGATTAGATCATTTTGTAGTATCCACAGGAGAGCCTAAATAATGAGCAAAGTGACCAAAAACCTAAACCAAACAAAACTTTTTGCCTGTAGTGTCTCACGTTAAACACATTCTGACTTCTGAAAGTTGTGAAAAGTGTTTCTAGAAGGCTTAATGTAAGTGAGAAAACATCTGCAGTCTGATGCAGTATGTTCCTTCAAACACAAACGCAGTTCTTCAGCTGCCTGCAGGCCTTCGTGTTTGAGCATCCTTATTATTCCTTCACCTTGCACAGCTTTCAAAGAGGTGTGATTACAATCAAGTCAAACAAAAAACTTTTTTGGCTGATAAAATGTGTATGATGTATACTCTTCAGTCATTTTTGTCAAGTTTAGTGCAAACTGAGCAAATCACTGCTTCTTTCCACTGTCAGATCCTTCTTTCACCTTCTCCTCATGCATTTCCAAAAGAAAGTTTTGTTTGAAATGTGTTTGTGGGAGGAGTTTAGGGTGAAAGCTTCACTTTAAGCTAACAAAAACAAGTCTGTTTAAGCACACTTATTTATTCATTAAGAATTAAGACTCTTTATTATATTATCAACTAGTCTCCACAGCATCTGTTTTAAATACATACTATAATTGTTTCTACTGTACGGCCACAGGTTTCGTTTGTCTGTAACATTTGTCTGCATCTTCTTTACTCTCAGACCTTCTTTCTCCCAGCCCCCATCTTGTCTCTCCATGCACTCTTCTAATTTGTCCGTCGCTTTTCTGAGCAGCATTCACACACCATCAGCCCATAATCAGCTGGCTGAGCAGGACCTGAGACGGAGCCCCCACAGCGAGCGGCCTATTCTTCAGGCAAGCCTCCGACTGACGCAGCCTGGAGCGCCATGACAAGAAGATGCTAAAGTCGTTACTCATCATCATCTCCCCGAATGATTTTTACGCCATGGAAACCTCTACCATCGCAAGTGAGTCAAGACCAGATCTGTGACAAACCAAATATCAAGAAATGTACACACTGTTTGAGAGGTAATGATAAGCATATGTTTTGTGACATTTTAATTGTGTGTGTGTGTAAGTGATCTAAAAAAAAAAAAAAAAAATCTAGTCTCAGGTAGTATAGCAAATTTACCAATTTTATAACTTCAGACCTAAGCCGTTAAATCCGGAAAATATTCCCACGTGGCTTCAACCAAAACACCTGTCTATAAGACTCTAAGAAAATAGTTTAATAGACACACAAAAAATCTAGAAACATGCTTATGATAGGCCAGTAACATGTTGGAGTTATACGTATTTGTGTGAGAAGGTGTTATTTAATACAAAGATTCCCAAACTTTTCAGACGGAAAATAACCATGTAACCGACTCGCCACCCCCACAGCCAAAAGAAATAGATGTCTGTCTGAAAATTATTAAATTGCACACATTTTAAATGGTAAATGTTCTTTATTTATATAGCGCCTCTCCATCTTTCAAGGCACTCAAAGCACTCCACCATTAGGGATCCATACAACCAGTAAAAATAAATAAGTATAAAAACATAAAATATAAAAAAAATCATAAAAGCAATTCAAAAAAGTTTAAAAACATTTCAAATAGTTAAAAACATTTCAGTCATATGCACAGACAAATAAACATGTTTTGAGCCTGGATTTAAACATCTTCAGGAAGACGCATAAAACTGAAATGATGATTCCATATGTTTAGTTCACGTTTACCCCTGACTCTGGGCACCAGCAGGAGGCCATTCCCTGAAGTCGTCCGAGATGGTTCATGCAGCACTAACATGTCAGAAATGTACTTTGGTGCTAGTCCATGAGACGTAAACACAAACAAAGCTACATTAAAATCTATTCTCTGAGCTACTGGAAGCCAGTGAGTATAGTATATTATTGTTTTATATGAACAAAATTCTGCCAAATATGCTTACAGTAAAAAAAAAAAAAAAAAGCTTCAACACCAAGTCAAAAGTGTAAAATTACACTTTTGACTACATCATGACCCCCAGAGATGTCCCGACCCCCATTTTAGAAAGCACTGGTTTAATGGTACCAAGAGGCTTCATGTGCCAACACAGTTGTGTAATCTCCACTGTAAAAATGACCTAAGAAGTATGAGAAAAAGTAGGCAGAGACAATGCTGCGAGACCACAACCAGTTTTGAATGTAAATAATGGATTATGCCGACACATCCTTAACAAAATGCAGATGAGCTATCATTGTACATTTTTCACCACGTACAAAACAAAATCCAGATGACAGTAAATACAATAATGACATAATCAGCATGATAGATTATGGAACCAACTGATAAAACCTGCTTACAGTGTGAAGAAAACGAAATAAATATACCTCTGTTTTTATTTACAGCAAATATACATAATACAAATGATTAAACATAAATGTTCTTGTTTAATCTAACAACTGACTGTAATTTAATAGGTTTAATTAAAGAGCTGTATACATTTCTGAGTGATTGTTTAGGCAAGTATGAATATAATTGTAATTCATCAGGCTACATTTAACTGCTGTCTCTGACCTATGAAAACATTGTGGTTCAAAACAGAATTAAAACAAAGTTGTGTTATTGTTGAACAAAATTCAAAAACTACTGCTGTGGTGAAACATTTCCTATAAAAGACAAATAAACATATAACATGTTTTTTTTTTTTTCCTCAAGTATATGTTTATTTTAACACATTTAGCCACATAACCTCATTTTACACGAGCACAAAGTTTCAGTAAACTTTTCACAGCTAAATTATTTTTTTATTGAAAGATTCTGAGTGCATCCAGCTTTAAGGGTCAATAAGAAACAACTTATTAGTTTTGCATTTAAATTATTACACAGACAAAGGCATGAAGCAGCTTTTTTCAAACTGAGCTAGTAAACAGAATCAGCGCAGGAAGAAGGAGAAAAGGAGTGGGTGAAAGGAGGGGGTGAAAGTGAAGAGGAGCAGAATGACTGGTGTGACCTCAGGTGTTTTTGATCAGAAACAATATCACCATTTCAACATTATTTGAGTTATTTATTTGATCAGAGTCTGTTTTCGTTCGAGCCTGACTCATGTAGCTCTTGTGATTAGCTTACAGAAATGTTTTTCAGCACCATCTTGTATTTGGGCTCAATTTCCTGCATCCCTGTGAATTAGTGTGCAGTCCCTCTGTGAAGCAGCCTTTCTCAGTTTGTTTGTGCGGATGTCATCTGGACTTTCTCGATCCCTGTCTCAAGGCCATATCATCGGAGTTATGAGAGCGTAATTAGAGAGTCCATGCATATTAAACAGCACCCTGCATCCACCAGAAAAAAGAAAAGGAGATGCGAATTTGCTTTGGGCCAAGATGCTTCTGCTCGTGTCCAGAAGGTCGCACATATTAACCACCAGATGATTAGAGGCTATAGAATCTGTTTCCTCTCGGGTTCATCATGTGTTACTGGAAATGAAGATTAAAAAGAAGACTTTGATTGAATATGTAAAGTGAAAGTGGTCAAAGTAGCAGGTTAGAGGTGTGACAGACAGCTGAGAGTCTTCAAAAGAGTCCGTCAGTCTATAACAGAGGTGGGTCCATCTGTGCAGTATTTTTCGGTCTCTGACTGATGATACACGGATGTGATGCACAGCTTTACAGTGTATCTGGCAGCCAATCAGAAAGCTTGTGGCCTTTTCTATGTTGTGCTATACACAGTACATGCTGCGTAAATATGCTCAGCCAAAATGTCATATGGTGATGTTGTTATGTGTTTGGTTTATCAATAAAGACTTTCAGGACAACTGATAAAACAGCTTAGAATGCAAAAGTTTGGCATATGATGTCTGCACTTGAGCTGTGTATGATAGTTTATGTTAAGTTATTATCAATCAATCATCAATCAATCAAGTTAGGAAAACGATCTAACATCATTTTCTCATTCAATCAATCAATCAATCAATCAATCAATCAATCCATCCATTTTTCTAGAACATTGTTGCTTCAAAGGCTCTTTCCTTTATGAAAAGATATATGAAAATACACTTGTAATACCTGTTTTTCTGAGAATCTATGTCAACAAACTCCACCAGATTTTTTTTTTTTTATTGATAGCTTTTTAATTATTTTTCCCTTAATTGGCTGTATATTCTTAGCCAGTTAATTGGTTCATCACGAACTCTCTTCACTCACGAACACTGCTCTGCGTGTCAATCAGCAATTGAGACTTGAGGTTTGCAGCAAAATGATGGTTTGTTTAGTAGTTCTTTTCACACAAAGAATGCATCAAAAACAGATTATACGGGATCTCTCTTCACCTCTTTGAAAACCAGATAAAACCTCCAATGTCAGTAGATGATGAAGTGAGTTGTAGTCATGAGGAATATGAGCTAAAGTCAGCCTAGAATTGAGTGCTCTTTCACACTTTGATGTTGATGTTGAAGTGCCCCTGTCTTCAATATTTATTGCATCCATGGACCTCTGAGCTGGGGGAACAGCCACCCAATCACACTGCAGTTATTAAGGCCAGGGACACTTGAGCGAGGGCACTTGTCATTTACATGGATCTGCTGTAGGTTCATAAAACATGTCGGTCCATTTACATCTTCAAAGCTGTATGCTCAGCCTTTTATATCTTTTCATCAGACATACAGCATAGATCTAAGACAAGACAGTTTTATTTACAGAGAACTACAGTATAGTGCAAAAAATACAAGAAATACAAACCATTTCAATTTTCAATCTTATTTTTAACTGGGATTTTTTTTTTTTACAAGATGTCAAAATGAGTGCTTGAGAAACGGAGAAAAGAATTAAGAACATGCTGCTGTGTTCACGAGTTTTGTGTTTTTGAACAAGCTGAAACACAGTTTTCAATTTCATAAAGGTACATTATTACAGTCCACTTTACTATTCAAAGTAATCTGACATAGAAATGATTATATTTGGAAATGTTCTCTAAAATCAAAGTACATGTGACTTCATTTGGATTGGTGTGTTATTGGTGAGTCTTTGGGAAAAAAATACTAATCTTAATTTTCCAATACGTCTGACAAGATTGTATTATTTGTTCAGGCCAATTCTATTATATAAATGTGTCTCTTCTCTTCACAAACTGCACTTTATTGACAGATGTTTTAACCTCACCATGGCACCAACAGTAAATTGGTTTCTATTAGCAACAGGTAGATAATAGCATTTAATAGTGTGTATAAATACAAGCTGTCTCTTCCTGTATGTAGTATGAGCCATATAATGATAGTACTATTACCTTTCCTTCCCTCCACTGGCTGTGCTCAAACAAGCTGCACACCATTTTCGACGCTGGGGTCCGATGGCCGCCTCTGAGCTCTGCAGGTCAGGAGTCATTATGGCGGCTGACTCACTGCTCACAAATGCAGCTCTCTGCTAAAACTGGACACAACCATTTTAACAGAATATATGAATGCACTGCCGTCACGGATCTATTTTAGCACATGTTCACGGCAAGAATGTCAACAAGGAGGTTACTCACAGGTATACTATAACAGTTTGTGAAATAGTGGCCAAATTGTAAAGTACAGATGCTTGGCTTGTCTACAAAAAAATATTCAGAGAGATAAAACATAATGGGCTTAGCATAGCAGTAGGCTCCCATCCGCTGGCAGCCTATTTTGTGCCACCTGAGCCTTTAAAAGGAGATCTCTTTACCTGCGCTTCCTCTTGGCCGCCTCTGACGTCACCTGATGCTTTAGGGACGGCAGCACAAGCACCAAACCCGCTGCAAACAATTGTCAAACAATGAAAATAGCTGCGGCACTAGTACTGTGAGTATTTTGTGTAATTTGCTAATTTTATTCCTTTGTCAAAATCAGTCCAACCTAATGTCTTTCCAGCTTTGGAACTATCAGTAACTCTCCACTCTGGAACACCTGCGGCTCGTGCTGCACGCTCGCAAGTGAAATCGTCTGGTCTCCCAAATTCCTCTGCTTGTTTCAGTATTATTTTATTGCTTCTTCATTTCTAGCGCATGGCGTCAAGAGCTATTTACGCACGGGTTAAATTGGAATAAATCACAGCCCACGTGGTGCTGTCATTAAGCATTTTATTTGGTAAGTAATTAGCTTTAAAAAACAATTAAATAAAATTTGGGTTTACTTATTAAATGCTCCTTTTTCTAGAGCGAGGCTTTCAAAGTACAGGCTTTGGTTGGGTTGCTGGTGGGGTTGGTGGTTGCTTCGTGCGCCGTGCATTCAGTTCGTACTACTCCTTGGCGAATTCATTCTTAAAATTTCCTCTAGGATTGGAAACTCGCGAGCCTCTCTTCCTATTCCTCTTTCTCCAGTTTCTCTCTCCACCCTATCTCTTGGAAATAATTGGCTGCATTTTAACAGATGCATTAAATAGAGAAATGGGAAATCACATTGACAATTTCACCAAAAAAGCAGATTGTCACAACAGTGAGCTCACGATTCGATTTTTATCACGAGATTGCCCAGGCCTAATTCTGCTCACACCTGACACAAATGGCAGTCACATTTTTATATCGTAAACAGCAACTTGGGGAAAAAAAAAATGATTTAGGCAGGCATTTGAAATCTTGTAATAATACCAATCAGCCACAACTAGCCTTGGGCAGACAAAGGTATATAAACCTGCAATTTTTGTGTCATGAGCCCCTCCAACCACCAATCGTGCATTCACACATCTGACCCGTACAGACAATGTGGATGAAGTGTTTTTCCTCTAGACGTCCCACTGTGGCACCTGGCTCCACTGCCCAGAGATCTCACATTATCAGATATTTATCAAACTCTGCTCTGAACAAACAGCTCCATCCACTCGTTCCACTTCAAACAGAAACTGTGCTTTTTCATTTCAAACCATCAAACAGTGGAATCAACTTCCGAACAGTCTGAAATTGTCTTTAGATCATAATCATTTCACGTGAAACTTAAAAAAGCACATCCTACAATCAAACGTGTCAACATGGGTAAGCTACAAAAAATGAAAAATAGTATTTTAACTGTAGAATGAACAACTATTTTTAGTAAGCATTTGTACTGAGTATTGTTGTTGTTTTAATGAAATGATCTTTTACACTGCTTGTGTATTTATGAAGTACAAGAGCTATGTATATGTTTTATATCGTGTGCTAACCTGCCCAGGGACTGCAGATGGAAATGGCAACAGATAAATCAGATGCAGTTCCTCTCTTCTTTAAGATGATTGAATTTTGTACATTGTAAAAATTATAAGGCAGTTTAACTTAAAAATGTTGTCTGATATCCTCTCTTCTCTCTCTCTTCTCTTTCTTTCTTAATCTCTCTCTCCCCCTTGCTCTTTTTTTGCCTCTCTGTCTCTGTCTCTCCTCTTCTTTCTTTCTCTCCTGTCTCTCTTCCTCTTTCTTTCTCTCTCTTTCTCCCTGGTCTACCATCTCTCGCTCCCCCTCTCCTGTCTCTCTCTCTTTCTCTCTGCCTCTCTTTATACCTTAAAAGTTTAGGTTGAAAATCTTTTACTCATATTGTCAAGTTATGTCAACTTAAAGATTTAAGTTAGTTTAACTTTTTGGCCTTTGGATTTTTTATGGTTCCTGACAAACCAACTAAACTAAACTTAAATGAAAATGACTTACAAGGGGAAGATTTTTCTACGATATCTGGATGACTAAAGTATGTAAGTAAGTAAGGTCAAATTACAAAGACAAATGTTGATATGATCTTTTTTTGATGAATTCCCCACTTCCAGATGAGCGTCAGAATGAATAAAGATTACACACTCGACAGCACGTTACTGCTTTACAATAATTGCACTTAAAAACTCGATTAATCACTGTTCACACTCTGGCTGCAGTTCATGGCATCAGAAGGGTGAGGCGAGCGCATTAGCATCTCGGGTGACTGTGAAGATAAATGGATATTTTTATTATTACCTACAGAGTTGTTGCAGGCTCTAAGTGATGAATCGCTGGATAAACCTTAACGTTGTGCATTCAGATCTGGCCGTAATTGGATAACTAATAGAAGTCATCACTCAACGACATTTCTGCTGCTCGGTCTTTAATAAACGTGGATTTCTTGATCTCCGCAGGTTGTCCGTGCTTTTATGTTACTCTATGTGGGTGTAGACTTCTGCTCATTAACACAGAAGAAGAATGTTTTGCACATAAGGCTAAAAATAATGCTTTGTGATTCAAATGTACATTAATCGAAACAAAGAGATATATTTTTGGCATCATTAGACTGGACAATGTAGCGTGAAATGGGGTACGAGCAAAGAGGACATTCAGCAAATTGTCAAAGTTGGCATGGAGCCTGCTGCTTCTGATAGCAACAGTTCTACTACATGTTGTGTTGTATCTTAGGTCTGGATCAGATGATTTTGGAAGCTGGAGTATAATTAAACCATTCTGCCACATTTCTTAATAAGGATTACTAAAAGTGCACTATACTTCACATCTGATTAGAATTGTGGACTTGCATGTCGTGACTGGGATTCATAGCTGGGGCCTGATTTATGTCGTTAGCTCATAGATTTAGCCACATCCTAGCACTTACAAATTCTTCAGCACGTGGTTAATATACAGTATGTGCATTTACTTTTTGCTGCAATTCCAGAACATTTCTAACATTCCTAAGAA
The DNA here is from genome assembly GCA_038363315.1 of Mugilogobius chulae. NCBI lineage: Eukaryota > Metazoa > Chordata > Actinopteri > Gobiiformes > Gobiidae > Mugilogobius > Mugilogobius chulae. Next base: position 679,418 of record JBBPFD010000274.1, on the reverse strand, counting down.
CATTTTTTTTTTACAAAACAGAAGTGGACCATCCAAGAGTCATTCAGAGCACTGCTTTTGGCTATTTATGAGAATTTAAATATAAATTCAGAGAGTGTACACAGTATGACACTTCATTTATCTTTTTTTTTTTTTTTAAGTTTACTAATAATTCACAAAACTCAAATACGTCAGGTCCAAGTTCAACTTGAACAGAACTCACGCTCATCCAAAAGTTTAAGTCGCACGTCAACTGAATATGAAAATGAAATAAAATAAATCTGCACACTGAACAGTCATTTATTTGAGTCAGACTTAAGTCAATATTTTGATGATTTCAGACTTGACTTCATCAAAATCAAAAAGACTTAGAACTCAATTTGGCTTTGAAGGAGACTTGGGACTATTTGGAATTGACTTGATTCTCCTGAAAAAGTGTAATTTTACATAAAAGTGGAACATGTTGCAAACATTTGCTATTTTAGCCCAAATATTTCAAAAGAATTGAAACTCAAGGCAGAGGACTTGGACTGACCAGGGACTTGCTTTGTTTGACTTTGGACTTGACTTAAAGTTGTCTTATTTTGACAAGAGACTGGTCTTGAGACTTTGTCAACAATAGTAGCCCTACCTCTGAGACTTTTAACTCACAAGTTTTAATCGTCAGGTTAGGAAGATTTGGAACAAACAACATTATGGCAGTTTTACCTCTGCATGAGCATCATATGGAAATGATCCTTTCATGCTTGAAGAAATGGTGATGCCGAAGGTTTTTTTTAGGAAAAAAATCTATTCATGATAAGAACACATTTTAATTTCTCAGACAGATGAGGATATTTCCATTTACTTGCTTAAAGTTGGGGTAACTTTTTTTTTGTTGTAAACTTTGTGTTTTCCACTAAAAAGAATATGACAAAAGCAGCATTTGTGAAAAAAAAAAAAATAAATAAACCAAAAAAAATGAGACCTTGGTGTACTATTTGAATAATAAAGAATTTGGTTCTAATCAGGAGCCAAAAGCAGTGTTCTAATTGCTTTACAATTTTACATTGTTGTTTGCAAAAAGAGGTTTTTAAGTACAAATTGCAACCTAAATGAAAATATATGATTTTTTTAACCATGTTGAAACATTTATGAGAAGAAGTTGTCAGATTAAAACCTGATTGCGTTTGCTGTGTGAAAATCATTACCCGCCCTTTTAACACCGACAACAAGCGAGTAATTGTTTGATTTAAGTTAGATTAGACACAGAACTTTTTCAAACACCTACAAAATGTCATGGGCTTATTCAATCACAAAGTCGTGATTGTGGATTTTCCTTTTTTAATATGTCTTTCAAGTGCATGACTCACCATTTATCAATTTATCAAGTTGTAGAAGTCATGATCAGCACCTGAAAAGCTTTACTTTATAAGTGGAAAAGAATGTAGGCAAAAGAAGTAGTTGTGGGTAACATTTCTCAGAGATATTAAATTTTTTGTTCATGTCCAAAAATATGTAAGACTTGACCTCGCTGTGAACCAAATGAAAGTGTAGCATTGCTGGTGGCCTGCATGTTATTTAAGCCTCTAATTGCTTCTTAGTCACTCTTGGACTTGAAATGTTTGAACTTGGAGAGCCAAAGAAGCACTCGAGAACTGGCAACAGACATGAAAAAGAAGGCAAACGGAAATAGGCTGTAACTTGTGGCACACTCATTACCATAAGGGCTTTGAACCAAACTCGCTGCTCATTTTAAACACGTTGACTCAGTGCCACTTTCTATTAACACCCTCAAATCAAAGGGCAGTGTCACCAATCAGCCAATAAGAAGGTGGAGGTGAGGAGTGCATAACTGAAACACATCGAATCAAAGAAAGAAATGTGTAGTTTCTTGGTAAGTCAAGCTCATTACTGTAAAAGGCGAGTGTAATGTCTTAGGCTCTGAAATGACAGTCCCCTTTGTTCAAGCGCTTTGTCAGCCTGCTGCTATAGGCGCGGCTAATGCATGGTAATTAAACGTGTTTGGCCTCAGGTTAGAAAATAGCCGCACTCGCTGCTACAAATTATGAATAATTTATTAGAAGATTAGAAAGGTGTCGTGAAGTCGGCGACCTCCCGCTCTTTCGCTTTTGCATGACAACAAGATCACTTTTGCATTTATTAGCATGTTTTGTTTATGGTTTGGTGGAGAGTTGCTAAGAATATTAGGTTTTTGTGCTAAGTTGTAGTAGAAGGTGTGCCAAGCATTCGATTAAAGGTGCCGTACCCTCTCTTAGAAAATCCAGACAGTATGGTCACTGTGTCCCTCATTCGAATTTCAGTGAGCGAGATTTATAGATTAGCAACATGCATCATCTCCCACATGAAAACCAACATGGCTGCTTACAAAAAAGAAAAAATACAAGGAAAAACATGGACAGAACAGAAAAGCATTTAGGATTTCTGCACAATTAGAGAGCAAAGAAAAAAAAAAACAATATTATTCTAAAGTGAGTGAAGTTAGATTTTTCGGTAGGCTATAAATGACAAACGACCAATCAGCTTCTTTGTGGTAGTGACCAGACCAACTCTTCGCATTTGCTGAAGTGTGGGCTCTAGATCCCAAGCAAGATGTACCCAATTTTTGCTTCCTTAAAAATATGAACAAAATGAAAAATGAAAAAATGCTTCGGAGGCGTCATTATGGCAGCCCGACTTGGGATTTCAACTTGCGCCATCGCGTCCCTGATTCCTCCAGAATCACTCGAGTTCTGCTTCTGAGCGACATCAAAACACTTTTACTCCTCCATCCTCGTCCCTCCGCCATTGCTGTTTTCCGCGGACAGATGCGTACAGTGAAAATACGAGCTAATAACGTGCGCCACTTCGCTCAGCTAGCTGCATATCACACTGCTCAATCAAATGCGCATGGGCGGATATGGAGCGAGCGGACGTTGCTGGTGCAGGGCGTGAGCATGTACGCCATCATGAAGGTAATGATTGGCAAGTGAGAACCAATAATACTCGGAGACCATCTCAAACTGATCACTCCATTGGACTTTTGAAAATCGTCCATACCACCAGACTGTGTGGACTCTTTTTAACATGAATGGACACATGAATAAGATATCTGTGCTGAGGGGTAAGTGATTTTAAGATATTATTGTAAAGGCCATTAAACAAGAAAAAATAAAAACAACTAAAAACAGTGGTAGCATGTTGTTCTAACTTAGCTTTGATACCAGATGCCCTTCCTGAGAAGGCCTTATATAATGGTTTTGGTATTGAATCTCAGCCACAGAAAGCTAAACATCGATTTCACAGCTTCAAGTTATCTTACACACTTAATCACAAAATATAATTGAATATACTATGTATTTTAATCTTCATTTCTTCATTTAATCTTCATTTCTCCATTTTATTAAAAACAAAATAACAAATAACAGGTTCTGTTATTTACTTGATTGACAGTTTGAAGCTTAAATCATGTTTTCTCAACACTTGATAAAGTTAAGCAAATAATTACAAGAGAGATAATTCACTTCTTACACAACTTTACAGGACAGTAAGATTACTGTTCAATGTATCCACATGTGTAATCACAAATTCATAAATTCAAACACCGAGGACCTCATGTATCACACCAGGTGCCCAACCAAAATATAAATAAAAACATGCCTGCTGTACACAAGCCAAACACCTCCTTCAAATCTATAGAACAGATTACATTACAGACACCACCCATTCAGGTTCTCCACATCACAGTTACAGTATCTTTAGTATGAACCATAAAAAAAACAAAATATCTTTTGTGTGACAGCTGGAGGCTTATGTCTGCACTCTGTCAGAAGAACAGTGACAGGAAAAGAAACACTCCTTCTCCAAAGCTGCTCCGCTGACATGAAGCCATTACAGTCGCATTAGTGTCAGCTCAGTGCAGCAGGCCATCCCAAAACAACCATCTTTGAACAAGAATATCCTACTGTTTCTGTGCACACTCTGCACGTGATTTTACAGTGACACCGAGGACCTCATGTATCAAACCAGGTGCTCATATACAAGTATAAAACCATGAACAGTTTGTGAGTGTTTTGACCTCAATTTGGTTTTGAAAGATGCACATACAACATCTTTCACAGAACCTTCTCAATATTTGTATTTATAGTGAGTGCGGGACAAATGTCACTTGTGAGTAGTCCTATAATATGCCAGATTTATCAAGCATTTGCTCATGTGCAAAACAGGTTAGGGGGAGCAAAACCTTGACAGAGATGACATTTTTCTCTGACACACGCTCTAAAGATGCAGCATTTGAGATGGTTCATATCTGCTTTGTTTTGTATGTTATTTGTGCATCTTCCAATATTAAAGTTTGTATAAAATGCTCATAAAGGGATTGATAAATCAGGCCCCTTAAATAGTTAAAATACTTGCTTAGAATCTTTGTGTTTACCACAGTGTTGATCAAAGATGATTGATTATCAGTATAGACTGAAGAAAAGCCAGCCAAGTGTGTCTAACCCCTTTTTGCAGATCTCTGTTCTGACCAATCACACTGTTCCTTAAGCTTCTGTGACATTTTTAATGTTACCTGTTGCTGTATGTGAATCCAATTCGATCTCACAAAAAAGTATATACTGTATATACCACGACAAACAGGACATGTCAAAAGCATATGATAGCACGATTTCGGTCTTGTTTGCAATACGTTGTAGCCCCAGTTAATTTCTATGATGGTTGGAAAGATGTGTTATTATTTATGAATAATAACGAAATCCTTATCCGAATCTTAACCTACCCCAAGCCCCAGTCCTAATCTTACCTATTTTAGTAACTTGAAGCCCATGCCTCAAGCAAAACTCATGTGTATTTATGCTATGAAACATTGAGTGATTACTACGCTTTTTCATATCGTGCAATATATACAGTAATGATGCGTGGATCGCCCCGTAACCCGGTTCGGGCGAGTCAGACAGTACAATTAAAAGAAGTTGGTCGGTTCAAACGCTCGTATGCTTTGGCTTCAAGTGACATGAACGTCAGTCCAATAAGTCTCATGTCAAGCACGTTCTGTTTAATAACACAACTTATGCGTTCTGAGCATCATTCATTTAGGCCACAACTAGCTATAAAACAGGAAGGAAAAAGGCAATCGGACAAGTAGATAAAAATGTGGCGTTCTTTGCAGATGGGGCAGCCACGTTATCCACTCAGTCATAAGCACATCTTACCTACACAAATGATGCTCCAGCCTGAACAACTTCATCATCGGAAACTACGAATGGAAAGAATATACAGCATAACATAGGTACGCAAAAAATATCTGAATCGTCTATCCCACTTTTTTCTTTTATCGCTTTTGTATTGTGTTAATGATCATGTGCTTGGACATTCATATTCTATCCGTTTGTAATGACAGTGCAGTCTGTTAAATAACCATTAGAGGGCGCAAAAAGTCAATTTGAGAATTTAGCAAAACAGAAAATAAATAAAAGAAAACAATATGGAGGCACCCATAAAAGTTATTGCACCGCATTGATGGAAAAGTTGGTGAGTGAATGTATTTGTATCTGCCATTGTTGTGTTATGTTCACTCAATCTGTTATTAACGTTTTGTCTTGGTCAAATGGCATAGTAATTAAAATTTAATTACAACAAGGCTAAAACTACTTGTTCCTATTTCTGAGGTGGTTACTTTAAAGAAAATAACTACCTCTACATCAAAATTTGGTTGATCTAACTAGTCCAAGTGTAAATTAGGCAAAACCAGGTGTTAAGAAGGAAGACAAGCGCCATAGAAGTTGCTAAGAAACTAAGAAATTACTCAAAACAAAGCCAAACTGAATACCAGAAGTTTGATATAGCACATTCAATGCAAACACTATATGTTCTAAAGACTGCAATATAATCTTATTGAGAAACATAATTAAAAATAGACATTAGAATATCAAACTATGTGTCACCATTGGATTTAGCGATTTTTACAATAGGAAAGATTTTTTGTGCCTAAATTGAATCTGCTGTGCTTCCTGCTGCTCGTCTGAAAATAAACGACAGATTTCCCCCAGACACAAGAGCGCAGTGACAAAGCAGATTTTAAACAGAAATGTGTTTTTGTGGGAAAATGTGTATCCCTCGCTGATCCCCTGTTGAGAAGAAAGACTCTTGAAACCATGCTCGCGGCCAAGCACAGTGTAGCTGCCCTAAGGATCCTAGCTGCTTTTTCTCCTCTTTGCTTTATGCTCAGCTCACTGGAGATAAGGCATGGGTTCACTCAAGACTGACAAAGGAGCAATTAACCTCTGGCATCAAGATTTCTGCTGCAAACTTCTTGTTGCTTGTTGGTTCAGTCAAGAGAAACAACAGAACCTAATAATAGCCAGCAGCTAAAGACTTCATTTACTGTATGAACTTGAACAAGTTTTAGTCAACAGGGAAAGCAATTATTATGAGCTGCAGTTGTGCTGTTGGAACTGCACTTCAGTCTCTTCAGTACTTTTGCATCAGCTTAGCTCTGTTACTTAAATGGGATAATGCATATTGTTAGCCTATGTTGTGTAGCTACCTCAGGGCATTAGCTTGAAATCCAGCCAACCTGCAGTAGTGACAACCTATAAATGAGATATGAAACCCTGAAACCAGCTCTTTATTATCATGTACTTTTATTGATACATTGCATTGCAAAAATATGTTAAGGTTTGGTTACTCTTTTTACTGAAAATAGCTGGGTGTTATATGTTATAGAAGCTCGGCCTTTTGATGTCTGTTAAAGAAGTCACAAGGAAAATCTATAGACAGTAAGACACAGTTATGAAAAACTAAATGTTAGTCACCTTGTGCCACCAGACCTTTGTCTTACTTAAATGACTGAACCTCTCTGAAGGCAATATTCCCTAAAGGGAAGCAATATGTTTAAGGTGGGGTAGCTGATTTTCACACTGCAAACACAATTTAGGTTTAAAAAATGACAACTTCCTTTCAGAAATCCTTCGACACATGGTTAATATTGACATATATTCATGTTTGGTTGCAGTTATGACATATAAACTTCTTTTTACAAACAACAAAGTGAAACTAGAGAGGACCACCCAAGCCTTTTGTCACTTCTGAGATATCGCCAACATCTGTAAGCTTTGATGCTTTGAAGATCATGTCTAGTTCCCACCCTTGCCAGTGGGGTCACGAAGATCCTCCCACTCTGGGTTTAAGGACCAGGCACACAGCGACTCAGGAACACTAGGACCAGAGACTGGGCCACACGGACTATGACTAGGACTCTGTTACTTTCAATTATGCATAATTGTACTTTAAGACAACTTTAAGGATTTCAATTTGTCTACAAGAATATAAACACAACATACTGTATGTGAAACCAGAAAAAATATTCTCCTTGTTATACCCCGCCATTTTAATAAACTGTTATTGTATTGTAACAAAAATATATTGCCACAATCCTCTATCTGAACTCTACAGCTTACAACAAGAAAAGTTAAGTCCAAGACAACTTTTCCATCCTTGATTAATGATGTTTAGCGTAGAGCATCTGTTGTTACCTTCTGTTAATTCAACAGGGAGCTTTTGTAGACAGGAAAAGGAAGCAGTTGTCAGGTCAGAGGTCACATGTATGCGGTACGACATTTAGTTGGTTGAGGTCGACCTGAAGTGTTTCCTTTCCACCGCCAACAACAGTCATTAACCTTCAGTTAGAGGCTGTCTGATTGCAAAGCCCATTGGAGCGTCAACTCATTTGCTTAATAAGAGGAGCTGCCTATCTGTAAAACGGGTGGTTGGGTAAAGAGTCAATCAGCAGAGAACAGACAGGCACACGGAAATATATACGAGACTCATTAGGAAAGAAAAACAACGTCTTAATCGTATTAATAGTTTAGCAATGAAATAATAATAACACAAAGCAAGCAAGACTATTCTTTAACATCAAAAGCAATTTCAAGAGTGACCCTTTTAGCCTGCATGCAGTCTTTGGTCACAGCACACATTAGTCATGAGCTGGATCTGCCTCTGACACCAGATGAATGGTCACAGCAGAGACTGGAGTGAGGCAGCTGAACGTTACAGAAATTCTCCATTCCACACACTCCATGGAGCTGGTCATAGCTCAGCCAGACCTGCCACATGGATCTGATCTGTCACTGAGCTTCTGATGGTTTATGAGCTCAACCATGACTTATAATGTAGGAGCAGAGGCACTTTACTCTGATACAGTCACACAGCATGGTACCTTGTGTCAGCTTCTCATTGTTATTCATCAGCCACAGAAAAACTAGAGACGATACACAAATCTCAAATATGATATTTTTTCATTATGAAGCTCACAGTATGATATTTATTACGATATTGCAATATTACAGAAGGCCCACAATATTGAGATTTCCCCTACAACAATAAGCATTAAAGTCAAATTTCCAGTCAATCATTTAGTGATTCCTTTTCTAAAGTGCAAATTCAGGGCTTCAGACTAAATTACTCTCAAACCATAGAGATGTTTTCTAGTTTCTTTGTTTATTTATTAAAATATTTTGAATTTTATGAATTTTTTCTGTAGTTGCATCAAATCTTGCCAGAGGTGGGACCAAGTCACTGTTTTGCAAGTCTCAATTAAGTATCAAGTCTTTCGCCCCCAAGTCCAAGATAAGTCCAAGTCCAAGTGAAAGATAGATAAGTCCAACTTAAATCCAAGTCAGAGTCCCTTAAGTCCTAGTCGAGTCCGTCCTTTGATTTTACTTTCAAACTACCAAATATATGTTAGAGTTCTATAATTTTATTGATTTTGATAAATTATCCTATTTAAAACTAATTTCTTAAGACATGTTTCAGTTTGTGAATGTAAAATTACACAACTTATTTTTTGTGAAGCATCAAGTTGTCTGAAGTCTTTGAGATTTAAGTCCAAGTCAAGTCTTGAGTAACTGACCATCAAGTCTTAGTCCATTTTAAGTCTCAACAGATTTTGTTTAGATGTAGTAAGAATTTATCAGCTGATCTTGACCCAGATTGTCTCATAATGCTGGAAATTGTATTCACATAAAGTGTTTTGCACAATAAACAGCAGTTACATACTGTTACGTACTATATGACCCATTTTCAGACAAGGTAGCCCAGTTTCGAGAATGTAAAAAAAGCTGCTCTGGTGTCTGTCCATATCGGGTATCAGCAGATATTCAAAACCAAATCTCGAAATCAGAGCTGGGCAAATGACTGTAAAAGTGTTGTACATTAAATAAGTTTTAGTCTTCTAAATGCATTTGTTCATCAAGCACAGATAATGAAAGTGCAATGAGCAATCAGTGGTGAAAGTGGCTGGAATTATAAGTGACGCCAAACTGGACCCAGACTTAGAAAAGGATTGACCTCTACCATCACATTTAATAGACTACATTAGACTTGGCAAGAACAGTCCAATAAAATGCAGTATAGAGTTGCAAATATCTCTGATCTGATCCGACATACACAAGAACTGCATATGGGTCACTAGTTTTAGGTTACATCAGGCAATGCCCTTGAATGACTTTGACCAAACTAAATATAGAAAATACAGACAGCGCAATGATTACTGGAGAGTGTAAGGAAGCCAGTGTGATAGATGTGGCCAACCAAAAAGGTGTCACGACGTCATGAGAAAGTACAGCAGTGACAGGGGAGTATGTGTCAGAGTCCTTATCATCTGTCTGCTTTGCTCTTCTCTTCTGAAGTCACAAACTATATTTAAATATTTACACGAGGAACTATGATTAAAGGGACATAGAGGGCTGTGGGGCGGGGGAGTAAATACAAAATGTACAACAAACTTTCTCAAACATGCAGTCTAGTGTCAGATCATTATCATCTCCAGCTGTGTCCCTGATTCCAAACATTTGTGATGCTAAAAATAACACCAATATAAGAAATGTACTTAATACTCAAACTTTTTAATGTTTGAGTATTAGTAATTTCATCTAGCTTTGAATATAATACAATAACTAAATAAAACAGTGTTGTGTATTCAATACTTGTTCAGCGCTGCTCCACTAAAAATACTGTCTCTTGTTTTGTTTACAATTGCCGAAGCCGCATATTTTGGATATAAAACAGTAAACATTGTGCTTTTAAAAATGACCTGCCAGTGTAAACATACTGTAGCTTATACAAACTCTAGATGAACCACAGAAAGACTGACAAGAATAAAGATCAATGTAAACCTGGTGATGGTAAATCAGTTTAGACATTTTCATTAGAATACAGTCTTTAGATTGTCTTCCCTTAGCTGCACATGGTTTAACAAAAGTGGCATACACATGTACTGAAAGTGTACATCTCATTGACCTGCAGTTGACTTCTTCAGAAGTGCCACGTGATGTAATGTGTCTGCTCAGCTGAATTTAAAATCTTTTTGATGCTGTCTTCCTTATTTGGAGCAGTAGGATGACAGCTCTGTCTGCGACCTAGACAGTCAGGTTATTGCTGGATCTCAGTTGTTTCTCTGTTCCAGCTTGTGCCCAAGACCGTAACATTGTCCCAAATATGTTTAAATTGTCTACTAGACACATCACAGTTGCATGTGACACAACTGAAGAAAGCAGAAAATGGCAGATGAGTAGCTGAACATTCTCAAAGTGTTGCTCTAAATTACCAATAAGCATAACCACCAAGCGAGTTGAAAAGTGACAGAAAAGTCTTGGACAGCAGAAAAAGCACACCAAGACAGCGGGATGTTTGTGCAGAAACTGGATGAGGAGGATCTGAGCGAGTGCAGGAGAAAAGACAATCTTTGGCAGGTCCAGCCAAGCAGGAAGTGCTGTGCACAGTTGAGCAGTGGAGATAAGCCACAAAGCAGATGTTTGCATATCAAGTGGCCACTCTGACTCACACCTCAGAGGCATGTATCGCAGACAGACTGACACATGTGCGTCCCAATGATGCAGCATTAGACTGTGTGAGAGTAAAGGAAATGTCTTTGAAGGGCCATGCTTTGGAGATACATTTACTGTACAGGAGCAGAGCCAGGACATCCATCATGTATTTCACACCAAAAAAGATGCTCCACAGGGCAGAACAGCAGCTCGCTCATTACAACTGAGGGAAAAGAGACAAGCATCAATAGAAGAGTATTGGGAATTTGCTTAATACTCCAAATAACAGCAAAACATAATGCTAATTGACATTTAATTAATAAACTAGTTGTTTTCAGTGCACAAAAGCTTTGTCACTTCTCAATAAGAGTTTTTGTTATTCTGTCTGGAGCAGCGGTGCTTCCAATCATGTTTTGTCCTTGTTCAATTTCACCAGTTGTCAACAAGATCTGGTGTCTCTGCCCTTGAAAAGGCAAGGTGCAATTTCCATAGACGAAATAGACACAAAAACCCAACAAACTATAAATGCATTTTGTGGTATAATGATAATGAAGAGCATAAATGTTGTAAAAAGATAATGTGTAGAGTGTTAATCTATATTTACTGAAACTTTTCTCCTCGCACAAACATAATTGGATTTCAAATGCAATTTGAACATGATCTATAGGGGAACTTAATGAAATAAGGGAATATTCAGATATAGGCAGTTAAGCAAACATGGAGACAGTGTGGCCAATTAGTGGACTGTCTGCAACAGAAAATGCCAGAACACAAGATAAGAGATTAACATTCGTGTTATTAAAGCCATAAGAGGCAGGAACATCAGATTGTTAAATGGTGAAGGCCTTCTATTAATTAAAGCCTCCAGCAACTGTTGAAAACTTTGTGTACAGTAGTTTGAGTCAGCAAAGTGTTACTTTTAAAAGTGCAACTTTGTTAGTCTGAGCCAACTGACAACTTGCACAGTTTGTATAGAAAAAGTTAAAGGGCTTTATAGAATAGATGCTGCTATGGTTTGGTTTTAGAACTCCTCAACATGATACTTGAACAATATCAAGTATCAGAGCTATAGCGATACCAGCAAAGACATCAAAACATCTATAAAGATTCATAGACGCAAAATCAGCTAAAATGTTCAGTTGCATGACACATACAGCCTAAATCAATTGAACAAGTTTATGGAAAAAATGCACAAAAAAGAGAAATTCAAGTGAAATTGAAAGCAAAAGGAACTCATTCATGACAATATTTTTTTTTTATGTTTTTCAAGCAGATACGTTGGGGGACATTTTTTTTTTAGAAATCTGATCATTTGGCGTTGTCACTTCACAGGTTGTAACTGTTCTCTGTATGTACAGCTTTTACTTTATTTGTGTGCTGTCCTTACTGGTAACATGTGAAAGAGAATGTTTGGTCACTGCATTCTCAATATCCTGTAGTTTGTTAGTTAAAAGTCAGCTAGAACACAGAAAGATTTTCAATCACAACACTGACTTCAAACTTGGGCTTGACCTAAATGTAACTGACAGACTCTGGGATATTACTAAAGGCTATAAAGGCTATAAAGGCTTCAAAGTCTTTCAAAACAAAATGAACTAGCTTGCTCATTAGCACGTATCAACTAATTTTATTGAGAACAACCCTAGAACAACTCTACAACTAATAAAAAGTTATGAATGACTTAATAAGATCTCATTACAAAGATAATTCTTTTTTACATTTCATATGATGTCAAATCTGAAAACAGGGATAGAAGATGTAAGGACTTAATTAAGCCATTTGCTCTGCCTGTGCCCTTGTGTAATGTGATGCTGTCTTTTCAAGTTCAAAAGATTTATTGAGGAGCTCTCCGTGTGCAACAGACTGACGTTATCTCACACTTTGATTTATTTCAACATCCACCTGCACAGGCGCTCGCTACAATTCCACAATGTGAGCGAACAAAAGACTGGACGGAGTAAATAAGCTACTTTGTATAAGGACTTTCTTTTAAAACTTTTCACTCTTTGTTACTGAAAAAACATTGATTTGTTTGCATGTATTTTGGCTCAGTTGTGGTCTGTCTTTGGCACAGAGAGACACAAACGTGAAAAGCTTTTAAACGTTGCCAAGGCAGCCAATGGGCCACAAAAAAGGTTACTCCTGACTGACAGAAACAATTAATGTTCGACGCAATGATCTCTGCAATTTTCAAGAGCAGATCCAACTTTATGTTAACGTGCAACTTTGACAAAACAAAGCATTGTGAAATGCAGTGCATAGACACTGCTCAAACAGAAAAAGAAAAGAAAAAGAAAGTGGAAACCTGGAATTTGTTCCTCACTGGGTTTGGGATTGCTGCATTTGGTCAGGTTTCAGAAATGCTACTGTTGCCGGATCATTTTGGCAATGTATTTTATTGCATAGCACGGGGCATTTGTTTATATGGTTAGGATTTGGCTAGTTGGCCAACATGATCCAACTTGTGTTCACGAATATTATAAAAAGCTTTTCAATAATTTTGCTGTTTTTTGTGCTACACAAGCTTGCGCTCCTTGCATGTGTCTGCCTGAGAAAAAAACAAAACTACGTTTTTGGAGAGCTGCTGAAGCGACGTAGCTGTTAACGGCTAAACTCGCAACATGTGAAAACAAGTTCTAACACTGGACTCAGACAGCACTTGATCCAGCTCTGGTCCTGTCTTGATGCAGTCCTCGCTCAGAGCACACAGTAAATTCAGTTTGGTGTCCTTCAGTGCTGCCACTGTTACTACCTTTGATCCTAACAAACATGCGGCTGTGCACTCTCACTTAAATTGATTATTTTTGAAGGAAAAAGGGCTGCGGAGGGCTCTGGAAGTCCATTAAATGCTCCCTCCAATGGAAAGAATCCGAAGCACCTCCGCACGGTGTGGTGGAGTGCCTTTCGTACTTTTAAAGAAACAGAAAGCCTGCGGTGACTGCACCAGAGCTGGACCGGAGCTAGACCAGATACAGTCTGGACCTAGAGTAATACTCTTTTTAACTGCTCTGTTAACTTGTATCCAAAAACATCTCCAACCTGCATTATAAATGTTTTTTGTTGTTTGTTTGTTTACAACATGGGCTTGGCTTGCGTTAAAAAGCACTAAAGAAATGGCAAAAAGGACATTCTGTTTTGGTGTTACTATGCAAGTATTTGGAGTTAAAGGTGCACTGCGTAAGTGGCAAAGTTTTTGAACAAGGGCGCCATCTTTGGCATTTTGTGGCACTGCGCACACCCTACTAACTTCAGCTAAAGACGTCTTTTACGGCTTAAAAGATTCTTTTGACACATCGTTATTTTCTGCTAAATGTTTTCTGAGCTAAGACAAAGTTATTTGTATGAAAAAGTAGATGCTGATGTTCTTTTTGACTGACTAATCGGTTTTTAAACTCCAAAAGTTACACAAGGAAAGATTATTGAGAGTTTGAGCAAAAGCTTGTTTTTTGCGTAAGAGAAATTGCAAACAAGCTCATTTCTCATAAACAAAATGCTGAATGTCATTTTATAACTCAACTAAAACATTAACCTTACCAAGGCTAACAGCTAAACCACTGAATCTGTGTCTAAATGTGCAATGTACTTTGATAGGCCTGTTTATACTTGAATGTCTTACCTTCGTCCTATTGATCTCCAGCACAGTTCTTCTTTCCCAAAAACACGAGTGCTGCTCGGCCTCATGCCGGTGCAGTAGTTTTGATTATTCTTTTATGTGTTGCAAGGTTCAGAAGCTAGGTGGCAGTATTGTCCACTTATTTTTTTTTTTTTATTAAACAATCTTTACAACTTTCGTCTGTTGTATAAAACCAAGAGTTTTTGCTAAATACATATAAATAATGACAATAATCCAGTGAAGGAGGGCTAGCGCGGGAGAATGCGAGCAGCGCCACTCACATTAATAAACCTGTCTGCGCTTACAGAGGAAACTTCGATAAGTTTACAAAACATCATGGCAAACATCCAGGCCTGTGCCAGTGGACGGTAATTTGATACAACGTAATATTGAGCTATTTAACTTACGCAATGCAAATTAAGTATGCAAAACTAGAATGGATGAAAATAAGTATTTTTGACATTGCTGACTGAAAGACTGCCACAATAAATGGCGCACCAAAATTAAGCTCTCTCGCACCCATGTGGGGCCATGGTTTGTTCTTACTGTATGTAGTGAACATTGTCTGTTCAGCCACATAGTGTAATCAAAACAAAAAATTGTCCAGTAAATTCTTGTGACAACTTTAGTTATTAAGAAAATGTCCACACAATTTACAATCCAAAATGCAATATATGGACAGGTAGGTTACATTTTATCATTAGTCGCCACAGAAATGCATTCTGTTTGTGGCAGCTTTCTCAGACGGCCATGTTGGAAGCAATAAATCAGCCTAGTATCTTTGCAGCGTGATGTAAATCTAGTATTGTTGATGTGAATTTGGCTTAGCACACTTGCACATAACTCTCCACAAACATGGCAGACCCTGGGGGATGTGCTGACACTATGTCTTCGCTAATCAGCTGCTGTCAGAAAGGTGCAGGCAAAACAGGGAATTTCATCCTATTACAAACAAACACAGATTCTACAAAGTGCCATCAATTGTCCATGCAAGGCTGACATTTCTGAAAGGTGTGAAATACAGTTTCCCTACAGCGGTTAGAACAATATATGTGATTAGTTTGTCACATAATTCTTGTGTGCATCAACCAAATAAGGTAGAAAATAATTAAATGGACACTTTTATTTAAATGAAAACACTTTGAAAAGAATTCACAATCTGATGGCAAACATCTTCAACCAGTGAGTTAGATACGTATAATCGGCCCACGTATCTTCACATTTGGGTGAAGTCAGAGAGCAAGCTAAACAAATACCAATACGTTACTTAAAGGCACTGTACGCAATCTTTACCATCTAGAAATCCAGTGTAGTGACGTAAGCCTTATGATTCTTTACCACAACGAGCTTCACAATTTTCTGAAGCCAGTCTGAGCTATGTTGGTACTTGGTATGCAGATATCAGCAGCTAGCAAAACAATAACAAGCACACTTTTGTGATAAAGTGTGATAAAGTGGGGTTTGATGCAGTTAGAGGTCCACGCCTCCAGGAGTCACTGGTATATAAGGAGGCAGTTTTCACTTCCTCTGCCTCTGGCCTTACACACCCTTGGCCCCTGTGTGGCTGTGTCCTCCATTTTCCCCAGGTACAGTGTCTGTTTTTGATATAGCATGGAGCTCATTTGCATTTTAATTGTAAGTGTTTTGCTCAATTTAGCCCAGCGATGTGGCAGTAGCTCTGGGCTGAGGCAAGTCAGAGTTGTTGGAGTCTCTGACCACGTCTGCGCCTGCAATAAGCCCTGCCATGTTTTCTCAGTATACAGTAGTTTAACTTCCTAGATGAGAGCTGAGGTGGAGCCAGTGGCGTTGTTGGACAATTTATAACTAATGAAAAGCTAATGTTAAAAAGAGGTGACAGAACCCTCGAAATGCCACAAAAATACTCTAAAGACAAAGCAAACTAACTAACTCTAAACTTAATGAAAGGATTTTCACATGTTTAAATGTGACTGAATTTTTCTTTCCTGAGGAAATTCATTATGAAGTGCATTTGCTGTAAAGAGAAAACATTATAGTTGATTGATGCGGCTCTGTGCTGAAGGCTGAAACACTCGTGGGGGGCCTATGCGCCTGACAACACCTCAAGAAAAAGACTGTTAGCTTACATCAACAAGGTTTTGTTCATATTTCACTTTGATTGTCGGACAATTATTCAACATTTACAAGTGAGGCACATGATGGTTTCCATTAGCATTGGGTGTAAAATGCCATACCTGATCTTAGAATAATTACATTTTGCTCACTTGCACTGTTTTTTACACCTTTCAGAAAAGCTAAACCTAAAAAAAGCTGGACATGCTAAAAAACAATAATAAGCACGATTCTTGAGTTTACGGAAACAAAATTTTAAATTATTGAAAGATCTGCTTACTACTATTAGATTACAATTTTAACCTGAAGATGGTTTGACAACGTATCTGTGCTGGTGTTTCTAAGTTTTCATTAGTATTCACTTTATTCTGCACTCTGCTCTTATCCAGTAGGCTGGTTGGTACAGAATGTTCAGTCTCTATGTGCATAAAT
This sequence comes from Mugilogobius chulae, assembly GCA_038363315.1. Classification (NCBI taxonomy): domain Eukaryota; kingdom Metazoa; phylum Chordata; class Actinopteri; order Gobiiformes; family Gobiidae; genus Mugilogobius; species Mugilogobius chulae. Next base: position 662,495 of record JBBPFD010000274.1, on the reverse strand, counting down.
TACAACCATTACTGAAGCCCAAGATGTGTCAGCTGTCAGAACTTTAAAGTTACACCATGTAGATTCCTGGAGGATAAAATCGCCCAAATGTTTTCATGGAAATAAAGCTAGAGCAGTAGTTAATAGAGTAGATATGGTGTTATGGTTCATAGTGAGAAAATACAAAACCAATGGAACAACATTTCCATGGAAACCAACACAAGCACACACACCTCTAACCTATGTAAGAGTGAATACTGAACACATACAAGCCTGCTGGAAGGACACGGGGTTTCACCATTATTTTAGTGCAACAAAAGATTAATACTCACAGTTCTTGCTAAGATACAATATTAATCATTTGTGTGTCAGTCCATTACACTAACCAAACCAACTAATCAACAACAAAGATTTTCCTCAAACCCTTACGTCCAGTTTCACTTCTCGTTCCTTTATGTTTGTACACAAAGCATGCAGCTCTAAATGTGTTGTAGGCCACTGCTGGAGATGTATGAACAGTCCTTGAGAGTCAACAACACAATCAACCTTGACGCCATCAGCCATGAGTCACTTACTGTTGACACAAGCAATCATAGTTAGCATGGTTTAAATGAGCAAACTGCAAAACTTTAAATTATTTAAGCAAAAAGATTCTCTGTGACAAAATGTCTTCTCAGTCAGTGAACTACACAAACCTCTTTAAACATTAGTACATTACATTAGTGGTGCACTTCATATTTTTCTAAAGTGGTTAATGGTCCTTATTTCTGCTTTAAATAGATCGATAAGCAAACATGATGATGCATTTATTTTTTGGAGAACATGCATCTTTTTGTTTTCTGAGTAGTTTCTATTTTATTATTATTATTATTATTTTTTTTTTGTACGTGCTCCATAAGCCTGCTATGCAATTAGTGTGTCTTCAAAGTGCATTTTCTTTTCTAGCATGTCTACAAGTATCACCAAAGAACAGAAGTGATCAATAACAGGACTATTCAGTTTGAGCAGGAATACAACACTGCCACAATAGTTTTAATCAAGACATGACTCAAAGAAGCACAACAATCTGGATAAAATATGCACTAAATGAAGTAATTACTAATTCTGGAAGCGTTCAAGTACCATCATAGGAAGCTTAAGTAGTAACAGTGCCAGATCCTAATTTAAATAATCCTGACATGATTTTCGTAAACTGCAGGATCTGTGCTTCCTAAACATTTTAACAAGTTGGTTTGCGCTAGCTTCTCCACAGCGCCCCCTCTCTCTCTCTCTCTTTCTGCCTACAAGCTGTAACCTAACACCAAGACCCGCCCCTCTCAGTCTGATTGGGTCAGATTCACGTGTTGTTGTTGTTGTTTTTTTAAGATTGAGAAGTTACAGTAATTTCAGCTTTTGCTGCCACCAACTGAAAACACTTTTTTTTAACCCAATAAAATAAAAAGAGAACACCAGACAAAGTGTTTGCAGTAGCGGGTGTTCCTTTGCCACAGAGAAAGAAGTTTTCACAAGCACAAAATTTGTTTTTCCCTGGTTACTTGGCACCCCAAAACTTGAAGGTCTAGAATCGCCCCCGATCTGAGCAAATGTTTTAGGCACCAACCAATGTAGGTCCAACACTATGGTGGACTCTATCTGACCCACTAGATCAGAGCTATTCAACTTTATTTTCCTCTGGGTCTGGTAGTTACACAAGACATCACTGTTTTTGACATGAACTGAATCTACAAACAAGAGAAGATATGTATTGTAATATTTTGAAAGTGAATTGAGGGCCGGATCATATCTTTGAAGGGCCAATTTAGCACTTAGCCTTTAGTTGAATAGGCCTGACTATAAAAAAGTTTATTAAAGTTTGCTGTAGTACAAATGTTGAGGAAGCAGCAGCCGGCTACAGTCAGCTAGTAATTCAAATACTATCACCTCTTAACGACCGTGATTTTATCCAACGGGAAAAAATGACCTTTACATTCGATTCCAGACTAAATTATTGCTTTGCGAGTTGTGCTGAAGCCAAGTCACAATGTCGTCTGAACGCTTTGATATCATTGGCACTTACAGGCAGCATTAGCAGCACAGACAGCCTCTCAGCAGCATTAGCTTGGACACAGGTGATGACCGCGCGGAACCAGACCAGACACTGTGCATGCCAAAAGAGAACCATTACATAATAGCGTACGGCCAGAGGAATCCCAATCAGAGCTTCATTAGTAACAGGCTAAAAGAGCACATTTTCATTTTAAAAAGTTGTGCCCTCGGAGAAAAAACATAACGTGGCTAATGTAGTGGTGAAAAGATAATAGAGTGGGTTTACATTTGTTAATTATCTGGAAATGCCCCTACAACGATTTGAACTTTTTCCCCTTCTGGGCACAAACGCTAATGTGCCTTCACCGCCCAAAAGTTTTCAAGTTTGAGTCATGAAGCACTGTGGTGTACAGTCTTTAAGTTATAGATATCAATAGATAATAAATAGAAAGGAAATTAACAATCCATCCATTCAGTATATATTAGCATCTTAACTCAAAACAAAAGTGTTAGCCTAATCTATACACAAGAACTTGAAAAAGCAAGCCAGGCAGAATAGCTGCTGTTTGCCTCATGTTGACTCTCCTGTATGTGTGCTATATACAGTCAGTCAGGAACATGCATTGGCAGAAAAGGAACATGCATTGTGTTATTTACACACTTGTCTTAGTGACTGCTACAATCAAAACCAGAAGAACAAAGTGAAATTCCTGCAGCAGCGATTAAGCATCAGTTTAGATGTCGTGACCTGTTCTGTGAACCCAAATGGATAATATTATGTCTACAATAAAAAATAGGTCTGCCTTTAAAGCATGTGCATTTAACCAGCATTATTGCACTATTCAGTATTGACTCTTTCTAAAAAGTGGAATAAAACCAAGATGACAAATCTAAATTCCAGTGGATCCAATGGAAACATTTGAAACTCCAGAGTTCAGGCAAAGTAAAGTGGAGAATCAAGGATGTACCTTCATACCACCACAAAAAAAACGAAAAATCAAGATTTTTGGGGAACAAAAACCACTCAAATGTGAGTAATAACAGATGCTGGTTTAAAATAGTTTATGATGACTGTTGATATTATTTTTCACCATTGTCATTTTTCAACCTCAAAAGGCAGTTCCCAGTTTTCAGAGAAAGTTTGTGAACCGATCAAACAATGATAAGATTCAACATCCTGCATCATAAGTTTGAATAGTTCTTTCAAAAACATAACTCTCCCATCAACATGTTTTCTTCCTCTTTTAATGCCAGAAGTAGTGCTCGCCTGGCTCCTGAAAAATCCAGAAATTCAGTTATCCCTCTGTCTGATCAGCACATTCATCTCTCAAGTTTCGCCAACAAAATTATAGTCAATCACACCAAAACTATTCATAATGAGAAAAAACAAAACAAAAAAAAACCCAAACACAACTGTAAAATTCTGCCGTGCATCAGAATTTGCTTGAGGACTGGCCAGAGGCATGCTGGCAGTTGTTTTGAAAGCCCTCCACTTGTAGACTTTTTCCAAACAGTGGAGTTGTTTATGTCAAATTGTGATCTTTTTTTTTAAGCCTTCACCATTCACAAAAACTGAATTATTTTTTATTTTTTTCAGACAGTTCTTTTGCTCTTACCAAGTCGCATTCAGTAACTATCTACTAATTTTAAGTGAACTAAAGAAGAAGCTGTCCTAACTTTAGCCATATTGGGCATTTTGTGAATCAAACTGGAAAAAAAATCTTCAATTTCAATTGTTTAGCTACTTTCAGTATTGTTTTACTTGTGTTAATTTTTGAATGTGAGAAGAGAAGTTTACAAGAGTTGATGAAGCTCTAAATGACAGACGACCAATGAGCTCCTTTCTTTAGGAACGTGAAAGTAAAGAAGTGTGTTGTTAAAATCGACACTTCCACCCCTGTTCATTAAAGCATTAGACTTCAGTGGTTAATCTCTAATAACGTGTTATGCTTTACTTTCCCTTCAGTCAGTAAAACATTCTAAAAACATGCATTTTAATAATTCTACGTATAAACATTTTTAGCTGAGGCTCAGTTTTTGTCATAAAAATTACACTATTCTCAGTTGAGCTCGCCAGCGTCTGTCACCTCTAGAGAAATCACCAAAAGGAAAGCAGACTTGTTTCTTCTCACAACAAATGCGCGGCGCAGCGATGGCTGGGGTGCTTCCTTCCTGACACCTGTCTCCAGGGCGCTGTACGGGGCTATAACACTTCCTCCTCTTTCCTCCTGCTTTAGTAATGAGATGCAGTTCAGGAAATGCTCAGTGCAGCACACAACAGACAGCTTTGTATACAGTGATTATCCAGAGCTTGGGGAAGTGCTCTCGGTTCTGACGATACTGCATTGATCGGTGTAATCACTGAAGGCTAATTATGCAGAGATGCACCGAATGAGCTCCTCTGGGGACCGGGCCATTGTGAAAGAAACGACAAGCATCACGGCTCCCCAGTGATACAGCCCTGCTACAGCACTTTAGTCTGCTAGAGTGAACAGGCACCACAAACTTAAGCAAATCCAACGCAATTAATGCGGCGTGTTTACGTTGCAACATTTCACTTTAATTAACACAAACTATCGATGTTAAACTAAAGCATAGCACGAAAAGTAATTATTGTTTGCCAAAGCAGTTGTATATGCGACATTTATTGCCTTGTATGTCCAAAGCAAAATTAATCACTAACACCAGCATAATAACACACAATAATGTTAAGCCAGGTAAATCTTCTTTAACAAGCTTTTACCTTGGGTAGCACTTATTTCGGAAAAAGGAGCTCAAGAGAGTTTAGATTATCTTCCATGTATTGCTGTATGCACTGAAATACAAGAGACAATTCTGTGACCACATCATTCACGTCAGAGCACACCTGGACTGCAGTTACCTCTACCTGCCTGTGTGAGTCCTGCAATGCTCCTGTCTAAACTCGTATTTTGCACCTACTTTACGTGGCCAAAATTACAAAAAAAATACGTACAAATTGGAATGTCCTAATATTGGTAATGTGATAATAATTCGCAATGAAAAATATACAGAGGTGGTGTTTTCCAAATGTTCACAGTTTTAAAGCAATACTGGTGCTTGCTTGACTAATACTAACAATCCCCATCATGTTTTCTCCTTCAAAATTGTATTTTTGTTTGATTTCGGCATGTTTAAGTCATGTATTTCTTTGAAGCATGAGGACATTATTTAAAAAATTAAGATTTTGAGTGGCACATGTCGGTTGTATGCACTTTAAGTAAAAGCATGTCCATAAAAATCTATTGTTTTGTTGAGGTGACATGTGGCTATGAAGAGGCGGGCTTATCATTTCAGCAGCTTTGAATGTTGTTAAGTTGCTTAGATCAATATTGTTTACAAAGAACACAATGATAATAATAATCTACTTGTGTCATATGGACCATGTTTTGAATTTATAAACAAAATCTAATCTAACTCACTTCTGCAACATATCAGGCAAGTGAATTTTTGGTTTCCTCTGTCATTTTTTTTTGCCGTCTAGATAAATAATAACGCAAAAAACAAATTTGTCCTTGAATAAAAATGCAAATTCCTTCACAGCTAAGAATACATTGTTAACTTGCAACTTCATTTTTATTTTTTATGTTTTTATGTGTGGTTAGCATACCATCAGTTTGAGGTAATAATAAATGTCAAGGCTGATAATAATTCTTCCACACTAAATGGTCATTTTTACTGTAAGGCATTGAAAGCACAAGGTCTTAGCCACAAAATGTATTCACGTGAAGAAGTGTAGCATTAGTGGTGAAGGATGCAGTGGCCCTGACAGAGCTCACACATGATGGACAGGTGAGTCTGTTTCACTCCAACTGTCACATGACCACATCAGCTCAGTGACACAGATCAGATTGGCTTAGCTCTTGTTCACACGCATCAGTCCGTGTCTGAAGTGTTTAAAGGGCACACTCTGGAGACAAACTAAACTTACAAGGTTACATTGAAAAACAAAGTAAACTCAAGTGCACGTCATATTTTTCTTTGTGTAGTTTAACCCTTTGAGAGATTCCAGAGAGATTTTTTTGTGTGTATTTATTTGTTTTGGGGTAAAGTTTCTAATTAAATGGTCCAAGTCATTCCAGGCTCCACTTCTCTCCAGATTCTTTCTGATAGGTTTCAGTAGCTTGGAAAAAATATACGATTGAACTCTGTACAAGTGGTTGTATAAAACACCAATATCAGTTTGGATGAAGTGTATTGTCTGTATTTACTGGACTGGATTTCAAATAAATAAGTAAATAAAAAAACTGCCGCCTAAAGAATTAACAATTCAAAACAATGCTTTTCTAAATGATTAGCTGTCACTGTTGGAGTTATAAAGTGGTTTTATTTATTTTATATATTTTTTTGTTTTAAATTGCCCAAGCCCATAGCACAAGCGTTGAGGTTTCTAGAACATATTTGGGACAAACCTAATGAACATTGGTGCAGTCAATTAAACAGCTAGTAATTAAATATTTGCTCAAAGTCGGTACAGTACTGTGCACATACAAAATTCCACTCCATAGACAAAGACCTGAGTAAACTTTGATGACAAAGAGTGAAACTTTCACTTTCACTTTTTAAGAATTAACAATGTGGAACTGTTCAACTTTGATATACAGTAATTGCCTGTAAACTGAACACTTGATGCACAGCAGATAGAACACAGACTAAACATTGTTTAGAGTTAAACAACATGACAATAAACCAGAGCCATCAGAAACAGATGCTATTTTTCTTGTTTTTTATTAATAATCTTTAAAGTATATTTGTTTTTTATGTCTTACTTTTAGATAGTGTTTTCCATCTCACAATCAGGTCGCGCTACTATTTCAGTCTAAAGTCATTGTGAGTCTTTTATGCACAACACATATGTACATTAGCATAGCCTGTAGGTTCTCTCAAATCTCTTAGTCACCCTTTTATCTCCCTGAAGATCTATCCCATACACCACTGCTCTTTCTCCAAATGAACATTCAAATTCACACCTCCAGCTTCCCACAGAGCCAAGGACGAGGCTCAGTAGTAAAATCACAGAAACAATAAGTCAGATGGCTGAGTGCACGCCAGCCTCTCGCGGGCGTACACGTTTGCACTTCTTAAATGAAAAGGCTCTCTGCAGGCTAATGTGATTTAGTCTGTGTTGGTGCGTTGGCTGCAGGTCTTCTGTGACTTCTCCTGATAGAGGGATTATTGTCAAATCCCATGGGTGTTTTTAGACGACTGCAGCCCTATGACAAGACTCTAAATAAAACAATAAGCCATGACGGATGATGATGATGTGACTGCTGGAATTCCAAAATACTGGAAATCTCAACAATGATTTTAGAAGTGAGGGAAATGAAATGCGTAGGATTTAAGGGAACCGGCACAGCCTGAGTGGAGGCCTGACTGGATCTAACTGAAATACTGTGATGCTCCAAAAGGAAGAAAGCAATAGTGCTATGACCTACTATGTTTTCTAAATTAGGCTAAATTCCAAAAAATGAACTACTTGATATTAAGCGAAAGTGAGTTTATTTGCGCTAACAATTCAAAGCAACAAATAAAAATATGCTTATTTATTTGAAGAAAGATAGAGAAAGAAAATAAAGAGAAAAAATTAAATAGCTATGTGGTTCTGAGCCAACACAACAATAATACATTTGTATAAATAAGAGCTGTGAGTGTGTGAATGTCATGCAAACCAAATGTAGTAGCACATACAACAAGACAGCTGAAAATAATCTCGCACTGATCTGTAAGTTAAAGGCGCTATGCCTGATTAAAAAAAAAAAAATAAAATACAAATCAGCTTTCCACAGCACTGATACATTGTCAAAGTATCTAATCAAGTGAAAACTACTTTGCAGTGTCCTGTTTGTCTATTAAACTCTCGCAAGTGCTTAAATTGTTAGCATTTGACTAATTGCTATAAGCATACCGACACAACAGACCTCATCTTGACTTCTACAAGTTTAGCATTAGGTATTGTAAGTGCACATAATATGTGGACAGCTGTAGCTTAGAATTGGATATTTTAGTTTGTTTACATTTTAAGATGACAAAAGTCAGGCATAGAGACTTACATAGCTGGTTTTATCTCAAGCACACTTAAAAATAATTTATCAGACATAAAATACTTTAAAAAACAACAACTGCCAAATCAACATAGCGGAGTTAATAATGGAATATTGATTGACTTAGGTTCAGAAGCAGAGCGACACCAACTATCTCACCAGCCAATCATGCCTTGCTTGCTTCTTTGACCACACCTCCAATTACCAGAAGCCTCTACTTATACCGTCCTGTCCCAACAACTCGTCTTGTCTTTGCTCTCTCGACCACACCCTCCCACCACATATCTCATCAGTCCTCCTTTTTTGTCCGCAGTCACTCAATCCATCTGTCATTCCATTCAATGACAATACATATCTTAAATCCATTCTTTTGTTGTGATGTGCTTGGTTAGGAAACAACCAGAAAGCTTCTTTTATATTCAAATTTTTTGTCCTTAACATAATTAGGCATTTGCTTTTACACAAACACAGAGTTGCTTTACGACCAAAACAACAGCCTAATGTATTCCTACACACACTTTTGACTTTTGGCCAGCACCGTGACTGTTAATTTACTGTTAGCGGTGGAAAAAATGCAATTCCCCCTAATAGAAAAGTGCCCAGAAGGATGTGCACAGTAAATCACAGTTCTATAGGTTAATGTGTATCAGCAGTATATGCAGTCTGAAGAACCTTGAGAGATATTGAGTTGCGTGCATTGCTGAGGTTGCAGGGGTCGAGCGCAGTGCACCCCACAGTGGAGCGGCTGTTACGACTGAAACACACTCACAGTCCACAGCAGAAGAAATGCACTGCTGGCAAAAGGCTGCTGACGTTGATAAATGTTGTCCTCTGACTGTTAGGTAATATTCTGTGATGAGCTGCAGCCTGCTCTCCTGCTCCACAAGGTTGTGAGAGAAGGAAGGTAAAAGTGATGACGTAGAGGTGTGAGAGCCAGCCGAGCAAGGCCATCGTAACAAGAACAAGGGGAGAAAGAGTGGAGTTTCACTTCAGAACAGGCTGGGAAAACATGGAGAATGTGTTCAGGTTGTGCTTTGTGAACATAAATGGATTTTATTTGACTGCACCAGTTCAGATGTGTCTTTTAGGTGTGTGCCAATCATTTAATTAGATTTGGGATTTATAATTTCTATTAATCACCTTGGGAGTTTCAAAATGTTCATACCTGCTTGCCAATGAAGCTAAGGAAGACAGTTAGTAGTTGGATGGGAGTCAATTGGAGCACCAGGTGCCACAGTGGGGAGGCGAGAGGAACTGCTACTGTGCGTTTAGGCAAGACTAGGGACAAGTTTATCAGTTAATCACAACTAACTGATTAATGAAACAATCGACAACTAATAATTGTTAAGCCGTTTTTACATAGGTTCAAAACAAGAAAAAACTTTTGATTGAACAGCAATGATGGGAACTCTCTGTACATTTAGTGTTTTTGATGTAAACACTAGCTTAACCTGAAAATCTACAACTCCAAATGTTGTAATTGCATGATATTTGTGTTCTAAATAACTAACTAATTGATTAAAAGAATAATCGCATAACAGTCTCAAGTAAAACACACATTCTTTGACTCTGAGGTGCTTAAATGAGACCATGACACAGATTTGCAGCCATGTTTCCTCAGTCTGTCTTTGAGCAGCTGTGGCTACTGTAAACGGTTAACAGCACCAAGTGTGGAGTGAATGGATAATGCAGTGTAAAGCCCTTTGAGTATCATGAATGGAACTTTACAAGTCCAATGATTAATTTGAACCGAGACTGTGGAGGAATACATTTGAATATTTTTGTGTATAATGGAACTGATTAAAATCTTCATTAAATTAATCTTGAAACCCAGTTTTATTTTAGTTGAATTAAATAAAATGTACTTGAGCAAATGTGAGCAATCATTGAAAACTTCTGATATATTTTCTGTCATTTTGCCAGCCTGTGATTGCATCTTGAGCACATGCTGAGTTAATAGTTCCACACAAATACATTCACTTTTAAAGTAATGTTTTCTTAGAAGCATGAGAGAAGATGTGCCAAGAAGGTGAGCCAAAGTACACTTAGATCAACACTATGCTGTCACTCTAAACACACCTTGTGTAAAATTAAATAAAGGACTCATTTATCAAACATTTGCTCACATGCAAAAACAGTTAATGGCTCAAAAACTGAGCTGACACTAGATTCATTCTTTTTGTCTATAGGCAAAAGTCACAGGTGACTTGAATTTATTCCTGTGACCTCGGGGGAACCCCCTGGACAGTGGCCAACTCATCACAGGGTTCACACATAGAAACAGACAGACAATTCATTCATTCATTCACTCAGGGAATTTTACAGAGATGCCAGCTGACCTATACATGCATGTTTTTGTAACCTGCATTTAACCTGGTTTTAACCTGGATTAACCCCTTTAATCTGCTTTTTGGAGATAATCACTCTGATACAGTGCACTCCACACTATATATGCACATTTTTAAGTGGAACATATCTGCTTGGTGCAATATGTTATTTGTGCATTTTTCCAATAATAAAATGCAAAATGTGCAAAATGTTTCAAAACACACATGCATTGCTTTCAATGTGTACCTGCCTACCTAATTTAGCACCTGGACTGATTTACCAATATTTCCAAACTGATCAAGCCTGACAAATGCAGGAGCTAATCTTGTGGCTATATTACATATAGTCACATTTCACTTTAGCTCCTCTAAAATAATAATTTCAAAGTAACTTATGTAATTTACTAGCTACACTGTAGTTCACAACTTATTAAATATTGTTTTAATACCAAACAACTCCAAAGTGTATACGCTCTAATCTGAGAGATATTAAGTAGCAAAATCTTCTTATCTCCTGCAGATGTATGAGCTGAAGGCGATGTTTACAGGATGACAAATTATTTGCGCATGAAAAATGATCCCCGCATTAACCACTACTTTGTCTGCTTTTCCCGATCCAGTCAAGTCAAAATTACCTGTCCTGCACCTCCCGAGGTAGAGTCCATTCATCATCTTAATGCATGAGGTAAGAGATGGTCAGGCATGGAGGCTCAGCGGTAAAACCATAATGGCATCAATCACCACAATGAAGACTGCAGATTCAAATGCAGAGGAGATGGAGACAGCGTTTAGACTGCTCATGGTTCCTGGCGTCATTATTTAACTCGGAGATTCAAGGGTGGCTGTGGAGGTGAAAAGAAGCTTTAATCAATGGCATGCACGTGTGACAAATTCAATAACGCCATGGAAGAACAAGAAGTGCATCTGATTAAGACTATATCTGTGAGCTGCACCCTACTTGACCTATAGCGTTCACTCCACTTGGGTAGAGATTTAATTAATGTACAAGTCAGCTAACATACAAAGAGGTGGGCTGACAGGGTTAGCCATCATGCAGCCAATTTTCAGCAATATGCTAGTTATCCTTGTAGAAGAAAGAAAGGTATATACCCCATAATCAAGTACAGTGGACAGTGAGGTTAATGGTACTCCGTTAAGGGTCATAGCCATAGTAACAGAGCATTACTTTGTTCAATACGGCTATAGAACAAAGACTGTTCCCAAAAGTGCAGGTAGTAAGTATTACATTAGAAGTAGCCTAATAGAGCTTGAATTTGTAGAGTGACAGTAGAACTTTTAGGTAGCCCAATATTAGAGATTTTTGAGTCACAAGCAGGGGGTGGGCTGAAGCTGTTGAATCACATTTATACTTGCAATCGTAACCAAACTGACTAATTTTTAGTATTATCTACTTAATAAAAAGTAGAAATATTGTTTAAATTACTAAAAATATATATAACACCGAAGCAGGGAAGATGCAACAGCCTAGAAATATCACTAAAATCGATTCATGTATTTTCCCCTCTAAAGCTAACTTTCTGCACGAAAGGTACAGTAAATAATGGGCTAGGTTTTAAAATATTGGTCCTTCTGTGCTATATTCAAATATGACAATTGGGCTGTATGAAGACTATATAAAGCCTAATATAAACATTAACTGTAAATCCAGATTTACATTGTAACACATTACAATATGTTGCAATATTTATATGGTACATACTGTCATTCCATTTTCATAGGCTTAGTATCCTATCTGGTCTATGTGGCTCCTCTCGTCACCACTAGGCTGCAGTGTATTCTGGGACTTGTAGTTCAAATGATTGCATACTTTTATCAAGGGCCACTATCACTAATACTCAGAGGTCACATGAAATCATCTAGGAGGTCGCATTTGGCCCCCAGCCCATGGTTTGGTTCTGGTTTAGGGTCACCAGATGCCTTGAGCTTTCTATAAAATATTATGAAACAAAAAACAGTCTGCTAATGCATCAGAACTCAATTTCAATTCCACTCTGTTGGCCAAATAGTATTCCAACCCAGTTGAATGTTGGTGATTATGCTGAACACAAACCTCTGGCTTTCATATGAGTTTTTTAAGTGTAACAATTGCACTGGCTTGTTCTCTGCCTATTTCTCTTAACAGTGAAAAAAATCAATGGGCTTTGCCTGGGGCACAGACCTTTCCACTAAAAGCTATTGTTCTAAGAAGCGGCAGAGGTGTGTTACCCTGTTTCTGCATCCCACGCGACCTGCTGGCTTTGGTTAAAAGCAAAACAAGTTCATTTCACTTAGTGTTGTCACATACATGCATTTGTACTAAGCACCCAAGAGTAAAGAGAGAAAAGTGTCCCAAACCTCAGGGAATAAAAGAGTAGTGTTTTGGCACAATAAACACTGCAGTGATAAGCGCACCTGAACAGCTGCTCAGAGCCCCGGAAGTCACAGGCAGGCTAATATAAACCAGTCAAGCAGACCAGACTGCAGGAGATGATGCCTCTGTTGTTTAGATGCTGTGCTGCTGAGTCATGCCACTACCAAAAAACACGAAGAGAGAAAAGGTGGGATTCAAAATGAGCAGATGGTTCTCAGAAAATGAACGATGCTTCAAATCAGGAAGGAGAGGCCAATCACACAAATCTCCAAAGAATCAGGTTGAAAGTAGCAACAGTTAAGCTAAAAGTACTCATGGTTGTGAAGAGGTATTCAACAAAACACCACTACAATAAACAACTTACATACTGGGGGAAAGGAAATAATTAATCAGCTGTTAATTTAGTTATTTCCAGCACTTTCTAAAGAGTAATTATTTGTTTTAAGATGTATTTATTTTATTGCATTTTAAACAGCTCTCAGAAGGCCTGACAGAATGTGTTAGAGTCAGACGAAACTAAAATTAAGCTGTTTAGCATCAACTGAGGAGAGAGAAGACGGTTAATGGTAAATTGTGGAAGGGAAACATGGGGATGTTTCTCTTCCAAAGGAACAGGCAGACATCAACCGTATTGAAGGCAACATGAACAGTGCAATGTGCTGCAGCATTTTGGGTGACAACCTCATGCCATCAGTGAGCCCATCCAAAGCACACAGTCAAAGCAACAAAGGAATGGTTTAGGAAGAAGCACATTAAGTGGCCTAGTCAGACTTCTGAATCTGTTAAAAAAATAATCAATGGAGTAAACTAAAGATCTCCAGGAGACAAACTTGACACAGGATTTAGAAAGAATCTGCAAGAAGGAGTGATCAAATATTCCAAAAAGAATGAGTACAAACATAAATTTAAGCTCTCATTTTTGTCTAGTGAAATTTTACAGTGTTGCCAATTGACATATGCAAGAAAGGAAGTCTAAGTACGCAGAGCAAACCCACGATAACATGGAAAGAACATGTAAACGGTCTATCCTGGGAACCCACAATGTCCATAAACAAGTTAGACTAAAGTAACTGCTAGTGGTGGTTATCCAAGAAAGCACTAAAACCCTATCTTACTTTAGTGGTCAAATACTTAAATACAAAACACACAAAATGTTAAACTTTTACTGATGTTTATGTTTGGATGTTTTGTTCTAACTGTAGGAAATACACAATAAAATAATAGACCTCTCACTCTTTTGAAAGTAATGGAAATCACAAGATTAACTAGGGATCTCATATGTCTTCCCTCCACCGTACAAGGGCGTCTCAAAAAGAACCGGTGTGCACATGTAACATACTCTGCACTCTCTGTGGTCATTTTCATTAGCCATTTCAATAAGCCTGTGTCATTGTTGGCTGCAGAGGTTTGCAGACCCAGCTGGTCACTCACAGGGGAGAGAATTAAGGTCTAAAAATGGAAGCAATTTTCCTCCAAGATTAGCCCGTGAGAAAAGGAAAATGACTATGAAGCTGTGGTTGACAAATTTGACTCTTATTCTGCTTGTTCTTCTTTATATCATTTTGCAATAGTTTCCTTGTAGTTTTATATCATCGTGAAGCAATGGCCTCTATAAACAACTGTGATAAAAATGATTGGAATTCATAACTATCATCAAATTTATACAACTGCACTTCATTCAAAAGGTTATGTTCCATCTTCGCCAGCTCATTTATGGACACCTCTATTGTTTACATGAGGGAGCCATCTGCTGGACAAAATGTGCATTGGCTAAAGACACATTAAAAAACAAGAAAGCAGATTCAATTCTTTTCCTGGAGAATGACACAGAAATACATCACAGGTGTTGGACTTACAACCAGTAGCAATAACACTACTTTGTGCGATTGTCTTTGCTCGTCCTGGCCATCACTTTCATTCGATACCACGGATAACTGGTTTTATGTCTTTTATCTTGCGCCAAAGCCCCTGGCCTGGCTCTTAGTGTTCTCTATAAAACTTCAGTGAAGGATTGACAGTTCTTAGAAGTCGACATGACAGCTAACAACTGTATGAAGGTCAGTGTAATGAGACTGCGCTGCTGTAACACTGTGTAACTCACACTGTCCAGGTAATGGTTTGTGGCACATCATTTGTCACGGTTAAACCGCCAAAATCCAGTCAACTTGACATTTTATACAGTGCAGAGCAAAGGTTTCTGGACTATGACGACAGCTGAGTATATTCCAAATCTTGAAGCATGTTATGTTCACTAATTTAGGAGAAATTGGTTGACGCACGCCCAGGAAAAATTTCAACACAGGTTTTACATTACATTGGGCATAACTGATAAAACACAACTACTGATTATTAGGCCTATAAAAAGTGTCAACTAAGTTAACAATTGTTTAAATGTTTATTTAGTATACGCAGGATTAATAAACATCTCATGTGCTGATAGAAGAGGTTTTATGAAGAAGACAAATTAGCGAATATTCCAAAAATTATAAAAAAAAACTATATTATTATTTATGTTATTTATGTTTTTTCCAAAATGATGTTCTCAAGACATCTTTTAAGCTTCAAATCTAGTAAACAATCTCATTTTGGCCTCTTGTCATCTATGCAACGCAATTTAAGCAAGTAATCAATTATTCAAAATGAATTATACACATTTAAAACATATACTATGTTACGACACCTAAGCCACTAAGTGTCATCAAATACTCAGACTTCACATAATATATTAATGCCTTGATTTTAATATTTGTAATAAAAGTTGGGTTTATTTGATGTGATGCATCACTGTGCGTCTTAATTTAAATAAACTTCAAAGAGCACGTTATTGCTTCACCAAACTCTTAACAAAAGCCAGTTCATTCCACGTGCTGCTGCTCTGCTTGTCCCCTCTGGCTCATCTCCACTACATTATTTCCTCCTTTTCGGATTGGGCTCTTGCCATATTGGGGATGTGTTTGGAAAAATAAGCATTTCTTCAAGGTGATGATGACCCTCGCTGTGAAAAGAAGAGGAGCCTCTGAAATCCTATTATCGGGAAAAGAAGCAGGCTCATTGTGTTACTTCAGCAGCTCTGGCCAATCTGCAGCAATGCAACACTTTCCTGTGATTGCTCCTACATTAATTCTGTCACGCACTCACCTGTGGACTTGCATTGGAGAACTTTCTGACACAATTATAAATCTTAAAAGTGCGTGGTCAAAGACATTGTGTTTCCTTTCCTGAGCAGGGTAAGGCACATTTTGTAAGGCACATTTTGGAATTTTGCAATTATTTTTGAGATGCCATTAAAAGTGGGCAATTAACAGTATCATATATCACCAGCCACCAGGCAGCTAACAGCACCCTCCACCCTACCTTCATTATTTTTCATTTGAAAACTTTAGTTGGATGTTATGTCTTAAATTTTACTTATACGACATTATTACCAACAGATATTTTCCCTCTAGAGCAGGTTTCTGTTAAACCAATAACTCAAGGAGAAACGTTGTATCTTATATATGAATTAATTAGCTCTACAAAAAGAGCTGATTAATAAGAGTAAGATTACATTTCTATCTTTGTGATGTGTTACATAAACATTTGCCTAATAAACAAAACAAAATCAATACGTTTAAAAGTCATGACCACATTTTTGTTGGACTAACGGAACATTGTGTAACTATTATAAGATACAATCATTTTAAACAAAATTGCCTACCGCTTAAAGGGGTTTCCAAAAGTATTGATTTGGCGATATATCGCAATACCCATCCCGCAATACTCGTATCGATACTAAACTTCTGGTATCACATTTTGATTACGTCATTCATATTAAAGAGGATGCTTTGTATCCTTGATTTCAACTGAATTCAATGTCAATAGTGGTTCAAAATGTGCATATTCGGCCAGGACAGTAGAGGGCAGCACTGTGTCTTTCAGAGGACAATCTAATGTTAACCCTTGGTACACAAATTATTTCATAACATTTTGTTCTATATATAATATATAATCGTTTGTGTCAGTATCGGGATTAATCGGGATTAATCGAATTGTGAGGTGTATATCGTGATACGAATCGAATCACCAGATTCATGGCAATTCACACCCCTACCGCTTAATACCAACGTGCTCATTACAAACAACACTTTCTACACATTTTCACAGGCAGACTTAACATCTGTAGTACAAGTCTCAAATGATCCAAAAGAGGCCAAAACATAAACACGCAGACATGCCATTAGAGAGGGCAGAATGTTGTCCGTTTAGTTTTGCAAATACGCTAAATTTTAGTAACCTACACTTAAACATTCAAAAGTATACAGTGATGTTTTAGCACCTAGCTATATGATTTATTTTCATTTTTTAAATTGTCTGATAATACAAACTCAACTAATACTTGAGCAAATACCTATGGGTTTTATTCATTTTTTTTTTCAATAACATATCGTTTTTATTGATTAGAAATAATTTGACTAACAATCTAAGTTTAAACTATTAAAGGAAACATGACTGTTTTTTCCATGTATTTACTAAGAAACTATAACAGATGGAGAGCAATAATTTACATGTTTGTTCATTGTAAAACACAAAATTGCGAAACAAAGACACGACTTAGAAACATAAACTTCCTGTTCAAAATGTCAGAAATGATAATCCCCTTATGCTTGTTAACTGTAATCAACGTAATCAATGCAAACACAACTTTGAGTAAACTAATGGTGAAGTAATGCTATGATAACATGGTCCCTGTTAATGTAACTTTAATTTTACAAACTTTAGTAATTTGTGCTGAAATGGGAGTTGATCTTGGCAGTAGTAACATCAATGACTAAACTTAGTACTGTGTAAGTCTCTTGTTCTACATCACGTACAAGCTGTACTTTCACCTGGCCCACCTCGTCCGTGAACTGGATGAGAAAATAGTCCCCTCTGTAGTTGTAATCAGTGTGACCTGATGGATCTGCTTTCAGGCAAACTGCAGAACTGGCATACCACAGAGGGATCTTAAACTCATCTAGGAGAGTGAGCGTCAGGAAGCAGCAATCCTGTAAAACACATACAAACGCAGATGTAACACAATTACACAAATCATTATATGCTGCTGTTGTAATCCTATTAGTCATTTCACAAGGCAGGAGCAACTTGCACACCCTTAAGCTGTTTTTCTTTCTGTCTAGCAAGACTTGGAGCAGTGGCGCGTGAAGTGGCATACCTGCACAGCTCCTTGCAGGGCCTCACACCTCCAGGGGAAGGAGATGCTGCCAGACAGAGGACTATGCTCAAACAACTTGTTCCTGTTAATGGCAGTCAGTCGCATTAGTCCGTCACACATTTCGGCTGCAAACACGCAATTAGTGAAAAGCATCAAAAACAATACAAAACAAAACTTATGGCACTTTTACAGAAATACGTTTGATTGTGCTTAAGTTACATTTACGGCAGAAAAGTTGTGAGAAGCTTTCGGACATGATCTTGCGCTTGATGTTGTGTAAAGTGATGTGTAGATGGTAGCCGTGGAGACCGTACTCAGGGTCGATGTCATCAAATAAAGGCTTGGCGGCTGGTTTATCAAAAGGACTGTGAAACAAAACGCATTCAAAACAGAATGTCATTAGAGATGCCACACAGTACATCATATGTTGAATTGTTTAGTAGATTGTGTTAAGTGAAGCTTTATTCTCCCCTGTCACCAACAGAGGGAGCCAAGTCCACACTGTGTTGTAAAAGTGAATTTTACAAAGAAATAGCTAAAAAAAATTACAAACTTATTGGAGTGCATTGCATTGATATTTTACATATCAGGATCAAAACTACTTTGGCACTACTGAAACTGTAGAGTAGAGCTGTAGAGCTTCTGTGGTGGTTAATAAATGTTATATTTTTAAATAATCAGAAATCAAGCATACATGTAATAAAAATAGGATTGTACAATGTTTTAACAAAAAGTAATTACAAGTAGTGTAACTCAGGTACATTATAGAAACAGCATTATTGTAATATTACTTTTTTTTTTTAAGTTCCTATTAATAATGTCTACAGTTGTTCAGAAACTTGCCCATTTCTGCACACAGTGACTTTATGACTTACAACTAATAAAAGCAAGCTGAGTAAAGAAGTGCACTAAAAATTTGACAAGCAATATAAGAAACTAATGAAAAGCACAATGCTCAGATTATTACATTTGCTATTAAGTCAATACATATTTCAATCATCTTTGAATGTACAGCTGAGCAATACTGAAATAAATATATGTTCATATTTTTCAGTATCTTAATATATGTCAGTCCAACACAAATGTTGTTCTTATATATAGTTGGTTTCATTGTCACAGAAATGTAAAACTGTAATCTTTCACAAAAATGCAAAATACCCTTTTTAATTTTTTTCTGCGCTTTTTTTAAAAATATCAATATTTTATTTTTTCACATCTTTAAAATAAATTCCTTATATATTGTACAATTTGATAATTTTTTAAACAAATAGATCTGATTCATCCTTAACAACCTAAATGCTTTAAATGCAAAGCTGACAGTCTCTGATGTGGCCAGAGTGAGTGAAAAACAGTCATAGTCAGAGCAGTATGAGTCAGCGCTGCCTGCTCGAGTGTGGCCTATACCAGACTGATGATCCCTGGGTGCTCCTCTCCACCAGCCTGTGCAAGTGAAGGCTGAACATGACGAAGGCGACGGAGCACTGGTCCTGAAACAAACAAATCCTTCTGAATTTTTGCCTACACATTTAATTTAAAGTGCTGCCACTATCAATCTAAGTGTGTGCACTACTTACCTTCCAGAGGCCTATGATAACACCGGGTTGTAAAACCTTTAGTTCAACCAGCTTATCCTCACCAATGTGCTCAGTGCTTTTGGATACACTGGCCATGTCTACATTCATCATCAAGGATCTCTGTGCTGGTCTGCCAACAGAGGAAGAAGGTGGGAGCGTTTTACAAGACAATAGAAGAGTTTGATGACTTACTGTTTTAAACCAGTGCGGCTGTAGGCTATCCTCCTAACACCGAAGAGCTTAAGAGCAGAAATGTGCTGCATATCGGGCAAGGGGCCGCTCCAACACAGAGCCACAGAAGATTCAGAGAACTTCATCAAACTTAGGTCCAAAGTTGTCGTTTTCTTTGACTGCTCAACCACAGTCAGCTGCCACGTGACGCAAAGACTCCTATAACAGAGGTGCATGATTAGCCACTCTCAAGCATAAAGAGGATTCTATTTGGGAAGGCATATAGTATACTCTAAGAAATCTCAGAGTCTTATTTGATTTTGAAGAGCTCTCATTCAAAGCATATACTGTATATATGTCAAGCCTGTTATTTTCACTTGCGAAACATAGACAAAATTAGAAATATACTTCCTAAAAGTGGTGCTGAAAAACATACTCATGCCTTTGTCATGTCAAGGTTAGACTACTGGAGCTCCCTGCTTGCGGCATGTTCTAAAAGCTTTATAAAAAGCCTTCAACTAGTTCAAATGCAGCAGCAAGAGTACTAACAAGTATTAAAAAACAAGACCACATTACCCCAGTAGTAAAACATCTTTACTGTCTTCCTGTTAAGTTTAGAGTTAAATTTAAAACCCTTCTTCTAACATATAAAGCTTTAAATGATGTGGGCCCCTTCCTACATCAAATACGCTAATGGACTCTGGCTCTAGAGGCTTAAACCCTATATCTGTAATTATTTATGGATTTGTCTTAGTCACACTATAGCGACAGGCTACTCCTTGGGAGTGGATCTTTACTACACTGTGGTTCTCCTCGAGGTTTCTCTCTTTCTCGTTGAGTTTTCTTTCCTGAGAAAGAGGGTCTAGGGACAGGGGATGCTCTGTATCAATTATGTTCTTGTTTAATGTGTAATAATCTGCTTTGACATGCTTGACCAATCACTGTTTCTTATTTTATGTGTAACATTCATTTGGTTTTGACAAATGAATGTTTATTGTTTTATTTTAATGTTTGCTAAAGTAACATCTTGGAAAGTCCTGGACATGACTGTGGTTGTGATTTTGGGCTATACAAAAATAAATTGATTTGATAAATTACTGTACTCTGGTTTAAATCAGATGAACTGTATCAGTCATTTATTACATACTATTTTCAAGTCAAAATGTCATGAAAGAGAACAATTATAGGGTTCCAACTGTGTGGAAGTAGGTGGTCTCCATAGTAATCGGGCTATTCACAATCAAAGCAGGAGATTATTAAACCATCCATGGACAGCCAATGAGTTTCGGCAAAAATACATTTGTCACCATGCTTTTCCAGGAAATGTCTCTCTCATGATTTTATTTCATAACACATTTAGATTTTCTGAAACACTAAATCAGTATGGTGAGTAAAGTCCTTTTGTGGAAGGTTTATGCAAACTAGGTGAATATAATGTCTGCTTTCATTTCAAAAGGGTCAAAACAAACTGTGTGCTCACTGCAGATAAAAATACAAAATCTTAAACTGCCTGAATACAGTCAAGTGTATCTGAAAACAAACTGCAAAATCAATCACATTTGTCCATTCTATAACGCTGCCCCACTCTCTCACTTTTAGTTCTCCTGCTCTGCCCAGTTTGCCAGTTCTGTTTAAAATGTGTTTGTGATGAGATTTAAGGAGTTTTACATTGTACTTTAAGTTTGACAAAAACCATGTGATGAAAATATTTTTATATACAGTATATAAAAAGGTGACGCCCCTCAAATTAAAATCATTGTCTACAAGGCTTTTTTTAATCCTGTTTAATTAATGTCTTTTACCTGCTCCAGTAAATAACTAAATTTAATAAAAATCTGACTTGTACAGAGAAATTTAAAGAGAAGTGTATTTAACTTGTGAAATATTGGTACTGAAATAAAACTCATGGTCAAGTTCGATCCAGATTTTTCTATTGCGATTCAGCAGCCAGGCCTCATCCAATATCAATTAAGTGAGAGAAGCAGAGTCCAAAATCTGGAGCAGCCGGGGAGGCCTAGCATTACCTCTGGGATTGGACTCCACTGAGTACTCCGAGTGAGGGCTGTCTGCCGAAATGATTACCAAGGTAAATGGGGAACTCCTCAGTGTCTCCAACAGACAAAACCCCACAGGGACATGTCTCGGGAGAGGGAAGACTGGGAAAGCTTCTACCACGATGTGTGCGTGCTGCAGATGAAGGCTAGAGGTGCTAAGTAATTTATTTCAACAATTCAGACAGCCTCAGCAAGGAACACAATTATTTCGCCTTCCTCTCAGTAACTGCGTCGGATACCAAGCGCTAAAATTGAGTGCTGCACAGCTTCTAATCAGAGGTTATGAAAACAGGGCCAATACCGCGGCGTAGACAGCAAGAAGCTTTCCCCACGCACACGGCATCCCCCTGAGCGGACAACACACCCAGACACACACCTCTACTCTCACCTTTAATAACAGTGTCATAAAAAGGAAGCCTGTAAAACTGCTTTTTATTTTTTTGATTTCACATAGTCTCTCTCCACTCAACTTTTTTGACAATAAGGCTATATAAAGTTTAGCTGTTTGGAGAGGAATGCATGGGGGGATTCCCGGGATACTTCTGCACCTCACTGCCTCTACTTGCACAAAGCATACAAAACAGATGGCGATGTAGATACAGTGTAGTCTGTGGAGTGTGTGATGTGGACCAAAACACAAAGGGCTGTGCAGACAAAAAAAGAAAGCGGAAAATAGCGTTTGTTTGAAGAATAGAAGAGATGTGCTTTGCCTATTTCAACTGTCGCATTGCCAAAGTTATAAAGATGACAAAAAGACTTCATCTAGTTAATTGCCATTTTAGGATTCACTTGCAAACAATTTATCATGTTTAAAATGTTGTTTTAGTTTGGCACATTCTTCATTTTGTCTAAAGTGTCAGTCACTATATAGCTGATTATTACGTTTGAGATGCAAAAGTCCTTGTTTATCTTGGTGTTTCAAAATCCACACTACATTTAGTATTTTTATGCAAACTTTCTCTTACTTCCCCTTCTTACCTGAGTACTTGTACTGTTTTACAAGGCAGTCCAGTGTGATGGTTGGTAATGTAGCAATAATTTTTCCACTTGTACATGTCAAAATCAGCTGCTGTTTGAAAATACAACCGCTTCCAATAACATTATCCAGATTCTTGATATTGTCTGTCTTCATCAGCAAGTCCTCCACAAATTTGGGGTTGTGTTTTCTTGTTCTTCCAAACTCCTTTAGGAAAATCTTATGCCAAAGAGCACTGTAATTGTACACATGGTAGTAAGAGAAGACATGCTATAATTTTATTTCATTTAGAAAACAAATTTCTTACTTGTCACTGGCATGTTGATAGAAGACACTGCTGACATGACTTAGTGTGAAAAGAGCAGCAGTGTTGAGGTAAGACAGGATCTTAAGGAGGATCTCAGAGGGCAACCTAAAGAAAAAATGTACACTGTCTTATAATAATATTCTTTACCACTTATCAATAAGTGTCATGTGTTGCACTAGATATGTATTTAAGTGAATTGTTGAACTATGGCAGTACTTTACGTTTAATTCATTGTAAAGCACATATCTAAAAAGCATGATGGCTCTTTTGACTGCTAATATTTAATGACTGTAGCTCTCAATAGGTTAGCTTGGTAGTTTGTAGGCTACTCTTAAGACTTTATTATCAATCATATTTATTTCTAATTATAAAGTCTTAGGTCTTGAACATGTTTGTTGTATTTTATAAAACAATAGCTAATGCTGATAAACATAAGAATACGTTCATCTCTAAACTGTAAAGCCTTAATACTGTACCTAGGTAACTTAGCTTTATAACATTTTTTAGCTAGCTAGTCAAATCAAAACCTGCTTAGCTAGCTAAACACTTCCCAAGGCTATCACTCAGTCAGTGCCAATGTAGTTTTATTATATAAACTTGTATTCGCTTCAGCTTTGCTCACTCTTTAGCTAGCTTAAGTTAGGGCACGATATCGGGCCTTTTTTCTTTTACCTTTCAATCCAGTTCTGGGCGCACGGGCGAGATTTGTCAGGTCTTTTCGGCGTCCTTTTTGGTTTCACCGCGGCGGGAAAAGCGGCTTTGAGTGTTGACATTTGTCTTAGTTTATCTCCAGACCTACATGAACGACAAGACAACTTGATTACGCAAACGACATTCAAAAGCCTAAAATGATGTGTAGGTATCGTTAACAAGAAACACGTGTCCCGTTTGTATCGTGTCGCCATGGTGATGTCGCGTGAGGCTTCTGCTAGTGTTGCTCAAACTTCCGGTAAGAATCTAAAAGTAAAACCAAACAGATGTCTTTTTTTAAATTTCTTTTTTTTATTTGACCTAGTGATACCATGCAAAATTTCTATTACAGTGCTTTTTACTTTTAGTCACCCACCATCCTTCTTCGTTTTCTTTGAATATTTAGGCTACTTGTTACCGGTTCTCAACCTTTTCGTCTTGAGTAGCTACCCACTATGTAATGTATTTTTAGGGGTATTAACCTTTACTCGTTTACTTTCATTTATAACCATTGCATTTTATTGTTTTATATACATATCAAACAATTGCATTTTAACTTGTAAAATGTGCTGCAAATAACATTTTTTACATTACAATACTTGCAATTCTACCTTTATTTTAAATCTACAATAATCCCAAGTAGTAGCACTTGACAAATGGTATACACGATCTAAACTGCAAAGAATTTGGTATGGACATTCTTCATAAACATAGCCTAGCTGAATGCCTTGAGAAACATTCTCAAAATAAAGTCATTATGTGTCCAAAAGAAAAGAAGTGGAGCTTGGCACAGTGTGACCTCTGGACTCTGAAGATGCTGATGCATTTGAATGTGAGCACAGCCAGATGGACTGTCTTACAGATGGACAGATATTTTAGAATGGACATATGGTCATCAGAGCACACTCTGGGGGCTAAACTGTATTTGATCTTACTTGGTGAAATTCTCAAATTTATGGCTGAATTCTTATTTCTTACAACACATTCCTCCAAAAGAATAATCACACAAAGGGGATTTCATAAAACTGTATCATTTGTCTTTGAAATAATAAGTCACCACAAGACTGACCTACCCTTTCCTCAAATCCAGTGGACTTGCAGCCTGTCAGACAACATCACTGTAGACTTGTCATCGCGCTGACTATCAGCTTGGTATATTCAAGCAAACTCTTTTTAGGGCAGAGCCAGCCTCAAGTATGTTAATGCCATGCAGGCCACATGCCTGAATGTTCCTCTCTCTCTTGTGCATGTCTGTACTTGACATTTGATGTTTTCTGTGTCCTTCTGAAGGCCTCGGGTCAGCTGTGGCTCTTGGATACCTGATGTCACTCTTCCGCTTGGTTTGTCAGTCAGCTCTGACAGTGCAGTGGGCGCCAGAAGGAGGAAGATCACCATGTTTGAATGTAGAACACAAGTCTTTGCAGCAAGAGAACAAAACAACACATCACAACACTTGACAATAATGTAGCCTAAGTAATTGATTAACTTTGATTAGCATTGATATCAGAACTACACAGATTTTGTCTTTTTGACAGTGAGTTTTATCCAGTGATTGACAGAAGGCATATTTAGCCAAACACAATGAACCACGAACTCTAGAAGCAGATAGTTGTTGATCAAATCCAAAATATACTTTCATCTCCAACGAAACGTGGTATAATAGCTTCCATTCATCGTCTAAAATGTGAGGATGTCATCAGGCCAGTTGGACAAGAGACCTATAACTACAATATACTAAACTACTATATATTACTAATGTACTTTACCATAAAAAGCTAAAAAGCATATACATCATTTTTTTATTTGGTGACTTTATTTAGAAACTTGATCCATATGATTTTTGTATTAGCCATTTTAGCTGCCCTAAATCTGTATTCATAACATTGTGCTTTGCCAAGCAATATTTTTCAATTTTTTTTATATTTCTGAGGTGACCAGTACCATTAGCCATTTGCATGCATTAGAAAAATAAACTTTAAACATATTCATTATTGCTGCCCTCCATCTGATTGAAATGACATAGGCCTGTAGAATACTGTGATGTCACAAGATCAAGAACAAGAACATTAGTTTTTGTACCCACTTTGGTGTGCAAATTATTGTTTACGACATTCATATATTGAGAGAAGATATAAATAAGTCCAAGACATAAATAAATTCAGCTGAGTAACTTCAGCGGCTGCATGTGAATGTGAGAAGTGTGCATAATAAAAGTAGACAATGGAGAAAGATGGCAGCTCATTAAAGTTAGTGTGGTGTACTGCCCACTTCTAAAGCCCTGTCAGAGGTGCTGAGAACCACTAAAACCTCTATGAAGCTCTTCAAAGGCTGAAGGCACGTCAGGAACAGAGAAGAAGCCATTCATTATCTGTGATATGTGGACATTTTCTGTGTCATTCTGAGAGGTTGATGTCTTTAATATGTATTTTACTCACATGTCATCCACTAAAACAGCCAAGTCATATAAAGATTGTAATTATGTCATCCTTAAAATATTCCTAATCAAGCTTCATTCATGAGCAAAAAAATAAATGTAGCATCTTTGTTTTTGTTTCACTAATTGGCAAAACGTTGATTTCGCAAAGAGGGTTCTATGTATAAAGAATTAGGATAACAAGAAAAACAAGCAGAAAAGCTAGTGTTGACTAGATTCAAACAGAATATTTTTTTTAAATGGTAATCTGAGAACAGATCACTACCTCATCTGGGGAAAAGTGGAAAAGTAGAAATAATTCATTACTTCTACCACAGGATGGCGCACGAGTATTTATATTTGAGGCAAACCTTAAGAATTGTTGACGCTTAGTTGATTTTAACTGAAAATTATGCAGAATGTGTAACTTTATCCACCTCTGCTCGTTTCATTTTAGATTACTCACATGACCAATGAGAAAGTGCGTGCATTAAACTGAGTGTGGCAGTTTTCTCATGCGTCCGGAGAGGTCCCGGACGAGTTTACTTCTTCTCTCACATGAATAACGTTTAAACAACAGCCTTTGTTTCTTAATTGCTTCGGGGGGCACTTGTGCGGAGTTATTGTACAGGCTGCACGCGCATCAGAATGGGCGTGAGTTGTCCCTCGAAAGGCAGTTTACACTACACTATTTGGATCAGTGATCTGTGAGCGCTCATCATTTGAGTCTGCAAGAGATAAGACAGCAACAGCAGCAGCAGCGGGATGGGGAGCGCAGGTATGTCGTGTTCTGGCTTTATTTGCAAAAATAAACTAATTCCAGTGCGGATAGAAATGACTGTAAGGTGACGCTATTTAAGTCTGTGCGTAAAATACAAGCAAAACCCCTGATACCTGATACAAGAGATGCGCACTGTTTGCACTGAAAGTACGAACGGTTTAAGTATATAGAGTCCTCTCCTTTTACGCACAGCAACGTTTTACGTACGAGAACTAGAAGTCGTTAAAAGACAAAGCATGCAGTCCATTTAAGAATTAATTGTCTGATATGGTATTTTTCTCTTTCAACTATCAGGATTTATATCACTTGTCTGAATTCTTCTTCCAAACCAACCCAAGACGCATAAGAGGGAGGGGAGTGGAGCGCGCGCGCCTGTGTCAGAGGGGTTTGACACAGAGACACAAGAGCAAGGAAAGGAAACGAGGGGAAATTGAGTGTGGATCGAGAAGAGCAAACGGAGTGTCCAAAAAGGGAGCGGCTTGTGGTCGTTCCTTTGTGCCATGATCATGGTGCCAGTGCGCTGCCAAGGATCGTCGTGCGCCATGCTGCCGCTCGTGCTGGTGCTCCTCTTGGGATGCGGAGTGGCTCTGTGCCTCGGACAGAACGACACGGAGCCCATCGTCCTGGAGGGGAAGTGTCTCGTGGTGTGCGACTCGAACCCTTCCTCAGACGGAGCGGTTACTTCGTCACTGGGGATTTCTGTGCGCTCAGCCGGTGCCAAAGTGGCGTTCTCAGCCGTGCGTGGGACCAACCACGAGCCCTCGGAGATGAGCAACACATCCATGACCATCTACTTTGACCAGGTGAGGCGTCCACTCCGGACTGTCACGAGTAAAAGTTGGGGCACTCTTTTTACGCATGCCCGAATGCGGACGAACCCACACTGAGAGGAGACTTTTACAACGAGGTCAAAAGACACTTAGATTCATTTTCACTACTTCATGATCATGAGTAAGAGAAACAAAAGTATATGCTCAAGTTTGAAGAACATTTGACCAAATGCTATCTGATAAGTCTCCTCAAAGATGTGTGTGCTACAATCTGTTTCATGTTTTTATAAAACATCATTTTAAACTAAGTATGCCGAGCTTCATTTCTAAAATGTGCAGACAGTTTTTTTTTCTCCTCAATTCTATTTTACAATTCAATTGTGAGCAATGATTTCCCTGTCTTAATCCATTGTCGTTACAGGTTTTAGTGAATATCGGCAACCATTTCGATCTGAAAGCAAGTGTTTTCCAAGCTCCGCGGAGGGAATATATAGTTTCAGTTTTCACGTCGTCAAAGTCTACAATAGACAAACCATTCAAGTAAGTCAGTGCACGTGTGTTCTGTGTGTTAACCTAAGGAAAGTAAGTTTTAATCAAGTTGACTTCTCCATTGCAGGTGAATCTGATGCAGAACGATTATCCCGTGATCTCAGCCTTTGCTGGGGACCAGGACGTGACGCGGGAGGCGGCCAGTAACGGCGTGCTGCTGATGGTGGAGCGTGATGACCGGGTCTATCTGAAGCTGGAGAGGGGAACCTTGATGGGCGGATGGAAATACTCCACCTTCTCAGGCTTTCTAGTCTTTCCTTTATAATCCAGCGGCTCCAAACCCAGACCGACACACACACCACACGTCATCTCTTTTGACTTCTTTTAACTGTTCACAAACTCTCCGCAAAGGAAGCTGACAAAACCTGTATTACTACGATATCTACGAACATGGAGTTGCTTATTCCAGATTTATCATGCTGTTTGACGGATTGACGATGGCGCGTTGTGGATTTGTTCTCACTTTTGGAAACAAACTTTGCCCAGAGACAAAGATGTGATTTTCAACAAAAAGAGCAAATGACTTGAAGAAACAGAAAAAGAGTGTCATGCTATTTTATGTTTGTATAGCCTTAAAGAATATATGAACCCCGTCCAAGTGAAGTGTGGTGGATTACGGACATCCAGAGACGAAGTGCTTTTAAGGCCAGTCACTGGCATTTTTGCACGAGTGGAAGTTTAATTTATTGATTTTTTCCCCGTTATGTTTTTGTGCAGTCAATGGTGTTGCGTTTGGATGCTCTTTGATGCTATTTGAAACTTAAGCCAAATATAGGCCGCCGACCAATTTATTTAAAAAGAAAAAAGGCGACATATTTCAGCCGACTGGAATTAGAGCCCTTTTATTCAAATATAATTCTATAATTTATAAAGAGTGCATATTCACATTATTGTGTGTTACATTTCGGATCTGCGTAGCTTTGACTGATTTAATGTTCAGTGACATTGCTCACAAAATGTACATTGTGAAAATACTAGAAAAATCCCTATATGTCCCGCTAAATAAAAGATATTGTATTGTAGAGGCTTTTGCTCAGTGGCTTTGCTTCAGGTATTAGAGTTTGTAAATGTGCGCAATAGGCCGGAGTGAGAGAGAGAGAAAGAGAGCTCTTCTCACTAAACAATGGTGTGGGCGGGTCGCTGTCCATGGTGCTGAAACACACAGCTGTAGCGTGGCCTCTTCCTCGGACCTCAGCGAAATTAGATTAAATACGTGATTCTATTAGATAGGTGGAGACTAAATTTTCACGTTCTAAAGAACCACTTTATATAATAATTACAGTTTGAGAGATTTATGTCCTTGTCCTTAATGTTTGTTGTAACTTAAGAGACATTCACACACAGAACACAGGTCCTGTTCGCTCTCCCTTGGGCTTTGTGACTGCCTCTGATACTGATCTGATACACCCACTTGTGCACTCACAAGCTGAGTGTCCAGATGTATCCCATCATGCACAGCAAAGTGTCCTGCAGCGTAGTCAATATAACGACTGAAGGGAAAACTATGAGTTAATGCAATTTACGTTAAAGCCAGAGTTTATGCCTTAAAAAGAAATTATGAGGTAATAATTTAACACAGGCTCGTTTGTGCCGTACCTGTTGAGACAGCAATGATTCTGTGTAGATTTTTAATACTTTACAAGCCGTAGCTAGTATAAACATATATTGTTAATAGATTTTTTCCATAACATTCCATTGGCCAATGATATTCAATACAATACAAATTAATAATGTTAAAATGCAATTTGTCACCATAATATAAAAGAAATAATAGGTCTAGTCACAAATGGAAAATCACCAGAATGAAAGTTTGTGTATTTTCTTTTACCCTAAGCCTACAAACCATTTTAAAAGGAAAAACTGACTCTTGTCCACCATCTGGACTTATGGCACTTATGGCACAGTCACAGTCTAGAATGTGAATACAACCTGTTGACTTTTGCTTTTGTTTTTTTTAAGCATTTACAAAGCTTGGCATTAATTGATTTGTTTCTGATGCACAGAAGCCTTTTGGAGATACATATGTGCTGGGCTAAACTGAAAACAAAGTTCCTGAACTATAGATGCAGACGAGGGTGGCCAGATTAGCCAGGTTCTTTACAGCATTTTAAGGGCACCTATGCGCCTGAATGGCTTTGAATCTATTGGACTAGCTGGCTTTCTGTTCTGACACAAAGACATATCGCAAAGTCAATTCTATTCCCTAAAACAACCAGATTAAAGCTTTGTTGGTGGGACCATTACACATGCATGTAGTCACAAGTGGAGGCCTTTTGATTGGCAAGTCATTGTGTATTGTTGTCCCTGTCCTATGAGAACACCATCTAACAGAGTAAACACCAATTTAGCACAAAAGCGTGGTGACACTGGCAGACAACACAGCAATACGTGTAATGAGCACAATCTGTCAAAGGAGTAAAGAGGCACATTGTAACACTTTATGATAATCCATGGTTTGTTGCGACACATTGTATCAGTGCCGCTCACGCCGACACTAGAGGAGAAATGTTTGTTCACATGGCTGAATAATGAACACGAGCAGCTTTCATTCAATTTATTTATAGATCATACATGTGAGAGCCTTCTTCACTGAGTACCTTCATCTTGAGCAAGGCAGAATACAACAGCTGAGAACAAAGGGAAAGTCCTGCTGACAGACTCCTCCTGATGCCAGCAATGGGACTCCTCAAAGCGTCTCCAAGTGCCAGAGAACCACACTCATTTGGACACTGTAATAAATTGGCTGACAAACTTCTAATACTGGAATCAAACGTCTGCGTCCAAATAGTCTCCTCCGATAATTAATAGAGAATGTCCAACACATTTTCAGCACCTAACATGAACAGAAAAGAGTTTGTGTAGTGTGAAAATGTCTTGGTTTATCCAATCCTGATTATCTCTTTAGAATCATAGTCCAGAGCTGTTCTTCTATCAGAAAGGAACACGAGTGTATCAAAAACTTCCTGTATACATACTGTATGTTGATTTGAACTGCAGAAACATTATTTCTGCATTGACACTTCAACTGGACAGTTCCTACAGCGTATACTTAATTGTCACTACTTTGTCCTCTGATAATAATACAACCTTCAATTTTGTGGAGAAGTGATGAATGGACAAAAAAATTAATAAAACAAATCCATTTATTTTGACAGAATGCCTGGGCGATCTGGGAAAAAAATAACATTTTTTTTTTCATATTGATAGAAATCATTTTTCAATTAAATTTTACCTTAATTCCATCTAGTCTTTTTAAAAGCAAAAAGAAAATGGATTTTGATAATATTTTCATGAAGTACACGGACTTCTAATTTGTGCCCATCAACAAAGTCTGACTTCACTATGTTTTAACTGACAGTCGGTTGTATGTGAATCTCTCAACCAAAATATTTGACATCTTGTATATTGTTACAATTATTTATTTGTTTATTTTTGTATTTTTAAGCGGTTTTGAAAGTGGTAGAACTGTTATGGTTGTATTACAGTTTCAGAGACTACCATACGTACAACAGGAGCAGTTTCAGGAGCAGTGGACAAGTGCACTGTACCGCTAGACTTGATCAGAAGTATCCAGATAAAAGGTTGTGTGGGCTGAATATTTGTATAGAAGCACATTACCTGGATGAGACCCACCCATAGTCCCATAGAGAATCTTATCTGGGAATTCAACTTACAACTAGCTAACCTAGCTACTATGTCACCTTTTTGCCAGCAAATAAATGCATGAAACAATAAACGGCTCATACAAAGGAGTAGCATTCTCTTCCAGGGATAAATTGTATTTGATACTTTCTGTCTAATTTTGTATTGCCTCTGCTGCAAAGATGGCAGCAATAAGAGCCTTGCCAATTACATGACTCTAGAAACTTCACAGAAATGTTCTCATACATACTGTGTATAGCTTTTGTCTTTCTACCATTCCATTTCTCTTTAAAGATCCATGCGTATGGAATGGATCCTTTGAGTGTGGGAGATTTAATTTGTTTAAGTCTGGGACACTGTGGAGATCATAAGCTACATGCTCCATAGGCCTTCACAGTGGGAGGCAAAATCTTATTGATGTACGCTCAATGGTATATCAATGTAGACATCTCAGAATCAACAAATGAGGTATTCATTAATAACGAGGCTAGAGTGTTACTTTGTTAAGTGTTTTTGCAGCATAAACTTATCAGTATGGAGCTTTTGTCTTGTAGAATAGCCTAAAGTTACATTACAAATCTTTATTAATTTTGTCAAAAATCTCTATAGCTCTTATAAACTCCTATATACTGTACACTATACAACTTGTTACAAATTATATTCACACACAATTGTTCAATATTTTATGCAATTTGCTTCGATGTGGTTGAAGAGCCACAAATTATCTTCTATTTTCAATCAAATCTAGTCCATTTTGAGCCAGAAAAACACTTCAATCTGAGCCCCTCTGTCTGAACTATGGATTTAGTTTTGTTAATGTAAATAATTGATGTTATGACTCTGATTTTCCTGATTAATGTATGTCAGCGGTACACAAAGTAAGGGTTTGCTAAAGTCAGACCAGACCATTTAATAAATAATAGTACGGAAGGTTTTTAAATATGTAAGGCTGAAAAATGTCTGATACCAGCCAACCTTCAAAAATGTGTAAAAGTTTGCCTCCATAGCATTAATAATGTAAGCTCTACCTTGAAACTACTAGTCACAGAACTCGGCCCAGCCTCTCTCATTGCAGCCATGTGCTGGCTCACTATCTGCACTGATGCATTGTGGGAACACGGCTTCATCTTAATTTGCCTTTCAAGAAACACCAAGGTCAAGAAAACATGTTGATGCATTTGGCACACTCGAGATGTTTTTCTGACCTGCTAGTTTCAAACATGCAGAAGCACATTACTGTAAGATACTGTCATAGTGAAAAGTGAAAGAATTATGACTAGAACTGCTATCACCTCTTCTCAAATTAATGTACAAAATCACAATATACATCAGATAATTGAGATGTAAATCCTGTAGATAGTCTTGAGTGTAAGATAAGTGGGCATATCTGCTTGTTAGTACCAATACCGTCAAATCTCAGATGCTAAGCAAGACAGGCAGACTGATTAGTGCTTGGATGGGAGACATGAAGTGCCACGGTGTGACGATTAGGGCTAATTGTCACCGTGTCCTTGAGCAAGACACTCAGCTTACTTCTCTCCAGTGTCTGCCGCGTACACTGGTGTGAATGTGACTGGTTCCCTTATTCTGTTCTGGTGCTTTGGGTGCCTTGAAAAATGTAGGATAGAGACAGTACATAGAAATGCATGCTTTTACTGAACACATTTTATTACATTGTCTAATGAGACATGTGGACAAACTGGTTGCTTGACATTCTTGGGGTCGTTCTTTGTTGTCAGAAATCCAGGTAACTTTTACGTGGCGTGACATTTTTGCTCAACGATGCGAAGGGGAAAATATTAAACTACTGTACATCTACGCTAAATGTAACACTAAAGGTGCTAATTTCAATGTGAACGCTTCCGAAGGATGAGTTTTCCACATCTAGAAAGTGTGAGCTCGTCAGTGGGAAATATAAAGAGTTTAACAATGACATAACATGACCAAAATACAAAAAGTAAAGAATATGAACTTGCACAAAGCTCAGGTGAGTCCGCCTTAGCCACAGAGCAGTTCACCACGTTTGTATCTACTGTTGTGTTTGTTATCATTTGTGGCTTTGTTTTCAAAGAAATTAATGAGTAGAGTGAAATTGCATTGTAGTTTTCCCCTTTACGACTGGCGTTGCCATAACAAAAGACGTCACGATGATGCTCGTCCAACGTTGAGAATGGGATTTTGTGATCAGGTCGTAGACTTTGGGATTGAAAAGACGGAGTATAGGTCCATTTCCCCCAAAATAAATCTTAGTAATATTAGCTATATTGTTGTAGTCAACATAAATATTGAGATCTATTCAACAAAAGTATAGCTTTGTTAAAAAACAAAAAAAACAAACAAAAAAAACAAAACAGTGACATATTAATGCAGTTGACAAAATGATTAGTGTCAAACTCCAAGCCTGGACAAAAACAGTAGGTAAGTATTTTAGCTTAAGGAATGGGCTCCTTCAAAAATCTAGATTAAACACAGAGGTCATATGCATGTGGGGTGACCAAGACAGAGACTGAAGCAAAATAAAAAGTTACTTGCTAAACAAAAATAGAAGAAATTTTACTTGAAAACAAGAGCAAATGTCAGCATCATTCTTTAACACAAACCAAAATAATGAAATTAAATGAAGCAAACCAAAACAATCCAACAGCAAACCCAAATGAAATAAAAGTAAACCCACACTAAAAAAGCAGTAGCCTAACACCAAGCTATAAAAGACCACACATTTCAGACGACTTGGAAATAAATGCTCGTCATACATGAAAGCAAACAGGTTATTTGCCTTTATACAGTGGTTTATCCGCCGCTTACACACAGCACAGGGGCCTGGTCACTAGTTAAACAGCAAATAGTTAAAAGTCCTGAGTTTGGGGTCATGTCTTGTGTGACTCAGAGCAGTTACAAGAGCATACTCTGCTACAGTGAAAAGCCCAGCACTAAAACAGCACATGCAGACCAACACACGAATATCACATAAGCAACAATGACACTTATCTAAATCAAGTTGGAGGCAGGAGTCGCTTACCTGTGGCACCTGGAAAATGCTTTTATGGTCCTCTGAAACAACACAAGATGGAAGTCGTCCTGAAGCCCCGCCCACCAAAATATGGCAACTGAGACAGGACAATCTACTCACTACATTCAGATGAGGAAAGCTCAAAGCAAATAACAAAGAGGTTGTGTTCACTTTTAACAATGAGAGGATGTTTTTGTTTCTAATAGCATTGTCAGAAAATATCTAAATAGTGATTTTACACATTGGTGGTTTCTGTCAGTGACTAGACTGCATTTTAACAATATTCACTTTTAATTGCCCTATTATTGGCATTTTCCCTGATGATATGAACACAATCTTCTATTATTATTAAGCATACTAGTTTATATTAGGAACTTTCATAAAATAGGTTTTCGATACTTACAGCCTCCATAACTTTTGGGTCAGATTTTCCGATTTTCCACCTTGTGCCATGACTGCATAATGAGCAGCACATTTCAAAGTCGTTTTCTTATTCCATACAGTATCTCTTAATTCTATTGGAGTCCTGATTATGGCTCAAATTGCCTTAAGTGTGATTATGAGAGTGACTAAGGCTTTCACAGTATTATTTTTATTCAAGCCGTTCCCGGGCAGATACCTACAGGCTTGTCTTTTGACTCGAATATCGAATGTGAATTTGAATCAAAGAAAATGCAGAATTTATAGCAGGATTTAATGGTGCCGACCTCTTTATATCATTTCAATAAGGACATTTCCATAAGTTTCCCTTCAGCGGTTAATTTCACAGCTCGCGGTAATGGCAGCAGATTGACACCATAAGAGGCAAGTACCCAACCACTCACCTACGAATTTTCAGGGGTCTTTGAAGGGATTTTGAAAGAGGTCCATTATATCAGAGGAGCAGGGCTGCAGAGTGGTTAGCTCTTGATCTGATTTGTGCGTTGTTTAGGTAATATTCCCAAGCAATTTTCTCTATTTTATTTGCTGTTCAGGTTAGTCGCAATCAGTAAACAAATCTAAGCACCATTTATTATGTAGATTGTTTTCTATTTTATTACATTTCATTTGGTGGGTAAAGATGTTAATGCCAAACTTTACAAAGCTCTGTTAGTTGTGCTTCCACCTACTAGCTTTATGATTCAATCTTTCATACTTTTGAGTCTTTATGTTATATCAAATGTGGACATTTGACATTGCAACTTAACCCCTTAGAATTTCCAGGGTTCTCCCACTTTCTCCTGATCAATTAAATTGTGTACCCCCAAAAATGAAATAGGACTAATGGGTGTAACACCAGCTTTACGGCAAAGAAAGAAAAAAGAAAAAAGACAGAAAAATCACACAAATTATTCAGTTTTTCTTCTGTACAAGGCTTGTTCTCACTTATGACTAAAGTCAGTGAGTCATTTTTGGGCCCCTTTGGGAAAATTGTTCCGTATATTAAAAAAAAAAAAAAAAGAAACATTGGTCATTGGACAGGGGCAGCTTACAATCGAAACAAGCCGATTATCATTTCTATTTCCTTTATTTGTGCCAGTGTCACATTTCATATGTCGCCACTTACAAAAATAGAAAACCTGTTTTTTGGCGTTTTGAAATGCATTTTGATAAAGAAATGCTGACTTGTCCATGCTACGGAGGAGTAAAGATCAATCTTAACTCAATCTAAACACAACTTTGAGAGGTAAATATGTATTTGATTTTGATAAATACATTATTTTTAAATGACAAAAAAGTTATAAAATACAATGCAAAATTCATAGGAACTTACTTTGACATTAAGATGCAACAGAATTTTCTTATTTCTTCTTTAACTCTACAGTTTTAACACCAGCTTTCACCTTGTACACACGCTCCTGAAATAACACTTGCCTTTACCTGCCTTTTATTCACCTTTACACACCTTCACATTAAAAGTCAACCCAGCTCATTTACACTTGAACTGCCAGTTGGGAATGACATGTGGCACAACTTGTTAATAATGCATTTGTTTTCTCCCATACAAACACACGGACTCACACAAAACATCAGTCACACAACCGCCGCGCCACTCTCCCAGTCTTCTGTTTGTTTCTACTTCTGCCACCTCGTGCAATACCCATACTGCTGAAACACGCAATTCCCACGAGACACAAGCGCATTACCAAAAGCAGCACAATGACAGTATGCAGAGAAGCCCATATGAAACCCTCAGTGGTCTGTGTATTATCTGTCATTACGAGCGGAGCTGAGGAGGCCTAACCAGTTTACCTCGGTCGTTAGGAGAAGAAGAGAGGAAAATCTTCTACCTCAGCACTACCATCTATGAAGACGCAGGTATTTGGGACTTGCTGATGCTTACGCTGTGGAAATACAGAGGCAGGGTTGTGTTTTTATTTATTATTGGAGAAGATGGACAGGTTGACAGGAGTAAATGAACGCCCTAGAGCTAGACTTTTCAGAATCTAGTTGTCGCAGTGCCTGTTTTGTACAATGCATTGAAATCTAATTGCTCATTTAACCTAGAAATAGCTAATGAGAGACTGATTGATTATTGATTATGCAGTCCAGTCTAAGTTTGTCTATAAAGGCCTTTACAAAGTACAATATAAACACACAAAAGTAAATAATACAAATATAAATACAACTATGTAGGCAACAGGGCAACAATTCATTCTTGATTAAATGCCAAAGTTAAAAAGTATGTTTTTAAAGTGATTTGAAAACATGTCTTACATGCAGAGGGAAGTTGTCGAGAGGAGAGATTACGTTTGTTCAAATACAAGAAATGACCAAAAGTTTAGTGTTTTAAATGCTTCTTTTGAGTTTTAAGTGAAGCTAGCCCATAAGCTCCTTTCAACAAACAACCTCTGCTGGTAAAGGATGAAGAGAAGGTGAAAGGTGAACACGAGGCAATGCTAATTAAAAACATATAGTTTAACAGCCAAAAAGTTGTGTTTGTACTTAGCTTCACTTTAAAATACAATAGTCTTGTAAAATTCTTCCATTTTAATTCACATTTAAGTCCAAATCTAATAAACATACCTGTCCTGACACATACAATTCAAAGCAGAAAACTGAAATCAGCTGATGACATTTTAGTTTGTGTCTGAGAGCTTGTGTTTAGTGTAAATGTGTAGTACAATAAGAAGGCTTAGCTTGTTGATTTAACACTCAGAAAGGTCCAGCGTAATACTGCCATCTGCTGTTGGTAAAGAATGTGTTTGTGTGTGTGTGTGTATCAGTCTGTGGGGACAAGAACCTTTGCACACACTCTCACCATGGGGACCTGCCTCCTTTATAGAGATGAGATTGAGTAAATTATCATTTGGGTTAAGGATTAGGTTTGGTTTGGTCTCCAGGAAATGATCGTAAGTGTGTGTGTGTCTTAAATGTTACTTCAAATCAACTTTAAAAACAAAATCCAATGATAAAAGCAAATGAAAAGAACAGCTCAGCTTCCAGATCAAAAGTGTTCAAGTATGTTACAATAAAACACAGACAGACCTTCCCTTCTGTAGTATTTTAAAGACATATCATAGCCTGAATTATGAGATAAACCTGGATTATCCTACATATCTTTTCTACGCAGATGTAAAAAAAACAAAAGCTTTATTGTGCAGTTAATACAGAGATAAAAAGAACAATGACTAAGGCTCCTTCACGTGGGAGTTTCTTGTTTGAGTGAGCGAGCTGTGCCATGTGGAAAAGACTGTCATGTGATAATAGTGTGTGTTCACAGAGCATATCTGTGTGGCACAGGTAATGATAGTGTCAGAGCTGCAGCAGGGTGTGTGCATGAGCTCTGCTTTTACATCAAACTAAGAAGAACCTAAACACTTTAGTGTCACATAGTTATTCAAACATGCTAACGAAGATGAAAGACTAACTTAAATTGTAACCATTAAAAGGAGAACATAAAATAAATGCAGTTCTCAATGTCTGGAGCTGCAATTACAGTCCAAATCTGTGACCTTTATCATGCTGTCTCTCACCCATCAGGCTTTGGGGGTTTGGAGGGAGTGATTTGTTTCAAACAGTTCTTTATCTAATCGGTTTAAGCAGCCCTGATGTTAAATGCATTATTTCTTTGGTGAAAATAGTAACACTGAATCATTTCTTTTCGACTGTTTTAATGAGAAAATACTGCATAGTCTTAGCTCATTATTAAAATGCAAAACATGCCTCTTTGCATCTGTTTAGATCCTGATATTGACAAATGCCACATTGCTGCAGGTCAGATCAATGGCTGCCTCCATGGAAACACATGCACAGCTCTTGTATATGCCAGGCGTAAGTGCGAGGCAGCGGGCGGTAGAGACTGGAGGAGCTGACTTTCTCCAACGCCTCGGGCATCACGGGGGACCTCCAGGAACGCTACAGGCATCTTGAAGGCCAGTGGAAGAAAGAGACAAGCAGAGAGGTTCACAGCTAAGTGTGTAATCAGCCCGCCTCGGAGAGACTCCAAAAACAGCCCTCTGTCAATAATCATCCTCCTGTCCCAGCGGCTCACAGGAAGAGACGCACAAGGAAATCAAGTGCTTAGTAAGGTGTTAATGCAAACATGACTGAAGTTTGTTTTTAAACATAAACTAACAAAGAACCTGCATAATCCATTTAATAAAATGATGTCGCAGATTGAGTGTCATCAAAAGTATGTGTCATAAGACTGGGGTGAAAAATCCAGGAACATTTTTTTTCTCTCAAACCTGATAGTTTCTGACATATTAAAGAAGGAAATATGTTGTATTGAGTGTATCAAGTTATTGTGTCGCTGGGGCAGTCACTTATCCTGCAGTTTCAGAAAGAAATGTTGTCTTTGATAAGTCTTGAATCACATGCAAAGTTCTAATCAAGCGCTGAGCAAAGTCCTATCTCTCTTTACCACTGCAGAGTAGATAGCGCTCTTGCCTCAAAGTAAAAAGGTGCGAGTTCGACTCCTGCTCGGCGCGGGCCTTTCTGTGTGGAGTTTGCATGTTTCTTCCTGTGTCTGGGTGGTTTCGGTTTCCCTACCAATCAATAACATGCAGGTTAGGTGATGTTTGGTGTTGGTCGGAGATTGAGACACCAGGTGTTTAGGTGAATCTCCTCTGCTGATCTGCCCCGGGGCAGCTGCTATCACTGAGAGGGGAGGAGGTCTCACTGTGAAATACTTTGTGGCTCTGTCTGTGGAAAGTCATATACAAATAAAGCTTACTTTTACTACATCCGGTTTTACACCATTTTTTGTTTCTTGGAGCTAAGTTGATTGACTTGTTAACCATCTATGTTCATAGACGGTTACAGTCATAGACATAGATAGAACATAGACAGTTGATCTGGTAATATCTTCCAGCACCAATGTTTACCAATAACCTGGCTCTGTGCAAGACTCTGATTTGAGTTCTACACATAACTGATAGGAACGGGCTCTCAAAAGCAGTTGGGAAGCAGAGGTACTGCTTTAAACTGATCTCACATTTTTAAATCCCACCTCCCTCCTGTAGAGAAGCCTTCTGATTGGTACGAGCATTAGATACTCGGTTTGAACCACTGAGTAGAGCCCTTCAAGATGGTTTCCTGTGGGTTTGCAAACCCACAGATACAGCGAGAATTCTTCGTGCTGTGCAAGATTCCGTACCTTTATCAGAGTTGAGAGTCAGGTTGACGACAGGCTATATTTGACACTTGATCCAGGAGTAATGAGCTTTAAGATGTGCACAGAGCCTGGTACTGATTTGAACATTCTATCCTATTCATTTGAAAGAAGCAGTAAATAAACAAACTAAACTGTATCATAAGATTTAAGAAGTGTTTTTAGGAAGTTGTTAGCATATGTGCTAATTTCAGCGCTAATTGCTAAGGCTTACAGTGGATATAAAACATATTCAGCCTAAATGTGGTCATATTTTTGTGAGGTTTGGAGAATAATGTAACGTCCCCACTGACATACATATAGATACATATTTACATAGCTTTGCTTACAAACACTGGATGGGTCTAAACAAATTCCTAAGTCATGATTGATGCAATTAGCTAAATCTGCCTGTGGCCAATCAGAGCCCAT
This sequence comes from Mugilogobius chulae, assembly GCA_038363315.1. Lineage (NCBI taxonomy): Eukaryota > Metazoa > Chordata > Actinopteri > Gobiiformes > Gobiidae > Mugilogobius > Mugilogobius chulae. Next base: position 621,599 of record JBBPFD010000274.1, on the reverse strand, counting down.
TAGAAGCTGATTAAAAAGGGAGAAGTGATGAGAAAACATACATCGCCTTTGCCTGGGCTCATGTGACTCTTAAACTCATATGAAAACCCCATTCCTCATCTTGTTTGAACAGTGTGAGATAAACGTATCACCTTGTTTACTCAGCCTCGGTAATATGTTTGCTTCTCCCAAAAGAGCAGGCTTACATGTGAGTGGTTCGCTCCGTGAGGGCGGCTCGTGAAGTGGCCCTTGTTGCCGGCGGAGCGTGAGTTGCCTCTGATAACAAGTTTAGAGGCTGTTGGAGAGAACCTTGTGGCAGATCGATGCTGGCATGCTGATGAGGACCAGCGCAGGTGTAGCCAGAGGCAGCACGATAATGACCCGAGCACGCACAATCATTCTGGAGCAAAGAAAGTTCTGGAGGAATTAATGAAATGTACCAGACAACAGCAGTGGAGACCTGGGAAGTAGTCCAGGCAAAGTTCAGTTGTGTGATTTCTGTTTCAATGAATAGTGTCTGTGCTTGAGCAGTTTGCCATCAGTTTGTGCTTGGGTGGGGTTTCTTATGTAACCTGGTTTCTTTAAACAAACAAACAAACAAACAGACAGCAGACAGACAGACAGACAGACAGACAGACAGACAGACAGACAAACAAACATAGCGTTTCAACTTTTAGGTAGCCAGAAACAGCTATAGCAAATGTTATTGTCTTAAAGGACACATACAGTATGTAATGAGCTGTGATTTTGATGAGAAAGCAATGTTAGAACAATAACTTAAAAATAAAATTTTGCTCATGAGTCTACAGAAGACACATGCAGAGGACAGAGACAAAAAAGGTGTTCCTTAGCCATAATTGACACATACTAGTAAAGAACTTTAAAGTAGTTTGGTGTGACTTACTTGGATAGATACTGCATGATCTGCATCAGAGGTCTCCAACTATAGTTCAGGAGCTACCTCTCCACCACCTTCCAAGTAGCTCCCAATATTTGGAGTCATAAAATGATGCTTTATTACTCAAATTGTATTGATTACATGCCTCTTTCTACTTAAATGTATTTAGATGCCTAAGTGTGCCCACTTCTAAATGGATATTGCCACAGTTAATTTTTTGTAATTGTTAGTATCTCACTGCCAGTTTTCTTTTGGAAAACTAGCTCTCCTAGCAAAAAAGGTTGGAGACCCCTGATCTACACCAATCATTTGGGTGTATGAGTGAATGGCAATTGGTGTAATTGACAAATAAATCAATATTTTCTGTCTTTATGTTCAAATGTTTTTGTGACACATGAGACTGTGCATCTAAAATGAAGTGATTATTTGAAGACTGAGACAAGACAGGAGACTGTCTGTTGTATTGTATCTGCCCAGTGAGCCCTCCCTCCTCCCTCCCCTTCCACAGTGCCCCACTTCTGCAGCGGTCCCCATCTGGTTTGACAAACGTTTTTGATAGAAATCACTTTTTCTAACTCTACTCATCTCCACTCTGTGTTCTTGCATTTGTTCTCAAGTTTTGTTACAATTGCAGTTCAACTAGTTCAAATAATCATTTTGAGCCCTTTTATTCTCTGATGAAAAAACTTGTTTATTGAATAGGATGAGTACAAACAGCACATATATCACTCAAAAACCAAACAGGCAAGCACAGTCATTATGCTAACACAAATAAAGAAAAGGGCATTAAAATACTAACTACTAAAGGACGTTTAAACATTACCAATTTTTAAACATTTCCCTAAAGTTTTCTCCAACAATTTACCTTTCGGATTTGCTCAAAGAGAAAAGAAAGTCAGCAAAATAGCAATAAATAAATAAATAAATAAACAAAGAGGAATAAGTAGTAGATGTGGGAGCGAGGTGGCTGGTGTGTCTCCCCCCGTTGGGCCCCTCCCACATCGGTCTCTGTGGAATAACTGCGTCTCCCATCACAAACTGTGCCTCTGTCAACAACTGCCAATGCATCTTCAGACGACAGCGAGCCCGGGCGGAGCGAAAGGCGAGGACGTGTTTTCTTCCTTACGCATTCTGAATATTCTTTTGTCTCGCTCCTTTTACATAGCAAAGTTTCTGCGTGTTTTCAATGCAAAGGTGCGTGTTTTTTCTGCTCCCATGCGCCCTGTTCGCCCCAAAACACTAGAATATTTCCCTTCACACTTGTTCACTCTCTGGATTTCACCTGTGAGCTAGACAATACCATCCTCCACATCATCAGAATATTATTTTTGGTTTTATTGTCCATTTGTTTAATTTGCTTTAGTACAGCAACTGTTGAGCATCTGTGCAAAACCATAAGCTTTGCAGTGCCGTGTCCTGTGGCTCCTCTTTCATATGTAAGAATTCACAGGCCTGTTTGAGCCAGCAGAAGGATAGAGGATGATAACCATGTCAAACCTTTCCACTAACATCAAACTGCTCTGTGTAGAAAGCCTTAGATTTGAGAACAGTGGGACTGTGGGCAGAAGGGACTAAAAAGACTGTGTGTGATCTGCATATAACAGGAGAAGGCAGTATTTATGCTTTGCAGCACATAAAACAACATTTTGATGTGGTACAGTGGGTGAGCGAAGAAATGAAAGCAAAGCAAACAAGGTGGAAGGTGCAAGACTCCAACCACACAGGTTAAATGGAAGATACAACTTTGTGATTGTTCATCTTTATTACATTCCTTTATTGTCACAGGTTTTTGTTCATGTGGCTGAGTGAATAAGCACATGACAGGTTCTCATCAGATAAACGGTTCTCCTCACTTGTCTGTGGAGGAAATGTGTCAGATTTGTTGCTGTTTAAAGTTGTTCCTCCATTTTAGCTGGTTGGTTAATGGGATGGGTGATGAAGGACACTTCTCGTTGACCAACATTACTTACCTCAGCACACAGACTTAGAAACATGATAAATCGGTTCAGCAGTGACCGTCGTAACCTGCCCATGATAAAAGTATCACACTGGTGAAAAGTTACATATCCAAGTGGAAAGACTCACTCTGAAAAAGTCATAATGTCCAAACAAACCTTTGAACGTGATAGACTGAAAGAAAGATGAAAAATCTAACTTTTGTTAAAAATTTAAAGATAAGAATTTGTTCCACTTACACATGCAAAAATGAATGGATTCTAAACAGTTAGTAAACGTGAACACACACACAGTATATAGATTTGCCTTGATCTTCTGGCCAGGTGATTATTATTATTTTGAAGAAGAAAAGTGTGTGTTCCTATTGTATATTTGATCTACCTGCTGCTTATGCCAGCAGTCAACTACGTTTCAGAATAATATAACATTACAGTGATGTTTCTCAAACTAAGGCGTAAACTACATGAAGCTCTGCTTGCAAGGTTACATGCGTTTTATTTCTCTAACGACATGAAGACCTGTGTAGATGCAATATTGAACTTTTAAAGCCATGCAATGCAAGAGAACAATATAAAACGTGGGCCACTCGACCATCAGCCCCTTTAATGTGTAAGTGAACTGGTGAATTCTACATATGTATATTGTAACAAAATCCTTCTCTTGGTCAAAGATATTTCTTTTTTTTTTTTTTTATAAAATATTTCAGCAAGCACTGTCCTTCTGTGCGAGCTGACGAGATCAAAAGCCAGGAATGGCATCTTTGTATTTGGAGTTTGTCTGTTTAGAGGAAGAATTTGGCTTGTCAGGGCCATTCCAGCTCCCTCCAACCGCACCTCCTTTAGTAATTCTCTTTTTTCCTTGTACACTCTCTTTTTCTGTTAACTCCTATCTCTGATGAATCAAACTGTGAGATTATAAAACACATAAAAAAGCAGATTGCCTTCCAGAGAGCTTAAATCAATCTGATGTTAAATTTACACAGAAAGGCGCCTGAGGGATATTTGGAGTTTGAAGGCTGCTTGGTCTCCAGCACTGGAAGGTTGGAGGGAAGCCGGATTTGGGTAAAACAAATGAGAAATGCCACAGCCTCAATTACTGTGTGATTGAGGGGAATCCAGCAGTGTGCAATGGTGTCATTCAGAAGAAGGAGAGCGCGAGAAAGAGGAGGATGTAATGGATAAACAGGCATTATACAAGGTCCTCCAGACTGAGAAGGCTCATGTTTACAGTGACACTGGGACAACAGCAGCTGTATTATGGCTGTCAGCTCTGCTACACTCATCCACTTATACGTGTCTATTGAGTGAACAGAGCCCTGCGCATTCAAATCCAAAGGAGCAAAGTGTTAAGTCATGTTTTCAGAATGATGGTAAAAGCTATTGTCTTTACGTGTACCTAGTTCATTAAAAAAAACAAAAAAAAAAACATATTTTTGGTTGGAGCAGAGTTTTGCCATCATGTTATGCAGCATGTAGGTTCAAATGATAAAACATTTCATTATTAATGCAAACAATAATCATATTTTTTATGAGTTACATGACAAAATGTGTCACACTTATCCAAAAAGAATGATTTAATGTGATTTTTTTATTATGAGAGAAAAGACAGTTCACTCAAATTAGGCAGTGTACTGTTAAGTTTTTATATTAAGCTTGTCGTGTTACTTATAATGAATGCAGAAGTGAAATAATGCAGTCGGAATGAGAAACTCTAAAATATAAATCTCTCTGCTAATTATTAAAAAAAATCCTAATGTGGATAGTTTCAGTCATGCTCATGTGGTAGAAATCCTGCTGTAAGCCCGGCTTTATTCCTGCTTAGAATTCTAAAGAGGTAGTTTCCGTGTGCCAGGAGCGCCCACCTCAGCTGCCGTGTTTTTGTCTCCGCTCGTCTGTCCGACCCACGGCCCCTGCACAGTTAAGCTCTAAGTGAGGGCCGTGGCAGGGCTCAGGGCTTAAAGACAGGCACATCATTAGGGAGTGCAGTCCTTGGCCTCGGGGGAGGAATGACAGTCCATCATGGCTCACTTTGGACCCGTAGAATCAAAGATGAATGTGAAGATGAAAGTGTGAATAGAAACACAGTACTTACCTTTACTCAAGGCTTAATTCTGCAGAGGAAACAGATGGTCGGTAGATCTTTGTTCTAAGAGCACCATGTAACTTTTCTAGTGGAGATTTGTCAGCTGCTTGTCTCCATGGTGATGCTTCTGCTTTGCTTATTGCTCCAAACTATTAGCATTAGCACATTAAATCAATTGTTGTTTTTTTCGGTGTAATCCCTCATTCGTCCAGAAGTGATCCATTGTAGAAAATCTTCAAAGTTGTCATCTGGACAGTGTTTCCGAAGATCAAGACGTTTCAACTCTCATCCAAAGTCATTTTCAATTTGATGGAAGTGATCTGAGACTGGCTGTATTTATATGGAGTTAAGCCTCCCCCTGAGGAGGAGCTAAACCCTAAAACCTGTTCCTAGAACCTGTTCCTAAAACCTGTTCCTAGAACCTGTTCCTAAAACCTGTTCCTAGAACCTGTTCCTAAAACCTGTCCTTAAAACCGGTTTGGTGGGCCTTTAGCTTCTTTTCCATTATTGTTATCCCTTATCCCTGGTCTAAAGGGGAAGGAAATTTAGATTGAGCACAGTTTCAATGACTTATTACTGGGACCAAGTATAGAACTCTAGCTTGTTCACAGGTAGCCATGGCAATTAGCATGTGAATAGTCAGGGGAACTTGAAACAGTCTAGGCAGGCCCAGTCAGAACAATACAAGAGGAAGCAGAGAACAATGGAAAGGAAGTTAAGGGCCCAGCAAACCGGTTTTAGGAACAGGTTTTAGGAACAGGTTTTAGGGTTTAGCCCCTCCTCAGGGGGAGGGCTTAACTCAGTATAAATACAGCCAGTCTCACTTCCATCAGATTGTAAATTACTTTCTGATGAGGGTTGAAACGTCTTGATCTTCGGAAACACTGTCCAGATGACAACTTTGAAGCCTTTATTATGTTGTGTTTTTCACCTATGAAAGTATTTTGCAGAAGCCATTTTACTATAGCCTGGCTTGCTTCCCTTCAGATCTGATTTGTAACATGTCCTAGTTAACACCCTTCTGTAGAACATTATTAGAGAGAGAAAAAAAAGATGGCAGTATTTTACAGAGCCATAGTCTGAAGAATCCAGCTGATATTTCTATGTATTATTCCATGCAACTGTATTGGAACAGAAATGTAAAGTAATTTCTTGGTGCTGAATTGTTACTTTGGCACGTAAAGAGTTAAAATGTACTAACCTTTTAAATTAATTTTAATGAGTGGATTTTCACTCATGTCACGTCTCAAAAATGAAATGCATCTTTTAAAAATCTTCTTTGTTATATAATAATTTGCAATGGTTTGGTAAAGCTACAAGTTTAAGGTTCAGGGTGAGTTCTCATGTATTACACCAAACAGCATGTGCAGTGCCAGTGAAGTAGAGTTCAGACAATGTAAGAATTTGAGGAGAGAAAACATTCCTATATGATTGTGCAGCTATAATCATATATAGTAAATGTTGCTCCATGTTATGAAAATGACATTCCACATAAGTAACTCATAAGTAACTGCACAGAACAATAAAGATGCTTGAATAAGATGCTGGAAATGAACTGCGGTAAATATGCGGTTGTATTTGCTCTGTAAAGATGAGACCTGCCTGTTTGTGAAAACCAACAAAGCGTCAGGTGCATTTATCTGAGGCGTTGTGCTCACCAGGTCTGCGTGTGTGAGCTAACCTTGTTCTGTCAGACTGAGTTCTCAACTTATGTACTGTGCAAATATCTCCTGCCAAGGATTGTGGAGGCTATACGCACTGATTCTATCTGCAGAAATACAGCTGCTATTCGCCTTTTTCGCATATTTGGAGTTTGTACAAGCTCGACTCTAACAAGATGTAGCTCTTTAGAGATTGTAAATGAACAAAGAGTGGTGCTGTGGTATAGAACTTTTATCAGTGAAAATCAGTAAGCGGTTTAAAGATTTGAAATTCATTCAAGACACCTACTATATTTCCACAATAAACAAGACTGAGGGCGATCTGAGGTTCATCCCAAACTGACACCCCATAACCACCAAGGAACACCTTTGAAAACCTGGTTGCCAGCCTGTACACACACAAACCCCAGTTTCACAAGCTCCCAGCCACCAGAGCACAAACCAGGAATGACCCATGGAGCGGAAACGATGGGAAGAAAGAGAAAAATAGTTGTTTTTTTAATCTCCAGAATTTATCTATTTCGTTTGCTATAAATCAAATTCACCATCAGTCCTCTACAGCAAAAGTGTGATTCAACAATGTATCTTTAGTGCAAATTAGTGGTGTAAATGAATCCAAAGTATATCTTAACACTTTGCTGGTATAGCAGGCGGAATAATTTTCTTCACATCTGCATTATTAGAAGCATTATCAACTCCCTGACACCTCATCTATCTCCATTTCTACTTTACAGTTTCCATGGAGAAGTCATTGGAGCATTTGCTCGATGTTCATTCAGCCAATCAGACATGTAACACGGTGAAGATCTTCTCAGACGTTCGGATGTAGCTCTGTTTGAACGCGCTCTCGTATGTGTGGCGTTTCCCTCCTCTTCCTGGTTGTCTCGCCTCTCTTATTAACATGCACTTAAATTCCCTTTGTTCTCTCAAGTGCTCATTAAAGAATTCAGTGCCTTGTGATGTCTATAGTTTTACATAATGAGAACCCAAGAGGCCTCCACGTGCGCACTAAAGTTCTCCATTTGTTTTACTTGGCATTAGAGGAGCAATTTGTTTAATTTCTCTTGAGTTTAACCTTGCTGACTGTGATGGAACAGGCACCTGCAAATCTTGCATTCAGTGAGATTACTGGTGAGACTCTGTGCTGCCCGCAGATCCTGTATTTCTTCAAGCTTTTCTGCGAGAGTAAACCTGACATGCATAGACAAACAGAAGCACAGTTTGTAAAGAAATCAGGCATGTTTTTGTATTTACTTCTCTGTGGGTCAGTTATGATGTTTTTTGCAATGGAGACTAGTAGATTTAGCCCTCAAAACCACTTCAAAACTGTTGGTGTGGTGTTTATTTTATTTTTTATTTTTTTTGTTCATTTATTTTGTTCACCTCTTTGGTTTTGAATATGTTTTTGATGAACTTAAGCAGGGTTAGGGTTAGCTCTGTTTTTGATAATGTACATAGATATCTGACCATATTCTGTCAGCAGTAACAGTACATGTGAACAGAGCCATGCATTAGAGTTTGTAATGGTACTGCACAAGATAATCTGTGATTTGGGAGCACTTAGAGAAGATGACTTTGCAAATGGGAATAATAAAACAATTGAATGAAGAAAAAAATGGATATGGAATAGTCTTGTAACCATTCAATCAAACAAACAAAAAAAAAGAAGGACAGCGGCCATCTTGGATTGAAATTTTAAAACAATTATACAATTAATGTTTGAACTTTGATGATATCTCAGTTTCACACAAAAACCCTAGTCTCACTCAAAAGTGAAATATTTCTGTGCAGATTGTAATATTTGTAATTTTTTTTTTTTTCAAAAAGTCAATCAGAATGTATTTTTTAAGGTTTTGCTAACTTGTTATTAACTCTTTAATTGTTCATTCATTTCATTCATTTTCTACCGCTTAATCCTGTTAGGGGTCGCGGGTGACTGGAGCTTATCCCAGTAACTTTGGGCCTTAGGCGGGGGAACACCCTGGACAGTGGCCAACTCGTCGCAGGGTTAGACAGACAACCATTCATTCTCTCATTCACTCACTAAGGGAAATTTACAGTGACGCCCAATGAACCTAAACATACATGTTTTTGGAGGTGGGAGGAAACCGGAGTACCCGGAGGAAACCCACGGTGACACGGGGAGAACATGCAAACTCCACCCAGAGAGATCGTGAGATGTTGATATGGTCCGACCCGGGAGTCGAACCCACGACCTCCTTATTGGGAAGCCAGAGCTATAACCACTCTGCTTTCTTGCACAATCCTTCAGTACCCCGAAAATGCAATTTAATTGTTTCTTACTGTAAAAAAAAAGGATGTGTGAACTAATTCCTTTGTGGTATGTTGGGACGACAACAAGGTTGGGGCAAGAAACAGCAATAATATGTACATTTTGAAAATATTTGCATTGGTCAGCCTTTTTCTTTTTTTATTTGAAAGAAATCAGAATCTGAAATCAGAATCTGAAAAAAACAGATTCTAGTTCTAGACATACCAACCAAAAAAGAAGCTTAAGTTTAATTTTATTGATTTACTAATTTTTAAATGCTGTTCAATTTATACTGAGCCTGAATGTGAGTTAGAGGAAGTGGTTGTTTCATATTTACAAAAAAATCTGACAAAATAGTTTTCTTTCTGTGTATAATGAGCTAGAACTTTAAACCCCATCACAAACGAGACAAACACTAACTAATGAATGAGGAACGCTCGCCTGTTGTAATGGGGCCCATTTTGACCTCTGCCTCCAGTTTTTAAAGCTTCACCTTGACACAACTTCTAAAGTCCGGACCCATCATTTAACTAGACATGTTTATGCATCATTTAGTGGCCACAGTGCCTCCCCCTGTTTGTGAGGCTGTCTTACATCACCGCAGTCATATTCTGTCCATCTGCTTGCTGTTTTGACATGTCCCCTGAGTCCCATTTACGTATTAAACCAATATTGTTCTGAATCTCTCCGCAACAGCGACGCCAAGGGGGAAAGTATTTTGTTTTTGAAACCTTTAGCCATCACGTCTCTTCTCTTCAAAAATCCCAGAATGAAAGAATTTGGCTGCGTTTGCCGTGCTCCGACTGTTGCCAAAGAGAAGAACGGGGGACAAGGACAGCAAATATATTCAGAGCCACGCGTGCACCCCTCAGCATCTTGTCCTATTTGCTATGAAATTTAGAGTAAAGATTCCAAACAGGAAAACCCTTGAGCTGGTTGATGGTCTTACAGCTGGAGCAGGCGAAGGGCGTGGTGGTGGTTGGATGCGCCTAACTAGCGTCATGCTTGGGCACACATGGTTGAGTGCATGCTAGAGAGGGCTTGGAGAGAGAGAGGGAGAGTTTTGGGGAGGGCTCTGTGTAGCGTTTCCAAAGTGAGTAGCCCACAGAGGGATACAATAAAGCACCAATGACAGGAACAGATGGAGCTCCTTTATTGTCCCCTGAAATGCAAACACCGAATATCTTTGCTTGGTGGGAGGCCGGATTATATATTTATTTCCCCCACCTCCTGTCCCCCCCTGCTTGCTCACGGTTAATAACTGCAGCGGTTGGCACGCACCCACGTTTAAGACTAAAAGGCTTAGATAAAGAGGTGGGAGCCAGATGCTTCTTATTGGTTGGTGGAGATTTAATGGGCAGTGACACGAAGCGGGAATGACAAGAGGTGAGGACAGTGGGGTAAAAGTCTGCCCAGTGAGAGGGCAAGAGGGGGACTGAGCTGAAGGGTTTTACGACGGTTTGAACAACGAAGGTGCACTCAGGTGTGTAGCTTTTCCGGTAAAGGTATGCCACCTTTGTCGTCATGGAGATGTACCTGTGGTCATAAGATTGTGGTGGTGTTTCAGATCCAGTTATAGGTCAGATCTGTGGAGTAGGGAGACTTGAGCAGTACAAGTTTGAAGCTATAGCCTGCTGGAACATAGCATCCACAACCACATGGTGACTCCTCAGTAGAAAAGGTCCTATAATGAATTTTGATTTCACTTTGGTTACACTTTTTGTAACTTACAATACTAATTATGTATATAAAGATGTTTTTAATGTTTTACAAAGTGGCATAAAACTGATGTATTTAAATGAGAGATTTAGGTAAATTTTATCATTCTCTTTAAAGGACATATATTACACTTAAGTTAGTGAAGGTGCACTGTGGAACTTTTTGACCCAAAACATAAATGTACAAAACCATGTCTTTGGTGTACTAAAAACATTTTTTTTTTTTTTACAGGAGATTTGCATGGACCCAAAGGGGACTAATACTTTGCCTGGACAAGGACCTCCTCCCATATTTTTCAATGGAAACTACAGACACAACACACAAATGTCACAATTAACAATGTTGGTTTTAACTTTCTATTCTACTGAATTGTGTAGTTTAGATTTTTCACCTGCAGAAAGTTACACAGAGCACTTATAGAGGTTATGCACTGACATAATATCTGAAAAAAGCTCCTAAATATTCAGACTGAGACAAACTTGTGAAGAAAATGCACTTTTTTGCTTTTTCCAGACTAATTTTCATTCCTGAAGTTTTTTGTTTTACACAAATTAATTTTTATAAGGTGAAATTCAACTTTAAGCAATAAGTTTTCTATTGTTGTGGCAACAGTGTGCTTCACTAACTTAGTTGGCGATTTATGACATTTTGACTGTAGTAATACAATTTATATCCTCATCAAACACGTTTTTTAGAAAGTAATGTAATTTCTTCAACTGTTTTTGATTCTACAAACGTTAGAATCACTGAGTGTAAATCTAAAGTCTGTGATAAATGTGAGAGAATCTAAAGTCTTTCTGTTTATCTTCTTTTCTGCTACTGTTAACCTTCTTTTTTTGCTGTTACATGTCAGTTACAAACCCATTGTTCTGTGGGTTGAATTTTTTCTCACATACAGGCAAGGCAAGGCAAGGCAAGGCAAGTTTATTTGTATAGCACAATTCATACACAAAGCAATTCACAGTGCTTTACAAGGCAGGAAAATGCATCAAAATTACAATAATTAAATAATCAGCATAAAATTTACTTTAAAAAGAAGTAAAGAAATAAAGAGTGCAGACAAAGTATTTCAGTCATATGCACAGATAAAAAGACATGTTTTCAGCCTAGATTTAAACATTGTCACAGTCGAGGCCTGTTTTACATCATCTGGAAGACTGTTCCAGATCTTAGCTGCATAAAACTGAAACGCTGATTCTCCATGTTTAGTCCTGACTATGGGCACAAGCAGGAGGCCGGTCCCTGAGGTCCTCAGAGTGCGAGATGGTTCATAACGCACTAACATGTCAGAGATGTACTTTGGTGCTAGTCCATGGAGAGACTTAAACACAAGCAGAGCTGTTTTAAAGTCTATTCTCTGAGCCACTGGAAGCCAGTGCAAAGACCTAAGCACAGGACTAATGTGATCGTACTTCCTGGTTCTGGTCAGGACTCGAGCAGCAGCGTTCTGGATGTACTGCAGCTGTTTTACAGCCTGTTTGGATAGGCCGGTGAGCAGGCCGTTACAATAGTCTAACCTACTGGAGACAAATGCATGGATAAGCCTCTCCAGGTCAGGCTTTGACACTATACTTTTGATTTTGGCAATGTTTTTTAGATGGTAAAAAGCCGCTGATGTTATTGACTTAATGTGGCTGTTAAAGTTCAAGTCTGAGTCCATTATTACCCCCAGATTTCTAACTTGACTTGAAGGTTTCAGAGAGAGAGACTGAAGGTGACTGCTGACAACCTCTCTTTGTTTCTGTGGGCCAAAGATGATAACTTCAGTCTTGCCTGAGTTAAGCTGGAGAAAGCTGTTTTGCATCCACACATCTGTTGGATGCAGTGACAGAGTGAATCCACTGGCCCATATTCACCTGCTGTTAATGACACATAGATCTGAGTATCAGCCTCTTTTGATATCTTAGCTTTATTTTGAGCTCTTACAGGAGAACATATCCTTCCTCTCCCTTGAATGCATTTCTTGCCACTCAGAACTCACATTTAGAAAGCTGCGATGTCACCTGCATAACCTCTATACTAATGCATGAACAGAAACCCTATTCATTATAAACTGTTCATAATTCAGGCTTATACCAAACAAATGCTTTTATTACTTTCTAACCCTGACTCTTTAAAGAGGTTGTTATTAGCTGATGAAATGAGTCTTAATAAAGACTTTTTGTTCTTTGTAATTTAAGTCTTTTTTTCAGAATTTTTATGTTTCTGCACCAAATCTTTCCACATCTCCAGACTCCAGATTCTCTGTTTCTAATAAGTTTTAGTAGCTTGGGAAGTTCCAGACTCAACTCTGCGGTTGTATAAAATAATACAGAGATATCAGTCTTCTAATATTCTGCAGGCTAAGGTTTTAAGTCTCTACATCTACTAGATTGTATTTCAAAAGAACAACTTTGGTGACTTGTACCCAATATTTTTGATCAAGTAGCTCAATTGACTTACAATACATCTTACATTTTTGCATACAAAAGTGGACAGACATACTGTAAATAAGTATAAAGTAAAAGTTGTAAGTATGAACCTATGTGTGATAATATCCACTACAGGGCTGCGTTGTCTCCTGATGTTTGCCGTACCTGATATGACCTTATCTATAATGGGTAGTGTAATGCGAGCACAATCTTGTACAAAAGAAGCAGACCGAGATAACCTGTGTTTGTGACTTAGGATGGCCAGAAGGGTTTGGAGGATAATAAGCCAGTACAATTCTCATGTTGCCCGGACACAGCAGTTACAGGAATAAATGCACCTGAAGAAAGAAATGTGCCAACTGCAACAGCAACGCTAAAAGTTACACTAAACGAGAATAAAAGAAACCAATATTTGATGGTGTTACATTATCTTATATCACGGAGCTTGTAAACAAATAACCATCTTTCACAAGTCTCCAGAGAGTCCGGCTACAACATCTGTCCACATTTGATTGCTTTCAAGAAATACCACAGCCGATCCATCACCTGGGGACAGTTAATGTCCACAAAACGGTTCAATCTATTCTGAGGAACTGTATCTGATGGTGAACCAACAATGGCTCACTCAGAAAAAAGACCAGCTCAAAATATGGTGAATGTATTCTACAGTTATGACACAATCAATAATTCATGCCAGATTGAAAATGCTGGAGTTTAAATTTTTTCTCAGCCTTGTGGGATAATTTAAAAATTTGATCATGTGATGAGAAAATAAAAAAAGAAAAATTTCTAGTTGTGTTATACCACAGTGATTGAATCCACTGACCACATGCTTAAAGTTAGGGTAACTAACTTTTTTTAAAGTAAATTTTGTGTTTTCTACTAAAAAGTACGGTAGCACTTTAAAAGACCTCCACGGTACCTACCAGTTAAGTACCGTGTCAGTTACTAGTAACTAACAGTGACACTTACTAGTACTTACTCTGGTACTTACTGTGGTACTTACACTGGTACCTAGAGTGGTACTTTGAGTGGTACTTGTACCAGCAGTTACTGGTACATACCAGTGGTAGTTACTGTGGTACTTACTGTGGTACTTACACTGGTACCTACAGTGGTACTTTGAGTGGTACTTGTACCAGCAGTTACTGGTACATACCAGTGGTAGTTACTGTGGTACTTACTGTGGTACTTACACTGGTACCCACAGTGGTACTTTGAGTGGTACTTGTACCAGCAGTTACTAGTACATACCACTGGTAGTTACTGGTACTTACTGTGGTACTTACACTGGTACCTACAGTGGTACTTTGAGTGGTACTTGTACCAGCAGTTACTGGTACATACCACTGGTAGTAACTGGTACTTACTGTGGTACTTACACTGGTACCTACAGTGGTACTTTTACCACCAGTATTGGCATGCTGGTATGGTTGTAGCCATACCAGCATGCCAAAGCCTGATCCAGTCAGATCTCAGAAGCTAAGCAGGGTTGGGCCTCGGCAGTACTCGGATGGGAGACCACAGAAGAACCTCTGGTGCCACAGTGGGGCAACTTCAGTGGTACTTACTACTGTAGTTGACAGTCAACTACTGTAGTAAGTACCACTGAAGTACCAGCATGTGTCACTTTAGAACAGGTCCCGTTGTTACTAGTACTTCACTGTCAACTACTGTAGTAAGTACCACTGAAGTACCAGTATGTGTCACTTTAGAACAGGTCCCGTTGTTACTAGTACTTAACTGTCAACTACTGTAGTAAGTACCACTGAAGTACCAGTAAGTGTCACTTTAGAACAGGTCCCGTTGTTACTAGTACTTAACTGTCAACTACTGTAGTAAGTACCACTCAAGTACCAGTATGTGTCACTTTAGAACAGGTCCCGTTGTTACTAGTAGTTGACTGTCAACTACTGTAATAAGTACCATTGTAGTACCACTATTTACCATTATGTATCATGGTATTTATCAATAAATGTTGGAATTAAGCTAAGATTGTTGTAAATTGTTTTCTGTTGTTTTGTTTACTGAAACAAATAATTACTTTGGTATTTGTCAATACCCAATATTGTTGTGACATAAATAAAGACAGTTGTGCTTTTTTAACACTTGCATTTTATTGTTATTCTTAATTTATAAGCTCTACTTTTTAATTTAGTACCAATTATACCACCACTGAAACATATGTGTGTGCCACAAATTATTAAAAGTGGTAAGTGTACTAATAGTTACCACTGTAAGTACCAGTCACTGATGACACAAGTACCACCTTAAGTATCAGTGTAAGTACTACAGTAAGTACCACAGTAAGTACCAGTAACTATCAGTGTTATGTACCAGTAACTGCTGGTACAAGTACCACTATAGGTACCAGTGTAAGTACCAGTGTAAGTACCGCAGTAAGTACCACAGTAACTACCAGTGGTATGTACCAGTAACTGCTGGTACAAGTACCACTCAAAGTACCACTGTAGGTACCAGTGTAAGTACCAGTGTATGTACCACAGTAAGTACCAGTAACTACCAGTGGTATGTACCAGTAACTGCTGTTGCAAGTACCATTGTAGGTACCAGTGTAAGTACCAGTGTAAATACCACAGTAAGTACCAGTGGTATGTACCAGTAACTGCTGGTACAAGTACCACTCAAAGTACCACTCTAGGTACCAGTGTAAGTACCACAGTAAGTACCAGAGTAAGTACTAGTAAGTGTCACTGTTAGTTACTAGTAACTGACATGGTACTTAACTGGTAGGTACCGTGGAGGTCTTTTAAAGTGCTACCAAAAGTACATTGTCAATGCAGCACTTAGTGGAAAAACAAACAAACAAGCAATGAATAAAAAACGTTTTGTTCTAATCTGGAGTCAAATGTGTGCTCTGATTGGCTGAGCTTGGATAGTCCTCTCCAGTTTCACTTTGTTGTTTGTAAAAGCAGTTTATATACTGTAATTGTAAGTAAAGTAAATACATTTTGATATTAAACATGTGTCAAAGGATTCATGAGAAAAAATGGTCAGATTTCAAACCTAATTTGGGCTTGTATTGTAAAAATCAGCTGCCCCACCTTTAAATCAGGTTAATCATGACTAATTAAGGAAGGTTCATGCTTTGTTAAGGCTAATTAAAGTGTGATTACTATGAAGTTCCCTCTATAACAAAGAGATTAGCAGAAGATTTGACCAAAATCATAGATTAAAAAAGCTTTTTGCAGACTGCAAAATGAAACCAAGGTGAACATCTAATGCTCAGCCAATCAGAGCGCTGCTTTTGGTACTAAAGATTTTAAGCAGCAATCTGAAGTAGTGGCCATACCTGCGTTTCCAAGCCTGATCAGGTTAGTTTGGATGAGTGTGTGTCTTTGGCAAGACACTAAGCCCACTTTGCCCTAGTGTTTGTGTACGATGGGTGAGTGTAAAGTGCATTTACAAGTGGAGGCTGCTGTACCATATCAAAGACTCTGCACAGATACAGTACATTGTAAAAGCAGCTATCCGGAGTAGCAGGGTTGCTGTTAGCATGCTAATCGGAATGTTTATTAAGGACAATGTACAATTTTTGCATTAAGCCCAATGGCAGAGATGCTTGTACCAGATTACAGCTAATTTACATCTCCTGGGGAGGGGAGGCACATTGGACATGTTTTTAGTTGTAGGAGGAAACCAGAGTACCCGGAGGAAACATAAGGGGAGAACATGCAAATTCCACATAGAAAGGCACCGGGCATTGCAGTGATTTAAAAAAGTGCTAGGAAAGTGAACAATATGTGGACTAAACGTTTAAAATTGTCCATGTTTGTAAAACTATTGAAAAAGTAAGTTTTCTGTCATATATAATAACATACAGACAAAAGTTGTTTGGTTTGCGTGATGTGGTAGTCCCTGTAGAACATAATGTTGTGAGGTTGTGAAGAATGTCAACATGAAAAATCCGGCAGGATGTTGTCTTGTGAAAACAGGAATGACAGTAAAAAAAAGTTAAATTACCAATTAAAACCGTAGCCACCTTTCACACTGGCTTAATTGTTAGTGCTACATTCTGACTGCGCCATGAGTCACAGCTACACCTCCCGTAATACCGATCTCCAACTCTGAAATCATCCTTCCTCCTTCTTTTCTCACTCTCTTCATCTCAGTCCCGTCCCATTTCCTCTCCTCTGTCACTCCCGCCCACTTTAACCCGCCGCTGCACCGTGGACACTTTACTGCTACACACCTAGGTTCATCGCGCTGGCTTCTCGCTGATAATTCCCCCGTATTAACTGGCTGGAGTTATTACCCGTTATACGTCTATGTTGAGAGCGCTTTATGAGATTCTGGTCCCTCTGGATAAGATGATGGAGTTGGTGAGTGCTGTCATCCCCAGCTGTATAATGGCATCAGTTGGGAAATACACAATGCCATGGATTATTGATAGAGCCATATCGCACACTTCTGCTGACGAATTTCTGGCCCAGGTTGAAGAGGGCACATAATCCTGAAGAATCTCTGCGCTAATGTGGCCGCCTACACATCCGCTATAGTGTACTCCGCGGTCTCTTTGCGATGTTTTGCCTTCTTTCCTCCCTTGTGACGAATGATTGTGCAATTCCCGCTGATTCAAATGAGAAGGTGAGGATTTATTCCAACAATAGACGCTCCTACATTGTCTTGCAAAGAAAATAGGCAGTTGAAAAGACTGGTGCTGTCGCTACTCCCAGGGCCTAAAAGTATAATATGTTTAAGAAGGTTTTATAAAAAAAAAAGGAGGTCAAAACATGTCAAACAAATACCAGAAGTGACCTTGAGTGTGTTTTTCTTCGTAAAAACACAATGTGCAGGAAATTCTGGTCAGTGTTGTTGAAGGAACAACCCTGACCCTGGAAACCTTTTTTTTTTAATTCTTTTCAGATGTAAGAATTCCTTTTTAGTCCAAGTTTTTAAATTTGTTCTTTCTAGCTCTCTTATATTCTGATATTTTTTGAAAACTTTTGAGCCTTTTGTAAAACATACTCTTTCTGCCCTAACAAACCTTTTCTAGCAAAAAAACAAAAAAACAACTGACTGGGTAAATCAGCCAAATCAATTACAGAATTGGGACACATTTCAGCAGTATGTGCTAAACTGCTCATGTGTGAAGTTAATTAGCTCAACTGTTTCCTAGCTTAGCTGTTTCCTAATGTCAGTTCCTAGCCCTCGTATCGAACTTCTACTTCTTCTCACTTAGGGCAGAAGATTTATTTATGACATGTCATAATGCCAAATATTTAAAGAATAATATTAATAATAATTCACTTAGTCATAAAATTCTGCTTTTATACCATTAATGTGAGGAACTTAAATAACTTGGCTTGACTCTGGTTCCAAATGTAACTTTAAAAACACATTAAAAACTTGACACACACAGTAAATTTGAATGTACAGAATTTACATGTATGTTACACATACGTTGTCCCTTATGTTTTCACATACAATGAGTTTTTCACATGTAGACTATGGTATAACTTCCTGGTCACTACTATTTTAAAAAGGTTGCAAAAATCCTGTATATAAAAAAAAATTAATTTTACCACTGTATTGTTTTAGAGAAGCATAGTTTACTCAGATTTAATATGTTCAAAAACTCATGTTTTATATTTAAAGATCTACATGGACTCGCTCCTCCTCCTCATTAAACCAAAGACTGAGTGGGATGGGCACTTGGGCCATCAGGTGCCACACAGACACAGCACTACATTTGGACAAACTGTGCTCTCTGACAAAGGAATTCATTATTGAAATAGTCTTTCTCTGTCAATAAGAGAATGTCCATCTCTGTCTTACATTTTGGTAGAATTACATATTTTACATTATGTTCATTAAAATGTCTTCCCTACTGCGAATGCTTGTGACTTGTCTGAATCACTATACAAAAAGATACTTACTTACTTACTTATTTACTTATTATACTATTACCACTTAATCATATGAATGCACTAATAAAATAAACCATTCTGGTCTAAAAAGATTATCTCTATTAACAACTTAATTTTTTTTACATGCACTAAATGCACATTTTACACATTTTAGGCTGCAAACTTTGTGCCAACATAAACATCACCTAAAAACAATAATAATAACTTTTTTGTAACTGTAAACAAAAGAGAATGTGTCACCTTTGCCTTATATTTTCTGCAGTAGGCATTAAACGTATCATTTTTTACATAATAAAATTAACAAAAGATCAGCTATGAAGATGAACATTACAGGTAAAACAACACATCCATGGAATAAAGGTTTTGGAGCATCCACCTGAAAACTTACCATGCCACTTAAACTTGCATAAAGCACAAAAAACAAGCAGCAAATGGAAGCAGACCAATAAAAACCACTACTCTGGAATCTGGTACAGTACGATCTCTCTCATTAGCGTTGCACCAGCCGTCGCAGCACACAGCGAATAGAAGGTAAACAATTGTACACTCCCTATAAATAGAGAGGGGTAATTCTCCTGGCTCTCGTTACACGCCTCCTCCCTTTCTACTCTTCAATCTGTCTGATGCGCAGAGCTGGGACCGCGGCTCTTCAGCGTTTAGTCTGCGTGAAGACCACAGGCTGCATCCTCGGTTAAGGCCTTGATTTTTGATCCCAGATGGATGGATTACGCTGGAACTGATCAAACGCAAGCTGTTACCTAAATTAGCACGGGACGATCTTGCAAGTTTGGTACGTTTGTGCATGTCCTTAAATGCTTCAAGAGGCAGAAATTCCAATACAACCCAAACAAATCCATATCTATTTGAGAGAATTATATGTAAATATCCCGTTCAAGCGTCTTGTAGTAAATTGCTCTTCATTGGCCATCTTGAGACTGGAGCCGTGGTAGCCATTTTGCTTTTCAGAGGAATATGAAATTACTATCACATTGAGGGAAATCAAAGTCTTGTTCTGCAGCGGTCCTCTGGGCAGCATTGTGCGGTATTGCTTTGGAAACGGGCCTAATTGGTATGTGTGGGCCAAACTCACCCCGCCGCCTCAAACTAGCTGGCTTCATGTTCACAACAATTGGATTTGGGAAAGCTTGGCCTAGATTGTTTGTGTTTCGCACTTAGGGTCTGTATATATAACATCAAGAGCGCTGAGATAATCCCACTGTTATTCTCTGTCGGTCATATTAGAATGCATGATTCTTGTAATTGGTTGAAGCCCATTGTAGCCAATAGCATGTCTTTTAACACAGTGAGTGGGCAGCAGCGGTGGCCTCCTGAAAGAAAATAGACGGATTACAGATGAACAATTAGAGGAAGGTTCAATGTGACAGACTGTACACACATTTTATCTCATTGCAAGTCTTGGCAGAGCACCAGGAAGCCAAAAAGAAACATGAAGTCACCTATAATTTGTTTTCCTACAGTCAGAATGTGAAACGGACACATGACAGCTCGGTGATTCATCTGCTCTATGCACAGTGTCAGCCTCCTGAATAATGATTGGATCTGGCAGTTTGCCTCTGTCATGCAAGCAGAGCATTCAGGTTCACATGCTGTAAGGCAGCCTGGCTTACCATGTGTAACAGCAGCTCCTAATTCAATAGAACAAAATGAGGTGAAACCTGAGCCCACGTTCGGTGCTCTGTTGAGTGAGTGCTCCCCTGCCCGCTGCCAATCTCATTGGAGGCTATAAATGTGCAATGTGTAAATAATTTGGGGAACATATTAACTCTCATTGTGTTGTTCAGCAAAACCCTAAGCACTACTGTAATGTGCGCTGTGCTCACCTCCAACATAGAGATTTGCAGAATTAGCTTGCGCCAGTAAGTTTTCACCTCCCAGACGCACCATGGTGCAATATAAGGAGAGAGAGAATGTGATTACAAACAGTAAGTTATTGCCTCGGGCACAATTAAAACTTTGCAGACGAGCATTTCTGATTGCAAACTGAATCAGGTATGGTGTTGGAGGGGCATGGTGCTTGTTAATTGGTTAATTACAAAGCAGGAAGGCTTGCTACACAAGTCTTAACTGGGAAATGTGCTCCACATTTGTGTCAGTCCCTCATGTGAGCCAGACACTGGGGCAGTCCTCGACTAAAAATAAGCTCATCAGCAATTTGGATGTGTGTGGGCCGTCTCTCATCCTGATGGAGGGCTGTGTTCACAACGTGCAATCTACTTGTGATTTGTTGCCATAGAAGCCGTGAAGCTGCATTTTTTATGTGTTCATTGGCATAATCAGGCAGAAAATAATGCTAGTTTTGTCAAAATGATAGTAGGCTGTCATTTGATAATTCTGAATGAAGAAAGGAGCAGATGAAGACTGTTTTGGTTCAAGTGAGACAGACACAAGACTGTAACGACTGCAGCCACGTGGACATGGCACTATGACTTACAGGTATGTTGCTTCATGCCACATGTTTCTGAGAGAAAAACAGCCAGCGGCAGAGCTTCGCCCTGAGCACAATGCGCTCACATGACACACATGTACCAGCAGCATGTCTTAGTCACCGTCCTGACCGGTGGATTCCTACAGGTCTTACTCAGAGCGGGCACTGTGCACTGTGGCTTGAGTAAATCAGAAGTGTTTCCTGACTGCGAGTTTGATTAAAGCAAAGCCATGGGCTAAAAACTGTCCACATGCCTTTATGAGCAGGCGCCCCTGACCTTTCTGTTCCCACACTCTTTGCAGGACTGAGGACTTGACACAACATGACAAGTTGCCAGGTCAGTAAACATGCTGTTCAGAGATAAAACACAGAAGGAGGAGCAGATAGGAATGCATGTCTTACTATATTTATTCGTCATATGCATTCTGCAGGAAATAAAATCAATGAAGATAGTTAGTTAATGTGTTTACACATTGCGTTGCACTGCTGAGACTGAGCTTGTCAGTTGCATTATTCAGGGCAGCAGCAGAAACATGAACAGTATTTAATCAACAAGAATTCAAATGAATTACCCAGCCTCGACAAATCTTGTTCTTGCTCAAACTGTCGTTGGCACATGTTTTTCTGCAACCCGTCGATAAAATTGAAGGTCTACCTTTTGGCAGTGTCACTCAATGGCTCAGTCAGGCTGGTGATTGCACAGCTGATGCTAACTTGCACTCACATTCCTCTGATCTATAGCCAGCTCAGCGTGATTGAATCTTACATCGGTGTTAGTCCTCTCGTACAAACTCAGAGAAGAAAAAATAAATAAAAAACACTCTCAGGTGTGTATGTGAGCGCAAATCAAAGTGCTTTTCTATGGAGTAGCCTTGAAGTTGTTGTTTTTTTATTCTAACTAAACTTATCCATTTTGTGTCTTTATCACTTCAAATTTGAACTCATGAGACTTTTAGTCAATCAAACAGAAAAGAAAGAACACAATAGGCATTGTTCATTCTCCTCTGTGACAAACGACATAAATCAGCATCAGTTTACGTCATGAATACAATCCCACATTTACGTACAACAAATGTTTTTTTCTTTTTTGCTAGCGTTTTGGCAGAATCTTAATCACCGCGTCCCTCCTGCTACCGCGTCGACAGTTAAGCCCGAAATCGCACAGCCCACACACGGAGTTCTAATCTGATAAAATGTGAAGTAATTTATTGTGGCACTCGCTCATACTGGCACACGGGGTTACATCATTGGCGGATGAACTGGTGCCTGCAGCTAATATCCTGTAGATGGATGGGTTATTTTCTCTATCTCTGTCTCTGCCTTTTCTGTCGTTCTTTAACAGTGTCAAGTGAAAATGCTCTGCTGACACAGAACAGACCAAAGCGTGTTGTTTTACCACCGTTTGACAAAGATTCCAGATTTGGGGGGTTGTCTGTAACTTGCATGTCAGTCATTGTGAGAGTAAAAGCTGCAGGTGCGTCGCAAGTACAAATCCTGCAATAAACCACTGCATGTCAAGAGAATGTCTCGTCTCCTGCACTGTTGTGTGTGACGTTTGAGAAGAAGGGAAAGTTTAATACACATGTGCTGCTTAAGATATTGTCAGATTTTATTTTCTCATTTGGATTTGGAGAGAGCAACTTCAGACCAAATTTAAATTTTGGTCTCAAACAACTTAACAAACAACTCTTTCTTTTTTAATTAAAAAATATGAATGAATGAATAAGACTTTGGGTTTTTGTTTTGATGAAGGTTGTGTTGGTTTGAAAATTATAATATTTAATATTCAAGGTGGAATAAAAGTTTCACTTTTCTAAAACTGGCCGACAAGCGTTTATGAAATGTACATGTATACCTCACAGTTTTAAATATAATTTATATAATATAAATGTGTATGTATACTAGGTAATTTATCCTTTTTATGTATCTATGATATGCTTTACTGACACACCTTGCAGAATTTACAAAACTTTCCATAAGATAGTGCAAATAATTAATTTAATTAAATCAATTTTTTTAATGTAAGTTTAAAGTTTTTTTTTTTTTTTTTTTTTTTAACATCCAATCTAAAAAAATATATTTTGATTATACTTTATAATGAGGAATAATGTTTATTTATACAGTATATAAAATTATATCCAACTACACATAAGTTTAAATAACTTTCTATTAATGATGCTAATACTACTACTAATAATAATATGAATGCATCCACCTTTAACACTCACACCAGAATCTGACTGGGCAATGAAGGTGAGTTTCTCCTTTGTTTGTCTCACTGTGACTCCTGTTATTCCTCCAGCGGTCTCCCATCCAAGTATTGCCTTGGTCCAACATGCTTAGCTCCTGAGATCTGATGGAATCAGGCTTTGGCAAACAATACTGCCACTCACTGAACTGAGGTGTTTGTCGCTGTGTGACTGGCTTTGATATAAGGGGTCCCTGGTCTGAAAAAGTTTGAGAACCCCTGGATTAGACTATTTTATTTCAAACTATATACATTGGCTTCAACCAAACATCAATGCTAAGAAATAGCTCTATTTGAAACTTGGTTCATTCATTTTAAGTTTGAAGCTACAATATTTGTCAAGTTCATATTTGGGATTTGGAGTATTAGGAGTTTTGTTTATCACACGTCTTACATTAATCATGTGAATATAGTGAGGCAACAACAAATTGTTCAACATGACACATATTTGTAAAACTTAACTTAGTCCTTGTTTTGTGTCTGATTTTCTAAAAAAAAAAAAAAAAGACAAAGGCCAATTCAGTCAGATTAAAACTAAAAACATAGTCTCTGCATATTCTTTTGTATCTAAAATGTCAGTAAGAATAATTAAAACATTTAAATCTAGACTTGTTTAAGCAAATATTGTAAATTGTAATTTTTCCACTTTATTTTTAAACATTAAATGTCATAAAATAATAGATTTTTTCCTATTCCTTCCTCACCTCTAGTGTCACTCCTTCATAAAGCAGCTGCAGCAGAGTGAATGGCACAACAAGAGCATTGATAATGAGCGTAAGGAGGTGTACAAACGACAGAGAAGTCTCCTGTTATTGTGTCGTACACCCCAGCCTCTCTCATGTCTCACAGGATCGACTGAAATAGCAACAAACGACTAGTCTCCAAATATTAGGCGCAGATGTGCTCCCCTGATCTGTCACCGAATCAGGCGGCTCGGCATCAAAGTCTGCAACCTGACTGAGGTTAAGAAGTTGTGTTTCAAAATAGGAAAGTGGAAAAATAGACTTCTTGATTGATACCAAGAACACAACATAGCTAGAAGGTGGAAAGAAAGAAGCAGGAGTGAGTTTGTAGTTGACTTTACGGTGAGATGAGGCTGGTTTAGGAGGAGATTCTACTGTTATCCCATGGTGAGGGTTCACGAGGTAAAACTGAGACTTCGCTTTGGTTTTTCCACACTTTATTTCCATTAGTAGTGGTGTTGTAAAAATATATATATCCAGATCAATTTAAGTTTTCTCCTATTTGCATGAGTGAGTCCCATCAAAGCCCAGATTACCCACAGGCCGAAGTATTTCTAGGTAAATTCATTGACTGTAAGTTCTAAACAAATGGATGCAGCTATATTTAGTGTTCAGCAGTATAAACACAGCGCCTGCACATCCACCACTAAACCATAAGACTACAACACCTGCCAGCTCCTCTCACTGGACCAGATCCAGGCTCCATCAGCACGTACACTACATTATACTATGCAAAACTATAGCTTATATTTATACGACTTTATGCTTCCATAAAGCCTCTGTATGGTTCATAAATGTTTGTATTTTTGTTAAGAAAATATTTAATCAGATATGATGGTTTGGTTGAAACTGTGGTGCAAATAACAGCGTCACTTCTGTCAGTCTGACCCAGGGCAGCTGTGGCTACAACAGTAACCACTACTAAGTGTGGAGTGAATGAATAACGCTAAATGTGAAGTATCTTGTAAAGTGCTACGTATAAATCCAATGCATTATTGTCAGTATTTATTAAACACAAAAGAATCACGGTGCATGTACTGATTCACCGAATAGTTTATTGATTGATTGACTTTTATTCAACCAGGAAACTTACACTGAGATCAAAATGTCTTTTTCAGGGGAGTTCTGGAGGAGAGGAAACTATTGTGCATTTTTAGTGATTAAAAAAAAAAAAAAAAAAAGACAAAGAAAACCTGGCAACACAGTGCACACTGGTCAATGGCCTCACGGCAAGAGGCCCCTGAATCCAAGGCAGCCAAGGGCTTTTCTGGTTTGCATGTTCTCTCTGTGTCTGCATAGGGTGCTCCGGTATCCCCTACCCCAAAACATGTCCGTTAGCACCTCCCTTATCCCCTTCCTGGGACTATAGATGGAAATCAGCTGTGAGCTAAAAGCTAGAATTTGAAACAAGGATCTCTGCCATCATGCTTAATTGACCTAATAAACATAACCATTACCTGCACAGACCTGAGGAAAACATGCAAACCCCACATAGAAAAGCCACACGCCACTCTGGAGTAAAACCAAGGACCTTTAAGCTTCAGAAATTGTGGTGGGTTATCGAAGTTTAGATTGATCATAAAATTAGTAATGTATTGAGTTTAAGTATTTACATTCATAAACGAAAAAGTGTGTGTGGACATGGGTCTAGTTTGTATTTGGATATGTGACAAGACGGGATTCCAGACAACAAAAGGAGGTTGGGAACCATGACTTTAAAAACAGCAGCATGCTCCAGTGTATAAATATATATATATATAAATACAGTGAGAGCAGTTGTTCGTTCATTAAAGGAGAGAGACAACAGCACATGTCCACACTGCTGCTGCTGTTGTGTTTGTGTTCAGACGTCTATGCACCAGAGGCCTGTGTGTTTGGTGCTAGCTCCACTGAGAAGCATTAGGCTAATTTAGATCCCTCTGTGACGGTGTGCGCTGGTGCCATATCCAAACTTATTTAGATTTCTACACTTGCTCACCCTGGACACTCCAAAAGTTAAGACTGGAATGAAAGGATAAAAAAAAGTGCTCCTCTCAACAAACCATTAAACAAACTAGTTCTGGAATGGAATAAACATCAATCATGAATGTATTTGTTCATTTTACTATTTTTCTTTTTTTTTTTTCTTTCTTCAATTCAACCTATTCTATTCAGCTATTCATTACTATCTATTCAATTTCCAATGTTCATATTTTATTTTGTGTTAGTACTGTATATAGTATTGACAACAATAGAGCTCAATATTTATTCCTGCAAAGCTTTGAAGAC
Organism: Mugilogobius chulae; assembly: GCA_038363315.1. Classification (NCBI taxonomy): domain Eukaryota; kingdom Metazoa; phylum Chordata; class Actinopteri; order Gobiiformes; family Gobiidae; genus Mugilogobius; species Mugilogobius chulae. Next base: position 595,025 of record JBBPFD010000274.1, on the reverse strand, counting down.
ATTTGGCTTAAACTTTTTTCTTATAACTTTATTGTGAAACTTAAAATTTTGTTCTCGCAATATTTTGACTTTTTATGGCCTTGACTTTGTTCGCAGATAAACACAACAACTTTATTCTAATAATAATGAGTTTATTCATATAAAATTACAATTTTAGTTTTAAAATGTTATAATTTTCAGTTCACCTTGAAGCTCTCCAAAGAAGTATTATTGTGGTATAGTTTTCAACAGTCTCCAAAGAAAACGTAGATATACAATGAGTTGTCAAAAATGTACGATTATGTTCTATGTAAATATGTTAGGTGACATTTTCTTTGGGTTTAATGGGTAAATTTACCCTTTAAACACAAAGAAAATGTTGCCATGTAGCTTCTACCAAAATTCATGGTTACTTTACGTTTTGGCATTTCGTAACATATTTACATAAAAAAGGCAGGAAAACATGCTCATCATATGCTTTTGACATTTTGCTGTATATCTACATTTTCTCCAGAGATTGTGCTCATAGTTATTAAAACTTTTGACAGAATTTGAAGTTTTTAGGCTGAGAACTTGCCTGACCAGTCAGCCCCTCCTATATTCTGTTTGGATGCATAATGGTCTGAAACCGAAGAGAGAGCCAACAATTTTGTTGTCGTCCAATCAAAAATAGTCGCCCTCCTCCCCTCCTGTTCGCTCTGCATTTTCAAATCTTTTTTTGTAACATTCAAGATGGCGGACTTAGTTGATAGATACATTTTTTCGGCTCCAGCTTCAGTTTTGAACTATTAGGGACGTATCAATCAAACTGGAGCAACAAACCGTGTTGAGAGCATTCACGTTCGTCAATGCTCCATTGAAAAAAGAAACCAAGAAACTCTCTACATATTTACAATAACATCCGGTTTAGCGCGTCGCTGTTTCGGTGGAAAATCCGGGTTTTCTGTGATTGGTTGACTCCGTGCTTGGAAAGTCCATCCTCGAAACTGAACACCGGCGCTCTGATCCCAGACCCTCATGTTTTTGTAAAGTTGTCTGTCAAAACGTGTAGGGACTGGCCGCTGACATGCCTTTAATAGTCGATTTAAATTTCTCTAAATCTTTATGTTCACAAAGGCTGAGAATCTTACAGAACCACACTAAACCTGGAAGCTGTTGAGCTTTATTGTGTCCACAGGATGAAACTTTGTCAGATTTCATCAACTTAATTAAAGCAGAAATTGGACAACCTTCACTGCTACAAATCATGACACAACATGGAAGCTCTATTTCTGCCTAGTGACCTATAGCATTGTCCGAAAAGTGGAAAAGTGCAGTGTTTGACAGATCCGCCCTCCCACCCACCTCACTGCTGACTGCGGAGATAAATAAATGAACACGCCGCGTCCCTCTCCACCCATAAAATATAACCCACAACCCTTCCCCAGGTTGTTGTGATTTGGAAACAGCTGTTGTTGTGGTGGATTCGCCCCACTCTTCCAGATCACGTTTCCTCGCTCCTTTCTCCCGCGGGACAGGGTAATATTTTCACAGTTAGGAGGGGGAGAGAGAGAGAGAGGGAGGCGGGGGTGTCGGTATGTGGGGAGCCGAGTCTGTCAGAGTTCTAAAGCCCAAGGAAATACTTTGAATAATGGAGCACCTGTACCTACTGTCATCTGGCATATACACCAACACATGCTAACGTGTTATATTCAGCCCAGTATCCAACGACGCAACAAGAAACTGGATTAAAGACACAAAAGACTCATTAGTTTGCGATTAAATTCTCATCTACGACTGTTTGTGTGTGTGTATACTTTGTCACGTCCCCAGATACTTCAATGTGGTTAAAACGATCCATTTGTAACAATAAAAATTTCTTAGTATTTTGCGCGCAAGTTTATTCGGTTCAGCGTTCGCATTACTGCTAATCACCTCATATATCTTTAAAGATTTTGTCTGAAATGATTGTTCACTTTTACAGCTATTAGAGACAGATTAAGGGCCAAACAAGGAAAAAGACTGGATTAATTGTTGAGATTACAGCCTTGTTTTGGCGAGACGGTTTTACACTTGGTACATTTAAGGAATGTTTATTAAGGACAATGTACAATTTTGCATTTAGCACAAAGGCGGACATGCTTGCACCAGATTCTAGCTTACAGCTTTATGAGCTGATACTGGTGCCACTATGGAGCTGTTTATGAAGTGAAATTGAAACCATTAGAAAGAAAATTCATTTGGTAATTGAAGCCATAAGATAAGTCATATTTCTTCGAGAATAAAATTAAACTGCTTTGAGTAAAAATTCTTGCATGTCGGACTTTCTTGCATTGTGGATACTACGGATCACTTTATTCGAGTACACTTTGACCTGGAGTCTTTTCGTCCACCAGCACAGCATCATCTTTCAAGTGACACCACAGCTGCTTGAACTTATTTTGTTGCAAGAATCAACTGATTTCTTATAATTCACAATAAAAAATACAAGACCAGACCCATTATTTGTGTACCCGCATCGACAAGTTCTGTCCATAGAACCTGTCTCTGCCACATCGAGGAGCCTACTTGCATCTTCTAATATGCTCTAGGCCAAAATGGCAGCTTGTTGGAAAAATCTTCCTAGTTCCATCTCAATCCAGTTAACTTTAAAATTATTATTCTAGAAAAAATATGAGCCCAAGCTTTTTTTTCTACTCAACCCTTATACTCTGTCGTACTTTTGAACTCTGAATATGCTAACCTTGCCAACTAGAGGAATTCTTGCAGTGATTGTGAATTCACAAATCTCTTGAGAATCAGCTCTGTTTGTGCCTCCAACCATCAGCAGCTCAGATCAATCACAGCACAGCCTTGTGGTTTGGGAGAAGCCAAAGGTGAAAACAAAACAAACAGGGCGACTCCACAAGACAGGAGCCCTGTTTTCATAGTCTGGATGGTACAGTATGGTTCTATGCTGTTTCCACTGCACAAAGTGACCCGTATCGCTCTATATGAGGAGCCCGAAGTGAACCGTTGAGGCTCATGCTTCCACAGTGGACCCTTCATTAGGTCCTCCTATGGATTATTTCACTTTGATCTTGATGAACAGGCACAGCTGAAAACCAGATGGTAAAAAGCAGATAGAAACATGAAATAATGTTCGTCACCAAACGCTGACTTGATCCTGTGACCTTTCAGTGATAAAAACCTGTTTATTGAGGCAAAAACACTTCATAAAGCTTGCACCATAATTCAACCTGAATTAAGAAAAAAGTTTAAATAGCAGCATAGATGCGTCGAGCCTCCTTCATAATAAGAAGACATGATGAACATCCCAAACCTTGTTAGTCATGGCACTCAGCAGAGTTCATTCAGAGTTCTACATGTATCAGGTTTGGCAGCTTACCAAGCATTTTTAATCAATAATCTATTCAATTTGCACATTTTGTTTGCAGTTTGCACTTTGAAAAACACAGTTTGTAGTGGCACATTCATCTGCCCATTTTAGTTACATGAATAGTGTTTCCCCAGTTTCTGTCAATTTTCCCAATTCAATGGTATAAAAAAAGAGAAGAAAACCTGAAGTTTACTGGTAATCTGTTGTAGCCAGTCCTAATTATGTTGACTCCACCTGCTGGTTCTCATTGGTACAAGTTGCACTCAGAGTAAAAATACGCAGCCCTGCAGAGTAATGCTGGTGACTTGCACAAAGAAAACAGTCCTATTTTCATAACGGAGGCACTCATGTCTCTTGTGCCTGTGTGTTTGGGATGCAGAGTGTGCCGGAGCATATTTAAATGTGCACAAGGCATTTCCCCATTAATCCAAGGTTTATGGTTATGCTGGGTGCAAAAAAAGCATTTCTTCTCCCTAAATAAGTCATTTTGAATTCTGCGCCTAGAATATGTTTATTGCCATTGTCTGTGGAATATGCGGTGGCTTTTTTAATAGCCCGCCCGGTATGTGCTCATCAATCACCTCACCAGAGGAGCCCTCACACTCTCCCAGTGCTCTCACGCTAACTCAGTTACCGCGCCCAGAAACTAACTCCCCAAGTTTTGAAATGTGATCAGAGTAATCGCATTGTCTCCAGTCAGTCTCCTTACAGATGCGAATCGATGACATTAATTACTGCATCTTATTATACAGCCACAAATGTGCTTTTGTTGATTCCTATTTATGAAAGAGGCTGTGGTTATTTACCAAGAGGCCACAGATGGAGGGAATAGTTGGGAGAGTTGATGGAGAGTCACATCTTAAAAAGTAGATTTTGGATTAGTATGCGGCGCAGCGAGGCAGCACTAGGCACTTTAACATAGTAGATATTCTGTGGTGCTTGTCATTTAGCCCAACAATAAACTGTGTATGCTTTCTTGTGTTAATGCTGCAGAAAGGGAATGTAAAAAAATAAATAAAAGCAAGACGGAAAGTAGGTGTTGCATTCTAAAAATATAGTGTGCTGAAGAAAGAAAAGGGGAATGAAACGGAAGTAATAAGAATGAGTCTGGCCTAGGGACGACTTTCTCAACAGCTTAGGGTTAGAGAGCTAGTTCTGTATGTAACATCGTTGAGTTTACAGTGTTCTCTTGTCATCAGTTTTTTTTAGTTCATGCATGTTTGAGTAATCTTGGATGGTACTACTCCTACTAATGCTCAAACTCTCAAAACTAACCTCTCAATGATCTCTGCCCATTTCTCTGTGTTTACTTGTGAAAATTATAGATTAGAAGCAAAACACAAAGGTTTCAACAATAAATCTTCTACACTGTCTTACTTAAAATCTACAATTTCATACAGGTAAATTTTACAAGAACAGCTTTTCTAATATGCATGAATTCAATAGACCTGTTCAATGTGTTCTCATATACCACACCCTCACAAAATGCTTGTCATGACAACACTGCCTTTATTACATGACCATTTATTTGGCGTGGTATAGACAAACAGTTTGGTTGAGAACAAACTTGAGGTTTTATTTGGGGTTAATGACTATAAATTTAGGTTTGAAGTTACAAAAACTGGTAAGTTTAGGTCTGCGCCTAGAAATGGATTCAGGTTAGGATTGTGTTAGTATTCATGAATAATAACATGTCTCTTTACATTCACCATAGAAATGAAACAGATAGAAATTGCGTTCATTTGACACGCTGTTTCAAATTGCGTGGTTTAGACACATATCTGTGAGAGCAAATTTAGATCACTTTTATGTTTTACAACAAACTGTAAGTTGTTGAACACAAAGAAGAAAAACACAATGTCCATTCAGTGCTTAATATAAACCTTCATGCTTTATTAAAGACACATTTTTGCCATCTTAAAGACTTCAAGTGCCTATGACCGGTTGAGCTACTCATTTGACCAAAACACAGTTGACACAGGGCTATGTCTGTATGCTATTCAATTGCTAATTAGACAAACAAGGAGATTTCCTAGATTTAGGAACAAATTATCATTGGAAATTTATATAATTTTCACCCAAATACATTTGATTTATTTTTTTTTTACTTTCCTTTTTTAAGTCAGATATGGAGAGATATGGTATTACTGTTTAACCAGTATTTTAAACACTAAAGCCTAAAAAATAATAATAATGATGAACTTGGCTTGTATTTATATTTTGCAAATTTGAATGAATAGATGGATACTTCAATAAAAAAAAAATCATTTCTGAAGCTGCTTTATTGAAAGAGAAATCAAAGGGACATGTAACAGTGGATTCAAGGACTCTCCCAAGCACAACCCAAACTCTCACAATTGTTTGTCTTGCAAAAGCACTCAGTCTATATGAAACAGACATTAAAGCAGTCATATTCTTGTGATGGAATATGAGCAGCTCAGATTATAGCCTGGTAAGAAAGAACTCCCATGGGGCTCCACTGTGTCTGTATCATTTCTCCTTGTAAAAATTTCAATAAGGCACATGACACTTTTCCGAGGGCTCATCAATACAAATGGGATTTTCTCTCTCCATTAGGGAATCCCTCTATGTTCCATTATTAATTATTTTACCTCATATTGTTTTTATATACAATGAAACATATTTCTCAATTTGAATAAGTCACTAATCAGATAATAATGGCATTGTCATGAAAGGTTAATTGGAAAGCCTGTTTTGTCAGGATGAAAATAACAATATACATAAATTATCTTTTCTTTCTACAAACATTACACTGGTGACACTATCTTTTTAGCATCTGAATGTATCGTTGTCACAAACACGACCTTTGAGCTCTAATCAGAACAGCTGAAATATGCAGTTGGAACACAAATAATTTACATTTAAATACAAGGAACAAACTTTTATCTTACAACATTATGAACCATGGCTGTTGTACAAAGCTACAGTGAACGGTTGATTTGTTTTTTATCCAGACATTAGTCATGCTGCACATTGAACAGTGGTATAAAGCTGAATAAATGGATTACCGATGTTCCTTTCAACATTATAAATCTTATGACAATTGAATAAATAGTTACATTGACAACTGTTCTAGTCAACTGTTTTGAACACACAAAATTACATTAATATGCAATTCTCTGTTCAGTTTATGTCTATGTAAATCATGATATTATTTATTAATTAAATTAAATATGCTTTTGATGTTTGTTACATGACTAAGGTAAAAACATATTAGCCTTATTTTCAACTCTTTGGAGTCTTTCCCATGAAAGCTCTCAACAAGGTTCCAAGAAGAAACATGACTGACAAAAGGTCATTAGCGTGTGTTGTGAGCTTGTGAACATATTGAATATGCACAGTTGGGCTAGCATAACGTGCACACACTAACTAAAAGAGTTTACATGAGTGAGCCAAAGCTGAAAGGTTAATACTCTCTGTTTAAACAGAACTGATAACTTTTGAACTGAAAAAAGATTTTCCACAATCTAACCTTTTTGGAAGATGTGAGCTAAACAGTAACAACTTATGTTTACATTGTGCCCTATACCAATGGATACCCTGTCCAGCTATTCATGCTTGCAAACACATTTAGTACTGACTGTGATGACCATGAAGGCCAAAGGGAGTTTAACTGTCACTGTAAAGCTAACAGCTAACATTGCAGTTACTGATTTTCAAAGAATAATCAACATAAAACACACCTTGAACACAGAATGTCTTTTTTATTCTCTTCTTTTGCTTCATTAAATTTTAGTTTGAGCCTCCTTCATGGCATCTTACCGCAGAAGTACATTTTGAGTCACTAAATATTGACTTTCCACCTTCGAGAGTGACTTTATTAAGAAAGTAAAGATCAGACTGAGTGCCGAGTGGTCAGGTCAAGAGGATCCGGCCTGTTCTGGTGAAGCTGCACACAGAGGACAGTGGCTCTGCTGTGGTATTAGTGTGAGGTGTATGTAATATGAGCTCAGGGATGCGGGCGGCTCGACATGTGCCTGCGCCGCTGATGGGCAAGTGCAAATGAAATTAATGGCTAAGGGAAATCAAGTGAGCGCGGCCCGAAATCAAATTACCAATCCGCTCCTCCGACAAATTAGTTGGGTGCCAAAGTTGTAATTGATAGCAAAGCCGGAGCATGCTATTGGATCAGACAATATGATCTAGCATGCCTGGCTCTGATGTGATTTGCTGCTGCGTTACAATGATTAAATATTAAATATGTGTGGATGACATGCTGGCCCCCTTTTGGTGTGCCAGGCCTCCCAGGACAGGTCTAATAGCAGCCATATTGACGTGAATTTTGATGGGGCATTTTGAGTGGAGGTGTTTAAACAAATGGCATCAAAGGACGAGTAGAGCTGAAAGAGAAGACACGAACGAAACACACAAACTGATGAAATAAAATAAATAAAAAGGCTTCAGGTAATAATTTATTGAGCAAAAAAGTGTTGTTGGTTGGAACATCAACAATGATTAGAAACTGCAATAAATCGTAACGTGTAGTTTTGAAATACTGAACAATTGAATAAAATAAATATGCACAACTTTTATGACTGGGCTTAGGACTTTATGAGTAGACTTAGAATATTGAATATTCTGTTGATAATTATTAAACAGGTTTTGTGATGTACGAGCAAAAACATCAGCGCGACACTTAAAGTACTTTTAGTTGAATATGTCAAATTAGATGAAATGCCAGCTCTGGTAGACAGTGTACCGCCAAATGTTGTGACAACTGTGGAAGTGTGCTGTGTATAAACACTGTCATTTTTTCTGTTTATTGTCATGTGTATAAATGCATATACAGTATGTCATTTTTTCTAATATATTTTAAACCAATTTTCTTTATTTTTGCAGTCAGACATGTGATCACTTAACTAACACTGTGTCACTAACTGTGTCTTGCTTAAGAACCAGTACAAATACTTAGATTACATTAGATTGCAAGTAACTTTGTAGTGTTATGCGATGTTCCCAACCTTTTTTGTCCCAAGTATCCACCAAATTTTGTTCCACACTCCAAGTACCCCCTAACTTTGAGTTTTAGGTAAATAAATCGATTTCCCAATGTAATGTTATCAAGGTGTGTGGAGAGTCCTTGCCCCAAGTGGAGGAGTTCAAGTATCTCGGGGTCTTGTTCACGAGTGAGGGAAGGATGGAGCGTGAGATTGACAGGCGGATGGTGCAGCGTCTGCAGTGATGCGATCTCTGTACCGGACCGTTGTGGTGAAGAAAGAGCTGAGTCGAAAGGCAAAGCTCTCGATTTACCGGTCAATCTACGTTCCAACCCTCACCTATGGTCATGAGCTTTGGGTAATGACCGAAAGGACAAGATCGCAAATACAAGCGGTCGAAATGAGTTTTCTCCGTAGGGTGGCTGGGCGCTCCCTTAGAGATAGGGTGAGAAGCTTAGTCACACGGGAGGAACTCAGAGTAGAGCCGCTGCTCCTCCACGTCGAGAGGAGCCAGTTGAGGTGGCTCGGGCATCTGTTTCGGATGCCTCCTGGACGCCTCCCTGGGGAGGTGTTTCGGGCATGTCCCACTGGGAGGAGACCTCGAGGAAGACCCAGAACACGCTGGAGGGACTATGTCTCTCGACTGGCCTGGGAACGCTCGGGTGGCGATAGGGAAGTCTGGGCCTCCCTGCTCAGACTGCTGCCTCCGCGACCCGACCCCAGATGAAGCGGAAGAAAATGGATGGATGGATGAATGTTATCAATAGTTTTTTTGTTTTGTTTTCCATTTTTTTTTATAAAAGATATGCTCAAAACCTCACATTATTGTTCAAACCTACCAAAACATCATGTTAAGTACAGAAAACACTGCATTTCAACACCTTATAAATTCTGAAATCATTTTAAGCACCACCTGGTAAGTACTTGTATATCCCCAAGGGTTCCTGTACCTCTGGTTGGGAAACACTGGTGTAATGAATTACTCAGAAAATCCTTCCATTGTATTAGAACCAGTATAAAAATAACTTGTGTGTTGTTTGACAAATCCAATCATAAGTTTGACCAATGTATGCAATAATACACAGAAAGTAATGTAACTAAATTATACTCTCTGGGAGGACAAAGTAAACAAAATACTTTTTCAGTACTTTTTTTCCAGCACTGCTACAACAGATTTAAAAAGCTCTGCAGCCTCAAACACACTAAGGACTTGATTTTATCAAGCCAGGTGCCAAGGTGAAGGTGTAAATGTGTTATTTGTGAACATCTTGTATTCAATTTAACATTGGAAGATCTATATTAACAAACAGATGTGTATTACCTCAGATTTTGTATCTTAATGTTTGTGTGAGAAAAAATAAATAAATCAGCTATGTCGAGTTTTTGCTCCTTCTAACTTATTTTGCACATGAGCAAATGCTTGATAAATCTGGCCCCTTGTTGTAGTGCAGCTAATGACTGGCTGGAATCAGAGCAGTCCTAGATTAATTCTGACAAATGACATAACATATTTGTTGGTTTTGCCTCATAAATCTGTGATCGCACACTCCTATTAGAGCTGAAGCCGTTGTGCTTTTTGATGCCAGCTCTGCCTCTCACTGAACAGGCCTTTATAATGAACTCAGATGTGTTTAATAAAATATAATGATCAGCTAAAACTCGTGTGATATCAAACGTTCCACTGTGGCTCAGCAAAACGCATGTCTCAAGGCACATCCAGGGTGGCTGCATAAGAGATGAGACACTTTCTTTATTTCTGATTTTCATCTTTTTTCATCTTTTGCCACTAAAATCTTCTTTGTTCTCACTCTTGTTATACAAATAGATTTTTCACACTGTCTGGTAGCAATTTATTAGGTTAATTTTTCATAAACAATGTGTACTGGAATACCAATTGGCCCTCGATTTACATCAGAGACAGAGCATATTCATTATTTAAATCCTGCTGCAATGGCTGGTAATGTTTGTCAGATTTACATCTTTATTTAAAGCTCTGTGTCATGCATCATTCAAGAAACAAGCTCTACATATTTCATAGTTTCCACTCTTAAAATAAGATCTTAAATGGGTTAATATGCTGTGTACAGTATATAGAAATCAAATAGAAGTTTTTCAGTTTTGATATCTGAGCACACAAAGCCCGGCACGAGGACAGATTTAGCTTATTAAGAACTTACATGAAGCTCTCTACGTGCCAGGGAACACTAGTGTGCCTTGAGATAATATCAGATGTAAAAATGAATCAGTTTTCAAAATCCAATTTATGAAATGAACTTAAAAGTTTTAATTGAGTCATTACCATTTTGAAGAGGTCGAAATAATATGTTCAGCCATAATGAAAGTAAAACTATTTATATTTACTAATCTAAAGCATAATTTAAAGGTGCATTATGTAACTTTCAATAAGAGATTCAGTCATCATGAAGAGCAATTACTTCGGAATGCTCCAAAGTAAAATATTACACATTTAATATGTATTTGATAGTATTTTATTCATTTGAAAAATGCTTCTTGTTATGAGTAGGTTGCTTCTACCTAGATCTGACCTGTACTGCCTGGTTTTGTTGTGTCACAAGCTTCTTTCTATGTATATAGTAAGCTTGAAAGTAAGCACAAAAGTGACCAGATTCCCTAAAGTGTAAGGACATTTTAATTTAGTTGTTAAAAAATTAAAAAGGTCCATCCAAAAAAGTTGACATTTAGCAATATTTGCAGTCATTGGTTGCTTCTTTTCAAATAAAATCAAGATTAAAAGTAATATAAAGTCAGTGCAAAATGATAAGTGGTGCATTTCAGAATGCACAACCTCATAGGCTCCAAATAGTAGATTAAGAAACAGAATGCTCCATCAGTGGACCTATTTAGAAAGCTTGGACCAGAGAGTCAGAAACAGTCTGCTAACTCTAACAAGTGTGGATCTAAGGAATTATACAAACATACATTTCAAAGTACTAAGAAATGTTCTATAGCGGTCTCTCAAAATTCACTTGTTAATTTGTCAGAAATCAGCCCAGTTTTGAAGTTGATTTTGTTGACACTACTTTTAAGTCACACCCATTTATATTTATGAATACAGGAGATTCTAAGCTAAGTCTGTTGCTTGGGCTATTATCATTTAGCAAAGGTGGGGTAGCTGATTTTCACACTGCAAGCACGATTTAGGTTTTAAATCTGACTACAGCCTCTCACAAATCCTTAATAAACTTCTTTTTACAAAGAGCAAAGTGAAACTGTAAGGACCACCCAAGCACAGCCAATCAGAGTGCTTCCTGATTAGAACTAAAATGTTTTATTATTTCATTCAGACAGTGCTCAGACGTCTTGTTTTTTTTTGCTGCATTTTTCATATTTTTTTTGTGTGGAAAACATAAAGCTTACTAATTTACAACAAGTTCGTTACCCTAGCTTAGCCAATGTATCTACACAAGACAACACAATATTTACAATGTGTTGGCTTCTCTTTTTCACTTTTCACTCCACTAGGTCTGACATGACAGAAAAACTCTCTGAAACATCAAATTTAGCTGTGTCCATGTTTCTTTCCTTTTAAACTAAACACATATGAGAGAAAGCGTCCACCAGCTGACACGCTCTCCCACCTGAGTGCACTAACAGCCTTGTGTGTGTGTTTCCTGTGCTTTGAAGACTGTTTACCGAACTGAAGCCTCGCTGAGGACTCTGGGAAGGCAATCTGTGACTCCACTGACACCTGGCATGTAAACACTGACAATAGCATCGTCATAAGCCTCCTGCAGATCTGCCCCTCTGGCCTGTTCACCTGCCCTGGTTCTGCACATGAAGAGCCTCGTCTCCACAAGCATGTTTAATACCGCTGCTGACTGTGGACTGAGCTCAGAATATCAGCTGAAGTGAAGGACCGTCGGGAGAGTTATTGTTGTGTTGTGTTTGTCATGAAGAACAACAATAATGGTTTCTTTTATTTATTTATGAAAAGAATAAACAAAGGACACAATCCAAAACAACATAAAAACAAACAACATAAAAACAGCCCAAAAACTCATCCCACAACACACACACATAAAAGTTACAAAAAAATAAATAAATACAATTTATCAATTAGTCATTTTATTCAACATTGTTCTGTAGCTTGTAGATTAAAAAAAAATAAAAATTTTCCTTACAACAACAAAAAAGTTCTAATCTCTCCAGTCAAAAGCCCTTTATTTTTCCCAGTGCCACTTTCCATATGAACCAATGTATTTTTATGACACCTGCTCTTAAAATGGCCGTTATGAGAAACAATTTACTTTTTGAGCCTAATTTGTCAATGGGACGCTGGTGCTTCATTAGCATCTCATCTTGCTAACGCGAGCCTTTTGTTTTGACGGATGGCTTTCATAAGTCACTCGTAGAAAACCTTCAGCGGACGTTTGGGTTTTACTGTCACACAGCCTCCATCTGCTCACTTTTGTGAGGGTTTTATGCTGCGCCATCATTCACCTCCTACGAGCAATAAACTGTGCCTCAGCGCCACGGCAACTGTCCTCCTGCAGCAGTCAGTCAGCAGACAGGCCGCAGTAGGAACATGCGGCTATTTCCATCTATGGGCTTTTCATCGCTGACATCACTCACTTTTAAGTCAATGATTTTTTATTTTACTATTGACAATTTGTGAATGGGTGCAGCAAATATCTGAAAGCCTGAAAATAATTAAACTTGCAATTTGTTAGTAAAAATTAAATAAAAATAGTCATTCATGCTCCATTGTATGTATCCAAAAAGTTTGCACAAGTCCAAAGTATTTGTCACAAACTCTTTCACACAAACAACATGCAACCACAAGAGCAAACTGCAGAAAATGTGGGATCTGAATGTGTTTCTATGCAGAAATAAATTATATGTGTATATCAATAATGTACATTTAGTTTTAACAAAAAATTGATGTAAAACACTTTAGAAATGGAAAGAGTTCGATTTCCTCCCTGATTTTAATGTGACAAGCAGCAGATTTTAAGTGTGTCATTAGTGTTGTTGTAGTGTGACTATTTTGAACCATGCATACTTTACTATGAGTCTAAATTTATTTAAATAATCACAACTGAATACAGACATGGGGGGGGGATAGGTGGTAGGTGAGGGCAGGGCTTTTCACTCAATCATCAGCTGCAGAAGAAGATTACTCAAACATGCATGAATTGTTCTTAAAACTTTGAGTAAACTAATGATGGTTAAAAACTTATAAAATAATCGGTGTCCTTTTAAGAAGGGGGCAGATAAGAACATATCAGTGTTAATAGAGCCATGGCATGCAGTTGCATGGTAAAGTCACACACATTATGTGTGGCTGCTTCATACTAGACCATACTAGACTACATACTAGACTAAACTGAACAGTGGTCACATACCATTTGGAGTGGTGTTGAATACACAGTCAGTGAAAGAAAATACAGTGCTCAGTGAAAAGTAGTGGACAGCACTGGTTACATCATTTTGTTTTCTAAGGCAGGTCTGCCAAGACCCAGTTAACAAACATGAACAAAATAAGTTCCTCAACCTAACCTTCATTATAACCTTGTTGTGGAAAAAAGAATCCAACCACCTGTGCAATGTCAGAAGTGAATGAGGAGAATTGAATGTGCTGGTCACGATTTTGTGAGTCATAAGTAACAGAAAACAGCGACTACATGAAGCAGACAGATTACTTGTTTGGACATACTTTTGAGGCTTGGCTTAAGCTACTAACAATAGCAGTGGATTTACATTTTATTGGTAGTGTTAAGTTAACTTTGCCAGTCACTTTGCTTGTGGCAAAGACAATGTAGTTCGCTTAGTGTCCATATGACTCTGTCCAACAAAGCACAGAGCAGTGAATAAGAGATTAGTGACTAGTCACACTCAGCCCATAGCATCACACAGCCTATGCAGTCTGCGTAACATAACCTCCATTGTGAGGCAGAAGCTTTCATCACTTTGTCACTCTGCATGTAGGATCACTTAACTGTTATTTTAAGAAGTCTTCCCATTGTTTTTCTCCCTTGTAATCCAGATGAATACATCCCATAATCTATGTTAATTCCCCTGTTATTGATTTGGCTAAACCCACTCACCTATCATGCATTTACAGCGTCACACCGTGAGTGATTTATGAACCCGGCCGGTGGCAGACATTAAGGATGAGATACAATTGTTTTTTCCCAAATCAAAACAAATGGGTCACACAAGGTTCTCATATCGTCAAATATTTTTCGCGGTGGAAAGCCGAGCCCTGCAATATTGACTGTATAATTGAATCGTGTGAGAGCAGAGTCGATTTAAAACAATAGATTTGAAGGATGAGAGAAAGTGTCAAGTCATGCATCATAGTCAGACGCTCACCTCAGTTTTAAGGACAAGACCATTTTGAGTCTGTTTCAATCTCCTGCTCACAAAATACAATCATTTTTAAGCAAAAAGTCAAACGACCTCACAATTTGCAGCGACAAAGGCCAAATTGAAAGGTGATTTCCGAGCGTGTACAAAGAGTTAAGGACGCCGAGGTCAAAGTTTACAATGTAAGAAGTGTGATTGGTTAAAAGATCTTTTTTCATTCCGTTGCCGCGCCATCAATCTTCCAGTTTTCCTATTTTCACTTTTGTCATGTCCATTTTGCTCGATTAAAGTGCAGGTTTAACGCGACAAAAGCACGTACTCCAAACCAACACCAAGAAATTACTCTCTCGCGCAAAAAAATAGGTATTACTTCTCTCCAAAATCACCTGGAAAAACACAGCTATCATCAATTCAACGGTTATCAATCATAGTTGGCTTTCATAAGGCTCTCAGAAAGTGAAATCGTGAACTCAAACAACCTCTCCAATTTTGAATATTTCCAAATACTTTAGCTGCAGAAGACATCTCTAAATGGGACTCATGTTTAAAAGCATTTTGCAGTATCCCTGAGAATTGGGAACAACTATATTAGAATGACAAGAAAAACTGTTGTCCTCGGAGTCCTCCAAAGTTTACATTTGATGTTTGAAGTCTTAAATGTAATACTTCCTTGCGGATATTAATAAAACAAACTGTAAAAGATGGAACGGGGCTGTTAAACATTGTGGAGCACTGCTTGGTTTGTCTCTGCCGTTTCACACACAAGATGAATATTTAGTCCCACGGCAAAACATGGATTTTATTTTGGCATATAAAATGTTTATTCAATGGTACAAGCTGACTCTAAAAGCTGTCATGGGTCGAAGGAAGAGGCGTAACTTTTTATAACGTTAAAGGTTTTTGATCATCCTATAATGAGAGACAATGAAGAGCAGTGCTTTAGTCAGGCAAGTCAAATCCTCTGAATGTGGTTTCTGTTTCTGTGCTTAAAGGTGTACTATTGAACTTTTCTCCTAGAGTTAGCCTTTGCTTAAAATGTTCTCTTATGTGGCATTAACATATTAGAATTTATTAGGTGTTTATTCAGGTTCCTTAAAAGCCTCTCACAGGTCTGAACTTTGGTCTGATAGCACCACATGAGTGTCTCTATGAAGAAGTCTAAATCAAAGCCATGCAAGATTTTAAAAGGCCAAGACAAGTACAGATAGTATCATCTTCATGGACAAAACGTGATTGCAAATCCGCCACCAAAACTCTCACACAGTGCATCTTTAATGTGTGAAGATTTCTAGTTTTGACTTCATTTTAGTGCAGGATGTCAAACTTATTTTGACAAAGGGTCTGGCATCCTTGTTGTCTTTGAAGGACCAGTTGTAACTAAAATTAACCTTACTAATCTTTGACATGCTGTATATATTCTCTGTATTTGATTTTTATTTACTTATTAAAGTGAAAATAACTGTATAAACATCTGCATTAGTAAAAAAATAAATAATAATACTTACTCCCTATGTCACAGACAAAGCATTTCATTAGGTTAAGACACCCAGATTACTCCTGGCACTAATGAAATAATGTAAACTTTATATGACCTTGAGGGTCACATAAAACCTTGTGTTTGAATGAAGAGTCAGCTTATGAAAAAAAGCTTTTGAATCTGTGAGAAATGAAGGAAGTTGGATATATTCACAAAAATAAACACATTTTGATTCTTTAAATATGAAAACAATAAACTATGTTTTTCAAGTTTTATGACAAAGACTATACATTTCAGGTACTTTCTTAATCATAAAGTAAAATTAAATAAAAACAACATAAAAAGGTCATGCAAAAAACTTGAATAATCTTAACTGTGTTTTAGTAAATGAGTTGTAAAATCTGTCCGATTCCCTTTTAGACTTAACCTCACTATTGCTCTGCATAGCTTAACTATTGGGAGGTTCCATGGGATACCTAGTCCTATTTCGACAAAACTGTACATGTATGGTTGTAAACTCTATCTCAAACAAACTAACATGACAGTCAGTTAGCAGTTGTGCACTATGTTGAATTTGGAAAGGGAAAGATGAAAATTGAGACTAATGCTTGAATCATCATTAATTTCAATTTTTACCCAATCATCTTGAAGGCTTCATGTGAACTTTTCTTATTGTGTTTAACAAGTGACGTCCAAGAGATGACAATATGCAAAAATCAATATCAATCTGTCTTCAGTTAAACGGTTCACAACAGCTAACTAACACCTTTCAGAGGCTTAACACAAGAATAAAGCCAAGCCTACACAGATGTCAGCCCTGACCTGCAGACCTCACACAGATCTCCTTTCGACTCTAAACCGTGTGTCAGTTCTGCTCACACACTAATCTCCCAGGACTGATGATAGAGCCTACACGACGTGCTCTGACAATAGTGCTTTTACAGAGAATCGATGCGGCCCAGTGTTAAATCGACACTTCTTACATTGTCGGTGTCAAGAATATGTGTTGTCAGTGTCAGTGCTGGAGCCGCGGGGAATACAAGCTATTTATCCAGCACATCCTCGGACACACCGGAAATCCCAGACGCTCTTTCACTTTGTAACACATTAACCCCGGGACACCAGCAATTGCTACCTAATTATTCTAACTAAATTGGCAAATTAGCATTTATTGCCATCTGCTAATTCAGCTCATGAACACAAACAATGGGGTTGCTAATAGATGATTACTGAGAAATATATGGCCACATATGGCTCACACAAATGTATTCTAATTACATCGGTAATGCTTTGAGCAATAAAACTGTCACTGTGTTTTTGTGTTATTTAAGAGAAAGAGCCAGAATTAAGAACAGAACAGACAGAAAAACAAACTTGCAGTGATTGAGATGCAATTGGGACATGCTGCTGCCATTTTTAACTGACGCCATGAGCACGAAACTAGCAAACAGAAAGAAGAAAACAAAGTATGCTGTCTTATTTTTAGGATATGCATTGTTTAGTGTCATTGACCTGTCAACATGCTCTATAGTATAGTACACGGCCCTTACTTTGGTGACACTGGGGATGCCCAGACCTTTATCTTCTGTGGGACAAAATAAAGACAATTTTTTCCCTTGTTCTTTCCCCTGTATTTGCAAGAAATTATATTTATTAACATGTTTATTGAAAGACCATTTATGTTCTTACAGACAAAAATGAAAGAAATAAAAGTGAAGAATAAAAAAAAAAAAAAAAAAAAATAAAAAAAAAAATAAATATGTAAATAAAAAAAATTTTTTTTTTTTTTTATTTATTTATTTTATAGGGACAAGTACGCACATTAGACATGTAACATACTAAAACATCTATAGCCTTGGCTAATTTGCAATGTCTGTCCCTAGAAGGGCTTTTACACACAAAAAATATATTAACATCAAGAATAATTTATACAGTCCATAGCATATAATGCAATATTAATGTTCACAAATTTGTGTTCTCTTTAAAACCGTTTAAGTTTATTTTTAAAACTACCCCAGTCCAGGTTCAGTTTTAGCTCAGGGCCCAGAGGGTTCCACAGTTTGGCGCCCTGGACTACGGCGCTCCATAGTACTCACGAAAAAAAATATATTTATCTCGTAATTACGAGATAAGATCTCGTAATTACGAGATAACTTTCTCGTAATTACGAGATAATTTAAAAGGCTTTTCCCACATTCTGTATACCCACACGCTTCGTATAGGCTAAGCTAGTGACTTTATCCACAACGAGTAGTCTTTTCTGTACTAGCTTGATGTTTCTAAATAGCTAAGATGTACTTGTGGATTTCGTTATGTTAAATTAAGTGCCTGTGGTCTTCACTGCAATGTTTACGGTCGACAAAAAGTATGAAAATAGCCAATAACGTGACTCTCAACCCACGCTACAGTTAGCATGCTATTATAAAGACGGCCAGTGTGTGGAGCTGTTCACCCACCAGAAAGAAGCTAGTGGTAATCGGCAGGTTTTTTAAATAAAACTCGATCTTCTTGACTGTTGACAGTCAGTCTCACTCATCCTTAGAAATGTGCGGCAGTTTTTCTGTGACTCCAGCGTCTAGTTTTCAATTTATTTGGCCAAAAAGAAGAGAAATGCTGCACATTTGCTACACTTCCGCATGGATCACCCAGAGTGGGCGGGTACTGCAAAAATGCCCGTATGTTGCAAGTCTGTTGCAGCACTTCTCTCCTTTATGGCCAAATAGATTGAAAACCAGACGCTGGAGCCAAAGAAAAACTGCCGCACATTTCTAAGGATGAGTGAGACTGACTGTCAACTGTCAAGAAGATCGAGTTTTATTTAAAAAACCTGCCGATTACCACTAGCTTCTTTCTGGTGGGTGAACAGCTCCACACACTGGCCGTCTTTATAATAGCATGCTAACTGTAGCGTGAATTGACAGTCACGTTATTAGCTATTTTCATACTTTTTGTCGACCGTAAACATTGCAGTGAAGACCACAGGCACTTAATTTAACATAACGAAATCCACAAGTACATCTTAGCTATTTAGAAACATCAAGCTAGCACAGAAAAGACTACTCGTTGTGGATAAAGTCACTAGCTTAGCCTATACGAAGCGTGTGGGTATACAGAATGTGGGAAAAGCCATTTAAATTATCTCGTAATTACGAGAAAATTATCTCGTAATTACGAGAAAACTATCTCGTAAT
The DNA here is from genome assembly GCA_038363315.1 of Mugilogobius chulae. Classification (NCBI taxonomy): domain Eukaryota; kingdom Metazoa; phylum Chordata; class Actinopteri; order Gobiiformes; family Gobiidae; genus Mugilogobius; species Mugilogobius chulae. The sequence goes on along the minus strand of JBBPFD010000274.1, from coordinate 575,732 downwards.
TACGAGAAAGTTATCTCGTAATTACGAGATAAATATTTTTTTTTTCGTGAGTACTATGGAGCGCCGTACTGGACAGAGAGTGTCCAAAAGAAGTTTTTCTCAGGGGCACTTTCACATTTCCATTTGAAGCAACGTGTTCTCATGGATTGCGTAAAATAGCACGCCATAACAAATTGCGTGTCACGACGACGCCCTCTGCCTGTTTTGGCGTGCAATTACACGCTCGTTTTTTCTCGCGTCGTCTGGACACGCCTAGTGGTTGATGACAAACACAAGGTTTTTCAAGGGATTAACGGCAAAATTTAAGTCTGAAGTTACAAAAATGGGTAAGTTTAGCTCTTAGGCTTGGAGTTGGTTAAGGTTAGGATTAGGATTGTGTTAGTCTTAACATTTACCATTGAAATGAACTGGGACAGAAACGCGTCAAATACACACGCGTTCATGTGAGACGCTGTTTACTATAGCGCGGTATTGACACGCTTATCCATGAGAACAGGCCCTCGTGTGATGGAGCCCACAGCTCTGAGTGGGACTATGAGCTTGCTGAGTACACCTGGGGCTCAATTATTCAAGCACTTATATCAATTTTAAATTACAAAACTTTATAAAATTTTCAAAGCTAAGAAAATTCAATCTCTGCAATACCTGACAATGGTGTGTTCTGACAGGTTTTTTGTCTAATATTTTGATGGCCCTGTTGTAAATTGCCCTCAGTGGCTTAATCACAGAAGCTGTGGCCTGTGACCAACTGGTGATACAGTAACTGATTTGAGAAAAGATCATAGAGTGCATAAAGACATTTGCAGCTTGAAAGGATAGACAGTCTCTAATTAATTTAAAGCTGTACAAATGTGTTTTTGTTATCCTCATTACTTAAATAAATAAATAAAATCTTGTATTATATTAGATAAAACTATAAACCTATGAGTAATAAAACACACCTCACAAACGGCCCAGGTCGATCACTCTGATGGGTAAAGTTGTGTCCAGTCACATAGCAGGCAGACGAGGGTTGGGCTGAGCTGTTTATGAAGCAGCTGGAGGCATGACAATGTGAAACACAACTGTTTAGATTTCTGCAGATTACATTGACAAACATTAACTAAAAACACACACAAAATAATCTTATTGCTTAATGAATACCATTAAAGTGCTTATTAGTTACAGAGTAACTTTCTGCAGTGCATTTCCTGGTTTTGTCAAAGTCCTCCTACCCCTGTAAGTGTGCTTCTGACTTTGCTCTGTTGTAAGTGGTGTACACTTCTTTCTTGTTCTTCATCTTAACATTAAAGAGATTGGGACACCCTTCGTCCCCTGTGAACATGCAAAATCGGGGGTAGTGGTAAGGCAAAAGACTAAGAGGTGGAATTAGGATTCAGCAAACCAGATTTATCTATTAAGAGTCAACTAACTTAACTACAATATTAGGTTTATTGCTTATTTTGACTAGAACAGCACTATAATTTTATTGGTGTGACGATGGTTTACATGACACACAAAAGTTACATTGCGTGGTATTTACTATTCCACCCCGCCCACTTTTCTTATCAGCACACTTCCTGTTTAGCTCTATTGAAGTCGCTAACATGCTAGCTTAAACAGATATAACTACTATTATTATAAACCCAGGCACTGTGATTGTTATAACATCCGAGGCTTGATTGTAGCTAACGTGACTTAGGCTAAACTGGAAACGCGCTGCTAAGAAAAACGGGCAGTGCAGAATAAGGTGAATAGCCATGCATTTCGGCTGATATGACATAGATATTTTGCTTTAGTTTGATGTTTTGTCGATGAAAAAGCCAGTCAATAAATCCTTCTTCCTACTAATATTCATCCTAAGATTCGGCATTGGCACCGCTGCACCTCTCTGTCAGTCCACCACCTGCATTGTTACGCGATGACACTTGGAGCATCTGGAGTGCACTTTATGTTTTGAAGCATCTACTTTTTCACGACGAGAAATTCTCCATCAACCGGGCACACAGCTGGGGCCTGAAGGCTGGAGATGAGGGCTTTGTGACTGCAAGGTTGCCAGTTTGACTCTCCTGGACCATCTGGGAATAACAGAAATGAATGATTAACAGTCCCCGGATCCTCGACAGTCACCGCACACAAGTGGCCATCTATATGCAAGGCAGTGGACCGGCGTGGCACTGGGCCGTGGCAGAAGAGAGTCGGCCCCGGAGTGGAAGTCCTCTGGGGGAAATGAAAACACACTCCACAGATTGTAAGTAAGAACAAGTTGGAGAATAAAGTTGATGAAGGAGCTGCTCTGGGCTGTCAATTAACTTACCTAATAGCAAGGGCATTATGCTCAAGCTGGTTTTGTAGTTTATTCATGCTGTTGGATTATTGTTTTAGTTTAGTTTAGTTTGGTAAAAGAGATCAGTGTGGGTTATAAGATCAATATCATCCATACTAATTAGCATAAGTCAGTTGTGAGGCCATGCACCAATTTTATGTCCAGAACTATATATTTTCAAATCCAACCAAGTCTGACTCTATTGAGTCATCCATATTTGATCAAAATTGACCACTAGCTTCAACAGAAAAAAAAAAAAAAAAAAAAGAATCCCTAAAAAGTATTTCTATGTAATAGATATCAAAATGTGGTATTGCTTGAAAAGTTAAAATTTTACTTAGATAAATATGGGATTGTGAGTATTGCTTTATCTGATCATTAACACAATACAGTTTTAGAGTGTCACTGAACGATACATTTGCCCACTTACTGGAGAGTCACTGGTTCAAACCAAAAGTCACTTGTTGTTACCTAAGGCAAGACAATTCTGATACTTTTGTACAACTTTGGCAATGTTGCATCACAGATTTTCCTTTATTTAGCCAGGGAAGTCCCTCTAAGACCTTCTAAGGAGCCAAATGCACATGTTAGTGGTGGGGGAAACTAGCAACCAGACGAAACACAAGCAGAATCCACGTAGAAAAGTTCTCTGTGCATCCTGTAAATCAAATCAATCACAAAAAAATTATATAATCACAAACTTAAACACCAGCCAATCTTTACTGTGACTTCTCTCCTGGTTTGACAGATTGTTAACAAGAGGAAGTTTCAAAATAAAGTTTATCACAGAGCAAGAACGTGTCATTAATTAAGCAGCCAATAAGTGCAATAAGTGTGCAACCGTCAGCACAGATGTGAAATTTCTCAGTTTGACTTAAAATTAGAGGCTGTTGTGATTAGACGAGTTTATTGCTCATTATTATGCTTTGTGTCGTCACTTGTGTGCATTAAATGGGCTGGTGCTGTAACCACAGCTGTGGTGAGAACCTGTGTTTTCTAACTTCCTCCTAATGTGCTATGACAGGTCCAATGGTCACCAGATGTTTGCATGTGTAACAAGATCAAGAAAAAGTCAGGGTGCTATCAAGGGTGCTATCAAGTAAAAGTAGTTATATATATATATATATACATATATACTGTATATATATATATATATATATATATATATATATATATATATATATATATATATATATATATATATATACAGTATATATATATTCACAACATTTTTACGTCAGTATGTTACGAAAAGCCAAAACAAAACAGAAAATAACCACAAGTTTTGGTTAAAGCCATGTGGCGACATTTTCTTTGAGTTTAACAGGTACGTTTTGGCCGCAAGTAACTCAAGTTTAGGGCTGGGGCTTGGGGTGGGTTAATATTTACCCGTTAAACCCAAAGAAAATGTCACCACTTTGCCTCAACCAAGATTTATAGTTATTTTTCATTTTGACTTAACATATTGATGTAGAAATGGTGTGAAAACATACTTATCATACTTTTTTGATGGTTTGTTGTATATTTATGTTTTCTCCGGAGACTGGGCTGAAAAAAGACATACAGTAGATGTATAAAGATATTGGTAACTGCAGTGAAAGGCAGTGACTTACATATTGACATCTCTATGGAAACAAGCAAGAGGCATCTGAAAAGTGCTAATTTAAACTGCATAATATTGTTTGCAATTTATAAACTGACAAATGTTTTCGAGCACAGAATATTAAAATAAGTAATAATAGTTTTAGGAACATTTGAGATATGTCCAAGTGTGACAACCAACCAAACTCTGTCTTTGTTCTGCAGTCTCTATGTTAGCATGGTGACAATCAACCTTGCCTTTCTTCTACTTTTTAAACCAAGGTTAGAAAAAAGTGGTCCTAATTGTAGTTCTGACTTTTGCCTTTGTAATTTCTTGTTGCGATCTGCGACATATTTCATATGAACATTTTACCATTCAGAAGCAGAGATATCATGACAACTAAACTATATATATATATTTTTTCTCTTTGTGTGATTTTCAAATCTGGTGTATCAGCCGGTTTCATTTCACTCTATGGAAACTGTCTGACGCCTCAGCTCATTGGAGCTTGTTTGTTCTATGGTAGGCGGGTCCTTTTTCCACTAACCAATCACTGCCGCTTGTTCGTTACCGAATGTTACGTATGTACTCTGACTGACACATCAGTAGTACGACGTAAACATAGACATTAGTGATCGTTGCCGTTTCCATGAAGTTAAATAAAACCAGCTGATACATCAGGCTAGAGCGGCACCATCACATCATAAAAAGGTGACATCTGAATCTAAATTTCCCTCAGCTACTTCTTTAACTTGCGAAAGTACAAACAGATGCTTGAAATTGACATCACCGCTTGATTTCTGATTGGTCGATCGTCTCTCGAACTTGATTCAAGCAGCAGCAAACACTGAAACTCCTGACCTAGTATCTGGAGTGAGATGAAATGGAGCAAAGGCTAGGCACTAGGTGGCGCTAGTCTGGCTAATTTTCAAGTCTATATTTTACAATGTTAGCTGTAACATCTGTATTATAATGTATGTTTAAATGCAATGAACATAATACAGATGACAGCAATACATTTCTCTGTTGTTTATCAGTGGCAGTTTTGCAACATGGCAACACATTTTTCTCATAAAAAGCTAAAATCCTATAGTGAACACCCCCCCAGAGAAACATGTTTAAATTAAGATTTAAACATGTAATATGTCTTGCGGCTTATGAAGAAGAGGCTTTATGGGTATTATGGACTTCATAATTCAAACGGTTCTAAGAATACATCGCATGTGTCACACATGATATAGACAGGAGTTGTTGTTTTTCTTGTTTTGACGCTAATCCTACTAATTTTGACAGAAGTGTGGTGTGGCGTGTGTGGTGTGAGCGGGAAGGCAGAAAGTGTAAGCGTACATTAACGTTGCACTTTCATGTGTGAACTAAACGCTCGGTATCACCTAAAGTTTGTCTCGCTGAAGTTTCCTGAGTTGGTGGAGGCATTAATGGAAGCAGCTCAAGTCACACTATCTAAATGACTATAAATGTTTTGACCTCACAAATCAGAAACAATTCTCGCACACCTTTGATCAGACGTGATTCCACACAGCGGGTTTTGGAGCTGGAGTTTGAGCAGAGAAGCGAAAGGTGGGGGTTGAATTTGGGTGGTGGCCCTCGGCGTTTTTCAAAGAGCTTTTCACAGCCTTTGACAACACTTTTTTGCCACGGCGCACTGATCTACCAGAGCCCACGCAGAGCCAGAGATCTCTCCAAGGTTTGGGAGATGTGTGAAGCCACGGGAAAGGGTTTTACCGCTTAAAACTGATTGAGTTAAAAGAGCTATGTAAAGAAAACTTCTGATTAAAGAGGTTCTTTTATTTGACTTAATACTTCTGTCAGGGCTTGAACTTTAGAAGTGGTTGGAAGAAAATGTTTATATATTCAGTTATTAAATAATCATTTGAAAATACATTTTCATTCATCTTATCATTAAAATACAACCTTTGTGTCTCACCTAATCACTTGCACTAATCATATGTATCCTTCCTCTCAAGTCTATTCATCTTCTCAACGGTTCCCTAGTCGTTGTATGCTCTACAATAGAAGAAATCATCTCACTAAGGAGTTTTTAATAGCAGACATGGGAAAAAAAGTGTTAGTGCATTAACGTTGTTTTTCTCTTAATCACACCTCTAATTTCAAGAAACCCTCATATCCAAGCTCACACTTCTTTGACTTTGTTCTCACGACCCACCTGATCTTCTCTTCTACACCACATTCCTTTTCTTCATCAAATCTTCTTTGTGTGCTACTTGTGAATTAAACTACAACTAATGCTTGTTGCTATAGAAGAGCTAATTTATATATAGACAGTTAGGTTTAACAATAATTAAATCTAGTTTTAACATCGGGTTTAAAAGTCCGTCTAAATGTATTAATGTAACAAATGAACAACCCTAACAACAAGAACTTTGTTAAATGAATTCTTAAGACTTTGTGAATGTGAATTCCATGATTTCCTAATGCTCTTTACTTGATGGGAAGGACAGATATTGGATATTAGATGCAGTCAGTGTTTGATCACTCGATCCAGCTGTTGATCCACAACTCTTTAGTGTCAGTTTTGGTTATGCATGTGGACTAAACGATACCACTCTATAGTAGCCTGTCTGTATGTTAATTTCCAATCTCGCATGATCCTGCATCTGTCAGCACATAATCCCCTGTGTAAATGTTGTCCCCTTGAGCTTTAGCAGCAGCCGCTTGTGTCCAAAGCGGGGACACTCCCTCCCAGCTGTCAGCGATCAGCAGTCCTCCTGATCCAGCAAACACAACAGGCCAAAACTGCACCCTATGTCCCCTTCACCTCCCATTAGAGCCCCGGTAAACCAGCTGCACGGGAAAATAATAGGCCCTGCTTTGGAGTAATCTAGGGCAAAAATTAAACTTTCATCTTCTCCAAACAACGTTCCAACGACTCCACGGATCCCTCTCTGCGCGCAACAGTGCCATTTGTAAACTCAGGCATGAATTATTAACTGGGCAGCTTTGCATATCGTAAAGTAGTCATCAGACAGCTTTTTACCACACTTCTCCTGCAGGTTAGCATCAAGATAATGATAATAATAATAGACTTCTGCACACTTGAGCAGGCAAACAAATGAGAAATGCATTTATTGAAGGTGCTCAGTGGAGAGGAGAGGTACGCCGTGCTGAAACGTAGATTAGGATTATTCACAGAGTCTTGCTTGAAATACAATAACACAACAAAACTTCCTAAACTTGATTTTGTCATTACGGGAAGACGGCATAAGGTACGTTGTGCTGTCTCTGCAAGTCTACCTATATATTGTCCGGTCTGTAGAATTGCCAACAAAGAAATGATAGCGACCATATGCCAGTCACTTTATGTTTTTTTTTTTCCCTCTTTTATTGCCACTTAGATGCTGCAGTGTCATTTCCATAAGACAAAGTATTCAGGGAGAGACAACTACACAGCCATTATTAAAACCATGGGCCCCCCTAAAGTGGCGTCTAATTAGCCATTCAGATATGTACTGTAGTCGATATTTATAATTTTAAATGCACATATAAAAGTTGCTATTATGACTACAGGGACAAAGCAGGTCATAAAAAGTTTCTCGTTCCATTAAGCACAAATACTCTAACCAATAGGCTTTTTAACATCCACTTTATTGCTGTTCCAGACTGAATATCAAATAAAATGCACAGATTAATATTTAAATCTCCTTCTAAGCGGGGTATTAAATGAGTTTGGTTTTGTTTGTACTCTATAATGTTGCACAGAAGAAGGAATTATGTGGGCTATCTTGTTGTAGCAGTTAGACAATAATGGGAGATAAGGTGTTGCAATGGTAAAACTGGTCATGGAACCAAGTCAGAAGTTTGCGTGTTCTCCCCATGTTTTCTTCGGGTCCTCCGGTTTCCCTATTACTAAAAGTGTCTCGCCTCTCTTAGGAATACAGATTAAAAAAATCTACAATCTAGTATAAGCATCTCTGTCATTGTGCTTATGGAATTGCACATTGTCCTAATAAACCTTAGACATAGTGTTATTGTGCTTGAAATGTGTGCTTAATCAAATAAAGCTGGGGTACCTAACTTTTTTGTTGTAAGTAAGCTTTGTGTTTTCCTCTATGAAACATAGGGATGTTCGCCCTATCGTCTCGTGTTGATCAAGTGAAACTTTGGCTGACAAAACATTTAAAATGTAACTCACAGCACGCTGAGCAAACACATGATTGTTACTTGCTGTGTGAGTCAGTGTGCTAACAGGTTGTGAACGCATTTCGGAGCTTGTGCTGTTTTTAGGGAGTGACGTCATTTTGGTTAAGTTGTGTTGAAGCGAAAGGTCTGGAGTTGGCACATTTCAGAGACCTGTACCAGTTCATGTTGAACCTGACTGGCTAAATACACTCAATGAAAAATAAGCTTAGACTCCAGAGAAAGAGGCAAATGTCACTATAGCTCAACACGCTGAATGTCTGCTTGGAGTGTAAAGGGCTGAGATTTTCAAGACTCACTTAAATAACATTTTATATGTTGTATATTTGTGTCTGAATGTACTTTAGAAATGAAAAAGAAATAAATGAAATGCAAGCATTTATTCAGTTAATTAAATGTTCAAATCCAATCCTAAGAACTTCAACCGTGTTCCTAAAAAACCTACATTAAGAAAAAGCTTTGAATTTTTGCCTTTAGGCCCGATGAAAAAAAAATATGGAGCTAGTTTTGGTTCTGCCAATCAGTCAGCGCGCCTATATTTGACGTCACGTGTTGGCTCGGCGAACATCCCTATACGATAAATGCAGCAGTTTGGGGAAAAAGAATACTGTGTACTGTCTGAATAATAAACAATTTTAGTTCTCATCCGGAGCTGAAAGCAACTCTCTGATTGGTTGTACATTGGTGGTTCACATCAGTTTTACTTTGTTGTTTGTAAAAATATGTTTTTCAGCTTTAATTGTAATCAGAAATGGAAACATGTTGGTATTAGCCATGTGTCAAAGGATTTATGAAAGGAAGTCATCAAATTTAAAACCAAAAAGTAAATATCAGTAACCCATCTTAAAAAATGTACCAAGAAAGGACTAGAAAAGAGACAAACTTGTCTTTTTTTTAATTATTTGTTTTAATGTTTGAACTAATTAAACAATATTTTGGCCCAGTCTTACTGGAAAAATTAAATGTTAAAATTAGACCATACAGTATACTGTAATTATAAATCATTTTATCTTGTGAACCAGAAGTGTTGTTTTAGCATTAATGTGACAGAAATACTCCACTTTGGCTTCTGAAAAGTTGTGTGGTGTGTTTTTACATTTATTATGATTGGGATTGTATGAATGAGTTGGGAAAGTTGTTTTTTGTACAATATAAATCTAAATGTTAAAAACAAGAGAACCTTTTCTATTCTGAAAGTTCCTATGGACAGCACAAGGAGGTCTAGCGGGATCATTCAAAACCCCTTATCAAAGGCCCACTTGCCCCTCCATCCATCCCTTCTTCTGAAAAGGAAAAGTCAAAATGAAATAAATGTGAAAAAGATAGTTACATGCACATCTCCTACTGGCTAAAATGCTGTACAGATTTTTAGTTTATGATTCCACAGTGATTCTAGCCGATATGTTGTTGTTGAATTTTACAACAACATGACCTTATTGATGAAAAAGGACTGTACATTCTTATTGTTCCTCACCTCCACACATCATCGACTATAAAAGCAAAAGATCTATAGACACACACAGGCCAATAGGGGCCAGAGGTCTGCTTCAGGAAAGATGGCAGAGGGAAAATAAGTCATTTAATGTACAGCAAAAAAGATCTCACCTTTAAGACCTCCCTTGGCAGCCACTCGGAAAGAACTGGACACTGCTGCAATATAGATACTGTAGTGTCAAATGATGAGTGCACAGCAGCATTTTGACAATATTAAAGCAATAGTTCACTCTAACGGCAGCTGTAAAATATATTACTTATAGCGCCGTGACCCTGGTTCTTATGATGTCACCGAAAGTGTCCCACATTGTAGCTAACCTGTATTGAGATGTTAGCGCATTAGTCGTGTTCATTTGTCCACAGTGCGCTCACAGCTTAGGGTTAAGGGTCAAACTGTGTGTCACACTGAGGTTAAAGATCGTGGTGAAGCAGAGAGGTCACGGCGGGCTTATGAGTGCCCAGTGGTGGTTGTCACGGCGATGGGACGTCAAAGACAAGGTCAGAGCCGCTAACACTTGTATGGGATTCAGAAAAATGCACTGTGGAAGAAGGTGGCTGCTCAAGGTCACAAAGTTAATAAGAAAGATTGGAGATTTGTGAAGGTTTGCAATGCGGGAAATATTTGAGAAAAATCCAAATGACATTTTTGTGAAGTTTTATTTGAACTGATTTTAATACATGACAGAAATAAGTATGACTAAAGAAGTTGCTACAATAGTTGAAAATGTGAAGGCAGTGAGAACAATGCACAGATGTGTAACGCAAGAAAACCAGAGCTGTAAAAAATATAATGACAACTAGTATTTGCTATGTTCATCTAACATTTACTTTGGCAGAACATAAAAACTGTAATAAAGCTCAGAAGACAGTGATTTGTTTTCCGGTCAAGAAATGAGCTCCATCTACTGGATTACAAAGAAAAGACAACAGAGGGAAAAATCAAACAGATATGCCTGGCATGCTAATTCTGCAGAGATGCTCAAAACACGTCTGGATGATCAGATATTTACTTAAGTTCAGAGAAGGGTTTTTTAGGCTCAGTGATGAAAGATTAGTATCCCACAAACAGAACTCCAGCTGTATTTTTGCAGAAGAAGAAATGTTAAAACAGCACTAAAAACTCAAAACATCATGAATGCTAATATTTGTCCGTTAAGATTTACAATAGTCTAATTAATTTTCAATTTGAATACGTAGACTCATCTTGACAGTCCCAAGGGAGCATATCTTCTTTGTTGACTGAACATGTTTGGCCTGTGAGTGGACCGCAGGCCTGTGAGCCCATGGTAAGTCACATCCCTGCAGCCTCCTCCTCCTCCTGCTGCTGCCTCTGCCTCACACAAACAGAAACGCTCTAATTATCTGACCTGTCACTGCCCGCACTCATACACTCACACACACACAACGTACACCCAGCGCTGAGGCAGAGACAGGGATGAACACATCGCAGCCTCCTGTCACGGCCTTCAGGACAGAGGACACCACCTTGTGCTCCTGCCTCACAGGAACAACACTCAGCTCACTTAAGGGGCTTCAACAAACTCATGTGGCTCAAGAAACTATTTAACAATTTCAATTCACTATTAGTACATCTCTCTGTGTATTCTTTTGACTTTATAAGTGGCATGAGACAGTCACACGACTTTTATACATGGCATTTAACATAACTGTTTCTTGTCTTCAAATAGTTGTGCATCAACAAAAGTTATTTTAACATTTCATTTCATGTGGCTTTGACTTTACTTTAGTAGTTCGACAGGCTGCAAGGCTAAATAACTTTTATTTAAAATTATTGTATGTAACATCAGCACATTGGATATTAGAAAGCAATAAAAAAAAAACAACAACTGCATCATCAAACCAAAGATGTCGCTAAATATCCTGCCTTAGATTGGTAAGAACATCTTTCTGTCTCGCTCTGGGGTTGGGTTGGATGCCACAACTTGTCAGTCATCTTGGCCCCGGTAAAATGTGGATGTTATCCTCACAATATCATGGCCTCCCTCAGCCATTGTTCACTGTAGCCTTCTGTCAACATTTTGTGATTTTGTGACCAAAACATCTCCTTTTCCGGTCTAAGAGCCATACAACAGGAGCCTACTAGCCCTTGTGAGTTCTATGTCTGTAACAGTGGAAAAAAGATTATTTGTCAGCCATTTTGGAAGTATGACTATTCCACAGTCATCCTGGTTGTTAGCCATCAAAAACAGCTTTGTGGAAAATGGAGATTACAGAATTTTGATTTGCATAATGGTGGTGAAAGGTGAATAAAAAACAAGTCATGTCCCTGACCAATCTCCTAGGCCATGCAGCATCACCAGAAGTCCTTTTAAATCCTCTTAAAAAGTGAAACTTAGCAGCACTCTTGAAAAGCTTCCACTTCCATTGAAGCATAAAGCAGTTCTATGTAAGTCTGATGCTGGTTGTGGCCCTACAGCTGCCTGGACAACCTGGAGATAGCAGCGGTGTGTGCTCAGAAACATGGGGCAGAATGACACCAGCATAGATGTAAGACACGCTGCACTGCCTAGCCAAGGTCTCCTGGTGGTAGGCCCAGCACAGTCAGCTCCTCTGCTTCTTCTGTCCACACTTCCTCTTCTTCAGTCTCTCAGTCTGTCTCTCTTCTTTTTCTCTCTCACACACAAGCACACATACCCAAACACACACTTACATGCAGAGACCGGGGGAACTCAGAGAAATCCCTCATCTTGTATCTGGTTCAAGGTCCAGTGCTGTTGATGACAGCTGATGACAGTCCGTGAGGAATCAGGGGAATATCACCTGTAATAGAATGCACTTTGAGCGCAGAAACACGAAATGAGGATCAAACTTCACTTGGCTTTAATTTTAAGTAAAAACTGTAAGATCAGACACAATACAAAAGCACATTGATTGTATATTAGTTCCCGCAGTAATCTGGGTGTCTTAACCTAATGAAATGATTTATCTGAAACTTAATGAACATGTTTCACACTAATGTGGATGTAAATTTAGTAATTGTCACTGATATACAATATATACAATAATCAAATACAGCTAACTTTTGTAGAATATCAAAGATTAGAGAGTTTAATTAAATTCTTCGAGGACAGCCCCAATGTCAATGTGGCCCTTTGTCAAAATGAGTTAGACACCCTGAATTTTACATTGTCATTGCATAATAGATTATCTAAATTCACCGTTTAGTTAATGTTTAAGATAGCTTTAGCCAAGTTTCACTCTGGACAAACTTGGAATTACTATATATCTGTGAACTGATGCAAACAACATTAAAAACAATACTTTAAATAGATTTAAAAATTATTTATTAACCATTCCAAACAGGTTTATTGCAAAGTCATTAGTGAGGCCAAAGTGGGTCAGAGTGTTCTCAAGCAATAGTGTATATCACACCATACAAATAGTGTGTCATATACATTTTCCATGTCACACAGTGTTGAATTATACGCTATGAAATGCGTAGAAGAAAAGCTTGATTCTACAAACTTCCAAAAATAAGGTCTTGGGCACCATTTGTTCAAGATTAAGATTTTAGTAATTTCCATAAACAATAACATGCTTTACATCCACCATAGAAATGAACTAGGGCAACAAGGAGCGTCATAGACATGCAGAAACTAATAAAGGCTTCCACATGAAACAGTATTTAATTGCATGGTAGGCACTCATTTCTTGTAGCAGCATGCAAACTAAGTTCTTAGTTCACGACGTTCTAATTACATGTACTACAGAATGCCTCCTTCAACAACACGGTCCAGTGTTTCCCCTGCCCAAGGTGTAAAGTTTCTGCATGTGTTACTATGCATTCCTGTCTACATCGTTTTGTGAAGACCTTTGCATTGGACTGAATGTATAATGTCTCAACTGAAACAACTGTAGGCTGTGTTATTTTTTATAACATCTGTTACCACCAACATACAGTATACATCTTTCACAGCAGTGGCCTCATAAATTTTACACTGTTGGAGCATTAAGCGTCTGTCCAAAACCAATTTTGGATATTTTATGGTGGCAGAAAGCGATCGCAGAAAAACAAGCCTATCGATCTCTTCCTCACACCCGCTCACATGCTAAAATATGCATTGTGAATCCACATCTGCAGAGACTTGTAAGGCCCCTACATTATGCTCCAGTGAAATCATTTGTATCACTTTAAGTCAAGAAAAAAGAACAAAATCAATGGTTTTAGTTGGCAGAGAATTTCGATAATTAATTCTCAAGGTTTGGTGCGAGAGATGCCACTAATGAGGGGAACATGTAAATGCTGTCAAATTTTGCTTCTTGGCCTCTTACCTTCACTCCAGCCATAATCGAAGCTCACACAGTCGATAAACTGTCAGCTATTCACTCTGGTTCATCCTTTTGGAACTCAGATTGTAGAAGAGGGAAAAAGTTTTAGTCAAGTGTTATAAATGCTTCACTGTTGGTGGGCTCAAAATAGACATAAATATGTATTAGTGGAAAAGACACAACACTGTGATAGTAGTTTACAGTATACACAGGTTATTGCGTATAAATGAGCAAAGATGTGCAAAAACATAACACATTTGAATACTTTCGTCACACTAACACAAAATGCACCATTTAAGGTGTTGTGTTTTGTGCATGTTACATGTGAGTTTTTACAGTAGTGCAAAAAAACTCAATTGATTAGCACATACATTTTTTTCAGTTTATAACTTCAATTTAGAATCTGGATTGATAAATGATAAAAGCCTAACTACTGTGCTCTAAGAAGAAAGAAAAAATAATAATAATAGGCCATGTGACAGAGAGTCACTAAATACATACATTTTATTTAGTGAGGACTTCTTCTTTATCGAGATAATCCACCCCACCTAATCACCAGGAGTGCTTTATCAAGATATTGATTAAACAGCATGAGGACTGCACAAGTGTAACTTAATCTGGCAACAATAAAAGCACAAATACAAATCTTTTAGCACATAGCACAGGTGCTTGAAATTTTAGGGAGCAGTGCCCACCAGAATGGGGTGTAAATGTTTAAATATTTTCCTTCATTTGCTCCAAAACATTTTTGGGAAAAATATAATTTTTCTTTTTACAAAAAAATCAGTGACTAAACGAAATACTGTATGATATCCAAATTTCAACCCATGTAGTTCATTCCACCTGGGTTTAGTGTGTTCTGACCGAGTTTGACATGTTTTCGACAAAAACTCTGCACATGATGGTTAAAAATATGAGGTAATGCACTTTTGCCAGTGACGGGTTTGATCCAAGATTAAATGTCACAGGAAGTATAATTTTTTTCAAGTTTCGGACCTGTACTGTTTTTCGGGCCGGGTTTCATATTATTACTGCGACTTTTTTCGGCGTCGGACTCCCATTGGCCTCTTGTTATCTGATTTTTGAGGGGGCGCTACTGAGTTGTCTTTTATTTTTTTCACTCAAAATTAGAGTAATAACAATTACTCTGCAATGTTTGTTCAGTTCACCGGCTAATGAACCATATTACAGTGATCCTGAAACTGGCATGCTTCTTTCTCTTCTCTGTTTTCCATATGTTCAAAACGTTTAATTACTAAACAAGTGGATTGGCTCTGCTCATTTAAAAGTATGTCTAGAACAGCAGCTATTAGAAAAGTGTTTTAAATGGTGCCATACTGCCGCAAAGTAAACTGTTGAAAATGAAAGGCCCAAACAGCCAGTGATGTTCTCTGGAATATTTTCTTGGATAAATATTAAAAGTCACTTTCAACTTTGATCTCGGCTCTTCAGAGCGTTTCCTGCATCAAGGTAAAAATAAAATATAAAAAAAAAAAAAAACACTTTTCATTGCACCTGTCAACCGCACAATCTGTTTTTATTTCCAGCTATAGCGTATGTGTCTTGGCTTGGAGTCTGCCTGCTCCAGCCTGCGCCGTACTCAGCTATTGTCAAAACGCTCTCTGAAAGTAGACGCAAAAGAAGTCGCTGTGATTTTGTCTTTGAGAGCTATACCAGTGTTGCATTATTCACAAAATGCAGGAAAACAACGTAAAACTGGGAAGGATTTCTGTCAAGTATGTGCTAACTTTTTGTCTACAATGTCAGTCCCTGTAAATTAATAGATTTTATGATGAGGTTTGCTCCTGCCAACAAGCATACATGCATGTACTTACTGTACTTTTATGTGTGACGACATATGGCTGTGGGGAAGGCAGCTGAGGATGTTATGGTGTTGTAAATGGTGTCTAATTGTGTTTGGGAAAGGAGCCAAAATAACATTACTTTCACTAGAAACGTGCAAAAAAAAAAAAAAAAAACATCGAAGAAGTAATATAAAAAGACATACAATTTAAGAGATTTAAAAAGATAAAATAACAGAATCAGTTAGAGAAAATACAGATTAGTGTCGTCACAATTAAAATAACATTAAATAGTATTAAAAATGTTCCAATTTACACATTCGGCCTAGAACTGTGCAGTTTTTATGTTTTTATGTGAAAGACATTTTTATCTATACGAAGCCAAATCTCACTCAATCTCACTCTACTCAAACTTAAGTGTGTGTTTATGAATATTAACAAAATCCTAATCCTAATCTTAGCCAACTCCAAACCCTAAATTTACTCATTTTTGAACCCTAAACTTAGTTATTAAACCCAAATGTCTCCACGTGGCTTCAACCAAAAAAAAAAGTTGTAAAAAAGACAAATAAGAGACATGCAGAAAAGGGTAGAGACATGCTCATAATATACTACATCAGGGCTATTTGACACATTTTTTCTTCTGCCAAAATGTAGGTTTGTACAAAATATCCTTCTGTTTCAGTAATGTTAGTCACTACTAGCGTAAGTTTGATTTGTTTGACTTGAATTGCTTTGCAAACTGTTCAAACCAGCACTGAATCAGAATTAAACAAGTACTAGACTAGACCAGTACTAACCGAGTCTGAGCCAAAAGTAACTGACATTAGGCTGCTAGCAGGACAGGTCTGAAGCAGAATCAAACCAAAACTAAAACATGTCTTGTAGTTTTTCTTTTGTTGTTTGTGATTTGTTTTTGTCATCCATCATTTTGACATTTTCTATTTAACTAGTAAAAGAAACTTTCACCCACCATCTCCATAGAGCACCTGATCGGTTATATTATGTTTTTTACGCATGAAGATCCATGATGGTCTACCCACAGCTTTTCTTTTAGTTAAAAAGAGATCAACTCAGGTATAAAAGACCATAAAAATTAAGCTTGCAAACAAAAATCTGGGTTTAGGGCCAGATCAGATCTTTGAAAGGCCAATTTTGCCCCCGGGCCTAAAGTTGAATAAGCTTGCGCTACATGTTGTGGTATAGTTGCACATTTCAGTGTGACCGTGTTCTGCAAATCTTTTGGCAAAATCTACATTATGTAAAAAAATTCTGCAAATGATTTGTGTCTTTGTAGCTTTGTTTATTAAATCTTTTAGCATTTAAAATAAAAGTTCCTGTCCCAGTCCTACTATCTTTATTTAAAAAGTGTGTCTTGTTAATATGCAGTGGCTGTGAGTTAGAATAGTTCAAGCGTGACATTAGAAAATAACAACATGCAAAGATATTGGCTGATTTGCACAAGCTTAATGCGTAGTCATTGAATTACTCTGGGGAAAGTGGATAACCTTGTCTACACGTCTTAAAAAGGGAAAGATGTACAGAAGTCTCCCACTTGTTCTGGTACAAACACATGCAAGCAAAAGTAACAGTGATGTACGAGCGGAGAGAGCTCAGCGTTACACTAGAATTCACTGTACATTCTGTTCATTTGTGATCGTTTTTATGATAAATCGCTGCAATTTAGTTTATCTTTGCGGCATCTACCGGGCCACAGCTTCAAATAAAATGTACTTTGGCTCAACTTGAAGTTCAAGTGGAGATTTATATCAGTGAAACAGCAATAAAAGTAGTGATTGACTCAGAAGAAAGTTTTGCTCTTATTATATCTTTAAATTACCGATGACCAAACAAGGGTAATCTTGTATTTTATAATATTTTGCATGACAAGACCTGTTGTATATTCTTCCAAAACCTTGATTCAAACACATATTTCTCTCAAACTGCTTGTATTATTAAGAAACACCAGGAGACTGATTAGAAACTACACATTTATTCATTAAATGCTCAGTGGGACAAAACCGCAATGCTTTAAATATGGAATTTTCTCATGATGAAGTCATTTCCTGTTTTAAGACTGATGTTGGAGGTATGTTAGAATGAACAGATTTGTGTTTATCGGAGGAGTGTAAGCTGTCACTGACAGTAAAGTGTACTTAGATATTTTTAATTAATTGAAAGATTAAGACAATGGAGGCTCCGCATGACATCACTTAATTTGACTATATTGGATGTATATGAAAAAGAAAGCAAGCTAAAATTAATATTATTTGATTATTGTGTAATACAAAATAACACGGTGGCACAGTAGTTAGAGCTCTGGCCTCATAGCAAGAAGGTTCTGGTTTTGAGTCCTAGGTGACCAGGGTCTTTCTGTGTGGAGTTTGGATATTCTCCCTGTGTCTGCGTAGGTTTTCTCCGGGTGCTCGGTTTCCCCTACCACTAAAAACATGTCAAGCCTCCCCTCCCACAGGACTACAAAGAGAAATTAGCTGTATAAGCTAGAATCATGGTACAAACTGTGTACTTGTACATTGTCCCAATAAACCTTTACACATAATGACATTCTAACCTCTGCCATACACTGAGTGCGAGTTCGGTGCGGTCCCACAAGACTTAGAAAGTGCGTCAATCCTATGTGCCCTTGCACTCTGACCTCAGAGCAGTGCAAGGTCCAAGAGTCGCGCGAGTGTGTGGAAAGAATTTGTAGAGAGTCTATTTTTCCTGGAGGTCGCAGTGGTCTGATGTAACTTTCAAGTCATAATCTGAGCAGTCTCGAGGGAATCCACGTGAACACGTGTGGCTTTGGGCAAATACGGACCGGAGTGGACTGGATCTGGTGTACAAGGCACTTTGCAAATAACTTGCATGTGTCTTAAAACAAACTTGCCTCGCAGTCAGTGTACAGGAGGCGTAATGCAGTAGAAATGACCTAACCCTTTTAGATATATAGATACATCATCACATTATAGAACATAATACAATCTATTAATAAACGGGTAGTTCAGTAATTGTTGTGGTGTGTTTATGAATTCTGATGCTGTACCAGTATTTTGATTACAGCTGTATTATTTATATTCTTTCTGTTCAGACATTGGAGACTTTTTCTGTAGCATTTACTTGTAAAATCTGTTTTGACGCCATTGTATTTTAATAAGAAAGTGTTTAGTCAAACAATCATGCCTGCTTCTTTATTTAAGCTGTCATAGAGACTCAGGGGCCCCGGTGCTCCTCTCCTCGTGTGTTTCTGCCACTCGTATACAGGATGTGTGCTGTTTGATGTTCCACATACTCGCGGAGGATGCGGAAAAGGCAGGCAGTAGCTTTGGGCCTTTACAAATGACCTAGATACACCGGAGTCTCTCTTCTATTTACCCCTATCTCTGTTGTCGCTACCTACTGCACTTTCCTCATCCATATGGCAAGCATGAAGCCATAACAGCCTATAGGTACACATTTCAGATCATCACCTTTCCACCAAAACGAAGAGGGCAAGCGTTCAGAGAGAGGCCCTTCCGTTATAATCCCTAACTTATCTTCAAGTCAGTTTAGCACCGTCCGAGATAAGTTCCATGTTTGCCATTCCGCCCCAGGACTGAACATTTCCTCCCATGTAATGTAGAGGTTACAGGTGTTAACCGCAGCCATTGGAGGTATTGATTAATCAGAAAGACAGTTTGGCAAGCCTTCTCCGCTCGCAAAGTGGCTAATCAGGATTCTAGAGTCGCTAGCTTGCCGTGTGTTCCCCGCTGTGCACCCGAAAGCAGTAGAGCGCAATGAGGAAGGGATGAATAGGTAGAAATGAAACGATTGGGAGGGGGTGAATGTGTGACGCATAAGGTAAAGAACAGGGGAGATGGAGGAGGGAGGTGTGATCTGAAAAGAGATGTGGAGTTTGAAGGCCAAGTAGCTGGGGTTATCGCAGACGAGAATCTCAATCCATCAATAAGCTGCGTTTGGATCAGCGGCGCCCCTGCTGAGGAAGGAGGGATGTAATGGACAGTGTAGCATTGAAATCTGTCACTTTGACTCTTCACCTGAACTACCCACCTGAGAATGGCCCCGCTTTACAAAGAGATCGGATCAAGGTTAACAGTAAGACCTCGCTACAGTGAAGAGGCTCATTGAATCAGAAAACGCAGGCAATTTTGAAGCAATTGTAAAGGAGTAGCCTGGTCTAGTTGCATGGTTATAGTAAGTAGCAGTGGAATATTTAAAGCTTGGAGACTTTTTTTTTTTAATTATAACGAAAATACTTAAAATGAATTTCCCCCCAAAATGAACCTAATAACAACATGCTAACAACAATTAGCACACTTCCTTTGTCCACTTTCTCTGTGAAAAGTGTCTAAAAATGCTTCTAGACTGATTGGGTCAAACATTAGGATGTTCCAAAGCCATTTATTAATGAGCAACCATGTAAACAGCTGTAAAAATGTCTAAATCAAAATTTAAAATGATCATGTTTATTGGTAGGCTAATATACCCTATTTATTTATTTAAAAATAATTTACAACAGATAGCTTAGTTCATTGTGTTCTGCCTTTAACAATGTTCAGAAAGGTGGCTTATTTTGGTTGTTGTTAGCATTGTGGCTAACTGTTGTTAGCATACTTAAACAGCTTGCTTCAAAAAATGTGCATTAAACACAATGTGGTGAATTATTCAGAAATGCACCTTTAAGTTTTAAGACGGTAAAAATCCAGTACAGCGTCTTAAGTCTTTGTAATTTCAAGCAGAATTGGTGAGCGTAAGAGCGTCTCATTGTGTTGGACGACATAGTCATGGCCCTTCTGCACAAATTACAGACCACAGAATTACTATCATAAGATTTGTCTCCCAGAAATCCAGGTTGTTGTTTACTGTAAATTGTGCCCAAGATCATGGAAAACAGTAAGCTTGGTTTCAAGGAAAAAAAAAAAAAGTCAAGGTATCAACAGTTTTCAGAAAGAATAAATGTTGCACAGTATAAACTTGAAAACACCTCAGGCTAAGTTACGAGTCAGATCTCTGGAGGAATGACCTGCTCACTATATGTTTGTCAAGGCACTGTGCTAAAACAAATAAACTAATGTTTAATTTTTTTTCTATGCAAAGCAGGTGTGGGACTCACAGTCACACATGAAGGCTGCTCATCATACTGTATTTAGCTTAGCTGTGTCTCCTTCCGCAGTGCTAATGGAGAGGCGTCTGAATCAGAAAGTGCTTGCAATTTCTAAATAATTTCTACAGATTTCCCACAGGTGTACTATGGCTTTCATAATTTAAAGAAAACCTTAGGCGGCAAGACAACTCATTGCACTTCCATAACAGGAAACACGCCGTAGGTAACAGAAGGTCTTTGCTTAGGTAGTCATTATAGACAAGCCCTGAGCATTATATTACAGCAGGCTGATTATATACTGCTTTAACACGTTATTCAGAGGGACTAATGTGGGACTGTAGTGGTGATAAATAGGTGATATGTCAGAGGTGATACAGGAACTCATGCATATTAATATGAATGTATTTTAGAGTCAAAGAACTGACACTGTTTGGACCATATTCTTTTGATGTTTGCATGTTACTTCAAATAAAAAGATCAAAATACTTTATTGGAACAAGTGCACTTACAATTAAATTTAAAAAGCAATTAATCTAGAATGTGATCTGATCACAAAGCTTTTTTTTCTGAACTTGCTTGTATTGATACATAAATGTTTTTCAACGTGGGCCACATCTTGAAGCATAGAGCAGAGGGCCACAGATTTCATGACAATCAAGTTTTAAGAAATTGCACTAACATTTGTTAAGGCTTGACATAATTTAGATCTGCATAACGTGAAAATAGTTATTAAGAGAATGATAGGACAAGAGGAAAGTCTAAAGGCTGACAAAAGAAAAAGAAAAACGCCGCTTAGACACCCTAATCTTTATAGACTTTATATTCTTATCTTTTTAAGTGGTTAGTCATTGGTGTTCAATTTGAAAAAGGAAAAATAAATAAATAAAATAAAAATATCTATACTGACTAATGGTATCAAAAAGTGCCAGATCTCATGAAGAAAAGTTATCATAAATGTCCTAGAAAATTGGTATTTTCAATAAATTGTAACACGTTGTATTGTTAAAATTAAAATTTATCTGAAGTACACAAAGACACGATGACATATGAGGAAATTTCTTTGTGCAAGACAAAACATTGATATTGTATATGATCTTTAAAGGAGACCTATTTTTTTCTGGATATTTAGGAAGAAACTGTCGCACACATAGATAAATATTTCACATTTCATTGTAAAACACAAAATGATCTAACAAATGGCAGCAGGTCCACTGACTTCCTCTTCAAAACTGAAGAACTGGTTAGCCCCGCCTCATCATTATAAAGTTTCACTTTAATAGGCCACAGATTTTAAATTAGTATTTTGTATTGTTGGAAAGTGGTATACATGTTTTGAACCTCACATGTTTTACTCAGAGTCTGAATTTTGAGTAATTGAAAGTAAATACAGACAAGTGGGCGGGGATAGGTGGTAGGTGAAAACAGGGATTTTTAAGCTCTGGAGCATCAGCTGCAGAACAATACTTGATTACTCAAACATGTAGGAATTAATCCAAATGCAACTTTGGGTACACCTACGATGACAGAAAACTGTTGGAACAAGGTTAAAACTCAGAAAAGTACATTTTGCACAATTTGGTCTCCTTTAAAGTGATTCTACTACTTCTGGCCAACAACAGGGCTGTGAGTTTACATGCTGATGCCTTGTTCACTGCTGTAAACATAAGAATAACATGCTAACGTGACACAATGAAGCAGTGCGGAGCCCTGTCACTTCTCTGAGCTGTGAAGAGAAAGTGAGCTCACCAGCCACACCAGCAGCAGCGGGGGATTTCATGCTAAGTTAAATTTAGACACGCTGTTTGGGGTCTTTATTGTTCCACAGGGACTGAAGTTTAAGTGAATCTCTCCACCGGGGGAGCTGTTTCTAGAACGTGGCTCTTTTGCACTGTGCATACACAAGTAAGGAGACATCTGCAATGTGCCAACGCCCCTGGTGCTCCTCATGTGTCCTGTTCGGTTCTGTTCTGTTCTGTCCTGTTCTGGTCCAGACACTTATAATGTCACTGTGCAAGACATAAGCAGGACTGACTTTTATTCTGCTGACAGGCTGAAAGTTTATTTACATTCTTAACTTTTGGGTGCTATTGATTCCAAATACTAAAAGTGTTATCTTAGCCTAAATGAAAGCAATTGGATTTTCCTTTTGCTGAGAGCAGAAAAACAAGAATTGCAAATAGAATTTCAAAAGTATTACAGAAACATCTTTCACTCTGCAAAATGTAAATTTATACATTTGAGATGCTGGTTCACTGTTGCCAGTCCCAATAGAAATAACACTGCAAAAATATATATCTCGCCTCACTTCAAAGTAACTGGATTCAGAATTTGAATCTGGGTTTGAATCATTTTAACTGGATAACAATTACTTTCTTATGAAATGTAGAATATTTCACAAGTTTCAAGGTGTTTCTGAGTGATTATAAGCCTATAACCTTTTAGCACATTTATTTTTAAGATTTCTTTTTCGTGTTGGTTAAAACCAGCTGCACCATTATTATTATTTTTTGCTATTTTAAAAAGAGTCTAAATAAAATAAATAAATAAATAAAAAAGCAGGCCACAGATATCAGAACATCTTGCTACATTTTTGTCTGTTAATGACCTGTTTTTCATCAGCATGCACATTTTTTTTATTTGTATTTTACTTGCTTTCCATACAATATAAACATCATTTTCACAATAAAATGTGAAATGTGTCAATTCAAAACGGTCTATTTCTTGTCCTGCTTCTGAATTCGACTCTACTCAAAATTCCACAGTTATATGTTATCACTAGTTCCATTATAGTCTGTCCTTCCCCTTTCAGAAGACTACTCTCCTTTATTAACCTCATAACACACCTCTGAACAGGTAAACCTCTTCTCCTGGTATTTCCTCACTTCTTATGGCTCTTTCCGCTGTGAGGGTCACCCCTGCTTTCCTCTCCGTTTCCGCTCGACTGCGTTTTTCGTCATACCCTGTAATTAAAACCACAGGTGGGAAGAGTAACACTGGCTCACTTCTCCCAGCATGCAACAGGCTCCATCTGGTTGGAAGGGGGAGGGACTTTTACTTCTCAGCTCCAAACAGCCAGGGGTTAAAACATCAAAGGCCTGCATCTTTGATCGGACCTCAGCGGGACGGAGAGCACTGGGAATAGTATCCATGTCTCTTGAATGTTTCTGCAAGAGGGAGCGTGAATAAGAGGAGAAGCCTGGGTTTGTAGTGGAGGGTCATCTGTGTGTCACTACGGGGACCTTCTGTGTCACCTACTGTAGACAGGTTCTCTGCCCCTGCCCTGTCCGCCTCAGATGTGAATCTACTACACACTATCCTCCCAGGACTCCCAGCAGCGCCGGTTTGTCTTGGTCCACTGAGCTAAAGCGAACATGCTCACTCCACCTGAAAACATAGCATGAACAACCAAGTCAGTGTAGGTCAGTGCACACCGCAAATCCACAAATACAAATACAGAGATGAGAGAAAAAGCTAATAAACTTACATTTGCTATAAATAATTACAATGTAGATTTTTTTGTAGTGTCTTGGTCTTAAAGATGCCATGTCACCTACTTAATGTTCTTAATGTGTAATTAGTTTGGCATTAAACCTATTTCCATGGAGACAAGCAGGGAACAAACAGAGAAGTAACTTGTTCTGCTCCAAAACAAGCAACCTATATTGCAAAAGTACTTCAAGTTGTTTAGGTGGTGTGCTGCCTGAGTTTAGTGAATTCCATGCAACAGGGATATTTTCACCTTGAACCAGGTGCAAGGGAATTCTAATTCCTAATGAAAAACTGCAGGGGATTCCCAGTTCACACAGACCTGCAAGATGAACAATTACCACAAAAACCAAAACTGAGAAGCTTACTGCTACAAAACTTTGTAAAGTAATTGTTCTGTAAAAATAGAGGAACAATTACATTTTCTTTAGAATATTACACTTGTTTCTTTTGATGTGTAACTTACAACTTTTAATGTTCAACTTGGACATATCCGACTTACCAGTTGACTGGAACACAGCTTGATTGGGCTATAAGCATTCTGTGCTGTTAGCATGATAGATTTTTTTTTTTTTTTGCTTCAGCACAATTTGTGAAAATGCTAGTTGTTTTAGATTTACCAAACTTGCTAACATACTTAGGGTGACCATATTTTCAATTAAAAACTGGGACAATCTCAAGTTTTTGCGGAGAGTAATAAGCATTTGGTGAAAATAGCGAGTAAGTCTTAGGCACTCAATTCATGGCTCATTCACTCTAATATCTAATATCAAATTTTGGTAATTTTCAAGGACGGTTTTGACAAACAAAATAGCAATATAATTCTTCCTTCACTGTTGGAAAGTGTCAGAGTGGTCAAAAATCAGTACAACTGGACATGTCTTGTGTAAAAGTGGGACAAATAAGTGGATTTGGGTGCATTTGTTGGGACATGGGAATCAGGGTTTAAAACAAGGACTGTCTCAGGTCTGGTCACCCTGAGCATGCTGCTAGTTTTAGTCTATCTTGAGCACAATGTTTGTTCGCATGCTAGTTGTTTTAACTTTCCTTTAAAAGACTAAACTTGTTGCTTGATGGTTTAGTTTAAGTCAAAACTTGTTAGCATGGTAGTAGTTTTTCAGCTTTACAATGAAGGTAAAGCTTGTTAGCATGATAGTAGTTTTAGCTTTTGTGAATAAATGTAGACAGCTATCCCAGCTAATCAAAACGACTGTATATTCTTTGAGGTAAGCAGGTTACAGATACCTCACAAGAAAAGACACAGTGCATTTTTAGCTCACACTAAATAGATAAAACCAAACAGTTGTATTTCTCATAGTTCAGTTGCTACAGACTATAGTTCCAATCAATGAATCAAAAATATAAGCTGTAAGATTTATATCATCACTTTGTAAAGCTTAGTCATATGTAACAGTGTGAGCTTTTGAGGAGATGTAGCAGCCAATTTGCTGTGTCTGAGTCTCAAACCTGCTGTCCATCCATCGGAGTGTGTGACTTTCTTAAACAGTGGGGCTCTCAAACAATCACCTACATACAACTCTAAAGCACACTATGAATCCTCCTCACTCCATTCCTCACTCACAAATAATCATCTACATTCTGCTCACATACACTCGCCGCTGTATTTCCCTGCCTGCCTCCCCTCACCGGTGCATAATTTTCGCCGATCGCTGTTGCTTCTCCGCATGACTTTCCCAGCTCTCCCTGCGTGGAAGAACTCCTATCAGATTAAACCAAGACTTGCTGTTTCTGACCTCAACCACCCCCCCATATTCCTCTGTGCCTGCCCCGTGCTCAAGTCCCCGGGGTCTCAACACTATCCCTCCCTGACACTTCAATCCTTCTTTTGACATTTGGGCTCCCTCTGTCATCTCGGACGTCCCGCTGAGTGTGAAGATGCTGGGGCGCAAAGGGGAGCCAGCCAATCCCCCAGTCACATACAGTACGTTCACATAAGTGGAGTATCATTTTTAATCATACAAACAATTTCAAACTGGTTTTATTTGGCATTCGTACCACAAAATGTTTAGACTTTCCATACTCGATGTGGTGTAGTGTCAGAAACCTTGCTTGGAAGGAAGGAAGAAAAACTTGCTAAACTTTATTCCCAGTAATATATTCAAGCTAGGATTCTTGGGAACAGTATTTTTTCCCCGTTTCTTTTTGTGCAAGCGTGCAGAGCTGTGTGTCAGATCTGTAGGATGCCTGTAGGCTGCTCCCGAGAGAGGAACGGTGCACTCATCCAACACAAACAGGGTCACAAAACAAGCAGCACTCACTGCACACTTTTCTTCAAATTAGCCCGACTGTTTTATGAGCACAAGCCGCCAATCAATGGTGAACATGTGTCGGGCACTAGTAAATTTAACCCAGTCTAAAGAGTGACAGACAAACAGACCAGTGTGCATGCGGAAAAAGCATCATTTGTTGTAACTTGGGCCAATGTAGGTCTTGAATCTCTTGGTCAAATTGAAAATGCAAGACAAGTATTAGTCTTAAAGAAACAGCTAAATTTTTGCTTTAGGTCAAAGGCTGGCCACTTGGTGTTATCTGTATCAAGTAAAGATTGCAAATCATAGAAAATCTTTTACCATGTTAGCTTTACCGGAAAAGTGGGCATGAAAATTGTGATTAGTGCTTATGAACTTGTGATAGTGGGGAAACTTGACGTTTGGGACTGAAGTGTTTTTTTGTCTAATAAGTGACATGACATCCAAAAATTTGACCTCTTTGATTACAAACGATCAAAGTTGTGCAGTAGATTCCAGAATTAGAACAGACTGCTTTCATTTTTCTTTTATAGGCAGTGAAATAATTGCAGGCCTTCAACAGTAAACTGTTTGTCTGGAGGTACAATCTGGAAAAGTGAAAGTATCTTGTGCAGATCTAAATTTAATATCGCAAGTGAAAGTGAAAGTCTACCATAGTTTGGTGTACAAGTAGATCTTAAATGCTTGTGAATATTCGAAAGTGTCTCAAGTTTGTTCAAGAGTGGTCGAAATAGTTGTGTCTGTCACTTCAGACCTTCATGGCTCAAGCTTCAAAATCGAAAATATAGTAAAGGAGAGCTGACTTTCTTTTTTTAATATGCATTGGAAACATGTCAATAAGAGCACCTTGCTCTTTAGCCTGCTCATCCTGGACCTCACAGCCCTCAGTAAAAGCCAAGTCAAATTAGTGATGGCATTAGCATTCAGAGCAGCATATACAGGAGCAAGCACAGCAGATGCTCACATATGCAGCCCCTGCCCTTCTGACCATGGGCCCAATGTCAGACAACCAACCAGCTCTTTACCCTCCCTGCCTCCTTCACCTTCATGCCCCCAGGAGAAATTTACATTGTTGTGGCAATACAATGCTCTTTGTCTTGTCTTATGCATCAGTTTGTAGCTGTAAAGTGTTCCCTCATTATTAACTTACTCACAGAAAGTTAAGTTTGGATAGATCCATGCATGTTTGAGTAATCTTGTATGTTCTGAGTGTTTCCACCTTCCACATATCCCCGCCCACTTGTCTGTAATACAATTTAAAACAACTCTACACCCTCTGACAGACAACTTTACAAAGACTGATGTCTGGAATCAGAACCAACCAATCACAGAAAACCAGAAAATTACACTGAAACAGGACGTACTAAACTGGATGTTATCGTAAATATGTAGCGCAAGGATTTTTTTCAGTCTGAAGGCTCTTAACACGGTTTGCTACTCAGGTTTTAAGGAATGATACTAATGCTAATCGTAACAACGAAGCAAGAAAGAAAAAATTATGTATCAGCTCGTCAGCCATCTTGAATGTTTTGAAAAGGTTTTGAAATTGGTGAGGGGAGGACAAGGGAGCTTCAGTTTGAGTTGGATTGTCCTAATTTTTAGACAACAAAGTGATTGGGTTAGGATGAGGCGGGACCTAGAAAAGCAAGTCAGTGGACATGTTTCTGTTTCTAAGCTGATCAATTTTGTTGTACAGTAAACAAATGCAACTTACTGATCTACATAATTATCTCATTATTTATTACCAAATACATGGACACAACACAATAGATCTGATTTAAGAAAACCATTTTTCAAAAAAATGGTTTAAAGTGGTCTACTTTTGTAACAGTGAATGGGTTTACAATATACTTTAATGGTGGAAAAAATATCACCTCAAAATGATGCTGTGCGTGGATTTTGGCTTCCTGGTAACCTTTAGGTCACCCCAATTTTTTTAAAAAACATTGATAATTTTTTCAATATAACAATTTCTTATGATTTACCATCCTAAACATAGAATTTTGAATTGAAAAGATAGATAGATTTGAATAGAAACAAGTTAAACCAGTAAAAATGACCATAGGAAATTAACCTTTTATTCAAATTTGATATAAAGCTTAGCGCTAATTTCCGAATTTTAATGTGACACCAGAGCGAAAAGTAATAGGGGGTCCTTGGAAGATTTTTGAGCTGATAAGGGTCCCTGGTCTGAAAAAGTTTCAGAACCCCTTCTTTAGGTAACTAAACAAATTTGTGTCTTGCCTAAAACAAATGATGTTTTTTATGCACTAGAATTATTAAATGTTACGTACTGTTGCTCTGATGAAAACTATTCAGTTTCACGTTTACAGTTATTCACAGGTACATAAAAGCCAGGTTGTTGACTTTGATTCCCCTGGGAGATAATTCATGATGTAAAGACTCACTGTTCTGTGTGGCTTTTTATGACAATTCACATGTTCCATTCAGTTTGCTCCACATCAATCACCTGCAACAAAGAGAAATAACAAAAACATCCAGAGCCAGTGTCATTGTAAACTTTCATCACGTTTGTGTAATGAATATTGATGCCTTTTGTCATTTAACTGCTCGCTTAGAAATCACAGAGATGGAAAAAAAGCATCATTTATGGAGCAAATGGTTGAAGCATTATAAACAAACACAAAGCATAACTCAATGTGTTTTAAAGTAGTTCTATCTGCTCACTAATGTGTTTATGATGTCCTCAAGTTAAACGAAACTTTCTGAATAAATGGGAAATGGACTAAATATATTAAGTTAAGTGACAGCTATTTAAGACTTATTTCTTGTTTATTCCTTAGGAGAATGGAAAACATTTTTTAATGAAAAGGTTAAAGCCAGTTTCAACAGTCTCTGACTCAATGTGCTGAAGAAACGGAGCTGACTTTATACAACAAAGTAGTAAAATATACAGAATAAATAAGGTAATGAACAGCAAGCAAATTCCAGGAGTATAAAATTGTAAAAGTAAAAATCAAATTATGATTTTAGTGTCAGAGTGAGACAGCCACATCTATCCCAGTGTGAGCATGCAAAATCAACATTTTTGCTACATGTTAAAGAAAATGTAAGCATTTTAAATACATGTGAATAGCGATAATATTGTTATGTAATATCTAAAACCAAAGTGGTTGACTGCTACTATAAAAATACAAGCTACAAACAACAACAAAAAGCAACCAAAACCATAATTCTTTGCCCCATTTCATGTTATTATCGTAGAAGGGTTTTTAGTTCCTTCTATATCAGACAATAGTTGAATTGTGTCTGTCTTGTGAGAAGTGTCACACGATGATGTGTGATGTGTTGGTCTATGAGCCAGGTCTGTCAGGTTGACCATGCCATCACTAGCTAATAGTTGTTGGTCTGTCAGGTTAATCACCATCCAAACTCAATGTTACAGTGTTACATTTGGCACCACTGACCTACAAAGGGATTATCGGTCGACGTCACTTTCCACGCTACTGCTCATGTCGCCAGCAGAAAAAGACGCTGTCCATCTAGTTGGCTGGGGAAGCTTCTTTGATTAAAACAACAAAACAAGACGAGAGCTAGCTATTTTGGGTCAGGTATAAACCAGTATGACAAACGTTTGGCTCCTCAAGCTTGAGACACAGTTTTTCTAATTTTTTCACTCACCTGAATGTAAAGTTTGTGGGTCGTAGGGTTAGCAGCATAACTTTTGTTTTGCACAGTAATACGTTCTTGTAGTTAGCTGACAACAGCACTGGCAAGTGTTGTTGCTACAGTTTGTGTCAATCAGCTGTGGCTCTTTCTGCATTCCGATTGCATGCGCATCTCCCGAGTTGATAAACAATAATCTGGCCTTTCCTCTCCCATCTAAAAAGCCTTCATTTGTCTTCAGATTAAAATCACCTCTCCAGTAGAGAATCTGGCTTAAAAGGAGTGCTCATCACTGACGTGATTGCTGTGTCCATATTTGGACACTGACAAAGTCAACTGACAAAGTTACATGGTAATGTTAAACTAAGCTCTGAATGACTGAATGCAGCCGTTAAAGTAAGCTCGCCTGTTAAACTTTACCGTTCAGCAAAATACCCAAAGCAATAAGATCACCTACACAGTGTTGACCACATTTAGCATGAAGCCAAACAGAGCTCTGGACATGGCAGTGCCCCCAAAATAAAATGTGTAAACTTTAAATCAACAGATTTCTGACTGACATTCAGTCCCTAGTGGTCAGCAGCCAGAATGTAGAGATGAATGTCTGCTGCCTCATAACACCATGAAATCTGCAAACATTGAGGACTGTTTGGCACTGTTTTAGAAAACATAAAATGGCTTTGGGGAAAATGTACATCATTTGAGTCATTTTTCGGAGAACATCAATCATGTTTATGTTTTCTTTTCAAAGTATTCTACTGTCATTATACCATGTAATGCATACTGTGATTTTGCACTTGGATATTGTTACATTAGTAATTTTGAGAGTCAACTTTACTGCACAGCTATTATTTCACTGCTTCAAGGATAAATTAACTTACATTCAAATCTCGCTCTTTTCCTTTTGTGCAAATCTTACTCCATTCTCATGGTCCCATTAGTGTCAGCACAACTACAATTATACGACATGTCATTTTAACAAGACCTTACTCCTACACTGCCACGGTCTGGACACATAAGTGTTTCATGTGAATTATAGGCTAATAGGACCGTCGATAAGGTACAGAAGAATAGTACAGTCTAATTGTGTCCACTGTAAGAGAAGGTGGACATGTGGTCACACCTGGACGAGCCCCCCAAGGTCTCACTCTGATTTATGCTCAGAGCTAGAACAGTGTGATCAGGAAACTGACAGAAAACATATCACAGAAAAGTCAAATATTCAAATGAGTCATCTTAAAGAAACTGAGTCTGATTTTTATTGTTTTAAAACTTAAACTCTTACCTCTTTCATTTATTCTGATGAATGAGTTAACGCTAACAGTGCACATACACTTGTGAGTGGATCCTTATTGCACAGTGTATTGAGGGCCCTGAAAGGTGGAAAAGCGCTATATAAATAGAAGCCATTTTACCCTATTACACAGTGAAATCTTTAACTGTGACACACGGTTTGATTACAGTTTTAATTTACGTCAAATCTAAAATAGGCTAAGCACAGAACATGCTAAATTATGAACTGCAGTACATAATAATTTATTAGCATTTTGTCCTGTTTCATGTGAGTAATACCACAGAGCTGACGTCTTGTGCTTTTTAAATATTTCACACAGACGATTTTCCAAGACAACATTTTGACACTTCAAAGAATAACGGACTCCTCCACCCCCACATCCTTAAATCATGCACAGCACCCAGGGGAGCTGACTTCATCATCACTGTTTATTTAGCAACATGTACTGTAACCATGAAAGCAGTGCACAGTCGAGGGAGCGGCTGCTTTCATGTAAAAGAAGGTCCTTTAAAGACGACATAGGGGAAAAACTAATATAACTAGTTATATCAGAGTTCTTAGTTTGCAAAAAGTTGTATTGAAGATAGTCGACAATATTTAATCCAACGTAGAGCTATTTTACATTTAGAAACAACTGTCACCTGTATCTCAACTTTTTCACTTGGTTTAGTGTGTGTTTTGAGGGACCAGTATGCAAATGCTATTATGTTTATTAAAGCTGGAATAACCATTCAAGCTGCGAAGAAGAAGAACCATCAGATTCTGTTCATCTAAATTTCAAGCCTGTGGAATAGTATGCACATAAAAGATTTTTTTAGGAGTCCCCAACCCTTTTCTCCCAGAAAGCTACCTTTACAGAACAAAAATGGGAGTGACAAATTTAGCTGATGGCTACTATAAGTGTTGGCAAGACGGTGTAGTCCCTCATTCATCCAGGAGTGATCCATAGTAGAAGTCTTCAAAGTAGTCATCTGGACAGTGTTTCCGAAGATCAAGACGTTTCGACTCTCATCCGAAAGTCATTTTCAATCTGATGGAAGTAGACTGAGACTGGCTGTATTTTGTTCAGATATGTGGACGACACCTTGTTGAAGATCAAAAAGCAAGATCTGGAAGCCTTCACATCACACATCAATGCGGTGGATTCCAACATCAAGTTCACCCGTGAAGACTCTAAGGACAACCAGTTGGCTTTTTTAGACTGCTCGGCAATCATAGAAGAGGACGGAAAACTGCAACTAGAAGTTTACAGGAAACCCACTCACACAGACCAATACCTTCTGTTTGACTCCAATCACCCACTGCAGCACAAACTAGGGGTCATTAGAACTTTACAACACAGGGCCGAGGAGGTACCCACAAGCTCTGAGGGTAAGAAGAAAGAGACACAGCATGTCCAGAAAGCTCTCTCAGCTTGTGGATATCCCAAGTGGGCTTTGAACAGGGCAAAAAGGCCCAAGAAACAGGAGAAAAGGGAGACGGAAACGGAGAAGAGGAAAAATGGGGTTTCGATCCCTTATGTGTCAGGTCTGTCTGAGAAGTTACAGAGAATTTTCAGACAACATGACATCCCTGTTTTCTTTAAACCGGTCAACACATTAAGACAAAAATTGGTTCATCCTAAAGACAAGATGCCTACAGAGAAACAGAGCAATGTAGTGTATTCTATTCGTTGCAGTGAAGAGAGCTGCAACGAACACTATATTGGGGAAACCAAACAGCCACTTCACAAAAGACTTTACCAACACAGAAGAGAAGCCACAAGTGGTCCCCAGTCAGCTGTACATCTGCATCTTAAAGCCACCAAGCATAAATTTGAGGACAGCGAGGTTAAAATTCTTAGCAGGGAGAAGGGATGGTTTGAAAGAGGTGTAAAAGAAGCCATCTTTGTGAAAAAAGAAAACCCATCACTAAACAGGAATGGAGGCTTAAGATACAACCTACCCGGTGTGTATAGTAGCATTCTTACCCCTTGGTCTAAAGGGAAAGAAAAGTAGATAGAGCACAGTCTCCAGGACTTATGTCTACAACAAGATCACCCAGTATGCTACTGTATCTTGTTCACAGGTAGCCAGGGCAATTTACCAGTGAATTAGTTGGGGAGCTTGAAACAGTCTAGGCCAGGGGTGCCAACCCGTCGATCGCGATCGACTAGTGGATCTTTGAGGCAGTGGAAGTAGCTCCCAAAGAACCGTCTGTTAATACGAACTTTATCCAACCGCGAGATATAGGCTACAAGCGCGAACTACACGCGGCATCAACAAGCGCTACATGCGCGAACTACACGCGGCATCAACAAGCGCTACATGCGCGAACTACACGCGGCATCAACAAGCGCTGTATGCGCGTACTACACGCGCTAGATTTATATGCGGCAGCAAGAATTCTCCACTGTCTGCTCGTTGCGGCCGCACAGCACTTGAGCGCTTGCCAACGCGGCTCCTGAACACACGCGCTCATAGGGGTGAGATAGAACAGAGGGGAGAGGAGCAGGAGGCGAGAAAGAGAGAGAAGCAGGAGGAGGAGACAGGTAGTGCCACAGACTCCTACCTGCTCACGCGGTGTTGTTGTCCAACAGCTTGCTGTTGTTGATGCGAGTCAAAAACAAAACCTAACTTTCTCAAGCTCCTCCCCCTCACTGTTACCATGGTAATCACCAATCACTCATAGTACTGTAGTTTGAAGTGCTTCTAGTGAGGTGACTTGGATAGCTTGAACTTTTTAATGACTTTTTGTTGTGATGGTTGTAGCCACAATCATTTATTTTCAAAAATAAATGTGTCACTTTTTAACAGGTTTATAACTTATATTTTAATAAATATTATTGCACTATTAAAAAAACTAACTGTGTCTTAATCAGGACTAGTCTAAAGAACTATTTTTTCGACATTGTTAATAAATAAAATAATGTAAATCCAAAGGTAGATCTTTGGGCTGTGCTCAGACTAAAAGTAGCTCGCGAGCTGAAAAGGTTGGGCACCCCTGTCTAGGCAGGCCCAGTCAGAACAAAGGAAAGGAAGCTGAGAACAATGAAGAGGAAGCAGAGAACAATGAAGAGGAAGCAGAGAACAATAGAACAATAGAAACAGGGAACAATGGATAGGAAGCTAGGGCTTACCAAACCAGTTTTAGGAACAGGTTTCAGGAACAAGTTTGGGTGGGTTTAGCCCCTCCTAGGGGAGGGCTTATCTTAGTATATAAATACAGCCAGTCTCAGTCTACTTCCATCAGATTGAAAATGACTTTCGGATGAGAGTCGAAACGTCTTGATCTTCGGAAACACTGTCCAGATGACAACTTTGAAGACTTCTACTATACTATAAGTGTTCTTAAATCCTAGGTATTGATGTGTTGTAAATTTACTCTGGATAACGCTTGAAGCAATTTAACACATTCTTTATTGTCCAGTTTATAACTTCATCTCTGATTAAATATATGATCGGAGATACGAGAGTTTTGCTCCCCCCTGAAGAAGCAGCCCAGAAAAAGGAATACAGGGTGTTTTATAACCCTTCATAGCTTTTCAAATTTCAGGCCTTACATACCTTGACCCGGACTAATCTTCAGACCTTCCCCTTTTTTCTCGAACTTAATTTTTTTTTGCAAAGTTCCAATTTGCCAGCTGCAGCTGTACTTATAGGGACTTTCTCAACTTAGCCTCTCAAGGGTATTTTATACTGTATGTCATCTTTGTCATGCATCATGCCCATTCTACATTGGTTTTGTAGCTTTTTAGATTAACTGACTTTGTTATTTATATATTATACACTTATATATATATACCTGTACTATTCATATATTTGCCACTTGTCAGCATAGCTACATGTAATAAAACAAACTCTTGCAAAAAAAAAAAAAAAAAGGGGTGCACGGTAGCCAAGTGGTTAGAGCT
The DNA here is from genome assembly GCA_038363315.1 of Mugilogobius chulae. NCBI lineage: Eukaryota > Metazoa > Chordata > Actinopteri > Gobiiformes > Gobiidae > Mugilogobius > Mugilogobius chulae. The sequence continues at coordinate 540,410 of JBBPFD010000274.1, read as the reverse complement.
CTGGCTTCCCAATAAGGAGGTTGCGGGTTCGACTCCCGGGTCGGACCATATCAACATCTCACGATCTCTCTGGGTGGAGTTTGCATGTTCTCCCCGTGTCACCGTGGGTTTTCTCCGGGTACTCCGGTTTCCTCCCACCTCCAAAGACATGCATGTTTAGGTTAATTGGGCATCACTGTAAATTTCCCTTAGTGAGTGAGAGAGTGAATGGTTGTCTGTCTAACCCTGCGGCAAGTTGGCCACTGTCCAGGGTGTTTCCTCCTTACAAGATTTTGACTGTGATTCACCTCCAGCCATGACTCTGTTAAACTGATCAAGTTTGCGGACGACACCACCCTCATCGGACTCATCTCTGATGGTGATGAGTCTGTCTACAGGAGGGAGGTAGACCGGCTGGTGTCCTGGTGCAGCAGCAACAACCTGAAGCTCAACGCTCAGAAGACAGTGGAGATGATTGTGGACTTCAGGAAAGTCACAGCCCCCTCACCCCCCCTCGTCCTGACAGACTCCCCCATCACCACTGTGGACTCCATCCGCTTCCTCGGCACCACCATCACACAGGACCTGAAGTGGGAGCCGTCCATCAGCTCCCTGATCAAAAAGGCCCAGCAGAGGATGTACTTCCTGCGGCAGCTGAAGAAAGCCAAGCTGCCGGTTCAGATGATGGTGCAGTTTTACACGGCCATCATTGAGTCCATCCTTACCTCCTCCATCACCGTGTGGTACGCTGGAGCCACAGTCAGGGACAGACACAGACTGCAGCGCATTGTGCGCTCTGCTGAGAAGGTGATTGGTTGCAGCCTTCCATCTCTCCATGACCTGTACGTCTCCAGGACTCTGAGGCGTGCAGGTCGGATAGCAGCTGACCCTTCTCACCCTGGACACAGACTTTTTGAGCCACTCCCCTCGGGCAGGAGGTTACGGTCCATCCGGACCAGAACCTCACGTCACAAGAACAGTTTCTTTCCTTCTGCTGTAGGACTCATGAACACTCCATAAACCTGCGACTATGTTGATCTCCTGCATTGTCACTTTAACAGTTACATCATCACCTGTCACTTTATTCACTTATTCATTCGTTCATTTATTCATTATGTTAGTATTATCTTACCTCTTGCACTGACAGATTGCACTGTTGTTTGATTGTTCTGATTACTGTGTATATTTTTATTGCCTAATTTTTATTGGCCTATTTTTGCATGCCCTTATACTTGATTTTATATATCTTAAATATTTTTACTATATTTGATATTTTTTACTAGATTCTTTATCTTTATTTGTGTTTTCTGTGTTATATGTTGCACATTAGCACCGCAGCAAGTTCCTAGTCTGTGAATTCTGTTTGTTCACTGACAATGGCAATAAAATTCTTTCTGATTCTGATTCTGAGAGTCTGTTTAGTAATGCACAATGTTTATGATATTAGATTGTTTAAAACTGAAGTCATAAAATGGAGTATACGATCCCTTAATCCATGATTGGGCCACTAGGAAGGTGGTGGAGCGTTCCTGCTAGCTCCTGAGCAACAAGTTGCAGATCGCAGCCCTAATTGTCTGCTCCGGTTCGGCTGAACGTTTAGCTTTGAGAACCCATTGTTGTAGATGCTTATATGTAGCAGGGCCAGTTTAGTTTAAAGAATTATTCCAAATGAAAAGGCACATACAGACCCTCTCTGGTGTTAGCACTGGTCTTGTCTGAAGTCAGTGTGTAGTTCAGCAGCAGCAGCTGTTCACTTTAACTCATTGTGATAAATGTGAGGCCGACACTTGCTCTAAATTATGAGCTATGTAGAAAGCATCACATAAATAACACACATGCGGCTTCCATTTATCCTTCCACATGACAGCCAGTCTCATTTAATCAAAAGCCGTCGTAAATATGTGCTACAAAAGTCTCCGTCGATACACTCAAGACGGAGCGATCGTATTGTGAGGAAGATTTAAGAGCTCAGGCTTTGCAAACAGCTGCTTGTTGAGATGACAGCTTTACTCCTTCTATTCAATATAAGTTTCATTAGGTTAACAAACTGTATATTACGGCTGCGAGATGCATTACAAACAGGACTGTAAGCATACGAGTGGCATACCATATAGATATGTTTGGAGAACCTCAAAAGCAATAGTGGAGAATATATTTTTGCTTCAACTGTTTGAATCTTTGACCTTTGAGTCATTGTTCATGGTCCAAAAGAATAGAAAAGATGACATCACAAAAGGCACACGTTGAGTTAAAAGTTATCAGCAGCCATCACCACAAACTAATTTCCTCTTGGGGATGGTAAAGTTGCCAATGGTCACATAAATTTAGGTCTCTCTTTGAGGGCCGGAGAACTTTTCAGACTGGGATCCCCAAAATAGTCATACAACCAACTTGCGACCCCCCACACCAAAATGAAACAAAAGTAAGAAAAAATGTCATAAAATTAGTTTATTTGAGCAGTACATTGCTGTATATGACTCAAATTCATTCAAACATGCTTCAGTTACAAGACAGATTAATTTAGAACTCATAATTGTAGAATTGTATTTTGAAATCATCTCACGACTCACAGATTTTGCTTTGTGAGTGTCCCGGCCCCCACTTTGAGAACCATTTGGAGCCTTTTGGGTCTGATTTTTAGCCTCATTTGCTCCTCCACAACTTCAGAGAGAAAGTAATCCTTTTCTGTGGGTTAAGAGCCACTTTGTCAGACTAACGTTCTTGAAAAAAGTTTACAAGCAGTTTCAATAATGTAACTTTCTACTTGACCATGAGCTTTTTGCACATGTCTTAATAACTGTGGCCTTCACTTTTCTGACACATTTAAAACGCAGCAGATTTCAAATCCTCTGTGTGCACAGGTTTTAGAATCTCATTTATAATAAGTGAAGCATTCTTATGTACAAAGTATGTGCAAACAAAACAAAATCCCACAGACTTGCTAATATCCAGTCTCTCTGAGCACACCTCCTCATCTCTGAAACCCAAGAGGCACAAAGCTCATGTTTGCTTGTTTTATGTCAAGTTGTCTGTTTGTAAACTCAACAAGCTGAACATTAAAGTTAAGACTAAAATTTGGGGAAAAAAGCAGCAATTTCCTACGTTTTGTTCACACCTGACTGAAAGACTCCTCCACGTTTGAGTCCAGCGTGTCCACCTCCCACACCATCACCATACCTGAGCTCAAATTAAATAACTCCCGAGTAAAGCCACTTGAAATGCGGCCGCTGAGTGAGTCATAGAGATCAATATGCAAAGGTTTTAATTTCACACTCGGCGAGGGAGACCAGCAGTGACTTCTTTCATCACTGTGGCTCCAGACGCTTCACTCCGGCTCCCATTGCGATCCAACAAATTAGACCTCGGAGATGAAGCAGGGATCTCTCATATTACAGCTAATAGTGACAAATGGGATTGGATGATAGCTGCAGCACATCCATAACAGCGTGCCAGTCTTTTTGGCAAATACCATTAACACCAGACAGTTTGCCATGTTAATCAAAATTACAGCCTGAATTACCACCTTCTCCATTACAAACCATAAGAAGCAGAATCATCTCTTAACTTTCTGGTCACTAATTGTGGCTCCTTCGTCTTGTCGGAGATGTTAGCGAGTTATTTAGAGTGAAATGTTGTCGCAGTCAACATAGGGGAGCTAAATATAAAATGGCTGCTGTTATGCTAATGGCTGTCTCTGAATAATTCAAGCGTGGATGATAATAAAAATGGGGAAAAGGAGAGGGGGGACCTGTCGCCACACCAGCGCAGATGTCAGAGCAGACCACTAATTTGCTGTCAAACCTCACTTTCCACCCCCCACTCGGAGCTGCGCTGGGGGAGATTAGTAAATATTTTGTCCGTCGTTGGTCGGGAGTAAATACTGGAGATGACAGTAGACAGAAAAGAGTTGGGATAAGAGTTTAGGAGAAAGATTTTGCTCAGTGTTTTATCTGGAGTTCTTCCTAAAGTGAAGAGAAGAGCTGTGTGTGTGGAAGCTGACTGCAGGCTATAGGAGACTACATAAAGAAACAGTGTGCAGAAGAACCCCTGTTATGTTTTTAAGTTTTTATTTCACTTTATTTTCTATTCACATGTTTGCTAGTTTGCTTACACTATGGTTCACAAACTTTTAGTCCAGTAAGCTTTGTCTCACACTCTGACCTCTGAAGAACTCGAGGTTTTAAGTAATAAATAGGTTTTTTATGATACATTGTCATTCCAACCTGTATTTTCTTGTCTTCATTATTTTTTGTTTATCTTTTTATTTTAACCAAAAATGGTTCCTGAGGCTGTACAATCTACAAGTCCAATAAATACTGGTCAAGTTTGACTGAAATGCATACTTTTGACTAATAACCGTCATATAGGTTTTATTGAAATTTGGAAGCATCAAATGGACTGGATAATTCAACTTTTACAACCAAACTAAGTTGCTAGCATTAGCGCAGGGGTGGGCAAATACTCGAGGGTCAGATTCGAACTCAGACAAGTGGTGGAGGGCCAGTCATTGGTGTAACAAATAATCATTGTAAGTATTTTTTTTTTTTTTTTTTTGTAAAATAAGCTTTTTATTCTATTGTTTTGATTATAAGTTATAATAAATATTAGGACATCAAGCAAAGATACATGCTCCACAGCAAAATCAGTCAAATAAAATAAATTTAAGAATAGCACTTATTCTCAAAAGCATTCCGACGGCCAGATCAAAACAGTCCGAGGGCAGCATCTGGCCCCCGGGCCACAGTTTGTCCAGGTCTGTGTTAGCATCCTTAGGCTAAGGGCTTTTAGTTATAAATATTTTGTTCTTTGTCTTGTCTCAATTGTGCATTTGAATCATCATCTTTTATTCAGTCGTAGATTAAACTGGAGCACCCAGCAAAAAAATACACTAACACAGGGAAAACATGCAAAAAGGTCGAACAAAAAAAAAAAGTTTCAATCACTTTATAATAACTGTTCTTTAGTTAGCTCTATTAAACCATGATAAAAACTGAAATATTCATAACAAGTTATTTATAAATGGAACTATCAGCGTAATGAAGTAAGCCTGTGTAAACGTCTTTTCTATAAATTTGCCATTTGTTCATAAATAAGTAAGTCTTTATTCATGCTGGTGTAAATGATGTGTTGTGCCTTTTTCAATCTTATTTCATCTTTTTTACACACAAATATAATTCATCATATACACTTTCAGTATTCAGAATACAATTGTCTGATAGACTAAAACTGTTACAAAATCCAGTTTGTTATTCAGTAAAACATTAAACACTGTCATCAGACTAAAGTGGCAATGATGCATTAGAATTTTAAAGTACTGCAAAGACAACACTCTTACATCATTATTTCACAAATGCGATGAGGCTGGACCTCGGTAGACCCATGACTGGGAGCTTTTACACTTAAGCATAAAACAACAACACAGGAGCTGTCTATGAATTATGAATTATGCAATAAACACATTTACATTGAATTACGTTGATATTATTGTCTGTTTTATGATCTTTTTATTGTGTGTTTTAGGTTCTGCTCTAATGAATCAGTCGCTCTCTTGAATCACAGTTGGTATAAACACATGTCTAATGAATATGCAAATCACTGCAGAATAATGAGCAATTAAAAGATTTGGATAAAACGCATTAAAACTAGTATAATGCAAGCAACCAAATGTGGTAAAGATAATGCTAATGCCATGCCTTAATATGTAGATATCTGTGTCCATGATCTGACCTACAGCGAGGATTTATGTGGACAGAGCACTGGTGCTGCTGTGTATTACCTGTAATTACTGTCATCTGTGCAATGGAAGGCTCAGAATCAATAATATTACATGTGGAATGTCAGCCTGTGTGAAGCTGTAGAGCTCATTTAAATACTGGTCAGCTCTCAGTATAAATACAGATAATAACTAGATTATTATATCTCTGTAAATGGAGCTCTCAAACTTAATGACAGTGAGGAGTCTCTTTGTGTGGAGTTAGTATGTTCTCTGTCTGTAAGGCTTCATTTGTCAAGCATTTGGCTGGTGCAAAAGAAGTTAAGAGGAACAAAAGACGCTACAAATGCAAACTTTGAGATGAAGCATGTCTGTTTCGTGTAATTTGTTATATGTGCATCTTCCTATAGCAAACTGAACTCAAACACATGTTTTTTTATTGAAGTCCACAATTTAGCAACTGGTACAACAGATTTTAATTGAAAGCTTGCCGTCCTGGAAGTCAATTACTAATGTGTTTTTTTTCCTGCATTTTTTGAAGAATTAAAATATTAGGAGGACATGCTAAAGTTCATTAATGCCCATAACTTTTTACATAAAAGTATACAAGATGTTCTTTGCAGTTTAGAAAGTTTCAGAAATAGATTGCAAGTGAATCATAGATCTTGTGGTCATTATTTACACAGACTAACTCTATATTGTTGCCAGGTCTGCAGCTTTGGAATTTTTATTTACCCTTTTTTCAAGCTGCCACTGTTGAAAATAATGTAAAATGTGTTAATCTGGGAAAAAAAATTCTAATGAACATCTAGCAATTCTTATAACGAAGACCATCATTGCTATACTTGCAAATGCAACCTTTACGCTTGTTTGTGCACTGAAACCTGGCAACCCTGAGCTGCCAACAAGTTTTCCTTTTTTTCCTATAAATTAAATTAAGTAAGATGAATATGGTTCCATGTAAATGTATAAATGTATGCTTCTGAAAAGGTATATTACAGAATAAGTATATTTCTTCCAACCAAATTGCAGTGATCTTTCTCGGTAAAATGCACATTCTTTTCTTCTGACTATAAAACAAAAGCAGCCACTCCTAACTTGTCTGTTCCCTCCTGCCGTGGGAGCAGCCTCGCTCTGTTCAGCTGTGTCCCTCGGCATCCCTATTGTATTTCCTTTTGCTTACTCCGGATGTCCCCCATAAATAAAAAGTCGCTTCTTCCTGCCATAATACGTCTTAATTCCCAGTATTCCGTGAGGCGAAGCCGGGGCCCTGTTCTTTCTCCGGCTCGGCGTTCCACTGTGGCGGGCTTCCTGAAGTCGGATGTGAAAATGCAGCGTTTCACCTTCTCACTTGAGTTCAATCTAACATTAATGATTGTGCTGCTGCGTGGAGGCATGAAGATGAAAGATGTGGGAGCAGGGCTGTTAATGAGAGATGGTAAATGCCCTCTGTGAGTTCATTAGGAAGATTTCTGGAAACAGCTATACTTTTAGTTAGACCAGCTTTATAATAGATGGATATAGTTAGCAATAATTATGATAAAGTAAGAAATGTGGCATCTTTGAGGAGTTTGCTTTCGAAGAAAAATGTGCAACCTGAAATCCTGATTGTTGTAGAATGATGATGATGACAAAATAATGCAAATATGGCAACAACAAAAAAAAGCAATATTAGCTCATTGCGGTCATAAAAGCTTATCCATGCCTGATCCCATCACATCTCAGAAGCTAAGCAGGTTGGGCCTGGGTAGTACTTGGATGGGAAACTGGGGGAGGCTGTAGCTACTATAGGAGCTTGCATTGTGTGTTTTAAAAAATACTGTATAAATCCAATGCATGTAAGGTGGACCTTGGATTTTTTTATTCATCTGGAGACTGGATGGACTTTGTTTCTATGAATGTTCAACACAGTCTCACAAGAAAGTGTACATTTACCACAACACATGAGCACAATTTCACTCTTTTTTTGCGTACTTATGTTATGTAATTTAGCACGATATGAAAAAGCGTAAAATGACACGAGATTTCACAGCGAAAAATACATGAGGCTTGGTTGAAGCCACGTGGAGACGTTTTCTTTAGGTGTAACAGGTAAGTTTAATAACCTGGCCAGCCATCTCGCAATATTTGTGAATTCACAAACACGAGATAAACCATCTGGCCTTCCAGCCGCCTGATTGGTTTGTGAGTCCTAACCAGCGGTGTTTCGGCAGTGTTAAGACGGCTGTTAGCGCCCCGGCGCCGCCGCAGAGACTCATTCAAGCTAAAAGATAGCGGCTCTTGTGGATGTATGTGTTTCTGCTGCTTTTGTTGTGGTTTTAGCAGAAATATGAAGTAATTTCTTTTTGAAAGAAGAGCCGAATGTGTGACGCGTACTTGTAAGGTCGGCCCCACACCCAATCAGCTCAAAGTATTTCACTAAACGCCTCGCCTTTTCTTGAACGCTTTCAGCGAGTCAAGTCCCAGATGGATATAGTGAGAACTCAGGAGGAGTTCAACACATATCCATCTGGCGTGAGCCAGGTTATAAGTTTAGGCATCAAGTTACTAAAATGTGTAAGTTTAGGTGGGGCTCGGGGGAGGTTAAGATTAGGATCAGGATTTCGTTAATATTCATAAATAAGAACACGTCTTAACAACCACCATAGAAATGAACTGGGACTGCGACGCGTACTATAATTACGGAGGACAACCGTGAACTCGTGCTAATTATACATAATTGACATGTCCTCTAATGTCGTGGTATATTTACGCTTTCATGTGAGATCGGGCTCGAAATGTTGAGGCTTTGAATTTTCCACATAGCACTCAACTTGTCCATCTCCATGGAGACAAGCAAGTGGCAGACCCTCCACCAGAAATGTTACACATTGAACTTTGAATCCTGGTATGGTGATGTTTTTTAATGCAAATGAGAAGTCTTTGCCACCCAAAAGCATATTGTAAATGCAACACTTTGTGATAAAATCTGAAATGAGCATAAAGTGTTTTTTTTCTCATGCACAGCCAAAAGCAGCGCTCTGATTTGCTGTGCTTCGTTGGTCTATCCAGGAACTATAAATACATGTTCTTAAGATGTAATTGCAGACAAAATGAATGTGAAAATGAATGGATAATAACATTGTGCTGAAGGATTTATGAGAGCTAGAAAGTAGATGGACAAATTGAAATACCTTCTTTTGTTTGACAGAGTGAAAATCACCAACCCCTTTCAACTGTTGAACAACAGCAAAAGTAGGACAATGCAGAGTTATAATTAGGATTGCAAATGCTTCTTTATCTGAAGATAAATTGATATAAAAATGCAAGCAGTTACTAAACCTGCAGATTACTTATGGATTGGTGTTTCTCAAACAATGGTACCTGTACATCTGGTGGTATTTGAGCTTTTTTTTTGTGGTACTTGGACACTTCTTTAGTTCTAGTATTAGCTTCATTTAGTGTACATTTAATTTCTTAGTAAAAATTGCGGTATAGGCTTATTCCTACTCAAAATGTAGAATAGTTCAGTTATAGATTTATTTCAAATTGAGGTGATACTCGGAAAACCAAATCTTTTCGCTGGTGGTATTTGGTGTAAAAAGTTTCAGAACCACTGATATAGATGATTCATTATCAAACCACCTTTTCCCAAGACTTCCAATCACAAATAAACAATCACCATTAATCACCCACAGTTTTAAGTCTAGATCTAAAGCATTCCATATTGTTTGATATGTTGGACCTGTATTCTTCCTCTAGGCCAGCTTTGTCATTGACTCACATTATGCAACATCCTCAGGGCTTCTCGGGCAGATAAAACAGAAATATGCAATGCAAGTTGAATGTTAGTTCATTATTTAGTACAGCTGACTCCTGCATAATAGCACATAGGCTTTTATTGCACACGCAGTAATGACAGTGGCTTATATGGGAGGGTTTGTTTGAGATTATATTGTAGAAATATGGCCAGTAATTATCAGAAGCTACATGCCACCACTACTAAGACGTGTTCTTCTGTTTGTGTCTTCATACATGCGTTTTTATTAACATTATCAAACAGTGACAAAGATCTGTCATCATTTTACATTTTGCCCATTATAAGTCACATTAATGATTGAAAATGACTTAGTAAAAAATAGAATGGTAGAAATGATCTGCTTCATAGTTGTTTATCACTTTTTTGTCACAATCACTCCCAAAGCTGTGAGAACTGCCTATTTTAGGGTGAATTAATATATTTTTAATTATTTCTATAGCATTTTCAGTGAAACATATGACCAAACTGGTTCAAAATAGATCACAAATAGCCTTTATTAAATAGATGTATTGTTATCATCTTAGTATCAAATAATGATAAGAACAGTATTTCAATTAAATGTATAGAGTCAAAATCCCAACAACAGTCTCCTCTTATCCCAAAAGTGTTGATTCTGCAAACAGAAATGTAGGAAAATCAAGTAATTAAACAGTCTTTGTTCAATACCAAACAGAAACGTTAGAAAAGTATTGGCCAAAAATGCAGAAGCAGCAAACAGGCAAATTGATAACTGTCCCAGCATCTCATATGAATACCAAAGTACAAGTTACAGAGAAACTAGCAAGTGAATCGTCTTTATAGGGAAAGCATTCGAAATAAGGGTCAGATTTATCAAGCATTTGCTCATGTGCAAGCAGGTTAGGGGGACAAAAACTTGGCGTACTGACATTTTTCTTTCACACAGACACTAAAGAATGTGAGGAGGTGCATATCTGTTTTGTGTATGTACATCTTCCAATATAAAGTTTGCATAATTTTTTTTTTTTTTACTTTGCACTTGCAATTTAGCACCTGGCTTATAAATCAGGCCCTAACGCTCCCATCAGGGGTGTCGGACTGGGGGGGTAAATGGTACTAGTTTCCCCAGGGCCCAGGACAGAAAAGGGCCCCCAAAAGCAGGTCATTTTTGCTTGTGAGATAGACAATTCCTCTAAATGCAATTAAATTATATGTGATATCAGAGTGTTCCATCATTCCTTAAAACGTAGCAAATGGACTTTAGCCAAAGAAAATAGCTTAAAAAAAATTAATATAATTGGTCAAATTATTAACAAATGTAATAGCTAGAAAATATACTATTATTAACAAGATTTTTCAGATTTCAGTGAACAAACAGTCAAATATTATATGGTTTTGTTATGGAATATTTGTCACTGTATCTATCACAACTTCTCAATTCAGCAACATAATGTATCGAAAGGATTCTTTAAATCAATTTTTGGCATTATTTAGACAATTTTAAGGCTTAAAACAAGTTAAAATGTAAAAGTGTGCTTCCATTTTATTTTTGTAAAGGCGAGTGTTAAATCTTGAAAATTAGAGATATTTGATCTTCTGAAGCATAGAAAAATACCTAATATTAACACTAGTTTTTGTGTAGTGTGCAGAAATGAAATAAATAAGCTATATGAAAATTCTACAATGAACAAAAGCCCAAATGAATAGAAAAATAACAAGAACCAACTAAGTAATTAAAACACAAGATTATGGTATAGGGGCCCATGAACAAAGTTTTTACCTGGGGCCCAGAATTTGGTGCAACGCCCCTGCCTCCCGTACACAGACTGCGAGGCGAGTTTGGTGTGAGACGTGTCCGAGTTTCTAGCAAAGTGTCTTGTACACCAGCTCCAGTCCACTGTGATCCATTATTGCCTAAAGCACATGGATTCACTTGAATTACCGCGAGAATGCTCGTATTATGAATTGAAAGCCGCATCAGACCGCTGCGACTTCCGACAAATAGATTCAGATTCTTTTCCGCACACTCGAGCACACCGCACCAAGGTCTGTGTACAAGGGCACATTGGTTTTAAGCACTTTCTAAGTCTTGTGAAAGTTGTACGAGTTCCGCCTCGCACCGAACTCGCACACAGTGTACGCAGGTGTAAGAGTACTTACAAACTTACTTTCCCCAGTAAATTTGCTTCGAAGGCAGCTAGCTTGGCTATAAGCTATTTCAAAGAGAAACATTTTAAGCCTAATCCAAATGTAAGACTCTGTCAGCTTATTTGATATGAGCAGGGAGCTGATTCCATAACAAGGGTGCTTGGTAGCTAAAAGTCTGACTCATTGTGCTTTTGGGATTCTAGAAACCACCAATAGACAAGAAGTTTGAGAGCAAAGTGGGCAGTTGAGATAAAAAAAAATACTTTTTTGTTTTTGATGCATCAAAAAACAAAATAATATTTGAGTAAAAATGATGAGGAGAACCTACTACAACAAGGTTAAAAGCGTTTGTATTAACTGATTTTGCCAACACGGTTTTCGGTGGAAACGTAGATATACAACGTAATACCTTTTATGTAAATGTGCTATGAAAAGCCAATACGTAAATAATCACAAATTTGGTTGAAGCCACATTGTGACATTTTCTTTGGGTTCAACAGGTATGTTTGAGCTTCAAGTTACTAAAATGGGTAAGTTTAGGTCTGGGCTTGGGGTAGGTTAAGATTTACTTGCGTGAAGACGTGCTTATAGTGTGTCCCCTTTAACCTCAGTATCAAAGTCCTAAGCAGGCTCAAGTTAAAAGGGCTAACCAAAAATAAAAGAGCTTGTTGCGTCAGTTTGTGGGCGCTAAAATAAGGTGTACATTTTATTAGTGTGAAATACAACGTGAAGGCAGTTTTACAAACAGAATCCATTGACTTGATGCGGCAGAAAATTGTTGTGAAAACCCTGTCAGCTGAGATTGTCCTTGGAAAGTCTCTGATGCAATCGTGCAAAGTTATGACAATACAACACAAATATTTACTAAATATTCATGCATTTTAGCTGTCCACACTGAACATTTGAAGTTTTTCAGACTTCAACGCTCCACATATTGTCTTTTGTTTCTTCCTCTAAAGAAATCGTGCCAATCTCAGCTTTTTTTTCCAGGGGTTTTGTTCCCTCCGAAAACAGATCTTTCTGGTTCTACCCTAATGAGACCCCTTGCACCGTTACCATGGAGACAGTCACAAAACTGTCAACTTTTTTTCTCTCGGTGTCGTACAAAAAAAAATCTTGAGGGGGTTCTGCAACTGTCAGAGCCATTTTTAAACAGCACGTCGCTCCCTTCAAAGGTGGATCTCTCAGTGCCTCTGCCGGCTTTTGGATCCTTTTATCAAAACACAAGAAAATGAACTAACTCTGAACTATTGTTGACTAAATACAACAAACCAGGAAACAGTTTGATGTCTTGTAGTGCAACTTCTCACTTGAAAACTCAAACTTTGTGAAAGTGCAATGCAAAATCCAGCAGCCGGCTCAGCTATAATGCTTCTGTGGCAGGTATTCATTTCCGACATGAACACTGTGGAAGTGTCACGTCAATAGGAACTCACAGACATAAACAGTGGATGTCTGCAGACTTTGTGCACCATTTTGCAGTATTGTTCATAACAGGGTGGATAATTTGCTAGAAAGGCTTCTTAAATGTCAAACTATATTCCACAGTAAACATGCTACAGTCATGATAATCACACATCAGTCAGACTAAGCTGGAGTCCATGGCCAAATCTAAAGTGAAGACACATTTATTAGTCAATTGTAGAATCAGAATACACATAAAGTTGGTACTCCCGTTTAGTTCTACTTAAAATATGTATTTCTCAAGTGTCTGTTCATTATTGCACAAAATTGAAACTAAACAAAGCTCAAAATAAAACCTGAATTCAATCAGTAGTCCCTAGAGAGATTATTTGTTTATCAATGTGAGAGATGCGTGCACCCGGAATGAATAATAACACGTCTTAATATTAACCATTGAAATAACTGGGACAGAAACGCGTGAAATACAAACGCAAAAAATAGAAATGGCGTTCATGTGACACGCTGTTTACAATCGTGTTGTTGACACGCTTATCTGTGAGAACAGGCTGGTCAGATCGGTTCAGACCCTATTCAGAACAGCTGCTCTTATCCTTTTTTGTTATTTTTATCTAAGAAGTTTCCCCAGCCAACTAGATGGACAGTGTCTCTTTCTGTAATAGCATGTGCAGTAAAGCAGAAAATTATATCGACCATTCCTCTATTGACCAATACAGCACCTGGAGCTAAAATAGTCTAAATAGGATATGTGAGCAAAGATACATTGTTTCCTGTACACCTTAAACGTCTTAGTTTTTCCCATTAATGGGAATGTGTTGTGTCCTATAAAAGTAAATGTACAAAGAGTGTCCTTTATTGTGACCTACTTACATTACAAATGGGTATATACATGGTGTTACTTAGCATCCTAATATGCCACACCTAAGTGAGTTGGGATTATCTTGGCAAAGGAGAAGTGCTCATAACTCAGACAGATTTGGGAACTCAATTTTAGATACTTTGTGTTCTTATAAAATGCTTTAAAGATTTGAGTTTATCTTATGAAAGGTTTTTTTTTTTTTTTTTTGGTTTCTTACTCAAAGTTTGTATATAGAAGATTTTCCACAGAAGGACAAATACAGCAACTGCCTGTCGTTTTTTAAAACATACATGGTTCCCACATCCAGAAACACGCCTTCTTTTGCTAACTGGGCCAATGCTTTACTTAAGAGCTTATTGGGTTTGATTGACAGATTAACAGGCCATGAGGTACCTCGTTTTCTATTGACCAACATTTTACTGGCCTCATCATCTCCACAGTTTGTATCTTCCTTTTTCTGTTTACCATAAATACAAGGCTGTTACAAATCTATACAACTGTTTTTGACCAAGATGACAACAACCATGTTTTGAAAATCCTCTATACAACCTTAAAACAAAAAATGTGTCTGTTTGAAAAACGTTATTTTGAATTCAGCCTTGTTTACGTGCCCAGTTCTGGTGCAGGCCTGTGTTGTCATGTGGAGCTTCCATTGCCCTCCTTGTATACGTCTTTTCTAATAAACGCAGTGTGCAGGCCCGTCCGCATTGTTTTGCCAGCAGCCATGTGTACGTCTCTGTCTGAAACGTGCCTCCGCCAGAGCTGTCAGTCACAAGCAGGCTTACCGCGCGCTGTCTGATTGACGTGCGCTAGTGCTGCTCTCACACGGTTCACTGCGCCAAAATATGTGTGAACAAACGGCAACCAGGACATTTAGGCAAGAATAAGAAACTGTGAAGAGGAGGAGAAATTATCATAACATTATATAAGTGGGTTATTGACAAATATCCTGCTGTGGGGTGTGAGCTGTAAAGGTGGTGGGAAAGTATGACAGAACTTTACTATTTACTTTGACATTTTACAGTGTTGATGTGCATGTACATATTTTTGATTCTTGTAGATTTTTTTTTCACCCATGTTTGAACTTTTTACTGTGGACACAAAGGGCTCAAAAAGTTAAGCTACGGGCTGTGAGGTCAAACATCTGTGTGTCCCTGATCATTTAACGCACACGGTGAAAATCAAAGTCTCTGGGCACCTTTTGAAAACTAAAAACATGTTCTACATCACAGTAGCAACTATCCAGTCTGTATTGTGCGTCATCTGATTCGGATTCACTGAGTTAGGAGCACAAACAGCTGATGAATAATACGTCTGCAGTCTGGCAGGTCAAAGCATGCACTGTAAAAAATATAATGCAGTTCAACTTAAAATTTAAGTAAAATTTCTGCTTGAAAGTTTATGTCAGTTAAACTCATGTCTGTCTATTCTATCTCTCTTTCTCGCTCCTCTCTCTTTCTTTCTTTCTTTCTTTCTTTCTTTCTTTCTTTCTGTCTTCCCCTCTACTTTCTTCTCTCTCTTCTCTTGCACTCTTTCTTTTACACATTTTTTCCTCTCTTCTCTGTCTCCCTCTCTCTCTCTCTCCTTTCTTCTCTCTCTTTCTCTGTAGCCTCTCTCCTCTCACTTTCTCTCTCTCTCTCACCTCTCTCACTCTTTTTGTCTCTCCTTTCTTCTCTTTCTCTCTCTCTCTCTCCTTTCTTCTCTTTCTCTCTTTCTCTTCTTTCTTCTCTCTCTTTCTCTCCCTCTCTTTCTCTCAAAACTTAAAAGTCTAAGTTGAAATTATTTGACTCACATTGTTAAGTTAAATCAACACAAAGATTTAAGTTAATTTAAATCACTGATCATATGATTTGTTCAGTGTGGCACATTTCTGTTTTTTTAAAGAGTACACAAAGCCTGGCAAATGTTAAAGTCCTACGTTTTTCTGTCCAGCACGAGCCAGTGTGTGCTTCGTGTGGTGTGCCTTGGAGCAGGTGTGAGACGAAGCAGAGGAGAGCTCTGACCAGCGACAAGTATTAACACAGGCAACACTTTCAACCATGTGAGTACACACTACAGATGTCTCTTCTTTAGATGTGTGTTACTTTGATCATTCGGAATAAAAAATCCAAGTGCACTTGAGCAAATATTGACCAAAATTACTAAAAAATTGAACCAGGTTGCAGAAAATGTAATAATAGCAAGACAATCTGCTAGCATGTTAAAATCCTCAAATATGTAAAATGCAGATTAAAAAAAAAAAAAAAAAGAAGAAGAAGAAAAAGAGTGGTCTTGTTCACATTTTTTCTAGACTGAAAGGTTGTCCCAGCACTTCAGCTTGGATTTTAACCTGATTTTTTTTTTTTTTTTTTTTTTGTATGTAGTCCAAGGAGTCTCTGCACTACAAGATGTGGACAGCTGTAGATGACTCCCGCTTCTGGAAAGGATGGCTCCATGATGGTGCTTTCTTAACTGGTTCATTAGTTCTAAGCCTATATGAAAATACACATTCTAGAAAGCATGATGTCAGACACATAGATTTTTCTTCTGCTGCCTCTGTGTATTGATCAGAATACTTTATCTGATGCTTCCAGAGCTCACAGAGTTTAGTTTTATAGGTCAGCACAAGTACCACCTCCTCTCTCTCCTATCTGTTTTCTTGTCTTCTCTTATCGTTTTCTCTAAATTTTTCTTCTGCTCACTCTCTTCTTATGCACTCTTCGCTTTCCTCTCATCCTTCAGTCTCTCTCTGTATCTCTCTTATCCTCTCCTTTAATTTCTCTCCATTTTTGCTTTGTATCTCATTTCCTTTTTATGTTTTCCTATTCTCTTCAGTCTCTCCTTCCCTCGATCACGCCTCTTCTTTTCTTTTCTCTCTTCTCTATTCAGTTGATGCTCTCTTCTTCTCTTTTTTTTTTTTCTATTCTTCTCCTTCTCTTCCATCTTTCTCTCTTCTCTCTTTTCTTCTCTTTTTTTTTTTTTTTTTTTTTTTTTTTTTTTTTTTTTTCTTTCTCTCTTCTATTGTTCTCTCCTCTTCTCTCTCTCTCTCTTTCCTCTCTCTCTTCTCTCTCTTTTTTTCTTTTCTCTCTTTCTCTCTTTCTTCTTCTCTTTTTTCTTCTCTCATCTTCTTCTTCTCTCTGTCTGTCTTCTCACCTCTTCTCTCTCCTCCCTCTCTCTCTTCTCTGTCTCTCTCTCTTTTCTTTCTCTCTTCTCTCTCTCTCTCTTCTTTTCTCTCTCTATTTTTCTTTCTCTTTTTCTATCTCTCCTTCTCTTCTCTCTCTCTCTCTTTCTCTCACTTATCCTCTTCTCTCTCTCTCCTCTTTCTCCCCCACCTCTCTCTCCCTCTCTCTCCCCCTCTCTCTCCTTCTCTCTCTCGTGCATGACTGTGCTCAGCTTTGATGTTCTCCTGTTCTTCAGTGTCGTCTGTGGTCATGTTTAACTTGTCTGGGGCAGTGGCTCTTGAAGCTGGGGCACAAATCAAAGTACTGGCCAACCTCCTCATGTCAGGCAAGGTCACCGTGGCAACAGCTTTCTTTCAGACGTAAAACTGAAGAATGACAATAAGATTCTTGAGTTAAACCTTTGTTTTGCAAACCATTTTGGCTCAACATAGAAGTCAACATCTCCTAAAAATATAGATGTGATGTTATGAAAAGATGTTATTAGATTACTTGATTACTTGTTCTTTTCCTTTTGTTTTTGAAGGTGGTGCTGGACCACTATAATCTTATCTTACAATTACAGGTCATTTTGACAGTGGAAACAGCTCTAGACTGCTCCGCTTTGCCCTCTAACATTCCCATGGAAACCAGACTAACATTAGAGGTAATTGTTAACAGTTCATGACTGAAATGTATGGCGGTTTGCAAAGGTTGAAGCGAAGGTTGATTTTAAAAAGTTTGAAAGTTTGCAGATAATGGCTTTGATCTGTGGTGGAGGTGTGACTGTGACAGGCAGACAAAGACACATGTTCAGACTTTCTGCCTCAGTGTGACAAAGTAAGAGCTCAGGTTTAGATAAATTGTAACTGCTGCTGAACCCCATATTTATGTTCTGCTGCTGCTGTAGCGCAGACAGACCTGCATTGTTCAGACTCTTTCACAATAAGGGTGTTATTGAAGGTCTAAAGGCACAATGATTCAACATTTGGAGAACGAGGCCTATTTGGTTCAGAGGAAAAAGACAAATATAAGGATATATTTTTAAATCTTTGCTCTCAATGGTGTTTGTACATGTTTTTGAAGAGTTTATTTCAGTTTGAACTGTAAGCACCACCCACTGACAATACTGAGTCCCAGCCAATTATTGAATTTATTTTGTCATTCAATCAGGATGCACATTTTACTTTTAGCATATATGTTTCGTTTTATTCTTACTTGAAAGTTAGGTACAGGCGCTATAGGATTAGGTTTTTAATCATTCGTTGCAATGCTTTTCAAGGTTATTCTCAAGTGTATTTTTAGTGATTCATGCAGGTTCCTTTATCCTCCTGCGCTCAGCCATCTAAAAATATTTTTTTTCCACAACCCCCAGTCCTCGCTCACAGCCCTGCACTCGCTCTGGTGATGATCCTTATGATGTAGTATTATGAGCCAGCTTTATTTTAATAGAAGAAACTTGGAGTCAATAGTACGTTAGCAAACAAACAGCTATCGGACAAAGAATGGTAAGACACACTTCACTCACATTACATATCTTTAAATATTCCAGGAGCAAAAAAAAGCTTCTGTAAAAATGAAAAGGACCGAGTTTCTCCAGAAGAGTTTCCGTAAGCAGAGCTGACTGAAACTGTTGTTTTTGAAAATACATTTCGATCGTAACATCATTAACGACGTTTTATCAGGTACAGCTAGTGAATCTAAAAATACATTTGCCATCAGATTGGGAATTTGAACGTCTGCATCAGAGCAAAGCTATTTTTGTTTTCCTTCCTTTCGCTCCCGTCTCTCTCACTCCACTGAATATCTGCTGCTGTTTGGGCAAAAGGAAAATGCCAAGGTCATTCATCTCTTGTCTTTTTTGAATTACCGATCGGGGTGTCGTCTCTTTTATGTGTGTGTCAGAAGAGAAGAGGCACTGCTTATTTTTTATCATAAAACTAAAGCTTAATGAGACGTTATGACTTTGAGACAGACAGGCAAACAGTGGTAGGTCCGTCGGGAACCTTTTTTTTTATCTTTGTTTGGGATTTGTGAAAGCTTGTGGGATGCCAGAAATGGGACTGATGAGAATGTGATCCGGTATAACTCTATTTTAATGATTGTACAAGACTCGCTCAGAGTGCTCAAATAAATCTACAGTAACTTTTGTGTTTTATGTGTTAAATTACTGTTACTGTTGTGATATTACAAATAATATGGTGGTATTACAGTCTACAAGTTAGCAGAATGGTCATAAATCTGACCTCAACATTTTGTCATTGTGTCCTTGGGCATGATACTTCACCCAACCTGCTTACTGGCACAGACAAATGGCTACATCTTCTCACCATTCATTTTACCCAGCCAAAACTTCCACTGTGCCACAACAGCTAAATATTCAGGCAAGGCACTGATGAATAAGAAAAAACACCTTCACGGCCTACCATGCATGTTTATGTTGTAGTAAGTAAATAATACTAACCTGTGTTCTTACTTTAGCTGGCTTACAAGACCATTAACTGGATTCTTACATTATGAGGAGGGCCTGATGGAAATGGCATTATTTAGATATTTTGTTTCACATTTTGGCATGATATGTACCTATCTTCATGAAAAATACCCATGGTGTTCACATCTTGTTTGCATGAAATTGTGTATAATCGTGTGATTTTGTAATAAACAGTTGTACATAATCATATGATTTTTAATAAACAGTTGTCATAATCATATATTTTGTAATAAACAGTTGTACATAATCATATGATTTTGTAATAAACAGTTGTACATAATCATATGATTTTGTAATAAACAGTGTACATAATCATATGATTTTGTAATAAACAGTTGTTCATAATCATATGATTTTGTAATAAACAGTTGTACATAATCATATGATTTTGTAATAAACAGTTGTACATAATCATATGATTTTGTAATAAACAGTAGTACATAATCATATTATTTGTAATAAACAGATGTACATAATCATATGATTTTGTAATAAACAGTTGTACATAATCATATGATTTTGTAATAAACAGTTGTACATAATCATATGATTTTGTAATAAACAGTTGTACATAATCATATGATTTTGTAATAAACAGTTGTACATAATCATATGATTTTGTAATAAACAGTATAATCATATTATTTGTAATAAACAGATGTACATAATCATATGATTTTGTAATAAACACGTTGTGCATAATCGTATGATTTTGTAATGAGCAGTTGTAATAAATTATAAGCTCGTACCGGACAGTTTCCGGCAACAGGACTTCCGCCTTCGTCAGAGGTGATGTCCAATGTTCGCTGATAGATAATTGGACTAATTTGACTGATTAATAATTGCAGCTAAATCTGCTCAGATCATTCAGTTCTTCATTCAGAAAGTTTGAACTTGATATAATGGCTCAGACATCACATCTGTTTCTCTCTCTTCATTTATTCCAAATCTCTACTGTTTACACTGTGTTTGTCATCCACCATAATGTCAGCACGCAGCTTGTTATTACTGCATCACGTCTTTAGCGCTGGTCTAAATTGTGCTTTTTTTGGTCAAATCACAGCCCTGCAGCCTCTCCACTTGGCGGGCTGAGTAACTAGTAATCATTCCACTTGTGTTTGATGCATGGAGGGCCTGTCTAGTCACAGTTGGCCCATCACCGTCAAGAGCAGCGGAGTGATTGCCTGCATTGTGTCAGTGATGGAGACACAGGACTCAGTTTGCCCTTGTGTTATGTGAGCAACAAAGACACAACAGGCGATAAAAAACACATATGTAGCAGGATAGATCGGGTGCGCCAAGGCCACGCTGTATTGTGTGGCAATAATATAGACATAAATTGAATAGTAGAGACATAAATAAAGAATGCACTAGTGTTATTGGTAAAATGACAGACTGAGTCACATAGGTGGGATTCAACAATGCCTATTACATAATACTGGATAGTGAGGATGTGCAAGTGAATAAAACGTATCTGCTACTATAATAAGGTATCAGGTCTTCTATATGCTTATAGTCACTTTACAATTTAGTTCATTGCCCATTCTGTTTGTTGGCAAGCTGCTTTCAATGCTGCACAATGAATCAAAACCAATTGAAATGGCAATTTCAGAGGATGCAATTAAAAATTGCCAACTGTAATTTTTGAAGTATTTGAAGTATAAAATGTTAATTCTGTAGATAGATCATAATGTCAGTTCTAATAAACATGTTAAAAATGTGAACTCTAAACAAAATTGACTAAACACAGCTGCCTCTGCTTTGTTTCCCATCCAAGAACTAACCAGACCCTAACCCGCTTCTGAGATCAGAACACAACAGGCAAGATCAGACTGAGATCAGAACACAACAGGCAAGATCAGACTGAGATCAGAACACATCAGGCAAGATCAGACTGAGATCAGAACACACAGGCAAGATCAGACTGAGATCAGAACACATCAGGCAAGATCAGACTGAGATCAGAACACAACAGGCAAGATCAGACTGAGATCAGAAAACAGCAAATCAGACAGACAGAAACAGGCAAGATCAGACTGAGATCAGAACACAACAGGCAAGATCAGACTGAGATCAGAACGCAACAGGCAAGATCAGACTGAGATCAGAACGCAACAGGCAAGATCAGACTGAGATCAGAACGCAACAGGCAAGATCAGACTGAGATCAGAACACATCAGGCAAGATAAGACTGAGATCAGAATGCAACAGGCAAGATCAGACTGAGATCAGAACGCAACAGGCAAGATCAGACTGAGATCAGAACGCAACAGGCAAGATCAGACTGAGATCAGAACACATCAGGCAAGATAAGACTGAGATCAGAATGCAACAGGCAAGATCAGACTAGAGGCAAGATCAGACTGATTGGTTGCAACGACGATAACAAACAAACAAAGATGGCAGCTTCCGTGGATATATGTGTTTCTGCTGCGTTTGATTCAGTTTTAGACAAAATTAGAGTATTTTCTTTTTGAAAGAACAGCAGAGAGGTGTGTGTGAGACTTGTTCTATTCCACGCAGACATTGGATTTGGATTCGTTGCTGTGATTGGTTAAGCATAAGTAAGGTCGGCCGCACACCCAATCAGCTCGATGTATTTCATTGAACATCCCACCTTTTCCCAAATGCTTAAGTATTTGTACATTTTGGAGCTAAATTTTGTTTCTGAGGAAGCAGTGGCCTTGAATCAACTAGTCTTTTCTTATATAAGGTAAAAAAAAACCTGCGGTGACAATATAACTTCACTGCATTTTTGCTCAATCAATGATACCACATCATTCACTATGCACAGTATAAGCTACCTTATGTGTTTCAACATTTCCAAAGTGGGTGTTCTCAGTAGCACGCTTTAAAGATAATGCAAATGATGCATTATTTTTCTTCTCTGAAGCTGTAACCAAGGACAAACTTTCATTTAAGAAGTCTTTAACGCTAATTATTGACTAGTGAGTGGCTGTAACTTGCACATAATTTTCTCACAAACATAATTGTAGATAGGATCAAACTTTAGACATTACACATCTCCATTCCTTATCTTGGTGCTTGTTTCTCAAAGGTTTCAGAAGGTATTTATTCTGTATGTTTCAATTAGAAATTCCCTGCAGTTGCATAACCACAGCTGCCTTGGGGTAGATTAACAAAAGCCCGGTTGTCAATCTGAGATATTAGCTCCTTCAACCACCATCAATCACTCACTTATAGGCCTTTCACATTCTTTCACACATGGCTATGGTGGACTAAGTGTCTTGCTCAGGGACAAAATGGCAGCACTTAGTCAAACCACAACATTCTGGGTGGTGGACAAGCGCTTTTACCACTGAGCCACTGTCAATCAATTTGTTGTATTGAGTTCTAACCATTTGCCTTCCATCTACAGCACATACATCCCTGTGTTGTTGATAGACTATCCCCTCGATGGCCTCTAATCAGCTGTGCTCAGCCAGCCTTTACTCCACCTGGACAAGCGGCTAGTGATTTTCTGTCAGCGCGAAAACCACACCATAATTATCCTGCCATTTGAAATTCCATCACTCTCACTTTTGCAACAGGAAGAAGATGCATCTCATTGAAATGTATATGGAGCGCTGGAGGGATATAAAGCTTGTCTTTTTAATTAAACACGCCGTGGCCTTGGTGGATTGCTTGTGACACAGGGAATGATTGGGGCACTTAGAGGGCTGTAGTTCAGGTAAATATTCGTCGTGAGTCCCCGAGGGCCAGCCGCGGGAGCATGACTCCTGTTTATTAAGCCGCACAGTGAAGCACATTTAAAACACATAGAAAACAATATAAGTGTTAACCTTTTCACCGAGAGGGAAATGCACAAATCAAGAGGAAATGAAAGATCTTGCGTTAAAGAGACAGTACCTGGGTTAAAGGCAAGACACTACACAACACTTCATAAAGAATTGTTTTTTTTTATTTATTATTTTTTATTTTTTCATTTAAGGTGAGAGACATAGAGATCAACTCTTAAAGTAGCTTGGACCTTTTTTGAGAAATGTACTGAAGAATCTGTTGATATCCAATTCCAAGTCTGATTCAACAAAGTTTTAAGTTTGTTAAGTTGTTGTTTTTTTTGTTGTTGTTTGTTTGTTTGTTTGTTTGTTTGTTTTTTAGTCAAGTACAATTCACTCTGGGGGATTTATTATCAATTCAAGTGCTAAATTATGGGTGCAAGCTGAAAAAAAAAATGTAGGTGTGATTTGTGAGCATTAATGTCAGCTATGTCATGTTTTTGCTCCACCCCAACTTAATTTGCACATGAGCAAGTGCTTGATAAATTTGGCCAAAAGATTTGATTGATTTAAGATTAACTCATTTATTATTACTTTTGTCCAGCAAAAGTAGTATTAAAATTTAAATGTTATGATTTCAGTAGGTTTTACTTTTTCGAATAACTGCCAAGAATAACACACTTTGTTCTCCTCGTATAAGAAAAATTAAACAAATCTTTGCACTTACAATTTGTATTTATCTGTTTATTTAAAGGACAATGTGCAGTTACATTAGAAAGATGAATTCTAAATTTCATCTGTAGTCCTTGACAAATAACAACATACATTAAAAAAAAAACATACAGTGTGCAATGTCATCAGTTACAAACAATATATAAGTTAATGTGCAAAAGATATTAGTGTGCAAAATGATCAGTTTATAATATAGGACCTGGTATATTTAAAGTGAAGAGTAACTTACAATAGTGTTTAAAGTGCAAAAACATACCTGACAGATGATACCACGAGGGTAACATCTGACAGCTCTTTACCTTATGGTGTTGCAAATAAGAACAAGATGATATGATTACAATTCTGGTCTGGTAATCTGATGGCCACCAGATGATACTCAAAATACCCGTCTGGTATTGTTATTGTGAACAAGTTTGGTGCTCAAGAACCCAGTTTTGACGGCCATGAGAAACTATGGAAATAAGTATATTCTTGAGATTGTCAAGCATTCCGTTCCATTCCTTGATGGCTTCATTGAGAGGAGGCAGACTTTCTTCTGGGAATATTACAATCATACCCTAGACACAGATCTTAATGCTCTACAAAAATACAACATAAGAAATTTGCCATATTTTTCAGTGCATTTATAGAATCCATTACATACAGGCCACTGCATTAACCTAACTGTATTTGTGCCATTGGAGCTGCTACTTAGAAGCATCTCCGGAAATGTCAGTCCACTCAGCACGTGATGAAGTTTGACATATGGCATCAAAGCATCATTAGACGTGCACCTGCTGCCGATGGGCCACGCTCTTTCAGCGCTGAGAGCAGCTTCACAGATCCACTGAGGATATGTTGAGCGCTAAAGGACTTCTATTGTGTCCAGTGCATAGTCGATTTCAATATGTGTAAAGATCAACCGCATTCACCTAATACTCCAAAATGGATGGATGCGACTCAGCTTGAGGGCCGTGTGAGAGCTTTGTGTGAAGTTTAATATGATTTTCACAGGAAGGATAAGATGACAGGAGATGGTTTAGTAACTCCAGTCGCCTGCTATAAATGTGAAGGTGTCAGTTTAGAATATTACTGAAGTGTAGGTTACGTTTAATTCTTGGATTTATAATGGAGGACTGCTGACAGCTGCCTTTGCATCTCTGTATGAGATTTAGTAATTCTAATGTATGATCCACAAATTATCATTGTTTATGATGGTTAGTTTGTTATTTTTAGTATAATTTCTTTTTCACATCTTCCTATATAAATGATCTAATTCCAACCCTTCAAACATTAGTATCGGAGGCCAAAAGTAATGGGTCTCAGCTTCACAAAGACTCCTGTCGTTTGATTGTTTTAGCTCAGAGAAAGCGTCAGTTTGAAACAGAGGGAGTTAGTTGGCCGTTGTAAGGAAACTATAGCAGCAAAAGGTTAATGACAAAGTGTCAAAATCCAGATGATAGCACATATTTACATACTGACACGTTCTTGTTTCATGTAGATTGGTCCCACACTTTTAGAAATAACAAAAAATGTTCAACAATTTGCAAGAGTTTATTAAAAGCAATTTATTAATGTGATTTCCCTGTTGATTTCCAAATTTCTAAACATTTGTGTTGATATTCCCAAGGGTTAGTTCTAGGGCCTTTGTTTTTCAGTGATATGTCAATAATGTTTCAATTAAACCAGATATTTAGTCATCAGGAGAGAGGCAATAAATCCTGCTTTTGCAATTGGCTCTGTGCACGGAATGTCAGTTAGCTTGTGTATATAAGATAGCTACTTCTGTAGTCATTTGAATTTCCTGTTAGCATTAGCATTAAGACACAAACATGTCTTTTTTTTAAACACAAAGTTTCCTTTGGTGAAATATTCCTCTGATTTACAAAGTCTTTAACATGTTTTCTGTAACATTCACCACAACTCACTGTTAACTGCTGGATCTTCTGAGTATTTATTTGTTTTAAACTGGTGTAGTGAAAACTTCATAGAAATTAAGTAAGAGCTACAGAATTTTGCTATATTGAACATAAACAAACCAATTGATGTTCCGTACCCAGAGTTAGTTCTCCAGGAGAAATATCTGTTGATGAACCTGTGAAGAGAGGTCATAATTTGAAAGATACGTCAAGATGCATAATTCATTAATTGAAAGTAGTTTATAAACAAGTGTTTCATAGGCTGATGAATGTTTTTGATAGAGCCTAGAATTGTGTCGTATAAGCTACTGACAGAGCTTTGAATCTGCAAGCTTTATTACTGTCATATGAAGAAACGTATTCATTCATAAAACATGCTCTATCTTTCATCGTAAGCACCATATAAGCAATGAACGAGAACATAGTGACTCTGTTTATGACTGCACTTCTATTTCGAAAATTTGTCAGTAGATACCTTTTGTGCTTAGATATGTACAATAAACTTAAGAGGCAGTCCTTATGTTCCTATAGTCTTTGAAATAGTTCATCTTATTCTGAAAGCATCGTTGACCTATTTATACCATCCGCATTCATTTGTTGTATATGGACTGTATAAACAAATCCAAACAAGTTCTTTTGCTCTGCTCCTCCTCTGCCAATCCACAAATTGTTCCTGTCACTTTTTTCGGCTGGGCTCCATTCTCTCTGTGTATTACGTGTCATATCCTGCAGGGGCCATGTCAAAATCTAACTGCAATTTATCTTGATTACAGCTTTTGCACTCTCACACAAATAAGTCACAGGACATATTTTCCAAACATAATTATAATAGAGATTTCATTGCTGGCTGTCGGGCAAATGATGACATGGAGCTAAATACAGACAAACTACCAAAACAAGAAGAAACCGGAGATTGTTGACGGGCAGGCAGGATAGCTGTTAGCCTACAAGTGTTTTACAAGTGTTAAAAATCTCATAGCTGTAATTAACGCCCCTGTCACCCTTTCACAACTGAAGTGTAAGTCTGGCAAAGTTGGGAGCTAGCAGAGCGACATGCTATTTATTAACTGCTTATGGAAAAGGTGGTCTCCGAGAGGATAAAATAGATGTAGGTGACAGAAAGTAACCTATGTCGAAATTTCATTCAAAACCTTATGAATAAAATAATTAAGAAAAAGTACAAAATATCAAGATATTTATTGATCTAGGTCAGTGAAGTCAGGCTGTTTACTGGTCTTATTAAAAGTGGTATAGGTCATACCTACACTGTGAATGCCTGATTAGTTCAGATCTTAGAAGCTAGCACTTGGTCTGGTCCAGATGGAGCTGGAGAATTGTGGACACATATCACAGTAAAGTCCAAGTGAGCTTTGGAGACACATCACAGTCAGGTCCAGGTGACTCTGGAGACAGTCACAGTCAGGTCCAGGTGAACTCTGGACACCATGAAGTCAGTAGGTGAGGTGGAGAACCATGACAGTCAGGTCCAGGTGAAGGTTAGAGAACCATGATAGTCAGGTCCATAGTACCATCTCCAGTTTATTTGCTTTCACACCAATTGTGAGTTTTGAGAATAAAGACAAATCAGTGCAACAGTGATTTTGTTTTGTTTTTCTTGAAAAAGTACACAACATATTTCATTTTGATAGTGGTTTACTTGGATGTCATTTTCTTTTTGTGTGTATACTCTTGTGAATTCTTTTGGCCACACTTCCTGAAAATCATTGAATTCATTTAAACAAGTGGTCCAGTCTTTGGTGTGTTGACTTTCTGCATCAAAGCCCTGTAGACTTTAATGGGTTTTGCACTGGAGGCTGTCTCAATGCGTACGGAAAGTGGAGTGATTTAGCCTAAGCGTGATCATTTTATCATTGGGCCAATTATGTGGTAATGAGGAGCTACATCATAGATATCCATACACTAGTGCCTCAGAAATCATCAATGCGAAAGAACATGCACCGCACACACGTGTGCAAATGGTGAGCAATAGCTGTGGAGGATACTGAAGCATGGACATTACCATAGAATGATGAATGACTATTTTCCCCTTTTGCAGCATCGCAATATGTTTTAATACAGTCCCTCTCCCCAGCCTCAGCTGCCTTATAAGGGACCCACTTACTCTTTATTAAAAACCATTAATTATAGTGACAAACTATTGGTGGGTAAGGAAGTTGTACAGTTCATCGAAATTGTTAGAAAATATGAAACAATAAATAAATAAATATTGGATGATTTGTGATGGTGTGATGTCTTTTTTTTATAAAGTACACTTGTTTGTACTGAAAATAGACGCAGAAAGAAATGTCAGATTAGACTGATTTAGTAATTGTGTGTATATGGCAGCAAAACAACATATGTCGACCAATCAGTAAGGCAACTAAGCTTGTAATGTTCCAACCACAGTGAACAATAATAGTTTACTGTGTATGTGGGTTTGTGTGATGGTTTCCTTCATCATCGACAGTCCTTGGTACCACTGACAAAACTCAAAATCTGAAGCCACCAGCTCTAATCTTTGAAGGTTGAATCGGCGAAAATATTTTAGTTATAAAACCTATAAATGGTCTTACATGAGTGCGGTAAGAAAGCCAGGTGTAAAGAGGAGACATTGAGCTACAGCATGTTGTAGTTTTGAAGAGTTTTTCTCATTCATCATCAGGATTTAAATGAAATACACCCCATTCTCCATAATGCATCACCAAACAAAACAAAGCGATGTTGAAGAATGATGGGAGTGGGTTTTGAGGCTGACAATAAGTTTTTGTCTTGTCAGTGTCACTGCAAAACTTTCCTCCGATCGGATCCAACTCTGTGATAAATTGTGTTTTGGTTTATTATTTGATTGTGAATGTAGTTCTTGTCTGATTACTGTAGACTTATGTTGATATTATTTTGATATATAGACAAGTGCTGTACACATCACAAAGTGCTTTGCCAACTTTGTGCAGACTGATGCTTTATCTAACAAAACCAGACAAAGAGGGAAATGCAAATGCATTTGTGAACTATGGCATAATTTTCCAGCGGGATGATACTGTATACTTTTCATCAAATCCATGCAGATGGCATAAGCAATTAAGTTTTGTGCTCATTTGTGTTTGGCCTTTGGCAGCAGCGTTTCATTTTCTTCACACAACTTCAGTACAATAAAGCAGAAAAGTTGGAGAGAATCAGGAAAGCATTATAATAGCTGATACTGGTTAATCATTTTACCTGCTTAATCTGGCAACTTTTGGTTGGCACATATATTTAAACTGCTTTTCACAGTCACAAATGGCTCCTTATCAATGCACTCCAGAGGTTTTGATGGTCTGCAGACCCCTCCTCTTCTATTATGGTCATGGGCACCTCATCCACAGTGGGCGGATTGGTTAGAATGATTCATCTTCCACAATCATTCGCTCAAATTTATTGAGGTTCTCAACTGGGAAATGAGACAGGTTTCCCAGTGCTTCTGTGAAAATCCATGGAAGACACTTCGTAATATGCCTCTGGTCTATTTTAGCTTCCCCTGGTATTTGGAGTCATTTTCCATTTAGAAAGCTGTGGTCTGAAGATAAAGAAGAATGCAAAGAAAAAGGGGACTGGGCAGTGAAGGAGGTTTCCCTGAGAATTCGACTTTTGCTTTAATCAATCCCATAACAAAATGGTGGGACCCAATTCCCATGGAAAGAAGTGTGTTTATGCATTAATTGGTGTCTTGGTTCATTTAATTGAGAGCATATAACCAGGATTCAAAAAACACATAGTTTGTATTTTATTGTTATAGTATGAATAATTAAAGATATAAGTATAGTATAGTAGACTATGTATGGTATTCGCATTATACTTTACATAGTGATACATGTTATTTTGTTATAGGTTGTGATGAAGTGTCTTATTACAGTTTTTGCTTACTGTATTATCAATAATTATTACATGATGATGACCTACAGTGCAATTACAGGTTGTAAAATTGTGTGTTGCGTTTTAAAAAAAACAGGTTATTACAGATCTCTTAGATTGCTTGTTATTACAGGTTATTACATCACATTTACATCACATTATTTCTGAATCATGTTATTACTGTTTTACATTGTGTGTCATTACAGGTTGTTATGTTATTGTTACAGTTACATTATTGGTTTCATAGTATTTTGTTACATTGTTCTTAGGAAGATAGCTTCGATTACATTTTGTGTGTGTTTACCAGTCAAATCATTCTGTACAATTGTGTTATGTTGCTGTACTCCAGTCACACTAAAATCTTGAGTCTAGAGCTAAAGAGTCTGGCTTAGCAGGCCCAAGCTGTGAACTGTTGTTTGCACACAGAGCCGAGATGAGAGGTTGTGCCATCTGGCCTCACTACGACCAACCAGCTCTCTCCACCATTCAGCCAACTACTACTACAGGCCTTCTTTGATTCTCCCCCTCAGTCTCTTCAACAGACATCATTATCCATCACAATTGCATTCACTCCATTTCCCCACTGGCAAGGGCAGTGACAGATAAATGTACTCAGATTACCTGGGGATTATAATTCAATATGTGCTGAATGAGTCAGGCAGGTCTTTCTGAAGCTATTTGTAGCAGCCATTAAACTCCTGATGCTGTTTATCAGACCTGTCTTTGGGTTACGACTTGAAATGTTAAAAAAAAAAAAAGAGTAGTTCTTTTAAAGGAATGTTTTGCACCTGCATGGCCCTCAGTTTAAGAATGAATAGTGGCCAAAATATTTTTCAGAAAATGTTGTTTGCTTACTTTTTTGGTGAAGATACAGAGATGAAAGATGAAAGGTTGACTCAGCTACTTTATTGCATTTAACATGGAAGAAAGAACTGTTTTGATAACTTGGAATACCTTCTTTATATTTACCTTTAGAAGTAATTGTAATAGTTTATTTTATTATTTTTTATGAAGACACTTGTGACTAGATTTCACTCAAGACAACGTGGTTTACAAAATACTAAGAGAACAAACCTGTTTCTCCACAAAAAGTGATCAGTTATATTTACTATGCATTTGCTTGTGCTTTGTCTAATAGTCCAAAAAAATAATATTACTGTATGTAAACGTGAGGACTTTTAGTGAGTTAATTTGACAGTTGTGCAAAGTTGAGCTTGTCTCACAGCCTCTGTCTGAGCGAGTCTGTCTGTGCAGTCAAAATAAGTTTAAATGTGTTTATTAAGCTTTACTGTGTGGTTTGACAAAGCCTTAAACAACTGTATAATTCATCACAAGCAAATATTTAACAAAAAGAAGCAACAAGTCATCATGATCCAGTATAGTTAACGGTCATAGGTCAATGGCACTATATACGTCATCACTCATTTGTCTCAGATGAATGAACAGGTGGTACACGGTGCAAAAGGTCTGGGGATTAAAACTGTCAAGTCATTTTTGTCAAATATTTTTCATTTTGTAGAGAAAAAAACTCACATAAGATTATATGCATAATGTAATGTCAACGTTTCAGTGTATGCAAAATAAATCAAAAGAAATCTTGAAGTGAAAGTAAGACTTACGTAGTTCATTGTTCACTGAAAAAACCATATAATAATATTTCTCTTTCTTCTAGTCTGCAATATTTACCTCTGTAGTGGTGTCACGGGCAATGTGACGCAGACTCGAAGTGAACTAGGATGAAGTAGAGACGCTCTGGCTAAATCCTTCCTGAGGCCACAATAACTCGCAGGTAACTGCTGCAGCAAGTTGCAAGATTACGCCCAAATCAGATTTTTTTTTTTTTTTTTTTTTTGCCTCTTCTCCATCATTTTTCTCCTTGCCACGATTAGCATGGCAAACCAACGGCACCCGGCACTTAGACCCCTTTTTCTCTCTGCCAATCTGAAGAGAAGAATGGGAAAGAAAGGTAGCGGAGGAGAGGCAGCAGTCAAAAGCAAATGAATGTGAGAGTGAATACATAATGATAGGACTCTTTGTATGATTGAAGGGGAGAGGGGAACTGATAGAGCCCTTTCTGAGGAGTGAGCCAATGAAAGAAGTGACAATAGCGGATGTGCACTCTGCCTTCTACCAGTGAAGTGCCAGTCAAAGTCTAAGCGCCGGGTTTCAGGCCTGCGGCTCCTGCTTATCAAACATTATCAGACGGGAGAAGGTGAAACAATGCAGAAATATGTCGACAAATTATGTAGCAATCACCAAGACGGCGCAGGTCAAACAAGACAGGCAGATCTAAGGAGATTCAATTAGAGCTGTCATTAGTTGCGAATAACATCAAATAAGGCCTGTTCTCTTCAAAACTAATTCATACCAGACTTCTAATTTGTGGGGGAAAAAAATTAGTTTTAAATGCAGCACAACATTAGATTCATCTCCTGGCATGCTATTGATATGTTGACATTTTAGTCCACAATAAAAGACTGACTAATTTCGAGTCTAACTGAATCATGATGTCATATTTGTTTAGTTAAAGGCATCATACCTGAAGTTACAATATTCTGAGCTTTATAGTGGTATATTAGATTACAAGCACTTTTCACAACTTCCAGGAATCGAGCTGTGTCAAAAAGGTAGGAAGAAGCACTTATTGATTTTTAGTAGACAAAAAGCTCTATATTTAAACTTACATGATGGGGTGATTTGTTGGCCTAGTTACGGGGGCAGCGTTTTTGGGCATGACCTTTGCGCCGCTTGGTTTGTAGTCGGGGCTGCTAGCTGGGAAACTAGCGACCATTGTAAGTAATCTTTACGCTTCTTCCCTTTTTTGTTTTCGCTAATCTGTAGTTTTATAATGTTGTGATGTTGTTGGGCTGTTCTTAGCTACGCGATTGCTAAAGTTCGGAGAGCTTGAGGTGGGGGCAGCTCTGGGTCGACTCTTAGCCTCTGGTTACTGTAATATGGGTGAGGCTAAGTGACTGACTCTGAGGTAATTGTCAAATGTTAATACAGCACAGTCTTTCTCTGTATTGTAGTGAGTAATTGAAGGCTGTATATGTTGACACTGGCTCGCTTGTTTTCTCTTGTTTTAAAGCAAACAAGTAAAAACAAAATAGCGTGTGCGAGTGTTTTGAGTGTGTGTGGAGGTTTTGATTTATTCATTCATGTTTTGTTTTGTTTTTTTTTTTAAACATTTTCACAGCAAAGATATATTGACATTTTATCATTTGAAAGGTGAACTCTAGTTTGATCTCTGTTTAATAATTTGCTGTTTGTTAAGTACACAGTGTACCTCTTAAAGTTGTGAAAATGCTTTAAAACTTGTGGTGAATAATGCAGAGGGTCAGAATGCATTAGGTAAATGAGCAAACATGTGGGCTCATTTACCTAAAAAAGCTTAAATTAAATAGTTTTTTTTTTCTGTTTGTTTATGTTTTTTACATAAGCAAAATCAAATATAATCCTTTAAGCTATGATATATTATAAAAAAAAAAAAAAAAAATCGAGTATTGGCACTAAAAGAATTTTGCTTGGTTGTCATTTTTCTGCATTCTTGTTTTGGAGCCAGTGCTTGAAACATTGAACTGCCACCATTTAATATTATTCATGTATTATGTAAATTCAAAAGGCATCAAGTAATTATGGACTGCACGAGCCAAACAACAAGCCCTTTTTTTTTAATGAAACGTCTGCCTTATCCAAAAATATTTTCAGAAAACTCAATTCTTGCTGGCAACTTTTGTGAGATGTGTTTGCAGAATACTGGGCAGTCATTTATGTCTAAGTAAAAGACATTTCATCTTCACAACTAATCTCGAGTAATGTTCTCCTAAACGACTGAAGATTAACTCACAAGTGTTCGGACTGAGGGAGATTGGTAATTAGGATTGTGAGTTTCTTGAGAGAGCAGATGGACCACAGCAGATCTGACTCGGATGAACTGGGCCTTTAAACTCGTGGCATCTGCTTCAAAGACCCAACGATTCACACGACGCTGGCTCTGGACACAAAGATCTCTGGCACGGTCTGTCTGGCTTCTGACCTGTCATGCCACCATTTGTTTTTCTGTCAAAACTTTTACTTCACCGCGCACATTATGCCAAGTAACTGGCCAAAGCAGATTTTAGACTTTTATACTCCCCAAATGTCGGTGAAGAGATGCTGGCGGAAGATCTAGAGATGAGTGGTCAAATACTGCAGCTGCCTGTTCTTCTGAAAGTTGTCCAGAAATACTGTTTTAAAGATGGGTCAAATGCATTTCACAATGAAGGCAACAAATTACATTTACATTTTTAATGAAGGGCTTAACAGAAGATGTTGCTCCTGTGACGATGGAAAGTGCAGACTGGTTGATTGATTGATTACATTTTTGAGACAATTCATGATGAAATTCTGTAAACACGTTGAACTGCAGTCATTGTCCCGCATTCACTCTCAGATCCACTGACACAAACACAAGTAAAGTATCTTGCCCAAGGGTACAAGACTCAAGAAATTAGAAAACACAGTCTTCAAAACGTAGATAAACAACAAAGTGTCAAAAACATACAATAAGCAAGTTTTAGCACCTTTTTTTATCCGTCAATATGTTACGGAAAGCTATAATAACCATGAAATCTGGTTAAAGCCACATGAGAATTTTTTTTTTTTTTTTTTAGTTTAATGGGTAAGCAAGTTACCAGTTTAGGAATGGAGCTTGGGGAAGGCTAAAGGTGCACTGTGCAACTTTTTTGAAAAAAAAAAAAAAACTTGAATAAATGCATGTTTTGTCATTTATATGTCTTTGTTACGCTAAAATAATAGTAAAAATCAGCAATGACTTTTCCCCTTCAGAAAGTTACACAGTGCACCTTTAAGATTAACCGTTAAACCCAAAGAAAATGTTGCCACGTTTTGGCTCCTCATAACATATTGATGTAAAAACCCCACAACAAAAAAGGCTTGAAAACGTCCTTATCGTACGTTTTTGGCATTTTGTATATCTCTGTTTTCTCCTGAAATCAGACATTAGCAGTATGATTTGGCCAGCTTAGATTTCTACAAATGTACAGTCATTTTTTTACATGTCTTCATGGCAATGCGTTGGTGTTTTGCCTAAATACCCCCTAAATTTGGTCTCGCACTTCAAGTACCCCCTAACTTGAGGCTTTAGGTGGTATCGAAGGAGTATTATGTCATTTGTTAAATAGATTTTTCTTGTTTTCATGAAAGGCTCAAAATCCAGCTAAATTCACCTTCACCAAAATCACCAAAAGTACCATTTTAAATTCAAATAATTGTTACAAAGTGCTCCAGAAACACAGCATTAGGTCTTTCTATTGTGCCCCAGCACCATTGACAGATGGGTAAAAATGAAGAGAAAACGAGACCAGAGACAAAAATTGTGTCGAAATCAGTAGCCTATGTATTGAGTGCTATATATGTTTTGTTGCTAAAAAGATTTTTTGATGTATATTCTCACTGTAAGTGGGGTCACCTCTCAATACATGTAACTTGTAGTGCCTGGTAGTGTCAAATAGAGATGCAAGTTTGAGGAACAGTTACAGCAAATAGGAAACATCTCATGGAGACAAGGTAAGGTGGAGCGTCTTTATTTTTCCCAACGCAGTTATGCCGCTTCCTGGTTAGCATACCTTTCCAAATCCCTAAACTTAACCAAATTAACTTAACCTAACCCTAACTTAGCAAATCCATTAAGTAAATATTTTAAAATATAAACTTTTGCTAGCATAGCCACAATGCAAAGTGATGGTGTATGGCATAACTGGGTTGAGAAAAAAATCAGGCAAGGTGGACATGTAGCATAACTTTAAATATCACTATTAAAATTTGTATGCAATATTCAAGTTTGCAAATGGTCATGTTTTACTATGCTTCCGATCATAAAAGAATCCCCAGATGTATCTTGGCAGCAGTATAGTGGAATTTTCAGACTGCATAGGAGACACAGCCCGGCCCGCGTTGGCATAAAGCATAAACGCTCTCCAGAGGGCCGTGAAATGCTTGTACCTTGTCTACCTCCATCAAGGGGGTATGTTACACAGCTTCTGCAACTCAACGCCTCTAATTAATGCACTGGGAACTTCTTTATGGATGGGTGGGATTTTCAAAACACTTTAATTATTCAAGAGGTACAAGCTGAGAGTGTTGAGCTGTGGTGAGCCTGTCTGGCCCTGGATTAAATGTTCACTTTGGCATGACTTGGTGAGATGTGTTGACCAATCTGACACTCCTCTCACCACTTAACATGAGCGTCTGGGAGTAATGAGGTTGTTATGTTGGGTTTGAGATACACAGATTAAATGGAAATTATCAGGAGAGAAGAGTTCTATGGAAATATTTAGCACTTTTAACCTAATTGGTGTCACTTTTCTGCTGTTATTATGGTTGTTTAATAGGCCTATCTGTCTCTATGTGGCTTTGCAGCGTTAGGGGTCAGTGGTCAGGGCCTATAGACTTGCTCAGAACACATTACAGCAAAGCTTATGCGGTATAAGATAAACTGTAAACAAGGAAAGTTTTCAACAGCAAAATGTTTACTTGATTTTTAGAGTGAACTTTGCCAAATGTAAAGGCTTATTTTGGAATCCCATCCACCAGAACTAATACGCATAGCAGTAATGTGTTTCCCACATCAGACATTAAGTTTGAGCTCCATCTGCTGGCTGCAAAGAAAGCTCAAAAACATCTTCACTGCTCAGAACAAGTCTGGGTAACTCAAAGATGTAATAACTCAAAGATGTACCAATGACATCACAGATCAAGATGAGTTTTGTCCCCTCAAAATTATGCACTTTGTGATTATTTTAATGTACAGTAGTTCATTTTTACAATCATATAAGATTAAACAACAGACAAATTCAATTTATTTTGAATTTGTTTGCTTCTTCCCACATTTCTCACTTACCTAATGCATTGTGAGCTTCGTGTTATTCACCACTTTGAATAACACAAAGCGCTAAAAGTGCTTTTCCCAACTTTCAGACATCCAAACAGCTTTTGCCATTAAAGTAAAGTGAAGCTAACTACAGTCGAGCATGCTAAGTCATCTGGTGAATAGATGTACATATCGATACTTTCAGTGTTTTATTCAACAGCAAACCACGCCTGCTGAAGACATCACATCTACAGGTTGACTCACCTCACCTGATATGGACATGGTTTTGAGTCTCTTGATCCAGTCTCCATCAGTAAATATCCTAAATGCATTCTTTTGTTGTGGTGTAGTCCCTGCTCAAGAAATCTGCAGTAGTGCAATATTTATTTTAAGCTTAAGTTACGGACAAACATTTTCCTTTGGTAGAAAACATTTAAATCTGTGTTTAAGCTTAACGTTTACACTTCATGTAGCCTTGTACGCTGTAGAGGTTGACTCTAAATGAATTAATTTTTCAAGAATCTCACGGTTCTATTTGAGCGAGATCACACCTGAAGGCCTCTTTTTAATGGCTCAAACTCACTTGATGCTTTACCTTGAAAAATGAAAGAAACTGGTACAAAGCTGGTCAAGGAGAACCCTTTGAAGGCTGCGGTGTAGCTTTGCCATCACTACAAAGCTCTGCACACTGACATTTTTGGAGAGGCTGTTAGTGACCCCCTACTGGCAAACTGAACGTAGTATTATACAGTATCAATGAGATTTTTTTAAAAACGCTTATAGGCCCTGGACAGCACAAGGGTCGCAGTGCTCTCAAATCTAATACTCTTTTTGCAGACCACCAGCTCACCATGCAAAGTCCCTAAGTGTCTGATAGAGGAGGAGGACTGTCTGATGTGCAGCGAGCCTTCTCTGTGTCAGTCCTTCTCGTGGCATAAGATCATCAGTCAACTCCAAGACAGGAGGCGCTCTTTAAAGGGATTTAGAGGCTCCGAGGTGCCAGATCCAGCCTACCCACAGGCTTAAGACGGCCAGAGTGACTGAAGACAGCAGATTTACTGCCATGACACATGGAGGAAGTCAAATGGCAATAGGGTACATTACATTCATGTTTGTGATGCAGAATCTCTGGTACAATGTTTTAGAAAAAATGTTTGTGTGTGTGTGTAATTGGGCTTACCCTCTTAGACACACATTAGTGATTTTTTTTTTTTATCTGTGAGTTATAAACATAAAGATGTTAGACCAAGTGCAGTCTACCTGAAAAGTGATAAACCTATTTTACTTTTATAAAAATATGTATAAACAGAATTAAATAAATCAAAACGTCTTTTACACCACCACAATATGTTTAGAACCGCCTTTTTTAGCTTTATGCTAACTGATGCTAAGTGAATGTTAACAACATAAACAAATGTACTTCTTGGATTTTAGTCCTAGAATGCATTGTGCAGAGACAGGACAATGCAAATTTAAATAGTTGCTTTGAAAATAAAGCTGTACTGGTGCAAAACAGATTTTATGTTACTTTACTTTGTTCAAATAAAGTGTATTGACAGTACTGCTTGTCAAAGCCTGGTCCCGTCACATCTGAGAAGCTAAGCAAGTTAGGATCTGGTCAGTATTTGGATGGGCGACCGCTGGAACCCAGGTGCCACAGTGGGATGATAAGAGTGAAATGTCTTTTGTCCTTGGAAAAGCCATTTAATACACATTGCCTTATTGTCTGCGAACACTGGGTGAGTGTATTCTTGATCATAAAGTGCTTTAAGTGCTTTGAAAAGTGGAAAAGCACTATATAAATAGAGACCATTTGTGCCTTTAATGCACTTTGACTAGAATCACATCTGATTCATTTAATAAAAATGCAACTTTGATGTCATTAACCAACCAGATCTGATTCGAAGCTTTTACCTTCCTCTAGTTCAATTACATAATGCTGTAACTATTTGCTCATTAGAATGTCATCTTGTCATGCAGCGCAACATAAGCTAAAACACAGGACAATTACAATGAAAAAGCAATTTTCCTTTTCATAGTAAATCACAAAAAGGGGAACGATGAGCGCACTCCAATCGAATAAACAAAGGCAGCGATATACATATTTAAAACTGCATGCATAATTGATCTTTTCGCTCGGAGGGAGTCCTTTGCACTATACAATGAGCACTGCAGACATAAAATTAAAACATGAAGTGGCAAAGTCATTAAAACACTTTGTGAAGTGTTGCGCGAGCTGAGTGGAGTGTGGTCTGAGTTGGCTGTACCTCTCACAGAGCTTTGCCACAGGTGTCACGCACTAATTGGAGGCTGATTAATCACATTCGTAGTCAAGAGCATGACCAATTAGGAGAGCCAGGCCCCTCTCGGCTGGGTAAGTGAGTGTGCTGGACTTCACAGAGGGCTCGGACCACAAGGGCGTCAGGTGTGGATGTGACAATCTCTGCTTATGTCGAGGAGGAGAGGAACACGAGTTAGAGGACAACCTGTTCTGTTAAGATTCACTGAAAAGCACAGGTAGGACTGGGCCACATTTTGAGAAAAAACATATTGTGAGCTCATTTCTTATTTGGGGTGAAATTGTTTCTGTTTCAATGCACTTCAAGTTGGTCAGCTTATGTCAAGCACTGAGTGAGTGGCAGCTGACTTAACCAATCACAGTAAAGTATGCTTATTTCCTCTGAATTCAATAAACTCACACTTATTTAAGATGATGTCAAAGCTCTGTTGACATTAGGTTTATCTTAATATATAACTTGATTTACCTTTTAACTCCAGTGTTAGCTTCGGGTCTTTTTGACCCAATTTCTATTTTTTTTTTTTTTTTTTTTTTTTTTTTTGTCAAAAAACGAAATTCTCTTGTTCTATGGGTACGAAACTTTCAGGGCTGATCATTTTGTATAATCACTGCAAATTTTAAACAATTAAATAAAAATTATTTTGACCCAAAACATGGTAAAAGCTAAAATAAAGGACACATAGACTTTTAGCAAAAAAAAATTAATCTACTATAAAACGAGAGGTACTATTTTTCTCACCAGAAAAAAAGTACAAAAGCTGAAAAAATATAATTAATATAATTTATTACTGTTTACAAAAAAAGTAAATTTTTCCCACAAAAATGAAATATATGTGTAAAAATGTGTAGCAACGTGTCAGAAGGAAGCTAAATTAAAAGATGAGTACAAAAGTTGCACAACATTATTTTATACTTAAAACAGGACCACAAAGTTCAGGTCAAAACGACCTGGAGAGGAGCATTGCCTTTACCGAAGATAACAGGAGGGTTTAATATTCTTTTTTGTCATGCTGCCCACCCTTATGTACAGCTTTAACTTCATGTCAACAATTGGTACAAAAATAATAATAATAATGTCACATTTCATGCACTACTTGGCTGCCACGCAAATCTTAATTAGTCTGTAAAGCCAAAACAAAAAGATTCCGCTATTGGATATGTTTCCAGCTAATTTTATAATTGTTTTGGCAGTCAATGTTTTTAGAAATGGTACAACTCCAGCAGAATTTATCTACAGTCTCTAAGGTGCACTGTAAATTCTGAAAAAGTGAAATCAACTCAAACATTTGAGGTCACAATTGCACCAGTTCACTCAAACCAATCAAACCAATACTTACAGATTTTACATATTTCAACTAATATTGTAACAGTTCAGTTTTATTTTGTTTTGTTTGTTTTGTATTTTCCACAGCAGCATTATTATATTGATGTTATTTTTCAGAGTCAGCGCAGTCCCAAATCGTATTATTTTCATCATAAAAGGTGTGTTTCAGATGTTAAATGATGCACATTAACAAACAGTATTTGTACATATTTGAGCGGCTGAGTCACATGACCTTGTGTGGTCAGCCATGAGCTCTTCTGAGGCTGGTTAAAGCAGGAGGAGCTGGTGATTTGTCAGGGGCTCCAGGGGCCATCTGTGGCTCAGACTGACGAATGTGTCCCTCTTCTGTCATAAGGACACACGTCTCACAAAACCCTCCATTAATGCCCCTTTTACAGCACGTTTATTTGTCACCCAGGTATTTATCCCTGCGGTGTCATGTACTGGATTACCACAGCTCACTGGAACACCGCCATTTTAGAAACCATTGTTAAAAGACATATTGTGCAAAATTAACTCTTGAGTTTTAAATCATGCTTAAACAAATCTCTGGAGTTCTGTCTGTAAGATACTGGTCTCCCATCTGAGCCTCAGAAAATTGTTGTGAATTTGTGTGTGCATTTTCAACAGTTTTAATCTATTGTCAAAGTAATGGGATCATTTTTACACACACACAAAAACAAAAAAACAATGCAAACAATATTTTAAAAGACTATACTTGATTTTTGTATTATTATTATTATTATTATTATTTATTTTTTTTTTTTTTACAATTAAATAATTTTATTTATTTAGGTAGAAATTAGTTACCAATGTCCTGTCTACATCTAATAATGTCCCCTTTGTTTACCAAAATCCACGAAGTTCGTCTGTTGTTGTTAGCATTGTGCCTAACTGCTATGAGCATATTGTCTCGCTGCTAACAGCTATGACATCGTAGTGTACTATTCAGAGACTGAGAATGCATTAGGTAAGTGAGTAAAACATCTGACCTTTTGCAGCAAGATGAATTCTCTCTGT
Organism: Mugilogobius chulae; assembly: GCA_038363315.1. Taxonomy (NCBI): domain Eukaryota; kingdom Metazoa; phylum Chordata; class Actinopteri; order Gobiiformes; family Gobiidae; genus Mugilogobius; species Mugilogobius chulae. Next base: position 499,132 of record JBBPFD010000274.1, on the reverse strand, counting down.
ATTTGTTGGTTTACAAATCCATGAGAAACCATCTCCAGTTGTTCAAACCGAGTATCGAATGCTTGTACCAATCAGAGGGCTTCTTACAGGGGGGAGGCGGGACTTACAGATGTGACAACAGCGACGAGTGCCAGGCGTGCTCACAGCACGCTTTGTAAATTTGTGAATTTCTGTGCATTTCTCCTAACCAGATTCGGCAAAAGCCTTATTTTTGATTATGTCATGTGATTGCCTAAAACAAAGCTAAGGTGGAGTTGACACTTCGTCCAATGAGATCAAAGTACTGTATTCCGCTAGAAGTCCATGCCTTTCCCTACTGCTTTTGACGAGAGTTCATCCAGAACACTTTTGTGTATATATTCACGTGGCATGATGGAAATGGACAGGTTATAAAACATTGGACTGATGTAGGAAGCTGGAAGCTTAAAATGTATTATTTTTGTTTGTTAACTTTTTAAAAAAAAGCAAAAACCAGGCATAGTATCTCATAGTAAGTAGAATTGTTCAAAATAGTCTGATTTCTGAAGAATAAGAAGAGCACTTAATACAGAGGCAGAAGTGACATTGTACACACTTGGATTCATAAGATGACTTTCATTTTCACATCCAGATAAATGTTGCTACCTTCTTAGTGGATTTATAGTATTTATACATTGTTGGAGCCTAATGGTTTTGCTGTTCTGGTACTTTTTCCTCTGAAATGCCCAGACAAGCCTTTAGTGCTTTTACTGTCATTTTTATTAAGATTTAAGTGTTTAATAACAGCAATTTCTTCATGTTTGCACTTCACTAAAGTAAAGAACATTACCTCTATTTGCTCTTTTTTAGCTAACTGTTGCAAAAAGAACAATGAATTTTAGCATAAGAGTTTGCAATTTGGAATACTGAAAAAATATTGACAACTAAGGCTATTTAGTGCATCACCAAATAATATCACTATAACTGCAGTCACTATAACATTTGAGTCTTTCTTACAGCCTTTTTGAATGAATGTTTGACTTCATCACATTGAAATCCGAGAACCTTGATAGTGACCTTGCACAACTACAGAGTAAACCCTCTGTCGTGAGAGCTAAACAAACTGGGTAAATTCAGTCAGAAGCGTCACACATCCTCCCCGGATCTGATTGCTTTGATGTCAATCTCTCCTCCATCTCTTCACTGCGCCCTAATTGCTGCAAAATGCCATTTGGTAAATATGACGGAAGCTCCATTAGACAAGGTCAGGGCCACTCTGCTTGTTATCTCATCACGTGGGTGTAGTGTTTTCGGTGTCAAGCGCATGTCCCTGGCCCCCTCACCTGCTGCACTACACGCATTTGTTTGTTGGCAAGTCGAGTTCCTCCTTAATTGTGCGCGCTTTGAATATGATTATTTCTGCCACCACGTCTGTTGTTCCTATTTGTGGGTAAATAACAGCACGTGTTGAATGTCACCCTGGCACTTTTTGTATCATTATCGTTTTGCCTCCATCTGCAAAACATACTATCCTGCTGCTTATGTTTGCAGTGTAAGATGCAAAAAAGATTTCAAAAAAGGCGAAGAATAAAGACGGAGCTGCTAAGAGGATGTGAGGAAGTGCAACAAAGGAAATCAGACAGTCTGCAAAACAATGTCAAAATACGCTCTCCGAAGGACATCCAAATACTTTTTGACTTTTCTGTATAAAAACAAACAAATGCTAACACAGGAAAATACACGCCCAGCACAGTGTCACTTGTTGGTAATGAAGAATTCACATCAGGATCAATTATGAATGTTCCATCATGGCGCTCGCGGGCCATATCAAGAGAAGAGGAATTAGGCGGTAATGAGAGTGTAACACAGAGCAGTGCAGATCTTCACATGTCTCCAGGCTTAAATACATTAGCATTCAATCGTTCCAGAACAAGGTGATCTTTTATTAAAAGAATGCATGGCTTGCTACATGTGGGAGCGCTTTGATTGGGCCACAGAAGAAAACATGATTGTGCCAGAAAAGAGAAACATATGGAGAAAATCAAAGTCAAATGGATTGATTTTACTGACATAGTTGAGTGAGCATTCCTGTTCATGTGGCTTGTGGGTTAGCTACAATATGAATATTACTGTGATCAATATTGTCTTTGAGTTGAAAAGTTGCTCACAAATTGTGACCGGCTGGAGCCACCTGGTGACTTCACAGAATTTAATTTCACTAGATCAGGTATCCCACAACTGCAGATGATTCTCGAAGAACAGGAAGTACACATGGCCAATCAGCAAACACACATGAAGTGTGTGTTGGTCAGAACCAACCCAGTAGAGATAGGTTGTATTAAAGGTGGGGTAGCTGTCTTTTTTAGTTGTGAATTACTAAACTTTGTGTTTTCCCCTAAAAAGTAAATGATAAATACAGTACTTTGTGAAAAAATTACACCACTGAGGACTGTTTTAAATGAATATTAGAGCATTTTTATCAGGAGCTGAATGCTGCTCTCTGATTGGCTGAGCTTCGGTGGTCCTCTCCAGTTTCACTTTGTTGTTTGCAAAAACAAGTTTATAAGCCGTAATAATTAACAAAATGAATGCATTTCAACATTAAACATGTGTCGCAGGATTTATTAGAGGAAGTAGTCAGATTTAAAACCTAATCATACTGACAAATATGTTTGACACTCTACTTCCTGGACAACACTGTGAACTACAAATGAACAAACTCCAATGTCAGACACTTTTGAAAAGGTGAAATGATTCATCATGCAAGTACCTTTCTACTTATAGAGAACATTTCAAACTGACAATTTCTGAGATGTGTCACCTATTTGATTCTTCTCAGCTTTACTCATGAAAGCTTTTCTTCTGTTATTCATTTATACAATGATCTGGCTTGAAATGTTAAATTGGACTTCACACTGATACCTCAGTAGCTACTACTGATATGTTTGGCATGATTTTGGCATGACAGAAAGAATACCTTGAATCAGATCCATGTGTGTGACAAGTATGCTTTAATTAATGGTGACCTTGCACCTTAAAATATCTTTTTGAAGAAAGTTAGACACTACATGTAGCAAAAAAAAAAAGTTAAATCCATTCAAACTTAACAATTTATGTGTTTACCAAATGTACTCTATCAAACTTTTTTCAACCTATAAAATAAAAAAAGAATACACATGAAATGATTGATCTATTGAAGAAAAAAAGTCGTATTAATCCAGTGCATCCCGTTCCCCTGCACTTGTGGTGGATGAAGCATCTGTTGTGATTGTGCGATGTGCTCCACAGCATTGGCCACAGTCTCTTTCTCTCCAACCACATGATTGATTCTTGTTTGGGGCCATGCCTTTGGGCCTTATTAAATCAAAATGTAAACTCACTCTTATAACAAATTGCAAGGAAAATGCCAGTAGCCAGCTCCCCCTTAGGCCCAGCGCTGTATTAGTCTGACAAGTTAGAGGATGATACACACACAGAATGCTTCTGCAATCCCACTGAAAATGGGAAATTCTGTGGTGATGTTTTGCATTTTTTCTCTCAATGAGAATAGTAGAAAAGCTTCAAAGATGTCATCTGGAAGTTTTTCTACTACGGATGACTCCTGGACAAATGAAGGATTACACAGGCTCTCATTGACAAATAGATACCATTTTATTTAGAAGATTTGACAATTTTTTTGTACCTGTTTGAACCCATTTTTGAAGAATTCTTTAAGGTTTGAACATTATTTCTTTGTGAGTATAACAACATCCTCATTTGCATGTGTTTGTAGAAAAGTGCACACATTTTCACAAACTTAAAATAACGTTGTTTTTTTACTTTTAGTTGCCATTACATATTCAATTTAGCCCCAAACTGTCATATATGAACTTTGTTAGGCTGAAAAGGTGTTTTATTGCAATACACAGGAAACAACAAAAAACAAAAATGAAAAATAAACTTAATTTAACTTAAGATTACTTTACAGGTTTTGATCTTTTAGGGTCACTTTTATATGAAAATGTTTTCCTCTCACAAGGTATAAATGCAAGTTTATTGAGTGGAGTTGTGGAGCTATACTGTAAATCTAGGAGCAGTAAACTGAAATATAGTAAAATACAATGACACATCAAAACAGAAGCAACAGCATAACATAATCCTTGATCTGTGGTCCACATAGAGATACAGAAATAGCCTGATGCACACACACACACAGACGTCTGGCAGGATCTGAAAGGGCAGCGTGGCCGACCATCTGGCCTGTGTACAGCAGAGGTGAGAGCGTCCACATCATCATTACTGAACACATTGGTGTTTAGCTAAGGTTATCTGGCAGCAGCACGGTCATGTGAACAAGCACAGAAACATGGTCACACAAGTACGATATCAAATCAGATGTGTGCAACCAAGTGACGTCATGTTTGTGTCACAATGGGTGTTTAGACTACACTCATAAGGAGATGTGCGGGGTGAATAGATTTGTGCAGGTGCAAAGGGTTCTCATGACTTGTGTGTTTATACTACGCTATGACAAACTGCGTGTCATGTGTTTTTTACAATCCTGGTTTTTTTGGCGTGGTATAGACACATGATTGGTTGAGGACACACAGGAGGTTTTATTTGGGGTTAACCCCTAAGTTTTGGTCTGAAGTTACACAAATGCCTAAGTTTATTTCTATCTTTATATTCACCATAGAAGGTATAGACATGGAGCAGCAACCATAGAAGCTGTGTTCATGACACAGTTTCAAAATGCGTGGTATAGACACATGTTTGTGAGAACAGGCTGACAGGTGCATGTACCTGAGGTAAGGTGAAGCTAGTCTGCTCAGTTATTTTGACCACCCCAGTACATCTTTATTGAACATCTTAATTTGCCTTTGTTAAACATGAATTAATTATAATTAAAGTGCTAATTAGTCATAAACAAATGGTCATTTAATGAATGAAAGATTAACTCAGGCTTAGTAATTTGCTATGGTTAGGATTTAAAGTTGTGGAGTAGAAAATGTTTAAGTGAGTAATTAAACAGCTACTTACAACATTTTTTCAATTGTTCATTGTGAAATAAGGTTTTGTTAAGGTTTTATTAAGGGTTTACTAAGACTATTATGGTATAGTGTATATGGTGTGTTACAGTCCACCTCTTTTTCTGAATCTACTTTTCATGTTGTTTGTCCAGTTGGTTTCATTTGTCTTTGCTCTCTGCTGCTGGGCTGTGATAGGCTGTATGTGGCATCTCTGTTTGCAAAAGCCTCCAAGCATGTCACAAGATAACCACAAATTACAGGAAGCACACTGACCATTTCGGAGACAAACAGACAAAACAAAAATAGTGTTACATAATGAATTTGTTAATAAGAAATTTTAAAAAAAAGTGTCTACTGACCTCTTAGTAAAATCTAAGGAATTAACTCTGACTCTGTACTGAGTAAAATAAAATCTGTGTTCCACATCACAAAGTGCTAAATCAACCAACAGGGAAAAGGAGGATCTGGAGATGGATCTGATTTTAACACTTTGTCACTGATCTAAATGGGAGTCCTCATTAAACAGCAGCCAAGCCAGTCTCTTCTCAGGTAGAGCCATGCACTGTGGAGCTGGAGCCACTTAGCACCTCATTAATACATAGAAACACTCCCCGCGGCGCACACTCTGTGATAATACACTCGTCCCTGTATCACATGTTGGAAGTAAAAAGATAAAACGCCTACCTCTTTATTATTGCTCAGTTACTTCACGGTCTCTTACACTGGTCCTTCTACGTGGACAGCAATCTGATTTTTGGTTTAAGTTCACATGAGAAAAGAAACACTGTCACACATCAGTTATACATTCAACATATTAGTTTGCCCTTTTATTAATTGTTCAGTCAGAGAGAAATCAGATTATTCGCATCAGATGTAACTTCTTACATGACATTTCAGAAATCTGATCTCCCCCGAAAAACAAAAATAATCAAATTTTTGCACATAAACATAGCTTTTGCCTGTGTGTATTTCAACATTTCTTTGACGTATAATTACAAATTATGTAGTACCACTTTACATCATAATTAACTTTATGTATTCATGAACTAATGTATATATTTCATAATGAATTAATAGTACATTAAGCATCACTTCTTCATGAAGTTGTAGTTATGATTACAATACATGACTAAACCTAAGCCTTTTAACAACTATAACAAATAAAGTTATTAAAATAGCTGTTAAAAAGAGTACTGCAGAAGTTTATGTAATTATTCAAAAGTGGATTGTTATGATAATGCTTTTGTTGTTGTTGTTTTTGTATACATTTGTAATTGAATTAAATATGTCTTCAGCAAATACATGTGAAATTCAAAATATTTGCTATGAACCAACATTAAACTAAACAAATACATTCTTTTAAAGTCATATCACAATGAAAATTCTATAAATGTTCGATTGCTCATGTAGCATGTGAAAAGTTTTCTTGTATGATTGAAGCAAACTTCTTGATGGATGTGTTTCAAAGTGGCTGCTCTGAAGGTGTGAGTGTGAGTGTGACTTGCACCTGTGCACAGATTTAGGCTGAATGTCGCCTGTACACTTATAACTATGGACATTATATACAGTGAGTCATTTCACAGTCGACTTGTGAAACGCCGGTGTAACTTAATGCTAAGTTTAAACACGCCTAGCTTATGTGCTAAATGGACGCTGGAGTTTGTTCTAAGCGCTGAACTTTTGTTATCACACCATAGCTTTTAGCTAACCAAATTATTGTATCTATTCTCGCTTTGTAGAGTGGAAAAGGCCAAAAGTCTTTTAAAGAGAAAAATAATGTGTTTGAAACTTGGGATGCAGAACCTCACTAGGGTCGAATATCCATGCCGAGCATCAGTTCAGGGTGAGTTCAGTTGATATCTTGGCTTTACAACACTAATTACTGACCAAGAGCTTCTCACAATGTTTAACATTTTTGTCACACATAAGGCTATGTAAATAAATAACTGGGTAAATGATATAACAGTTTTTAATCTATTTCTGGCAGTTAAAAGTGTTTGAGAGAAATAGCCATATCCCAAAAAACTGAATTGGATGAAAAGGTTTCAGACTCTCCCACAAACAAGTGATGGTGGAAATACTTAATTGTGTTGACTGAGGAAAAGCACAAAAACAGTAAGTAAAGTATTTAACATACTTGGACACTTGGTCAAATCAACAGATTTCACTGGACCTCTGTTGATCATTAATTTTATTTAATGCATTGGTACAATATAATAAATTAATTAATATGTGTCCATACCCGCTTGTTATTGCTAAACCTGTCAGATCTCAGAAACTAAGCTGCCTGGGCATACTAAGATGGGAGCCGCTGAGGAACAACAGGTGCCACAGTTACGTCATAAGAGGAATTGTGTGTCCTAAAAGTGAATAAGGCAAAACACTTCCCACATTGCTGGTCCTGGTGCGTGCGTGTGTGTTTGTGTTTGTGTTTGTGGAGGGGTGTGAATAGTTGGTGTGACAAAAAGACACCTTGTGACAGAGAAACAAACTGTTTCATTAATGTCTTAAAAGCCTGACCTTGGACAACTAAACTAACCAAAGCATTGATTGGTTATCTAAATCCAGTTATCAATATTGATATTTGAAACTGTGTCAGTTCCTAAAATGAGTGAGGCTGCAGAACCAAGCCTGACAAGCAGACACTTAGTGAGCAGATCAAAAGTTCACAGTGTTTTATATTGATCTGTGCATTGAAGGTAGTGCTTCGGTTCACTTTTTCATCTTTCTTACTGTTGTGTTATTCCAGCGTGAGTCCATGAGACAGACCAACACACACAGAAACAATCAATAGTCTTCATTAAAGAAAGAAAAGATCCATTCAGCCTTTAGTAATCCTTATTCTGACCAATGCCACACAGCATCACAACTTTACTGAACCAAACAATAGCAATGTCTCTGCAACAAATATAACATATTATAACATCATCATGGTTGTGTTTTATTCATTGTTCTGCTATTTTTAGAGTAGTTTGCTATGGCATTCACAGAAAACATCATCTTTTTTTATGCTTGTACCTTGTAGTATGATTATGATGCAGCACCACAGAATAAGTAGACATTACCTGTTTATTTCATATTCTACATTAGTTCTTTTTATTCCAATGATTGTGATAAAAATGTTTAATCTTTTAATAGTTAAAAAAGTTAATGTATATCATCTGGACACTGTTTTTAAAATCCAGTCTGCCAGAATGAGAAATCAGTTATTGTGCAAGTTTACCTTTTGTCACACTTTTGGCATGACGCTTCCCTCTGAAGTTTAGACGAACTTTTCCCTTACACGTCTATAATTACAGATCCGACCGTGGAGTAGAAAAAAAAAATCCCGCCTTGACTTCCTGTCTTTTATTAGGCGCGCACAAAGAAAAGTTGGAACGCGAGGCAGATGGAAGTGGCTTATGTCTCCTTGGTCGCACACTGAGATGAAACCAGAACCCAGCCAAAATAACACACACACACACATACCCGCACGCGCTCTCACTGTCAATATTTCAACCCTTGCATCTGCCAATTAGATCCGTTAGTGTGGCGCAAACATACACACCTCTAAACTTAGCCGTCACGCACACACACAACACGCTATGAGTCAACACAACAGCTCAGGACCCCCCCCAGGTGAAATCTCGAAATATCCACGCCACGATTCAAGTCTTTAGAAGAGTTTTTTCCTTCCTTTGCTAACACCTTCGTTCATATTCTTCTTCTTGGCTGGATCTTCTTGTGTGTGACAGCTCATTGGACATGCATGATCACCACTGAGAAGAGCTACAGTCCCATAGAACAGTGCACACAGCCGGAGGGAGCGTGCCCCGGAGCTGCCGCAGCCCTGTTTGGAGACTGTTGTTTGATACACCACTGGAGGCTGTACCACACACTATGGCTCCTGCACTATTGATGTAACAGGTTTTATCTGGACCACAAGAGGATCAGGACTGCTTCACCTCCAGGTCACCTCTCGCTGTTTGTGTGGGGTTCTTTGAAAGGTTTAGACAGAAGAAAACAGTTAAGGTTGTTTCTCCGACGGTGTGTTTACTGCTGTAATACATAGCTCCACAAGAATCGCTTTATTTTATATCACCTTTTCATTATTGTTCAACCCTGGGAATATGTTTTTGTGCATGCTTTTCAGAGCTACAGAGACGAGCATCAAAGGATGACGTCAGCCGAGTGTTCAGTGTCTGTGAAATGGATTTTCAGATAAAATACATTTTAAAGTCTTTCTTTTGGAGAGTTTTTCCTTTTTGTGCTTATGTGCCAACCAAAACCACACATGCTTCTACAAGACTTTAAAAAGGATATAGTGTTTAACATAAACTTAGTATTTTAACAAAGTATCTGTGTAGAAAATCTGCAAAACTGACACACGAAGCAAATATGGTAAAGGAAGTTGTATGTTAGGTCTGAATTACATGATATTTTCACATTTGAAAGATACTTATTTAGAGCTAAGATTCAAATACCCCCCCCAAAAATAAAAAAACTGCATAGGATGAAAATATTTCAGACCCTTCCACAAACCAAGTAATGGAAGTACTACATTTTGTTAAGTAAAAGCACAATTACAGTATAAGTATTTAACACACCGGACACTTAGTCAAATGTAAGGATCATCACATTTATAAATACATTGGTACAATACAATACAACAATTAATTATGTGTCCATACCAGCTTGTCATTGCCTGATCCTGTCAGATCTCAGAAACTAAGCTGGTTGCCTGGGCAGTACTTGGATGGGAGCCCGCTGGAGAACAACAGGTGCCACCGTGCTACGTCATAAGGAGGAATTAGTGTTGTGTCCTAAAAGTGAATAAGGCAAAACACTGCCCCACATTGCCTGGTCCTGGTGTGTGCGTGTGTTTGTGTGGAGGGGTGTGAATAGTTGGTGTGACAAAAAGACACCTTGTGGACAGAAAAACAAACTGGTTTCATTAATGTCTTAAAAGCCTTGACCTTTGGACAACCTAAACTAACTCTTTCATTTCTACTCATTATGCAAATGCCAATGAGATCTCAGCCTGACTTCTTGTCTCCTCAGGGAGCAATTAGACAACAAGAAAAAAGAGAGAAAAAACTTTGTAAACTTACAATTGTCATCTCTGTGCAAGTAAAGATTGAAAATGAAAGCTCAAAATGATGCACTAGAAAGCTTAATAAGACATGAGGGCATTTTGGGAGAAGCATAAAAGCTGCCATTAGCTTTTATAGTCAATTAAAAAGCAAAACAGTGTTGGAAAAGTGTTAAAAGCATCTAGTTTGACACTAAGGAAAACAACTTACTGCAGCAGATTTCACAAAAAAGTGTCTGACAGATTCTTAAACAAATAGAAGATGCTAAATGAGAGGCATGTAGGTTTTAATGAAAAATACAGAAATGTTGCTATGTACCCAATCACTTTTAAATGGTAATACTGCGATGCCTCTTTACAGATATTTCGCAGCTCACTTCATTAATTCAGCCATGACAGTTAATTAGGCGATAGATTTTATATTAGAGACTGCAGCAGTGTGATGCACAAATATTGGACCATCACTGATGAATTTGAATCAGCTATGTCGCAGTTGTTATATTACAAAAACGACTGATACAGATGTAAAGGTCACAATGATTTTGTACAAGTTACGTTAATAGCCTTTACCCCATAGGACTGCAGAAGCTTTGATATTATTATAAAGAGATCCAGGGTGTGAATAGAGTGACTAACTGCTGAAATACAGTATGTTTGTGTAACAACACTCATACATTAAAGTTGCACTCTTTTGTATAAAATTAAATGTACTAATAACATGCTCTTACTGTGATGCGAGTTTGTTCCTCAACAGAGACTTGGCTTATTGGCATCACCAGCTTGTCACATTGTGGTCATTTCATCAAGGGTGCATCAATATCATCAGTTACAATAGTATGTCTTGAATGTTCACAAGCGTTTCTAAACATGCTTTAAGGCAGTTGCAGTATACCCAGAACACCACTGCTCAGACTCAGACACATAGTTTTGTGCTCAAGTCTCTCTCTTCCAGTGGCTCAGAATATAGACTTTAAAGTAACTCTACTTGTGCTTAAGTCTCTCCATGGCTTGGCACCAACGTACATCTCTTATCCCAGAATCAGGTATAAACACAGGGAAACAAGATTTAGTTTTATGCAGCTAAAATCTGAAACAGTGTCATGAAGTCAAACTTGTCTGGCAGTGTTTAAATCAGGGCTTAAACTGACTCTGAACCCCAAAACTTTTCCCTTAAACTGTGTAAATGGTGTTTACATAGCATTGCGTATACTGTTCTGAGCCTTTTTTTTTTTGGCATTTAGTGCACACTAAGCAAAGCAAATTAACAAGTTTCAGGTCAAAAAAGTCCCAAACTGGCTGTGCCTCTCATGTCAGCTCTAGACTCTATGTGACTCAGCGTGTATTGTCCACTCAAAAATGAGCACTAATTGCAGACACCTGCTGTCAGTCCAATCACACTGCTGATCTCCACTCTAAGCCCCCTTTGCCGTTTTCCCATTGCTTTTCAGTGAGTTTGCTGTGTTTTAAATGCTTTTGTGGCAAGAGTTAAGGGTCTGAGCTTTACTTTAAGACTGTCCTCTTTCAATGAGCTAATGACTGAAATGTTATAGTTAGTGTGGTTTACTGATTATTATTATTAGGGATGCACTGATCCAGTTTTTCAGTTCCGATACCGATCCTGATACTTTGGAATTATGTATCTGTTGATACCCGATATTAACCGATACTCATGCAAGGACTGAAATAGCTTTTTTTTTTTTTTTTTTTTTTTTTTTAAACAAAAGAAATTTGATTATATTGTGCCATGCAACTTATTTATAGTGCAAGTCACAACTAAACAACTTAATCTGAACAAAATGTCAAACATTATAAGAGGTTCTGCAGCAAATTAGTCTCATTAAGCCCAACATCATGTTGTTTGTTTAGATTATGACAATAAAAATGATGTTCTGCAAAGTGTTGTGTGAGTCAACAGTTATTTATGAGAGGCATGCATCCATATCATCTCAGGGGTTTTGTGTTGGAAAGACTCCTAAAACAAATGTTGTAAAAATATGTGACTGTTTTGTCACGGCGGAATAGAATCTTTTAATGACCACATTTTCCAAAGAAAATGTGTTTTATTGCTGATTGCCATAATAAAACAGATTGTTTTATGAAACTGTGAGATGTTATTGCTTCATTTCATAATTACTGATTTTACATTGCTTTGTTAGAGCAACTTCATATTTACTCAAACTCTAAAAACAAACGATGACATAATTTTCTCTGGCAGTAATCTGAGTTGGTTTTGTCATTTTTTCAACACTTTGAAGACTTGTAAGGAGACAGGTTATTTCTTTCCTTTACTTTGTCACAGTCTTTGGGAGCATTTCACTGTGAGTGCCCCCGGGCCAAACCTCAGCACTGCTCTTTAAATACATTTACTTTATTATAAGATATACCTCTGCACTGTCCTGTTACTGTTAGTAACTCCTTTCACTCTTCACATGTACAGTAACAGGTGATTTTTTTTTTTCACTCAGATTACTACGATGGCTCTGAAGGTCAAATGTGTATGCAAGTTTAAAAGCACACACGGAAATCCAAAAACAGGCACGCAAAAAAAAAAAAACACACACACACATAAATTCAAAATCACAAATATATATTTAAAAACCTAAATTCATAAATGCAAGCGCAAATTCAAAAACTCAAATTTAAAACACAAGCACAAATTCAAAAAACAGATTCAAAAACAAGCACAAATTCAAATTTTTTTAAAAATCCTTTGCTAAATTTATGTTTGTGGGGAGAAAAAGTGCAATATAAGTGCAACTACAGTAAAAACCAGTGCATAAAAACAGTGTCTACTATAATATCACGTCTACTTACAATATTGTATCCACAAGAGATTATTAGCATGGATCTGTGTAATTGATTTGAGAAAGAGAAAGTAGGTGATGGGTTTGACATGTTTTTAATTCCACATTAACATCTCGCCCTCAGCGCTTAAGATTACACATTCATTATATCGATTGTGAGTCCTGGAGGAGAATGAGCTTTATTCCACCTGCATACAGTATTACTGAAAACAAGATTTGTCTGATTATGAGCGGAGGATGGTTGTCAAGGAGATGAAGCATGTCAGTTTTACATGTGTGTAGTCAGATGGCATAAGTAGAGTTCATGAAATCTTCAGTTAAAAATAGATCGGTACATTATGGTAGTGATCAATAGAGAGTTTCCATTCATCTTAGTCATTGACAAGGAAGTTACTTTGTGGATTATGCATTGAATTTGAAGTGTTTTTTGGTGAGGGGTCAGCAAATGCTAAGATGTTCTAGAATTTCCCACAGTATGGCATTCAAGTTTTTAATCTCCATTTGTTGGTGGTAATCTCCATTTGGTGGATCCTAAGCTTCCTTATGATTGCCTTGGCTACCTGTGAACAAGTTCGAGTTGTATACTGACCTGGGCCCAGTAATAAGTCACTGAGATTGTGACAAGAGTCTAGATTTCCTTCCCTTTAGACCCCTTACAATGAGCATATGCATATTTAGGGGTCTTGAAATAGTCTAGTCAGGCTCAGTCAGAACAAAAGAGAGGAAGCAGACAAGTATACAAGAGAAGCTCAGTCCCTCCTCAGGCTTAACTCAAAGAAAATACAGTTAGTCTCAGGTCACTTCCATCTGATTAAAAATGACTTTCGAATAAGAATTGAAATGTCTTGATCATTGAAAACATTGCGCAGATGACAACTTTGAAGATTTTCTACTTTGCATGATAAGTAACACTGCTTGTGATGTGTTTTTTTTCACTTATACACATACATTTTAAATTACAATAATATGATTTGTTAACTTTTTTTTCTCTAAAAATGTCTGATATAAACAATTCATGCTTATATTTAACCAGAGGAAGTCTTATAATCATTATATAGCTCTGTCAAGGTGTTTTCTGTCTTTACTAAAACAAACAAAAAAACTTTCTTTTTCAACTGATTTACTGACAAACTTTACTTAGACAAACACTCCAAAACACCTCTGTTCCATCTCCTGTAGAGGCTTATTGATTCCGTTGACTTAGCCTAGAAACACTTTAAATGTAAAGAAATGTCTTATACCCTAAAAGAAGCCCTCGTTCATTCTTTTAACCTGTTCAGATGTAAATGCCATGGCTCTCCATCACCTCGCTTACACTAGAGCAAATCCTGACCTTTTGTTTAGCCTCATTCACCACCAGCAGTGCCCCAGCAACTAACTGGAGCGGAAGACAGTAAGAAATCTCCTACACTTCACAACGGACTGAAAATTTGATGATTATTTGACTAGAGAGAGGTAAACGATAGTTCAGATTCACGACTATCAAAGGCGCATATGGAGCGGGCGTTTCCCAGTGGAGATGGTTGCCTATGGCGATGTGTAATAGCTTCGTGCTGTAAAATGCATTCTTATCTCATATCAGGTCTTGCTGTGTATGATAAATCAGTAATAAAGGGATTTGATGCTTGTTTGCCCTTTGACCTCGGTGCCATAAACAGCCCCCATGTCCCGTGAGGAAGGAGGTAATTGCTCATTTTGAAGATGCAGCACCTTGTGAGTCGCTGTTTAATTATTTACACGTCGTCCCTGCAGGTTTTCTATATTGAAATATGTCAGCGAGACGGTGAGTCCTTCTTATCTGCAGCAGGGGTTTAGTTAGTCTATTTTTGTGACCAGATTGTGTTGTAGATATATATTTAGAATGGTGTTGTTTCAGTTTAGATATCCATAACTAAATACACATTTTTAGGTAAACAATTTTATAGAGAAATAATTATTTATAGAACTTTTTGCCATTCTATGTGAATGTACTGATACTGAATAGAGGTCAGATTTGAGATTCTATAAAGTCCATGACAGATAAGGGTTCTCACCCTTTTTTTAGTCATATGTCTGTATTCATCTAATAATAATATAATGAATAAATATTACAGTAAATTATGATTGAGAAAGACTTTTCTCACTGAATACATTTATTCAAAATTTGAGAACCCCGTCACTTTAATAAAGATGCAAACATTAATCTGTGAGTATTGTTTTGTGTAAGAAACTGTAAAATTAATTTGGAAAACCTCTTGAGTAAATATAACTCATGTATGAAGTTTGAGAAGTTTGGTTCTAGACCAGGGTATCGAAGTCATCTTGACAGAGGGCCAAGTCATTCCCCAATCGGAGTCATTTCCCGAAATTGAATCAATCATGCTAGTTGTTAGCTAGTTGTTATAAAATGTTATTTGTCAGTTGAAACGCCTCATATGAGATTAAAAACGTTTGTTAAGAAAGCTTAATAACATTTATTTTTGTAAAAGTCACAGAAAATCTCATACTTTCTACACTCATAAAAACATTCAATTTAACACTAACGTTTGTGACCTTGAGGTGTCTCTGCTCAGACCCGTTTGAAGAAGTTTGTGACAGGTCACAGTGGCATCGTGGTTGTCCTTGAAGGACCGGTTGTAACTGAAATCAACATTTCTAATCTTTCTACATCTTTCTAACATTCTACAAATAATAGTCTTTGTATTTGAATTTTGTATTTATTGAAGTGACAATACTGAATATACATCTGTATTCATCTGAAAATTATTCTTATTCTACTGAAATGATTTCTCTGAAATTGTGAGAATTTTAAGAGACTCCCAGATTACTTCTGGTACAAATATAAGATTCAAGTAAAACATGAGACCTTGAGTGCCTCATAAAATGATGTAAAGGGCCGGATCTGGCCCCCAGGCCTCGTGTTTGACAGATGTGTTCTAGATCTTTGTGCACTTCCCTACGTTTGACCCTTGTGAGTATCTTTACTTTTAACAAACACATAAAGACTAAGCATCTTCACTTATTTCTGTCTATAGTTGTACAAATTCAAGATATTTATTTTTATCACTTAGCCCTATCAACACATCAGATTTTGTATTTATAAAGATAATATAGGTTGCAGCTTGCCACAAAACAATCCTTAACATTACTAAGATCTAAATAAAAAAAAAAAATTACAATTCTGTGAGATGAGGTAAGAAGAATGACACTTTGAAAATGTTGAAACTTGATGATAGAGTGTGTTACAATGCTGGAACGCTTTGAAACAACTGATGTGCAACCCTGTCTATTTCTAGTTCCACCACAATATTTCCAGATCGCACTATTGTTCAAAGCCTTGATCAAGTGCCTGAATCTTCCCATGTAATCCTCACGCTGTCGTAAATCACATTAGGCTGGTAAGAGCAGCAGGTAATGTCTGCTTTTCCTCTCCTGCCAGATGTGAATCTTTTCCTCATTGCTATTCAAGAGCATTCGTTTAAACTAAGTGTGTGAAAAATATTGTCTGCTCGTGTCAGGACTTTGACTCGCTGCACATAACTTATTTTTGAAGTTAAAAGAAAAATACACTTTCTGGATACAATATAGTTGCCGACATCCCCACCCGACCCCTGGAACAAAAATCAATAAAACTGATAATAAATAGTGTAGGCGTGCTTTGTCTCTCTTTTTCTCTGTTTGCGAACCTGCCAGCCTTTTTCTGCAAATATGAATTATGTATTTTTCATTTACATTCACACTCATTCTACAGTGTGTCAGGGGCTTTAAAAGACGGCGAGATGAGGTTAGAAATTAGATGGTTCCTTGGGGAGTTTGTGTGGAAAACCTGCACATCTGTTGTCTGCTTTTTCACTTCTGGCGCTGGTTCAAACAAAGGTGGGCATAAGTTTAAAAACAAAGCTTTAAATTAGTTGAGAGCTGTGAGAAATGGTCATAAATACTAAGGTGTGAAAATTGATAAATACATTTCATTATGTTTTGCAAATAAAGCTTTTTCTGTCTTCAAGGAGCTGCTCACCCATTCGCACAACAGACATGTTTAAGTGTTCTGCTCATAGAGACAACAATAGTGTGTAGCAACTGAACTGACGGAAATGTGTTCCAATTTCAAGAATGTTATTCTATTAAGAGCAGGATTGGAACTAGGGATGCATCGATCTGATACTGGGATTGAATATCGGTGACGATCCATATAATTTTGCTAATTTTGCCTTTAATGGGAATAATTTATTGGCTGGTGTTGATCTAGAACGTTTCATATTACAGTATGACATTTTATTCAAATTAAGTTGTTTAGTAGTGGCTTACACTAAATAAGAACATAACACTATATGACAAAATGTGTTTTAATAAGAAAGAGAAGCAACTTGAGTTCTTACACTGGTATCGGTTGATATCGGGTAGGCTATGGTAGATGCTTAAAGCCAAAGTATTTGAATCTATCAACTGAAAAAGCTGAACTGGTGCATATCTGTTACTATCAAAAACACAACTGGAGTTAGTTTTGTCTGTAAGATACTATTGTTTCTCTCTGACCTCAAAAAACACTGTTCTCAATTTCACAGATAAGGTTCACTTCAAAATCAAAAATCATCCATCATTTCAGCAACTTCCATGACTAGCACATCAAGTCATTACAATATAAATAAAAAAAATCTAAACAAAAAAAGTCACTGTAAGTGTTAACTTGACTTAATAAAGAGATTGTAGTTTGACTCCCGGGTCAGCAAAGTCAACATCTTATGATCTCTCTAGGTGGAGTTTGCATGTTCTCCCTGTGTTATCATAGGTTTTCTCAGAGTACTTCCACTTCCTCCCACCTCCAAAACATGTAGGTTTAGATCAATTGACAACACAGTGAATACCCCTAGTGAATGGTGTCTGAATGGCATGTCAGTGTTCTAAGCGGCCAACATCATTGGGGTAGGCTCTGGTCATGAAAAATTAATGAATGAATCTCAAAAAAATCTAATCTAATTTAAAGAGCGAGTACCTGATGCGAGAAAAAGGGTCTGTCCAACAAGATCTTAAGTCTCTCAGTACCCGAATTACCCCAGTTGTGACTTAGAACAGTTTCTTTTAAACAGCAAAGAGACATTGAGGTGGACCACCCAAGCTCAGCCAATCAGAACACTGCTTTGGACTCTAGAAATAAAATACTTTATATTAGATTACTAGACAATATTTATTGGTTTTACACTGTGCTTTTTGATGGAAAAGACACAGCTTACAAAACTACAAAAAAAGTCAGGTACACTGTCTTATTGAATGCAAACTGACCTAAGAATGTGAGAACATCGTGAGAACAACTGGCTGAATCAAAGTTTAATGTATGCATCTTGGTGCAAATGTATTAACAACTTGTTGGTGTCAAACAAGATTTGCAGATTATATAAAAACTGATCAACAAACATTAAGCATTTAGCATTACACTGCTTAATGTTTATCACATCGCTATTGTCAGGTCAGTTACTCATCTATGACACAAATATGAATCATCCCTCACTCAATATGGACTTAAAACTCATCATTCAGGTTTCATTAAATCAAGACTGCATCATGGAAAAGGAAGAGTCTGGCCTATAGGGAGATCTGGTCCTAAAACAAAAACAGTGTGGCGTCTGTCGGTGAATGCATAGAGCAGATAAGAAAGCCAAACTAAGCCACATGTTGTATGCCGGGCCTGAGGTTGTGTAGTGTTCAGGTTTGCTGAGCTAAGCTGTTTCGGGCGGGAGCAGAGAGCGCAGCAGATGGGTCCAGTGGAGTCCCATAAAGGAGCCGTGATGAGCCTGGAGATGCACTACTTTGTCATATGTCTTGTTTACGATGACACTACTTTGTACACTGTGAGTCATCTTAGAAGACTCGTCTGTTTTCTTTCAGGGTCACCAAGGTCATTGCACCTATCATATATAAATACTTTTTCATGGGTCAATTGTGCACTTTATAATACTGAACACATAAAGGGCATTTATCAGGGATGGGACGATTCACTTAAGTCATCATTTGATCACGTTTTCAATTTTGCAGCCACGATTTTCAATTTTGTTTGTATAGTTTATCTATATTAACATGTTTTTTTTTACCTTAAGACACAACATAAACCATAAAAATGACATTTGCAACAAGGCCACTGTTGTTAGTGCTCAGAAGGTGTATTTTTCATTTAGCAGTCCACCCATCAGTTGTTAACACAACATAATAATGCACGTTCAGTCAGGTCTTGCACAAGTTCAGGCTTTGTTTCTTCAGACATCGTGGCTGTTATTGTATTATTGGGTGTATTGTACAACTACAGAGTGTACGTAAGTCAGTGGCTGCCTGATCAAAACAGATCTATTCTGGCATTTCAATTCGATTGCTGCTTTATTTCGATCAATTTTCGAAGTTTTTAATCAATTTTCAATCCCTAGCATTTACACTTTTTTAGAGCTCAGGAAGGAATGTCAGAAAAAACTAAAATGGATTTCCCATTTATTTTTGCAAAAAGAGTTCTAAACTTCTGGCCAAGCCAGAGCCACCTAGTGCCTCCACTCAACTCCACATATTTCCAGCTACTAGGTCAGGCATTGAAGGAAGTACAATTGGTTAATCAGCAAATAGGAGAAAAGCAATGTGCTGGCCATAAGTTAAGATGAGAGACTGCGTACATTCTCCTTCTTTGACTTTGTGTCAATTGTGTCACGCATTAACTTTTAATAACCTTTTAATTTGAAAGTTTACCTCACACAAACAACAACAATGACTGAAAACGGGACTACAAAATGACACAAAAGCAGAGATTGATTAAAAGAAAAAAGTCCACAAAAGGACCTCAGTGGTGTCAGGTTACTAAACTTCTACTGGGATACGTAGAAAAAACAAAGTAAAAGGTCATGGAACAGTCCAATAAACTGCTGCATCAATAATAGTAAATAAGAGTGTGTGTTTTTGTGTTTTGAGTGCCTTGGACGACGGCTAGGGTTAGGTGGAAATACTGTAAATAGATCCCTCGTGGCCATGATACAAATTCAGAAACTCATTGGTGTGAAGGGAGAGTGCCAGTCCCTCAGCCACTATTAGAATATAGTTACATATAAACCAGCTCAATGCCACAATACCGTCTGAAGTTTCACAAAGTAGAATTAAATCATTTCATCGGGCTCAAACCACTCCAACACTCCTCCAGCGTTGTTTGTAATAAATGCTTCATTTTCTTGTAAAATTAAGACACCATTTCGTCTGTGTTACCTTTTGTGCAGCATCAGCAGAATATCCTCTAAACTAAATTATGTAGCAATTTGCTGCGTCTTTGATGTGATAAAAATGAAGGCCTATTGAAATGTACACAGACTAGAGGCCCTGTGAGAAACCATGCCATCATCTCTTCTGTGTTTTATAGCTGCCCCCCTTCCCTTCCTCTAAACACAAGGATGTAGCTGGTGGGCTTTATGAGCAGAAAAGTGCTTGGTTCAGAGTCCGGGGCTTCCTGATTGGGGCCGATTATACCGTCGTGGCTTCAAAAATGATGACTCTTCAGGAGGAGAGAAGGATGCTGACTTAGATAACCTCGGGAAAATCAGACGCTAAAGTAGTCTTAGAACAGGGTCATGTTGGTTAATGAGAGCGATTACTTGGTATGATGCACGATTGAATTACAAAGACCTAAAGCGTTTGGAGAAGAGCGCGGGGCTACTATGTGGGGCTGCCGGATCAATAGTCTGGGTGAGTTCTGTGGTATGGGTGACATAGAAGGCCAGTTATTTGGAATTGAATTAAGAGCGTTGGGGAAGGGGCCGCAGTGATGAGGAGTATCAATCATTCTGTCGCAGCGCGCAGTAGTTTGTGGGTCGTGAGAATCGGTTGTAATGAAAGTTTGCTTGTTCCACGTCGGGTTTGGGGCTGTAGATGTTCGGAGAAATGAGGGTAACTGGATACCTTGACACGAGTCATTTTTTAAAGTTTATTTTTCAAGATGTTACTTCTTTGAATTGACTGAAAGCTTGGATAAACAACTTTACTTACTGTTCACAAATTGTCATCTTTTTGTAATAAAACTAAAGGTTAACAAGTTGGAAGCAAAAATAAAATGTATAATGTTTATGAAATGGTTTTGGGAAGCAGACTTGGATGCACTGATCCACTGATTAACGCTGGATTTACACAGACTGCAGCGAGTGGGTCGAGACACGTGCGGTTTTGCTAAGTGCTGTTACACCAGATGCTGCCAACTGCGGTCCGGTTTCGTCCAAGCCACGTGTCACGTAGATTCCCGAGAACGCTCGTATAATGAATTGAAAGCCGCACCAGCCGCTCGGTCTCCGGGAAAATAGACTTCATGCGATTCTTCCGCAGAGTCGCGCGACTCTCGCAGTCGACATGTCGGAGCACGTGTAAATCAACACATTGGTTTAAGCACTTTCGAAGTCTGCTGATCGCCGAGTCCGACTCGCATCAAGTTGACTTAGTGTAAATCCACTGTAAAGCAAAACAAAACAAAAAAAAAAATTTTTTTTTCTTCCTAAACTTGTTAGTTGCTGTGATGGTTATGAAAGCACTTACCAGACATTTGAAACAGCTTCCTATGTTACCTCCTGAATTTGCCTTGCAAAATATTAATATTACTTGATATTTGTGATTTTCCTAGAATCTTGAGAATCCATCTGGAGAGACCTCCGCTGTATGGTTAAAGTCGGCCACAGTGAGCAGCAGACCAATCACATTGCAGTATTTTCATTTGAATAGAAGCCCACATTTGGATTAAAATAAACATGGTGGTGACAACAAACATACCTCAGTCTATTTTAGCAAAAATACGGACTATTTTGACTTTAGAAAAAACATGAGACACTAGGACGATCTAACAGGTTAAAAATAAGTGTCAAATGACTTTTTTAATTTACAAATTTTGGAATGTAGACAGTTAGAAAGTAAACTTGGATGTATGTACATGGTTAAAAATTGTAATAGTGTATTGAATATAACTGTAGAATCACCAAACTATTTTATTGTGATTTGATCTACTCCTTTTGTAAAGTACACAATTTTTTTCTCTCTGTGATATCTTTGAAACATGCTATGCAAATAAAAATTACTGACTTATTATAAACGTACTTACTACTCTCTTTTTCCTTTTGATAATTTATTTATTTTTTGTTTGTTTGTTTTGTTTTTTTACGTGAAGCACACAACAGATTCTGGAAGTTAATGAAATTAAGTTTCAGGAGCAGGACCACAGCCCATTCGCACCAGGAAACCACGCCTCACTCACCTTCTTGGGCACACCTCCAATTACCCAGAAGTCTCTACTTAAACCCTTCTTTCTTAACAACACGTCTTGTCTCAAATCTCTCGACCCCAACCTCCCACCCCACATCTCATCTGTCCTCCTACTGAGACAGGGAGTAGATATATTAATTGCATTATTTGTGTGGTGTGGTCCTAGCTAGTGAATCACAAAATTACTGTAATTTTAATATTTTTCTAAAAAAGGTCTTGACCTTACCATTCCGCTCAACATCAGCAGCCAGTTTTCCAGTGAAACCAGAAAAACACCCAGTAGTTGCAGGTCCATAGTAGTACTGGGAGTGTAAGAAGTAGGGCAAATGCAACACATATGAGCCATGGCTTACATTTACACATGTGCACAAAGAGTTGTTTAGTATTTTTTCAACACCTGCAGAATAATGTTTTTTTTCTGCTGCCGTTTACAAATTGTGCCCCTCTTGTGCCGCGCTCCTCTCGGCTGCTGCAGAAGAGACTTGATCACATTAGTGGAGAACTTCCCTCTGCTGGCTCAGTATTAGGCAGCGCGCTCACGACACACAATAGTTTAAGTGAGATTGATCGAACCCAGCTGGTCTGAAATCCTACTGCACAGACTCATTTATGCAGGCATTGACTCATAACCTGTCAATCAGATGGATGGAAAGACAAGGCAATGTATATCAGGGAGGGGAAAGTGGAGAGAGGAGAAGATGTGCGGTGGAGCTGCAGGATTACTGTGGTAGAACTCACCCAAGAATGTTTTCACACATATTTGTTGCCTCAGGACAAGGAGTGGGGCTGCAATCTGACAAACTTCAATAAGTCTGAAGTCTGAGTTGTTTGGAGAAGTGCAGGATGACCTTGCAGCGGAAGCAAAAGAGTACTCTGAAAGTTTCTGATTTCACCTACAACCTATCCTCACCTACTTGTCTGTATTCACTATAATTAATTATGGTTCAAATGTGTCATGTGGCCACTTTCCAACAAAAAATTGAGTTTTGTAGTTATGTAAAATACAGCCCAGTCTTTAAAGAAAACGTAGATATTCAACGAAATGTCCCAAATGTAAGATAAGCATGTTTTTACGCCTTTTTATGTCAATATGTTATGAAAAGCCAACACATAAAATACCTAAAAGTTTTGGATGAAGCCACATGGTGAAACTTTCTTTGGGTTTAAGGGTTGGGTATAGGTTTTTAGTAACTTGAAACCTCAGTTTACCTTTTAAACTGAAAGAAAATGTTGCCACGTGGCTTCAACAAAAACTCATGAGTATTTTATGTTTTGGGTTTTTGTAGCATATTGAGGTAAAAATATATATATATATATTGTACATTTTTGACATTTTGTTTTTCTTCAGAGACTGTGTTGTAGCTAAAAGCTAAGCTATTTATTAAAATATTGATAAATGTTGTAATAAATAGCTTAGCTACACAATGTAGAGCTCATCAAAGGAGCGGGGTTTATTCGTTCTGCCATTTTGAACAGAGTCAATAACCCTACTGACCGACCCTACCATACTGTTTACATAGTTTGAAATGAAATGCATTGGGAAAAACTACTTCAATTATACAGTATAACAAAGTAGATTTTCTGTCAAAGGCGAGATGTGTTATTATTTCAGAGAACAGAGATCCTTTCTGAGGCTTAGGAAGCAACAGTTGATGTGGAAGTTAATGACAAGTTCACCATGTTTTTTAGTAGGTTTGAAGAACTTCCATGGGAATACATTAACATTACATTACATTACATTAACAAACTAAAAAATAGTAAACTGACAAATCTATCACTGTCAGAGTATGTTTTAATTATTGCCAATTTCTGTATTATCATTTACAAATGTCTATTAATTTAACATTAGACCAAAGAAACTACCCATGCCTGATGTCACAATCCTAATCTTAAGAACATATATTCAAGATCTGCATATAGCAAAAGCATAAAAATATACCAACTAAGATGTAATAATTAGCTTGTACAAAATAGCTCATCTCTTTCACCATCCAGACATGACAACACTGTTTTTTCTCCACTTCAAGTAAATCTAATGCAAACAAGTCTCCCAGAAATGACACTATTTTCATAACAAATATTGATAGGGATTTTGGAAAGTCAACAACAGCGACAACACGAATCTGTGAAGCACCGAGGCGGCTCTGTAAAGTTGTATTTCATGTGCAGTATTATGAGAGAGCACTATACATACAACACTTATGACCTGCTTTTTATTCCAGAGGCAGAGGAATATTAAACAACAGATGCTTGTTCATCGCTCACACAGAGTTACAGTAATGGCTGCTCTGAACTCACACATTTGCATATGCTCTGAAATCTGCACTAACTTTATCAGAATATCAGTGAAATAACCACAGCGGCTGGAGAAACTAGATTCATATTTTATTTTATTTATAACCCACACATGTACTTAAAGTTATGTTTTTACATTTTTTACACATTGACGTTTGCTAGCACACTTTCGAAACAGTTTTGAGGGCTTTGTGGAAAATCATTTTAACCTACAGATGACAAGTGATGGAAGATATGGACTGATTTTGATCTATAAGGTCGAGCCAGCTAAACATCTTTTGGGGTGGAGTTTGCATGTTCTCCTTGTGTTACTGTGGGTTGTCTCCTGATGCTCCAGCTTCCTCCCACCTCCACAAACAAAGATTAATTGGCAACATAGTAAATTCGACTTGTGAAAGGATGAGAGCTGTATGGTTGCCTGTCTGTATCTGTCCATAGGCTTTTTCCCACATGAAAGTACCAAGAACTAAGCTCCCACATTCCTTTAGGTCCTGTTTAGTTCCCAGGATCTACCCTGTCCCCATGTCTGTGTTCACACAGCAACAGTTTCTGAAAGTGGGGCTAAAAAGCTTTACGTTAGCATTTGTCTAGCCTGGAACATTTAAATAGGTCATATGTTGGACTTAGGAAAACAAAAGTTGTTTTTTTCTTCTACATAAAACTATGATGTACAAAAACTAAAATCATCACTGAAATCAACACTAAAACACAAGTATTCACTGTTATTCCTAATAATAGTTTCTATTTACAAATTTATTTTACAAGCTACTGCATTTAATGCTTTTAAGTAATTTTTCTCTGGGATAAAGAAAGTTTGTCTAAATATAAAGCTAAAAAAAAGCTAATGTTGTAAAAGTGCTTGTGTGACCAAAAGGTTTCTGGTCTGACTGAAAGTACCAGCCCCAGAGCTGGAGCTAAATAAGTCCCTAAAGTTAGTTCCTGCTCTGTGTGAATGCTCCTAAGGCCCAAAGTCACTAGGATGTGCTCCATTCACCTGTGACCTCTATTGGTAACACGTCAAGAGAATCAATGATATCAACAAATTTGGCAGACATGATGACTGATGCAGAGCAGATCGGTAATAATAAGTTTTCCAGGTTGAAAATTTACTATAACTTCACTAGTAGAGCTATAGTTGACTATATTTTACTGTGCAATAGGTGAAACCACTGTACCCTCAAAATTGAAAGCTCTCTTGTCTCACAATAAAGTACTCAGTCAACTATGAGCTTTAAATGGATTTGCATGCTCTTTCTGTGTCTACATTGCTTGACCAGCCAAGACTGCACACTTGACAACTCTTTATTAAGATTGGTCTGTCTGGAATAATCTCATCTTCCTTGACATGATTAACAAGTTGAAGAAAATAAAATGACTAAACTCATATATTTGAATATTGTACTTTCATACCCGACCAAAACCTATTTTCACATCTTAAGCTTGGTCCTCCTGTGCTATGTGATGATTGTTTGCTACTTACCACCTCAGAATATTACTTTTCAATACAGCAACACAGAAGAATGTGTGAAATTCATAAGAGAAAGCTCTACCAAACAAAATAAAATCTAGTCCACTGCAGTAACACTTTGAAGCACGTGTCTAAAGGTTCTTAAATCTGATCACATCTTATTTTAACAGCAAATTCTATGGTCTTTTTTTTCTGGCGATTGGGTGTAAGTCTTTTCCCCAGTTGTTGTATTGCCAGACATTGCAGAACGCAGAACTCCAATCCTCGACTGTGAGCTGCTAAATGAGGTGTCTGACTGTCCGGGCCCGCCGTGTTATCCCTGGGCTGTGGAGGTGGTGAAGGCAGGTGACAAGAAGGAAGCAAAGGGAACGAATCGCGGTAAGGAGAGAGAGAGAAAGAAGACAGAATGACAGACAGGGACCTACAGGCTGGAGCGCAGACATAAGGGTACAGGCTAAGGAGCTTGTGGGCGCAGGTGATTTGATGTGCCAAATATGGGGATGATGCTGCGTGTGCCAAATACCGCCACAGAGGTAAGGAGTCAGCTGGTACAAAGCTAATTAGGTGAACTCTGCTCCTTTTGATGGTTGAAGAGACAGAAGAATGAGAGAATGGAGTGACAGGTGAGGACTTGGACAGGTGAAGAGTGAGTTATGGGCTGTGGTAAAAGCCAGTGTCCCACAACAACTGAAGTGTATCTCAGAAAAGGCCAGGTGATCATGAGATTGGGTCCAGTGTCGTAACAGAGAGAACTGTGAAAACATTAAGTTGATAGTTGATTTTTTTTCAAGTCCTCACAATTATAATGTATTTTTGTAGAGTTTATTTAAAACCATGTATGCCACAACAAATATTTCTGTTACTGCAAACTGGACTGTTAAATTTTGATCAAAAATAAACTTGGATAGAGTTTTCATCATTTAGATGTTTTTGATGCACTAAATACACAATAATAGTTTGCATCTTTACTCTGAGTGCATGCATTGTCATAATATTTACTATTGCTTTCCTGGAGGAGTACTCCTCCTGTTTCATGGGAAAGATGTTTCCTAGTTACATTAGTCATGAGTTTAACTCAATTGAATTGTGTTCATATTCAGAAAGTTGATGAGAGCAGCTCAAGCCCAAGTTTTCCAGGTTCTCCGACTCCAGGTTCTCCGTTTCCGAAAAGTTTTTATAGCCTGGAAAATTGTATAAAATATTCCAGAGAGATATCAGTTTGAATACTTAATATTTACTGGATTATGACCATCCTCGAGGCTTGCAGAGGTGCTTTAGCGCTCTGCATTCTGAGTTTTCACCAGACTGTTGTAGCCCAAAGTTCTTTTCTTTTTGTAAATAAACTGCAAGACCATATGGTCTCATGTGTGTGGTGATCAAAGGCAGCGACAGCAACAGCACCACAAGAGCTTCATGTGAGCTATTCTGCGCTAGAGGGCCGCTCTAACACAGCATTTAGAGTTGACTAAGTGTATTTTGAGTCTGGGGTAATTCTGTGACGAAGTTAAGCACCATCAGTGTTTTTATATTTTCTTAATTTAAACCAACCAACCAGTTCAAAATTTTCACACCAAATAGCAACTACTTTGGTAAATGCATGGTTGAATAAGTTCTTTTTCTATTATGAATACAGCAAAGACATAGGTGTGTGTTTTTTCCTTAAATCCCAGTGAGTTATGTTCAAGTACTTTGGTTTCCCCCACAAGACTAAAAACATGCACAAATTCTCCCACTACTTCTGACTAACTGAGTTCAAAATGTGATGATGGCTCCCTTGTGCTGTCCCTTGTGTCATTTTACAAGCAATAACAAAAACATTTGCTCAGTCATAGCCAGACTTTTTCCTCCTTTACCATAATCTTGAGTTACCATTGAATTAAAAAGTTATCCTGCTGCAGTATATCCAGATATTAAATGCATGGATTTCTACAGCGCAAATCCAATTGAATTTACAATGTTCAAAACAAAATCGAGTTTATTACACTCCAACAAAACACGGCCTTTCACTTGCTCTGTTTATTTGGAAGAGATCGACAGAAGCCGCTGGAGTTTTGTGTTGTTGCTGTCAAATAGATTACAATTCATGAGCCTAATCTGCAGTAGACTTTATTTATCACAAAGCAGCATTATTTATACAAGAATAAGCCTCGAGGTTCAACTTTCAATTACTCCGCTGCCTGACTGCTGCTGCCAGAGTGAAGCCCGTGATGTGACGCCGTTTTGTGGCACCATAAACGGCCTTCAACACGTTTAATGGGATGTTTTACAATGTACAACAGTGATTGAAGGGATGGGAGAGTGCAGGACATAACTCTGTTTCAGTGAGTCGACTGTAGGTTTGTGAAATATTACACAGACATTTTCTTTTGGGGTAGTCACTTTTGCTTTAGTCACATTGTGGGGGGAAAAAAGGCTGGATTTGTTTACTGGATTGCAGTGTTCTAACAGATATTCAAAACAGCAACAGTTGCAAACTAAATTAAACTAAACTAAACTAGCATTCGCTTAAAGCAGGGGCGGCGTTGACGATTATTTGACTTGAGGGGCCATTACTTTATAAACCCCAGAAATAAATAGGTGGAGGGCCCGAACTATAACACCACACAATTAGAGTTTTTGTATTGATTACCAAATTTACATTTTTAATCTAGTACAAAAGTTTAATATTCTCTTAACATTGTGAATTTAATCTCGAAATGTTACAAGTTCATTGTCGTAGTACAAGATTTTGTCTCTTGCATTTCTGTTTCTCAAAACATGCCAGGGGCCTGATTAAAACATGTCGTGAGCCGCATTTGGCCCCCAGGCCACAGGTTGCCCAGGTCTGGCTGAAAGGGACTTGACAGCACAAACAAGTGGTGCTGTGATAAAGAATATATTTAAAAAATAAAAAGTACCCCACCATTCAACTCTATTTTAAAATCATTAAGTTATACAAACTGAAAAAACACAGACCAAGCACAAGTGTGTATTTTCGATAAGGGCCTGTGATGGTATTTCTAGCCATTTAAGCGTGTGCCAGATTGGGGTGCCAGATACTGTATTAGAGGTGGCAAAAAGGAGAGAGAAAAAGTAGTGTGAAATGCATGAAAATGGTCGTTGCTAGGTGATGACGCCAGAGTGAAAAAATAAGGAATGTAGATTTTTTTTTTTTTTTTTTTTTTTTTTTGAAGTGTGAAGCTTTGAGTCCTATAATCCACCCAGAGCCAATAATCAAACACAGGTAATTGGGAGCGGTGTGAACTAGTCAGGACTGGTTCATTGGTGTTCAAGACTCACTGACCTTTCTCCGCTGCATCCTCGGTCTCTGGTGAGTGGACTCTGCTACAACACTAAACCAATTCAGTATTTGGGTCTTGAGACGTACATGTTTAACAAATATTGTGTTTTTGCACTTCTCAAAGTTAAGGCAGGAGTAGTCAAAATATAGGTTTATGGATATCTTAAGTGGGATGTAGAAAAAAAAACTCAGTTCAGTTAGCAAAGTTGCTATAAAAAGCCAGACAATATATCAAATGATTTGTTAGCACACTCCCTGTGGCTAGTGTCCTGAAAGGACTTCACAACCCCTTCATCAAAACTAAATTGATGACAGTAAGAATATCAACTTCGAAAAAAAGCAACTATTGTTTGTTGAATGGTAAAGATTGGAGATGATTAGCTTAATTTGATCAAATTAAGTAATTTTATTAAATAAATAACTTGACCAGATAGTTTGTCGAAGCATCAATTCAGGTAAAAAATTTGTTGGCAAGTCTAACTCAGCTTAAGCTTGCTCATGCCAGATGAATATGTGCACATCAAAAGCAGTCGGGAAAGGTAAGGTAAGGTAAGGTAAGGTAGGTACTTTATTGTCCCCGTAGGGAAATTGTCCATCTCCAGGTGTTATTGCTAGGCTTGGTATACCGTAGCTGGAGGATATTAACCTAACCTGCATGTTATTGGTTGGTGGGGAAACCGGAGTGCCAGGAGGAAACCCACCCGGGGAGAAACATGCAAACTCTACACAGAAAGGCTCGGCCCGTGCGGGAATCGAACCCGCGACCTTCTTGCTGTGAGGCAAGAGCGCTAACCTCTCTGACCACCGTGCCGCCAAGGGTGAAGCTTATAGTGTAAAAATTTGATCTGATTGACCGAAGCGTCCACCCCACCTTAGCGGAGTTCAAATAAAATAAATAAGTCTGTTAAAACAGATTCAATAGCCTACAGTACCTGTGTCTGCCCACATCGCCATGTTTGTTGTTATGCTGTGAGAACCCCAGGTCACATCTGTATATCCCGCCTCCCTCCTGTAGAGAAGCCTTCTGATTGGTGCAAGTATTTGATACTCAGTTTGAACCACTGGGTGGGAACACTTCAAGATGGTTTCTTCATCCTCCTGCACAAGATTAACTCAGCTACTTGTTCCCAAAAAACATGAAGCATGCTTGTTTTTCTGATACAACTCAACTCACTGTGGCTCTGTAAAAATGTGAAAGTGCTTCTAAACTCATCACAGTAAGTTTTTATGGTTGGAATAAACAGTGTGGTTTTCTTTATTTTGCTAGAGTCGATTCTTTATATATATTGCTGAATCAATATAATATAAAGGTGCACTCTGAAACTTTTGGCCAAAAATAAATTAATAAAAGCATGTTTTGTCCTTAGATTTCTTTGTTACCGTAAATAAATAGTACAATTCTGCATTTCTACTTTGAGTAGACTTGCCTGGCCACAAAATTGATTATTATTTGGGAAGGAGGAGGGCCTGCTCATGTAAGATGTATGTATCCCCATTCAGAATGTTCACCTTTCTACTTCTACTTAATTGTGTAGATGACTTTCCACCTCCAGAAAGTTACACAGTGCCTTTAAGACATTTTTTATGGCAAATGAATAGCTTTCATTTATGTTCTTACAGTGTTCACTCATCAAAAACACAGTTCTGTCTGTGAGATGTTTTTATTTTATTTACTCTGAGCCTCAGGATTTCTCATATGCCAAGACCAATGCAAATATCACACATGTCCTTTAGCCTCACACTTCCCCTGAATTAAAAACTATTTTAAACTGTATTTTTCTCAGTTTCAACCAGCCAGTTTTCTGTATAAATGTGGCTTTGGCTGAGAGAAGGCAGGCATGTGTCATGTGTAGCTCATAGCAGGACTGATGCACACAGAGGGGGAGGGGCTGGTGTATGTGTGCGTGAGGGGGAAGGAGGGGCGCTGTGGTGGGCACAGTGGGGGGCGCGCATGTGAGAGTGATAGTAGGTGGGATGGCAGAGGACTCTGAAGCACGACTCAAAGGTAGAAGCCCACTCACTCTCTGGTAGCAGCGGGTAAAGTGTAAATTAGTGGGATGGTGAGATGGAGTGTCACAACACGATCATGTGTGAGCGTGGAGCGGGTCTGCGCGGCGCCTGCTCAATAAAGACACACATGTAAATAGACAGAATGAGG
This sequence comes from Mugilogobius chulae, assembly GCA_038363315.1. Lineage (NCBI taxonomy): Eukaryota > Metazoa > Chordata > Actinopteri > Gobiiformes > Gobiidae > Mugilogobius > Mugilogobius chulae. The sequence goes on along the minus strand of JBBPFD010000274.1, from coordinate 467,852 downwards.
GAAATTACTCACCGACTGGCACCAATGGGTTTATGCATTCACAAATAACAGCTAGAATTGTGTTGCAGTCAGAGGAACTTCAGATCCAACAGCAACAGAATACTTTACTCTTTTATAATCTCGATATTTTTATTCATTTTAATGTAAAGACAATATGATAAACTTCACAGCTTTTTTTAATGTCCAGTGTTTATTCTAGGTAAGAGTTGTTGGGTGTAAATTCAAATTCAACACCATCTATCAACATATTCTTATGCAACACGTGTCATTACCACATTTTCATTTTCTGGCGTTTCTATTACACAAATAAGCAAAGATATGACGCAGGAAGATTTTATCAGGGGTTAACGGTTAAGTCCAGATCTAAAGTTACAAAAAAGTTGCATTGACTTTTAAAATATGATTACAAAAAAACTGAAAGTTCAACAACAACAAAAAGAAGGACAAAACTGATGTTGCATGAAAAACAGCAGTAGATAGGAGTGTGTCACTGCTCACACTGATGGATAGCCTGAATGGACAAGTGGAAAATGAATGCTCTGACATGGCTGGCCTTGCTCCAGCCTCAGTTACCCTGCACGGCTCATAATAAATGTAATGGCATGAGTCTGTTTTTCCTCCTTTGAACATGCAGATGAAGCACTGTGGGCCTGGTCCTCGCAAAGTAAAGGTGTTGCAGAAAGTGAGACACTATACTGTAGGTGAAACTACAATTTCTGTTTTGGTTGGTATGCAATCTCAGATAAACTGCACAAATATATTGCACTTAAAGTTGTTATATTTAATTAACTTAATTCATCCTTACAGTAGATGGGATAACATGGGACAATACAACTTCAAAGGTCTATTTCAGCAAATGTCTTTTTATAAGTACAGCTCTTAGTTACACCACATTGGAATAGTGCAAAAGCTGGATTTTTTTTTTTTTTTGCCTCAAAAAACAGAAGCAAACTTGACTTTTTTCAATTCTCATTTTCAGATAGATAAAGTTTACTTTGTTTTGTATGTAATGTCATTACCATTTTCAGATTTGAAAATCAAGGTGCAATTTTGGACATATATTTAAAAACATTTTTTTTATGAAAACATAGAGTGGTGAAAGCTCTTATGTCCTTGAATGAATGAATGAATGAATGAATGATTTATTTATATAGCACATTTACACAGACAGATGTCTTCTAAAGTGCTTCACAGAGTTAACTCCCCTCCCCGCTCAGTAATGGCCCTGGGGCAGCTCAGCAGAGGCGATCCCACTAAACACCTGGCGCCTCAAGCGTTTCCTAACCTGCATGTTATTGGTTGGTGGGGAAACCGGAGTGCCCGGAGGAAACCACCCAGACACGGGGAGGAACATTCAAACTCCACACAGAAAGGCCCTGGCCGAGTGGGAATCGAACCCACAACTTCTAGCTGTGAGCGATATCCGCTCTGCAAGTGGGCCGTCTTTGTGACTAGTAAGTAAACTACACGTTTCCAATTGACATATTCATGCAGACATGAGGTTAAATAAACAGTAATTTCAACCTTGTTACTTGCATATTTGAGTAATCATGTTTTTGCCAATCTGATGCTTGAGAAAAAAAATTGTCGTAAAAATGTCTTTTTTATATTATCAGGACGGCTGGTATCAATGGCTAGTGGCTAAGCCCCTCCTGTCATTTCAGGAAAAAATGTGGCTATAACTAAAATGTATTTTTAATAAAAATAGCACCTTTAAACGTATTACTATGAGTTATTATAGTTTCAGAATTGAATTATGTCAGTTTGCTGAAAAAATCCTAAAAAAACGAAAGCAGGGCTAATTTTCTTTAGCTCGCAGCAGCTCAGCACAACTGCAGGAGTCTATGGAGGATGATTGACAGGTGTTTGTCCCGCCCTGTTCTGTTGCACATGTGTAAAGTTCAGCAGCGGGCTAATTCTGTTTAGCCCAAAACACATAATTGGCTCCTAAAAGAGATTGACAGTTAGTTTGACCAATCACAAGCAGCAGTGGGCGGTTCCAAGATTCTAATTGGTTCAGAATCGTCATGTGCTGTGAACAGCTGCTTCCCAGAGCATGAACGCGGAGAATACAACAGACAAGTCGGTTTAGGAATATATTTTTTTTTTTGGCAAGTTTTTGTGGTGGAAGTAAAAACAACGGCAGCAGAAGAAAAGCTATGAGAGTTTGGAGTTTACAGAGCCATGAAAAGACCTGAGTTAAGCGAGCTGGTGAATGTCGAAGACAACTTTCTCTTCTCATGTGAGTGCAGCTATTTTAATATATTTTGCCAGTTTCATAAGTGTATATAAGTGCAGCATCCACGTATTTGTAATGTCCAAATAACAGCGTGAGTTTGGTAGATTTGTCGTTTGGCTCGTGTCTGCACAAAGATAACGTTACTTGCCCTGTGTTGTTGTTGTTGTGGTGGTGGTGGTGGACACATCTGACACACACGTGTCTTTGTGTTCATGCTTTTGAGCTGCTTGGAGGAAAAAAGTCTTTCTCTAACGCTGATGACTGGCTTTTTATTTCTCCATTTGTAGAATAAATAAGATAACTCATTTAACTCACTCAGTGTTTGTCTGGTGAGTTAGTGCTGCAGTTATGTAGCCCCTCCGGTCAAAGTTGTCACAGCCGCCACTGTATATTATAGATACTTTCAAAAATGAAAACATGTAAATGACATTGCTTTTTAAAGATCTTTTTGGACCCTACACCAGACGGTGAATCTCTTTTGGATGTTGTCTCTTTCTAAAAACTATTGCTTCTAAAAGTAAAGAGACAGGGCTTATCATGCTGCAGTTTTGAACCAAACCTGTGTTTAGTTTAGATCAATATTGAAGCTTTAATGAACAAAATTATGATCTACTTGTGTCATGTAGTTCAATGCTAATTACTCTTAATATGACCCTTTTAAGATATTATGTTTTTTTGTCACTTACATAAAAAAAACTGCTTGGGTCGATCACAGCTAAGAAGTGGTTCATTTCTATATCCATCTGAATATTTGAGAATATTTGCTGCCCCAGAAATCTCTACGACCTCATGTTAATACAGTCCCTCGCTCCTTATGCATTCCCAGTCTCCTCACTAATAGATCAGATAAGCACGTTTGCATAGAGTCTGATTGTGTGACCACTCGGAGCCCACACAAGGCAGAACGACATGTTAATTGAAAGCCAAACACTCCAAGGCCTTTTGGGGTTGTCTTTTTCGTAAGCCAAAATGTGCCAAGTGCTTTAGGGGGGAGGGACGAATCACACGGAGCCCTCTTTAGCGGCACTGGAGACCCCTTATACCCATGCAGAACGTGCTGGTGAATGCAGGACCGACAGCTTGGACTCTCCCAGAGGAACAGACCTGCCGATGGTCCGCAGCTGTGCACAGAATTGTCGTTTTTAAATATTCACATGTTTAATCAGCTCAAAGTCGTACGCATGCACACATTAGTTTTGCAGGTCTGTCATTGCCGGTTGTGGTTAACTATTAGTTGCTTGTTGATCCCTGACTGAGCAGGTATTACACCAGTTAAAGACATTTGATGCAATGAGGCGCGCAGACAGAAGGATTTGAGTTGTATTTTTATAATAGGGTCATTTTTACTCAGGCAAACGAATCCCGGATCTATTCCTCATTAGACCCGTCGCGTATTGGCTCATCAGTTTGAATCGATTAAGGCTGCAGTTTTTATGATCCGTGAGAGAGACCAGGAGAATACAAATTCATATTAACTTGAATTTTTACTCACTCTTGTGTTTTAGCCGTGTCAATAAAGGTCTAATGTGGTTTTTGTATTGATGCTTGCACAGTTTTGGAGCAATAAGCAAGCTGAATGTTGCTAACTTCAGTGATTTGGTCTTTATCTTGGTCTGGTCATGTTACAGTTCTTACATTTCACAGAATTTCTGAATAAAAAATATTCACTAACTCAAGAAAAAGTCAGTCTAATGTGATGTTTTATATTTCTCTTCTACATGTCTCATTTCTGATTTCCAAACAAGATCATTCGAAACATGTTTAGTTTGTAGATGTCCTACACCACTGCAATCAACATTTTGATGAGTTGATAGAATTTTGAATACTACTATCAAAAATATATTTAATAAGTTTAATTTCTGCCTAAAGATGCACTGTGTAACTTTCTGAAGGTGAAAAGTTTTTTTATATTCATCTTTAGAGCTTTCTGATTGGAGATTAATACATTTTATGCCATAATATGAAAAAAATCAGCGAAAGGAACCACTTTTCTGCAGAAACAGACGTTTCGGGCCTCCACCAGGCCAAATAATAGACTATTTTGTGGCCATGTAAGCGCACTCAAAGTAAAAACGCAGATTTGTGTGAATTATTTAGTGTACTGTAATTTATTTTTGGCCAAAAAGTTGCGCAGTGCATCTTTAAAACCACATAACACCATGCATTTAAACTGTAAGCAGGGTTGCTAAGTCTGAGTCAGACATAAGATACCAAGCCAAATGTGACCTTTATGTCTCCATGGAGATAGATACATTTAATGACAGACATTAGTCACATTTCCATGGGCTTGGTAAAGGGTAGAACAGTACTGCCATGCCCATGCAGTTTTCACTGCACAAAGCAGGCCTGCACCTTCTCTTGATGGATCAAAAGTGGCTCTTCGAGGGTAATGACTCAGAGGACTTCAGACTAGACTTTGGAGAAGGCCCTGCCATGGCTCATCTCAGGCTTTTTATGTGCAATGGTCAAACAAGGAAGAACACAAACACAGGAAAAGATAATAATAATAATAATATTACCCAAACAAACAAAAAGTAGAAATTGACAAAAATGAATGTTCCTTACGAAACACTGACCTGATCCAGTGACAGCCTGCCATATTCCAGTGATGTTAAAATGCGTATGACAGGTTTGAACGTTTTTCAAATTTTTATTTAGTTTGGCAGATTAAACTTGTTGTAATTATAAATGATAGTTTTACGTTAATTGAAAAATGTGAAAAATGTGAAATAGGAAAACAGAAGTAGAGCAGAGTTTTAAACTAATGACATAACACTGGGGAGACAAAGACATTTTCAATGTTCTCCAAAGAAACTGATTTTTATGAGCTTGTAAACACACATTTAACAAAAAGTTAGTTCTAGTATACTTTTATGGCTCAAGTTAAAAAAAAAAGTACATTTGAAGAGTTTGGGCCAATATATTAAATGCTCACTAGGCAACTATCTAGTGTGATTTTTTAATACTAAAAAATGGCCAAACTGGAAGGAATTTGAAAAATGTTTATAAAACCTTAAATATATTGATCTTAACTACATGAAATGAGTAGTTCAACCTGTCATGGGCACTTTATCTCTATTTTTCACGTTAGCAGATTAAGTAGCAAGGGCTGCGTCAGGTTTATGATGTACAACCCTCCAAAAATACAAAAGTCTTGCGCATAATACGTCCAACACAATCCAACCCCAGGTTTGTAATAAAACATGGGCAAAAGCTGCTCAAAGTGAACTGATCCAGGGCTAATGGAAACATGGAAAAGATATAATGCACCTTTAAGCAAAACAAACACATTCCAATATTGAAATGCTCCACCTTCACACATTCAAGCTTTTTTGCAGACATACATTGGTGAACCTTGAACTCTGCTTAAATGCGAACCATAAAATCTCCATGACATCCAAATGCATGTATTTGTGTACGTCAGAAAGGCACTGCTGTTGTTTGACATGTAGTGGATGTTTTCTCTTTCCCATTTTAAGCAGCCACTAAGTAGAATTGATTGCTTGACTGAAAGTATTACCAACCAAATGGCTTGTGTGATGCAGCGACAAGAATAAATATCCATGCTAACAGTGTGAGGTTGCCAAGTGTTTCAGATCCGCCGAAGCGATTGTGAGCTGGCATCAATTAGCCGTGTGCTACGCTTTAACCTGTCACCGCGATATGTGGCTTTTATCATTCCCACTGTGCGCGTGCAAGACATCACCTTTAATCATGTTGTTGTTTCTTATACTCTTTTTTTTTTTTCTATTTTTGCCCCTTTTTGCTTGTGTAAAAATATGTCCCTATGCCACGTCGAGTCCCCAGACAGTCGTGTTGTTTACTGCCGATTAACAAAGGGAGAGGGAGGTGAAGCAGGGTAAAGTGAATGAGCTGCCACTGCGTCGTGAGAGAGAGGAAGAAGAAGAAGACAGGGAGGTTTCAGAAAGTAGCAAAGTGTGAAGGAGCAGGTCTCAGAGGTGTAGAGACAAGAGCAGGCACAGGAAGGCTCCGGATGAGAAGCAGAGAGGGAGTCACACCATAATGAGAAAAGCTTTGTGCTTCAAATGTGCATTAGCAAAGAAAATATAAGCCATTTAAGACATTTATTTGACTTTAAAACTTTACATTTTCTTTGCACATGATTTTGTTTGTTTGTTTGTTTGTTTGTAGTTTGTTTTATGGTACATGTTGCAGTCTTTATTTTAGTTTGTTTAAGCTCATACTTCTTTTAGTTTGTAGTTGAGAAATACAGTTTATCAAACTTTTAACTGTGTTTGTGCAGCTTTTGGTTCATGAAAAATGTGCAGTTTCTCTTTGTTTGAGCATAGAATATTATGTAGCATGCTGTTTGGTTTGGGCAAAAAACAGGGTCCAAATCATTGGACATGTTTTTTAGTTGTAGGAGGAAACGGAGTACCGGAGGAAACTACGCAGACACAGGGAGAACATGCAAATCCACATAGAAAGAAGGGCGGCCGGGAGTTGAACCAGGACTTCTTGCTATGAGGCCAGAGCGCTAACCGTGCGCCACGTGTTGTGAAAGAAAGAAGGAAAGGAAGGAAGGAAGGATTCTAATAATATTTGAGAAATCAGCATTTAGGGGTAAGTTAAATGGCCAGATTACAAATACTGTAAATAAATTAGATACGTCCTGTGTTCAATTATTGTTGTCATCCTGGTCAAATCAATAATATAAAAATAATAATAAAACCTACTGAATTTTAACTTGTGGCACATAGCCCTCTAATCCCGAGAAGTTCGACTCCAAGGCAGAACAGGGAGTTTGCATGTTCTGCCTGTGCCTGTGTTTTCACTACAACTACAAAGAATGTCTTTCTACTCCTCGCAGACATTGTTGTTAAATGGCAATAAGATGTTAATTGAGTTTTGTGAGATGGAACGCACCTCTCATTCCATTATCGGTTTGGCGTGGTTCATATAAAAAAAGTATTACGCATTTTCACCAATAATTTAACTAAATGCATTGGACACTGGTTATGTATGCTCAAAATTACAACAACTAAAGCCCCAACAAACTTATAAACTGTCCTGATCTACTACTGAAGGGCATTACTGTTTCCTGTGAATACGAAAGAAAAATTCTACTTCCCGACATTCTCAAATGACTCGTGTAGTCAGTAATTACCATCTTTGTTCCGTAAAGACATGTGAACTGCTTAACATGGCGCAGCACTTCATTTGCATATACCAAGGTGATGTGGAGCAGTGGGGGTTCTCTTCCAGTGGAGCATACGTGTCTCTATCATGTCTGCAAGAGCCTTTTCCACTAATTACACCGATGGAAACATGCTGGAACACATATTGGCCACCCACTACACGCACCCGGGAAGACTGTACACACAAACAAACAACGCAGCTTGACCAGACTAATCCGCTCATGACCCAAAAGTGCAAAACTACTACATCATCATGACACGAAAGAAATGTGACTTTAAAAAGAGTTTACGCACAATGACTCTGGGCAGTTTTGCGTTTGCTGATATTAAGAAAATGATGTTGAAATGTTTAGATGGTGCGCTTGCCAAAGGATCAAACAGGCACAAGTGGAGCGCCAGCTGGTGCCGTGGAGGATACCTTGGCATCCCGTGGAACCGTGAGTGACGTAGAACAACACACTGAGCACAGGTCAGGGGGATTAGCTTGTTTGTTACTGACAAGATGCTATGAGTAACAGGAAGGAAGAGGGAGGTGATAAGCGATCTGGAAGCTAAAATTAACCTTGGAATTATGAAGTGCTTAGCAAAATATGGAGAAGATAAATCACTTCTTTTGGGAATGCTCATTGAGTGCTGGTTTGTTTTTTGTTTAGTTTTTGGTTGAAACCATGTTCATTCTGTATTCCTATATACTTTTGTCCTGCTCATTACAATACAATGCAAGAGGGTGTTTCATCCTTTCCCAAAACACTCTTGTACTTGTAATTATCTGACAAATTAAGTCTCCAAATGATATATAGACGTCAATTAAAATACAATCAGGTTAGTGACTGTCTGCTTGTTACAATGAAATGTCAGTATGAACAGGCGGGGCTTATCAGCTCTGCAGTTTGAAATTGCAAAATCAATTAACTTGTTTTATTACTAAGGCGTTTGGGATCAATATTGTGGGTTTACAATAAACTGCTTAAAGAAAATAAAAACATAATGATTCAAGAAAAAGACACATTTTAGGCTGCGTTTTTGTCATATTATAACTTAATGGTGTGCAGCGGAGTGTTTAAATAAATGGGGAATAAATAAAATAATTTTAAAAATGACTTCACAGCTGTAAATAAATTAAAGGAAACTAAAAGATCAGCAACACCAAACCTATGCCTCTGTCTTTAATGTACTTACCTGTGCGCCTGAATTTTTGATTAATTTTTTTTTTTATTCATTTACAGTGGCGTGGTTGGGTTTTTTGCTATTAATTTGTTAGAACCACACTGACTGCTATAAGCATATAACAGATAAAAAAACAGAGCCATGCTCATAACTGACAAAGCTGATTGTAGTAGGCCTATGTACAGCCTGAGCCAAAGACACGTGAGTTTGAGAAACAGCAGCATCAACAGACGTAATGCAGACACGCTCGAAGTTCCACTCACCACAGCACAGTCCAACTCACCCAGCGCGTCTCTCCAGTCTGAGCGCTGGTCCAGTCTTATTCCCAAATCCAGTCTGGTCCGAAGTCTTAACCAGCGCGCCTCTCCAGTCTGAGCGCTGGGTCCAGTCTACGCTCCAATCCACGTTCGAACTTCACCCAGCGCATCTCTCCAGTCTGAGCGCGGGTCATGCGCTCCAATCCGTCTCACCACAGCGCGTCTCTGGTCCGACCCGGGATTTGCCCTGGCTCTTGGACGCTGTTCCTTGTACATGCGCACGGAGAAAGCGAGACAAAACGGACTTGCGCTCCGTGTGCTGGTTCTGACAGAGATTTCTCCGCACAAGCAGTCAGGTTCTGTCCAGATTTCCACCCCGCTCTGGTCCGAAAGCGTCCGACTGCGGTCCCATTCTTGAGTTAACAGCGGCCGTAGCTCATTCTCAGCGCATTTCTTCCCGGCGTAGAGCCTATCTGAGCCGCCCGATATTACAATGATTGAAACGAAGCTTTTGTTTATATTAGGCTATTTTTATTCCCCAAATCAATTCTTGTTATAGTGTAATTTGCTTTTTCTATTGTAGCCTAAATGGTTCAGTAAAAAAAAAAAAAAAAAAAATCTCGAGTAAAATGAATAAAACAAAACTCCCTGCAATACCGCACGGACCCCCAGGGTCCGCGTACCCCGGTTGGAAGACTGATTCAAACGATGACCAGTGTTGTGGTAATGCATTAAAGTACACAAATTACTTTTAAAGGGTAACTAGTTAAGTAACTTAACACGTTGCTTTCTCGGGTATTCTATTACTACTTTTTCAAATGAGTATTGTGTCGGTTTCAGTTCAGATCCGCTGGAGTCAGTCCCGCTCCAGTGAGGACAGTGATAGGAACGAGCTCACGTGTACGACACCTCCTGCTCTCACCGGAACTCCTCCTCTGCCTTCATGAAGCCTACACAGCAAGTGTTCTTATCACATACGGCACCTCCTCACACATACTCACATGAATACCTCCTTTTGTCTGTGCACTCTCCCTACTCCTTCCCTCCCTCGCGCTCTCCTTGCAGATTTATTGTAAACAAGCTATTTGTTTATGGTATGATATTGCCAATAACATATTGTAAACAAGAAGCTTGTGGCAATTCTTCTCAGTCAGAGAGAACCCTTGCCTTTAATTTTAGGGTGAATTCATACTTCCATGCCGTGCTGTGTAGGCTTTGTGTGTGTTTTTCCTATTGGCTATTCACTCAAGATGCTCTTGAGAACTTGCCCAGTTTGCTGTCAGATAAAGTCCAGACATGATGGGCCTGAAGATAGAGGGCTATGCATATAGTCATAGGTAACCAAGATTTGCACACTGTCCACATTACTGGACTAAAACCTCAACTAAACAAAACCAAGGCTACATCAGGCCTGAACTGCTCTCAGCAAATGACTAGGCTTCTTTCTTCCTGTTCAGTCAATATTCAAGTTTATGTATGTTCCAAAAGTACTTACTCAAACGTTGAAGTAGGTTTCTTTGTTTGACTATTGATAATGAGTGATCCCATTGACTACACAAAATTACAGTAGTATTTCTCAAAGCACTTCTTCTCACATGTCAAGTCTGTGTGTGAGTCAGGCCGCGAGTGTGACACACTACTCACACCTATAATTAGGGACCTATTTTCTGTCCCGGAGAGGCTCGGTGTCACTATGTACAGTATAGGGCTTATTATTGCTGTCTTCCAAAGGATTTCACTGGATGTCTGTCACCGCACCTGAACAAATATGAAATCTTCCCCAGAATACACTCACAGTCAGTTGGCTGGGAATCTCCTTAAGCCTGCTTTAAAATTGCAGTTAAGCAGCAGAGCAACTATTACTGATCATCAGTTCAAGAGCAAGTTTGAGCTCATTTTATTTATTTATCAAGAAATATCAACATGAAGATAACTTTTAAGGCCCAAAGACAGTCATTTGACCTTCATGGTGTTTTAATTATAATATTTATAATGCAAAATTAAACATAGGCCTGTTTCCTACTTAGTAGGCTACGGCGCTCCATTGTACTCACAAAAAGTGAGTACCATAGTAGGCTATGTTACGACATTTTTTGGAGGATCTAAGGTAATCGGTTATTATTAATGAGCAATACATCAAATTGTTCACAGTAGCAGTTATTGTATTTATTGGAGGAAAAGAGCTCTGTTGATTATTAAGAAAATGTACCTTTTTTTTTTTTAGGCACAACTATTTAGTAGTACTATTTAGTCCTCAGGGACTACAGGTGGAAATTAGCATTCATGCTATAACCTGGCACCAGCATCTCTCCTATGACTTTTGTCTTGGATAATGTATTGTTGTGCGCTGTCCCTGTACAAATAAATGCATACCATACCATACATAACATCATTGATGGATCACTTTATTCTTCTCATGCCTATGTATATATTTTTGAAATAATATATATTTCTATAAGTCCACATTTGATTTTGTTCTTCATTAGAAAATGCACCTTTCCCCCTTGGAGGTCTGTCCTGTGCTGACTGTATGATGGTATAAAGCTTATCTGTAGTTTTGAACAGGAAGTAAGATTAATTTCCTTTTTTAAGCCATTTGAAATCATTGTTGCTGTTTACAATGAACTTGTTGCAAAAAAGAAAATAACCTTAGCTGAAGCAAATGAGGTTAGCAAGTAAATTGCAAAATGGTCCAACAAGATAAGATTGTACTTATGAACAAACCATGTCCCCCTAAATCCCAAAGCCCTATGGGTACGAGACAGAATAATAGATATGTCTAAGTGTAATATGTCTCCTTTATTATTAGGCCCTATAGTCCTCAGTTTGTATATCCCTATATTACCTTTCGAAATTTCATGTAAATGTTAGTGTGGACTATCCACTAAATCATCCCATTTGCACGATCTTGCTATATTAGTATTCTGTCTACGCTCTGATTGGCATAGTATCTTAAGTGTCCTAAGGCTAGAAAACCTGTGCGGTCCCAGGCTGCTGCTGAAGTGTCCCTGAGCAAAGGCTTTGAATTTGGGGTTGCTCCGTGCACCACTGCCTCGGCCCCGTCCCGCTGCGATGAGGTCGGACAGGCACAAAGGAGAAGGACTCAATGGGAGGGAGAGGAAAGGCAAGAGGACGGCCTCATCACTGTCTGTCTGACCGCTCAGGAATAAGTGCGACTGGTTTGATCAATATTTTAAAGGTTTGCTTATTTCCAAAGGCTTCAAGTCAAAGTTTGTGTGCCACACAGAAAATACACTTGTATTAACTGCAAGTAATATGAACATATTCAAATTCTTAAGGGATTACTGTTGGATATGTGTTAACCTTTTTCACACTGTGAAATTCAAGATCGCATCAGTGAGACTGATTCTGCCGGGAAAATATTTTCTAATGTCAATATAAACAAGATATTTTGAAGGAATGTAAGTTCAACAGAAGAACCAAACAGTGTTGGCTTTTGATAAACTAAAAAAGAGAACTTGAAATCAACTCAGTGTGCAAGTAAGTGTGTTGGTTATTTTTGATAGTTTTTTTTATAATTTCATAGAGTTGATTCAAAATGAAAAATGTTTTATTAAGACTTGGTAAATGTAATAAGATGCTGGTAACATGCAAGATTACTCAAATGTGCATGAATCTAAACACAACTGACTAAACTAATGGGAGAACTTTACTCAACCTCATAATACATTTTTCTACCATTAATTCCTCATTTATCCATTATTAATTAAGACTTTGTGTATGCTTTAATGAGGATGTCCAAGGTGTATTATGGGTATTTAAAATAAGTTCGAATCATTTTCTTGTTGGAAGTTGTTTGTCATTCAGCTCAGCCTAGTTTGTTTTACTGGTACACATCGCTGACATCAATTATTTGTACTTATGGATTTGGAAGCCACTCTTATCTAATATCTGGGTGTTCTTCTGTGCTTTTATTGACTGCATCAGTGCAAATATGGAAGATAGAGTATTACTGAAAGATTAAGTGGGAGAGGTGTTTAAAAGCAGACTCACAAACCTCCGGCTGGACAAGACCTTGGACTGTGGCTGTGGAAGGACGTGGTGAAAACAGAAGAGCCGGGAGAGGAGCGCTACATTAAAGGGGAAGTATATCATTGAGCTGAGGTATATTCTAGCTAACACAGAGTTTGGGGAGGAGAAAGTAACTTAACATAAAATATTTGGTAAATTGATAACCACAACTTACTGCCACTTTTTGGTAATTTTAAACAGTATTCACAGCTCCACAAAAAAACTTGTGCAATTGTAATCATGACATGTTGTACATCAAATGAGACTTACAAGTGTCCACTTTCATTTTAGAAAACTTTTTAATTAATCTTTTTTTTTTTTTTTTTTTCACTAATTCAGATTTGATGACAACTTTGAGATAACAGCCTTTTCTAAATAAAACTCATGTCAGTGTTATTTTGCCCTGTTCACTTTTGGGTGAAAGAATATGACACTACAATGAAATAATGTCTTTAGGATAAAAATACGGGGTTTACACGATTAAAACAGTGAGGACGAGTTTTTTTTCATCTTTAAACCAACAAAAACAGTGTTACAGACGAGAAGCACAGCACAGCAGTTTTCTTTCTGATGCAGATTACACAGAGTCAGTCTCTTTCACAGGGCATAGATTATGTTTAACCCTACAAAAATGAAGAAATACAGTAGTTTTACTTACTCCTTTTACTTTTGGATCACTCATGGAAAAGGAAGTTTAATTTCTCCCCATTGAGACTAGCTGCATGTGTCGTTCTCCTCAGAGTTCTAGTCCAGTATCATCATTTTAAAAATAAAATATCTGCTCTAAATTGACTCAATGGCAAAGGAGCAGCTGATCACAAAAACACAGCCGATTGTGCTGACTATTGTCAACAAAAGAGTACAGTCATGTGACTTCCTCTTGGTCTTTGTACTCTCACTGCTGGTGAATCTGTGAAACTGCATCATAGATGACTGCAGATGAAGTCAGCATGTGCATCAGAGAGCCCTCTATTGGTGCATATAATAATAAGGTCTATGATGGAAATAGACGTCTGTGGCAGGCTACGGTTGGTCGCGCAGTGACGTGTATTTTGAGTTAGTAGTTTTGAGATTTAGGTACGCTATCACAAAGAAGATTGATGGGTTTTATTTCCATTATCATGTTCAAGCCAAAAGTTTTCCTTAGCTCAACCTTTGTAATGCATTCATTCTAAAATCTAAAACAGATGCTCAGTCTACAAATTGAACAAATGATTTGGTCCTGGGCTAATCAGAACACTGAATAAGAAAGGCTAGATTATTTGTAAATAATAATTTGTTCACAAAGAAATTTAAAGTGCTTTACAAAGCAGGAAAGGGTACATTAAAAAGCTCAATACAAAACACATTAATAAAAATCAATAAAATCAAACCAATAATATCTAAAAGGTATTTTCGCACACCTTTGCTCAAACAAAATTGTAAACAAAGAATTTTACATTTTAAAATTCCTACATAAATCCACGTGTTGCTCACTTACATAAAGAGTTCTGAGCCTCTGAAATGATTAGCGCAATGCGTTTGGTTTTTTTTGCTTTTTCACAACTGTTAAGAGCAAGCATAGAAGTATAATCAGAACTGGAAGATGAGTCCAGGATGACGGTCCGTTGTTTTCAATGGCTTGTGCTCAGTGGTGCACTGATGCCAAAAAAGATTTTTTCTTCCATTCTCTTTCATGAATACAGGCTAGTGCCTCCCACTATTCTGACGTTACAAAAGTGACAGCATGATCGGTTCTGACCAATCAGCGCAATGGTTCCCAGAGCGTTAAGCTAGGCTAAACACTGTTTTATGTTGTGAAACTAGAGAGAAATACCTTCAAAATGAGACCTTTGTTAAAGTTGTAGGTGCCGTGTCGCGGAGCACGAGCAGTGCCGATAATGCATTGACGCTTTATGGGGACATTTTTCTTGGGTCCAACCACTGCAGTTCAGCAGAATGACCAATATCGCCACTCGCACAGGGAGAGAGGGCGCCGAGTCTAATCCAGCTCTAATAATACATCCAAGGGAGCAATACAGCAGCTAGTCACAACAGTAGACAAACTTAGCAGTGATGGTGAACAAACGGACATACAGTAATAATTAGATGTAGTCAGGACATTGTGAATGCGAACTAAATTCCACATGAATTGATACATTCAGCTTGGGGAAATTGAAAATACTATTCGTTCTCCTCTGAACTTCAGAAAACGCTGTTCTGAATGTTCCAGGTTTGTGATGTCAAGAGTAGATCTCTGCTGTTTTAGGTCCATTAATCACCAAAACGTTTTTGTAGTATTTCTGTACCATTAGCATATCAGGCAATATCACTTTGATTAATTCCCTATGTAATTTCTTTTGGAGCCAACAGATGGAGCTCCTGCTGCAAGAAACAACAGGCGCTCATGTGGCAGATGAGCATTCACATTCAACAAAAGCTCCACATTTCCACCATTCATTGTTATATTACTTTAGGAGACTTTCAATTCCAAATGCCAATTATAAGGTGTTATCTGCATATTACCGTTTCCCAAGCAGTTCTCGAAACACCCACATAAGAAAAAAAAAAAAAGTCTAAATTTAAATTCCCTTGAAGTTTTCCATTTAATATATCCCCTGCTTTTCTATAAGAGAGGTCCAAACGTCACACCCAAACTTCTCAGAACCACTTGGAGCGGAGAGAGAAGCTGTAATTCTTTGGGGACGACTTTGTGGTGTCAGAGCTCTGTTATTAGAAGTCGTTATTCAAAAAACCACCTCAAACCACCACCTTTCATGAACACTTTGATTCTTTTAAGTTGCTATTCAGCCGCCAAAGAAAGTCATGAAGAAACTGTTGAAAATACAATGCTCATTTCCTGCAAAGTGGTTGGAAACTTTGACAAATCACTTGTTTGGTTGTTCGGTTTCTCAAAAAGCTCATTCAAAAAACCTCATAGACGCCAATCAAAGTAGAAATGCTATTGGAAGAAAAGTGTGAATGTGATTGTAAATATTCTGACATGCCACGTAAGATCAAAGTTTCATAATTTCACTTTCAAGTTTTACAAGCAATCTACATTGACAAACTAAATCAAAATTCAAAGTTGAAATAAGAAATTAAGCAGCCCACAGCTGAATTCATCTCAGGAGAAGATAGCTATCGGCGCACACACACTGATGTACTTTAAGTTATTTATTTTCTCCTTTTTATTTATTTATATGTGGTTTTGAATACCACCCACGTCTGCTCCACATTTCTCCCGTCTCGTCACCTGTTCAGATCTGAGCGATGCGGCAGACGAGATGACAGCAGTCTCTTTTGCCTTTGTGATTTACACAGACAAAAGCGCACACAGAATTTCCGCCTCTTAATGGTGAGATAGAGATATTAACACCACATCTAATGGGAGAGGCGTCACTGTGTAAAGATGGTTAGGTGAGGAGGTACATAAAGACTGATCATTTAGTGGCCTTATGCTATTGCTAATGCTGCCACCTGAGAGATAAACTTTTGATAGAAAGCTAAAAGTATATTTATAACTTTTCCAATGTTAACTTTCTGTTCATTTACATAACTATACATTTTCTTTCCACAAACTTTAGACATATTTATTCAATTAGTTAGTCATTACCTAAAATTAAAAGCAATGCAAGAAACCTTGTGTAATACAGTGATTTTCAACCTTTTGGAAAATAGCAAATGTGCATTTGCAACCCCTCAAACAAAAAATGTAGACTATCGTAATTTCTGAAATATAAGCCACTACTTTTTCATGAGCTTTGAACTATGCGTTTTATAAGGCAAAGCATCAAAATTATAGATTCTCATAGACTTACAATTAACAAGTGCGGCTTATATATGTACTTTATAAGTTTTCTTACTTAAATCTAGTGGGTGCGGCTTATATTCAGGTGCTCTCAATAGGGCAGAATTTACAGTACTTGCAAAGTGTCTTTGTTTCTGTTTTCTGATTTTATTATGAGGACATAAGTCTAGAATCTAAACTTATGTTTTATCTAGACTCTAGATAAATATATGCCAGCAAATAGTAAGCAAGCTTTATTTGTTTTCACAGACACAGTCAGAAAGCAGTTCACAGTAAGACCCCCTCCCCTCTCAGTGATAGCAGCAGTCCTGGGGCAGCTCAGCAGAGGCTATGTGCCTAAACACCTGGGGCCTCATTTATAAAGGTTTGCGTAGGATTTTTGCTGAGCAAGTGCGTACACCTAGTGGCCACAGGTGGCGTGCGCCACGCAAACTCCATATTTATAAAAGCCTCCGTGCGCTCTCCTCCACGCAATCTGTGCTTTATAAATCCCACCTGCTTCTAGAATCTGCGCACGTGAAGCTGCGTCAGGCCACGCCCTCTCCACACCTCCAATTCACCATGAAAGGTGACTCATGAATAATATTTTAATAGACATGAGGCGATAATCAGTGGGTTTGACTAGCCGCTGGTCCAAACAACACAAAACTTTGGCTAGCGCTGTTTTCTACTCTTTAAACTGTATTTAAAGTGACAAGCTCAAACAAACACTTGACTAGCTAATGTTAGATGTGTTTAACAGAATGTGTATGAGATTTGGCCTCGTTCACTCACATAGGCCTATATACGTGCACACGGAAGTCTGAATAATGGTCTTACGAGCGCGCGAGGGTGACACAGATGCCCTCCCTGAACGAGCCAAAGAGCGAGAAGGAAATAAGCAGAAGAAGCCAGGGAACAGACAGCGTTATGAGAGAACGGGACGTGAAACTCCTGTTGCTCCTTTGACTGCACGTGCGCGCCCGTGGCACAGACACTTTAGACATTTCCTTTACTTAGACAGAGAGAACCACCCCGGTTCGGGCAGGCTGTGTGGTGCGCGTTTGGTTCAGGATCATTTTTGTTCATCTAGGCTACATTCTGGTGCGTGCTGCATAAAAAGTTGGACCTGCGTCTGTCCGATGCTTTATTTATTTAACATAAACCTCGCTCGTGTGCTGAGGGAGGAGTTTTCTCTCAGGTCCGAGCGTTGTTTCATAAATACGTTCACAGATTCAGTGGCATTCTCTCTGGTATTAGAGCCATAATAAACATACGCGCGCGCACGAGAGCCACGAGCTTGTGCACGAGAGCGCACGGGCTTACATACACGTGTTGTAAATAAAATGAGAGGAATAAACATCTCTTGTCTGTGTTTGGTCAACATCTGCATTAAGGCTGAAATATAAATGTAATATTTGTATAAAACAATGATTTCCTGCATCAAACACTTCCTCAAACTCTCATCACTTCTGCTTCTCTCCACGAGTGTCGTCTTTCCCCGTGTCTCCAGCCTTTGCGTACAGCGCACGCATGGGTTCCAGTTTGCGCAGAGCTGAGAAAAATCCAGCGCCTAGTGGAGCTTTTATAATACCACCTTTGGCGCAGAGGGAGGTTTACGCACTGCGTAAGGCGTAAGCAAGCTTTATAAATGAGGCCCTGGTGCCTCAACCTCCGACTACCACCAACCGTTCTCTAACCTATTTTTGATCAACTATAATAATCTTTCAGAGTTTTGTGCATGAATATCATTGAAACAAGGAAACACAGTAGAGATCTGTAGTAGAAATGACTAAACACAAAAAACCCTTGTTAGGAGGATGGAATATGAGACAAAGCTTAAGGTAAACTCAAAACAAAAATGGTGAAATCTATTAACACTTTTATAATATTATTACATCAGCACATAATAATGTTGCCATTTTCTTGTACATGAGTCTTTGTTTTTGTCATTTTTTCCACCTATAGCATAAGTAGGTATAGAACTGATACACCAACATAAAATTGCTTTCCTTTTTTTGGAAAGTGGCCTAAACCTACATACTTTACACAGAGTCTAAACATTTTTCATAATTGCTTGTTAATACAGACAGGTGGGTGGGGATAGGTTGAAGGTGAAAACAGGGATTTTCTGAGCACTGGAGCATCAGCTGCAGGACATTATAAGAGTAGACTTACATGCAGCAATAAACCCAAATACTTGTGTGAGTGATTTAATGACTCAGTAAAGCAGATTTTACATTATGGGGTCCGGTTAAAAGATAAAAATAAAGTTTGTGGGGGAAATTGGAGAAAAATAAAACTGTTTTTTGTTTTTTCGTAAGTTAAGAACAAAAAAGTCTGACTCAACTTTTTCACTATTCTGCTAGCTTGTCTGACTACTTCCACAGCCTCTTAACCTAGCTTATCTTTTCTTGTTTGTCACAATGATTGTTTTACTCTCCTAAACCTGCATCAGTCAAAGTGAGCCACAGTTTGTTCTAATCAGTCACTGTTTATTTTGAACCACTCTGCTCTCTCTCTCTCTGTTCTGGTTCAGAGGAAGATGAGTCTGCAGTGGCGCTCCCAAATGGCTTTTAGTACAGTGCATGCTTATTCATGAAATGTGAGCAGCAAAGGTAGAAAAAAAAAGTGAAAGTTTGGATAACATATGCTTACTGAGCTCTAAAGCCACACAAATCACACACAGACATGGAGTGGGAAGTGCTCGAGCGCCATTCAAGCACACTTTATTATGTCAGTATAGTCTCTCTCTGAAGACAATGAATATATTATTGTAGTGAGGAATAGGGCTGAAAAGCTGCTGAACGGGGACACCTATGGGTCACAAAGGAAACTGCAAATGCCTTACTAGTTTTGTTTTGTATGGTCTACAATTAAAGAGATTTAGAGAGGAGCCCAGTGTGCTGCCATCATGCTTACCTAATGCTTGCAGTAAAAACAATGTGCTTAAGCCTCACTGAAAGTAGAGAAAGAACAAATTTAAAAATCATCTTCTGTTTTTGTTTTTTTCCATCAGATTTTCTAATACAAACACATCTACAAAGTAATTTATCAGTAATGTTGTCCTGTAGGCGATAGGCATAAGCTGACTAACTGGAGCCAGAAATATTGATGTTAACACTTTTGATAAATAAGACAGACTATGTTTGGATTTTATATTTTGAGCCGCTGCTTATTAACTTGTATGCAAACTTCTAATGATGCACCAGTATACACAGTGTCATTATATTACGTGGGAGGCCAGAGAAGCAGTTATCCCTATAGCACTATCAGAGGATTTCTGTTTCATTAGCTCTCTTTATCCATATGAGCTTTAGAATGTACCCAGACATTTACAGACGTTGCTTATTCTTACCAAACTAAGATTTTTTCTCTCTCTCTCTCTCTCTCTCTCTCTCTCTCTCTCTCTCTCTCTCTCTCTCTCTCGTCTTTTTTTTAACTATCAAAGTATTCCAATTCAAGTACTATAAACGTGAGATAATTTGTCTATAGTGTGTAACAGTTTGAACTTCTTTTTATGGTCTCGTCTGCTTATCATATAACTGTAAAAACTGTTGGTACACATTTTGTAACTCTTTTATCTAATATGTGTATTTACTTTCCAGAATGATCTCTTCTCTGGGCACTCCCAGACTTCATAAGTATTGTATGACCTATGGCAGCTTAGGTTCATCAGGACAATGGACTTACATTATTTAAGACGAGGAGACAGTCGTGGGAGCACTGTATTACAGGGCTGAGAGTCGCCATTAAAAACCTCTGCTCAATTATGAATGACTCTTTAATTTACTCTGGCTTACATTAGGACTCCATGACACATGTAAAACAAAGAAAACATTGAAGAAAAAATGACAGGTATCTTCTGGGGGGGAATTTAAAACATATGTTTTAAATTTCTAAAACATACAGTATGTTTGTGCACTCAGTCATCTTAAAAGTGAAACCCTAAAAAAAAACCTAACCCTAAAATTTATGAATGGGTTGTGAAACCTTTAAGTGCATGTGGCAAGTTAAACTACACTTAGGAAAACATACTATTTCTTGTTTTTTTCATCTCAGGATGGCAGAGATGTCCTGATTAAGGTTCAAATGTCCTGATTGTAAATGATGACATTACTCTTGTCTAACATCAGTGTCTGTATACACTTGTTGGTGAAGCCATTTTTACTTGTTGGTGAAGGCATTTTTATAAATAGCTGATATATATTTCGTTGAAAGCCTCAGGGTGCTGTTGGTATTTCTTCCTCGTTTTCATCTTATTTTACAATGTCCTACAACATGTCGCAAGCACATTTATTTTGCAATTTTATAATACATCTGTTTTTATTGCAAAAGTATATCATCTTACTGCATGTGAGTGGAGGCACGTCTCTATAGATATGACCTGATATTTTGCTTGTTGCACCACATCCTTATCGCTATATAGACAGGCTAAGTATAAACTCATGCCATAGAAGATTCTAAACATAAACATAAACATAACTGCCACAACTATAGAGAGGTGGCATACCCTCCAGAAAAGTTACACAGTGGCACAAAAACAACAATAAAACACTTTTTCTTTTTCTTTTTTTCAATTATAGGCTAAAGCTATAGAGTAATGTAGCCAAAATAGTTCAATGGTGCATCAAATTGTGCATTGTACTCAACTTATATATTCATATTATAAAAAGCATGTCAGTGCTGTTAACTAAAATGAGCTCAAACCGGCTGCTTTCAGAGACAGTCAGCAGGTATAGGCAGATATTATGGCTGTACTTGGATGTGTGTGTTAAAAGACTCCCCTGAAGGCCTGCTTTCAACCTTCCACCTGTGAGTTCAGATTTACATCAGTGTTACAGATAGACTCTCCTCTGATCTCCTCCATCACACAAACTCTAGCCACCGCATACACAAACACTCAAAGGTCTGCTCAAAACCACTCTGCTTTCATGAATGAGCATGCCAACATTACACTAGTATGCTTTATCATCTGCAAGTAACTGTCTTTATAGAGGTTATGCAGATGACATGACAGCATATGTCAGCGGTGAGTGGAAAAAAATTTAAGAGTCAATGGAGAGGAATTACAATTACACTGGTAAACTAAAATTGGAACAACGGCAACTACTGCCAAATATTTAGTGTCAAGCCTCTTAATATGAATGCTGGTTTGACTTGAAAAACCCAGAAAACAACAAACACAAGGTTCAAGTAAGCTTTTTTTTTTATTGATTTTGATCAGTTTCTTTGTTCCAGCAGTAGAAGAAGCAGGTTGCAAACCCTAAGGAGATAAATTTTAAACAAAACATTTATTTATTTTACATTTTTATGTATTTTACGTTTTTAATTATTGGTTTTGGTAGTGAAAGTTATTTAAACCCTGTTTTTAATGTTTAGCAGGATTTAACTTATGTACACACAGGCAAAGAGACCAAAGCTGGTTCACTGACCGCAGTGTGCACCGTTGTGTTTGTTGTAAAGATGATCTGAAGGCCTCCGTCTACAGCCAGGATTTACATCAACCTGAGCAGTACCACAGACTTTAGATCTTCTCCAGACCCCACCACACTCATACAGTAACTCATGCAAAACAAGACCAACCAAGTATTGGAGGATAGAAATGAACATACTTTTCACAAATCTGATCTTTCTTTAAAAGAATATCCTTGTTTGTAAAAATCTTAGCAATATTCACATTTTTCTGAAACACTAAAATTTGGATTTTTAACTTTTTAAGTTAGAATAATCAAAATTTCAAAAAAAAAAAAAAAGGCATGAATTATTTCACTTTATGTGTCACAATTCTAAATTATACATTGGTTTAACTTTCAGAATCCATTCACAAAAATATTGAACTTTTTCCTGATATTTAACTATTTTTGAGATATATCTGCATCTACCTAGTATCTATGTATTTCTATAATTACATACATTTAAAATATATATCTGGTGAAACAAAGAAGTGAGGAGGGCCATGTTGCAATTTAAAAAGACAAAAATTACACGATTTAGTAAGAATAAAGTCGTCTGAAGTCACATAGTTTCAAGTCTAAATCAAGTCTCAAGTCGCTGACCTTCAAGTTCCAAGTTAAGTCAAAATAACCCAGTAGAAACACTGTCTGGTTGTATGTGTGTAAAAAGTGTTGTGAGGGGAACATCTTACCTCAGAAGAAGAGATGTAAGGCTGTTGACTCGACCCCAGGATGGGTGAATGAATGAGGCCACAGAGAAAAAAACCTATGAACAGAACTATTACATACCACTGTACCATCACTACATCAGTACAGGCACAATACACAAGTCTTCATAAAAAGTCACAATCAAACAGCACAATAACAACTGGCTCAGTGACACCTTCATTTCAAGTTAAAATTAGCAGCTGTCAGAGGTAATTAATCACACTCATTGGTTACAGACAAAAAAACAAGGCAAGTAAGCCTGTGATAGTGGAAAAAAAAAAGTTACATATGAAACAACAAGCCTTTAGTACAGTGTCACAAGGTAAAATAAATGGGAAAGATTGATCCATGACTTGTGAAAGTGAGAATGCCATTTTTCAATGTTTTCTAACTGAAAACCAATAGGTCGCAGGGTTTCTCCAGGGACTAAGAGGTCAAGACTTTAAAGACCTTCTTAAGACCACGGAACACAAAAATTAAGAAATATTTGCAAGTCCTAACTTAAAGTATTTCACAATGCTGCTTTTATTATAATTACACATTGGCTAAAATTATGAAAAAAACAACAATCAAGTATTCTATCAACCAAATAACAATAGAAATACACATTAGTTTTCCATCTAATCTTTGATTGGTCAGCCTTTTTGCAATTATTAGATTTAAAAAATCACAATAAAGTGAATTTAAAAATGCTTAATTTTCCTCAACATAGACTTTGTAATAGAATTGTGTTAAAATAAAAAAGTGAAATTTGTGGTATGAATTGCATGCTAATTTCTTATCATGTTTTTTTAGATCTCAAAATCGTGTTGCACTGTTGGACGATCACGTTCTGGAGTCAGTCAGGCCTGCTGACATGGCACATTTGGCTACTGTGTAATATCTGAAATCAAGTATCTACTGTCATATCACTCAGAGAAGAGCAGTCACATTTTTTTTTCATGTCTCATATGTTTATATTTTTGTTTGTTTTATTGACAAAAACTTTTCTTTTCTTTTCTTCAGGTGGAATCCCAGTGGAATAAGTCGTGGTATCAGCATACATGACCTTCAGCAGCGTCCACATGAGTGTTGACTGCATTCTGTCTCTGCTGTGATGCGGTGCTATCATCTTCATCCAAATACAGAGGTGACATCATGGCTCAGTGTTAGTCAGACATGTGTTTGGGTTTGTTTCACAAAAAAAGTTTCTTCAAATTGAAACTTAATCAGAAAAACGCACTTAAGATGATTATTTCTATTCTCAACTTGAGCAAACAAAATTACATGAACCAGCTCCGTACTTTGATCTACTTAGCTGCCTTCAAGTCATTTTTAAGACATGTAGTTTCTGATGTGTGCATTTGTTTTTCAATGGTTGTTTCATACTCTTTTATGTTGCAAACAGTCTAATAAGTTTGTTTTTTATCTGTATGTGTGTCTTGTTTAGCATGCACTGTCTCTCTGCTTTCTTGTGCCTCCAGACCAGGCCGCTGTTGTCAATGATAGTTGGTTTATAAGCTGAATAAATATGTTTTAAAGTCAGTTTTATTCCAAAATATACTGTGTATAATGTCTTGTATTTGAGAAGAGCTTTTCGTTTGTGTAAAACCTAAACCAAATCCAGTTGAGGTGAATTGGTGTTTCATTATAGGCTATTGATTTTAGGCAAGGGAAGAGGACAATAAAATGCACCTTGACTTGAAAATGTTTCCCTGTTGTTTAACACCTTTAAATTATAATTTGCACTGGTTACAGGGTGATGCAAAAATATAATTCCATTTGTCAATGTTTTGCCTTACAACACTGTTTGAAAAAGTTATTCAAATGTACTTCTTTATCAAATAGACCAAAGAGGGGATGCTCTGCTGACTATTGCCTCTCAGTACTGGTTGGAGAGCTGTTAATTATGAAGCGACATGTCTTTGGAGGCAGTGAGAGCAAAGCTGGTGGGACAGAGGTGGTTCAAAGGCCCAGGTAGTGCTCCTGAATTTCAATGACAGAAGAAGATAGAGCTGCTTGGCCTCTGACCAGCACCAGATTGGAGCCAAGTACATCATTAGAAATACATTTGTCATTTGTGATGAGGCTTAAAGTAATTGACCAAGTGTGTTCTTTTGTTATCAAAGGTGGATAGCACTCATTTACTTTTACTCATCTACATTTACGATGAGCAGTGTCATGGAAACTGTCCTGGCTGTCTGAGTGGAACTCTGAGCCGTTTTTGAAACTTCTTGATTTTTAACTGGACGACTTTGGACTTCAATAAACTGCCCTCAGATGTTCAACAAACATGAGCTAAGTATTGTCAGATTTGTTAAAAGGAGACATCTGCTTTTCTAGTAACTATAGAGACCATGCAACAATGCTACCTATGCTTTGGGCCTTGGAAATGCCACAAAACTTGTAGTACATGTGCTGCAGCCAAAGCTTTTGCAGAAGAATATTTTGAGGGGATAGCCCTATCACTGACTGAAAGACATTAGTTCACCTGTTCCACCTGGATCACCTGTCTGTTTACTGTTTAATAAAATTAAACTTTTTCATATTGTACTTACTCCTATGTTTGGTTTAAAAGAGGTGTACTCTATTTTGAGTAAATGTTTGGTTCCTTATGACAAAAGTTTTATGTTCACAATTAGAAGTGACTGGAATATTTGCATTTCTATTTGCATTTCTTACTTCAAATATAGTATGACAGTTTAAAACCAGTGCATTATTTTTTCTATGAAATAAGCTAACAATATAAAACAGATATGCTCAGACAGATGCTCTTGCTCAAGTATTGCCTCCCTATTTTTATTTATTTATTTATTTATTTTTGGTGCCATATTACCTATCTGCTCCTGTTGTCAGTGCCCTTTTATTCTAGGTATTATTATTGTTATTATTAATATTATATATTAGTATTTAAATCAGCTGGAAGTCTGTTAAAAGGAACAGTGTCTAAATGGTTAATGGGTCTAGACACCTGTAAAAATCACCAGATTTTTAGTTAGTGAAACTTTTTATGAGGCAAAATATAAAGCTATAATTAGGGGAAAAACTGCCCTTTGCCCACAAGCCATCATCAAATTCTAGAAATAAATGGAACCTATTAGCTACCTCTTCTTTTTTCATATTTGCTTGTCAGAAAAACACAAATAAGCATCACCAAAGTTGCCAAAAGGGGTGAAATGTAGTCAAACTGTTCAGCTCAAGTTTAAGTGAAATGGCTTTGAACAAGTCTAAATATTTAAATCATATAGGCCTACATCAAATAATGTAAAATGTTTAGTTATGTCTGTCACACTGTTGTTAACTATGCGTGGTGAATGACAAGTAAACACAAATTAGCAGAACAGATAGGCCTATAAGCAACATGCACTGTATTGTTAACAAATACTGTTTTTGAAGGGCAAACATAATTAAAACATGGTATTCAAACAACATATTACGAGAGATTTAATGAAGCTGATTGGGAGTCTGTATTGATGGTTTTCAGCGACACGATACGGGGAAATCCAGCCGTCATTAAGGCACAATCCACCAGCTGTCCCACACTGCCCCCTCCTCCTCTTCCCCTCTCAGAACCTCGGTGAAGGGCACACAGGTACTCCATGAGGAATCCACTCCGAGCTCTCCCTGTGCACTCCTGATGGACACCACCTGTTCACCGCGAGCGCACACACATGAAGGATCGAAGAGTGGGTGGGTCGGGGGGACAAAAGTGGGCTGTCACTGTCACCGGGGCAGGAGGGAAGTCTGGATGGCACTGAGATCCAGATGTCACATGTGTTAAAGACATCATTATGGCAGTGGCGTGTCTCCACCTTGGCCTTATGCAAAAATACACTTAAGCATATGATTAGAATTATGTTGTGTGAATGTCATTGCAGAGGTTACAAATTGCAAGAATGTTTTAAAAAATAGTACATTAGTCATTGCAAGAATCACTTTTTTCAATAATGTCATTGTTCTTTGCTATTATTATCAAAAAGGTAAGTTCAGGTGATTAGTGAGTAAACCTATTCACATTTTATAACATTACAAATAACCTGTATGTTTGTTTTTGCTGCCCTTAAAGGGGACCTATAGTGTTTTTTTTATATATATTTAGTAAGAAAGTAGAACATATGCAGATCAGTAATTTACTTTTTGTTTATTGTAAAACATAAAACAAAAATAGGAACAGCTCTACTGACTTCCTGTTCAAAACTGCAGAACTGATAAGCCCCGCCTCTTTGTTTTAAAACGTTCTGCAAAAAGCAACAGATTTTTAAAAACAATTTTTTTATCATTAGAAAGTGAACCATATACTTCACTTTGAGTCTTAATCTTTGAATTATAACAAGTAAATACAGACAAGTGGGAGGGATAGGTGGTAGGTGAGAACGGGATTATGAGTACTTGAGCTCCAGCTGAAGAACAACACAAGATTACTCCAACATGTATGAATCAATTCAAATAAACTTTGAGTAAACTAATGATGAAGGAAGGCCATCATAACAAGGTTAAAAACTTAAAAAGTGAATTTGATATAGGACCCCTTTAATTTATACTAAATATTATGGTTTTAGAATGTTTTTGATGTCACATGACAGAACCTTTTCAGCTATTATTATGTATTATGCTGAAACAGAACTGATTTCTATATGGCCACAACTGCCGTGGGGTAAAGAGACAAACACATGGCAACCATATGAGACTGTGACCTTTTATGGCTGCCATATGACAATCACAATACATTCACTATTCATCACAGGAACCTCCTGTCAATGAGTTGACTTCTAATTAGTGAAGTCGCAATACTGAACTCAAACTCTTTTGGTAAAGGGCTCAATATGTTATTTATTAAAATTAGTACAGATGCAAGCTTATCAATAAAATGTATAACTGCGTATTATTTGTGTGAATTTAGTGATACTTGTTTAGAGACATGAGACACAAAATAATAACTCTGTCAATCATTACAACTATAGGTTTTTCTAAAGAGATTTTGAACTAAAATTTCACTTGACTCAATCATTTTGAAAACCCCTTCAGTAAAAGTTTGCACACGTTTGCCCAAAGATCTACGGCATGAGTTTTCTGTCACATTATCAATCAAATATCAAACGCCAGCTCCTTTCTGCGCACACCCCGGAGTTCAGGCCATCTGGAAGGCCCATTTACTGGTCATTAACTACCCTCACTTTCAGCAGGACTCACTATGTGTAAAACTGAGCCATATTCGTGTTTCTGTTACAGCATTTGATCCATTTGCTTAGAATATTTTTGCTTGTTTGCTACTGTACCAAAGCTGACACTATGATTTTAAAAACTGCTCAGATATATGCTTCAAATTGATGGTTTTGAGGTTTGTAGACCTTTTGTACGCAGGTTAATTGTGGTTCAGAGGCGGCTAAGGCATGATAGATGGAGGAGGAGAGTGTCACAGTGGTAGATTTGACTGTTGGCATGAGATCACACATATCTCTAAGCCCAAAGACATCTGTTGGCAGCAGCGGGTTACCTCGGCCTTGTCATTACCTGCAAGACACGCCCATGTTTTCCTGGCATGACATTTAAAGCAATATATGTGTTTGGTGGCTAATTCAGGCTGTCAACGTGGTACCTGTTTGGAGGTGAAAAATAGGTGCGCCACACCGAGCAGCAGATGGCCCGGCCCGTCATCGATCTGACTGAGCGGACGGCGTGTGATGGATGGATCTCCGGAGAAAAGCGACTCAAACTCTGCCCCACATCGAGAAGGAATTAGCTCGTAATGGTCTGAATGAAATGCACACAAAAACTGTCTATTAGGGTTGTTTTAGAGAAAGCACTGGGTTTGGCATCCTCACACTTGCAAAATCTTTATTCATTAGGTCAGTGGTTATCTGTCAGGGGCAATTGTGCTAAATTGATTTCATATTGGGCGTCACGTTTGAAATTCTATTGGTTTAGATAAAACACGGCGAAGTTAACTTTTTGGATATCTGACAGAGAGAGTTTAAAAATGATTGGCTAAAATACTAAATAAAAGCCACTGCTGGTATGCTGCCTTTGTATTTTTGTTTAACTAACCTTGTTGACCTTGACCTATAGCATGTGAAAAGCAGCTGAAAGTCGAAACATATACCTGGATATTATCACCATTTCTGAAAGTACTTGTTGTGAAAGTTTTGTAATCCAACCCACTGCAAAAAGATAATAATAATAATTATAATGAACTGCTACAAATACTTATAGATTATTGTATTACTTACTTTACTATGTTTTTAAATTCATTACCAGGTGTTTTCTTTATTAGAAATGTGGAAAGTACAGAGGTTTTTGGAGAAGCATATAATCAACACTCACATTTTCTGGATGTTTTTATGGCTGGTATTTGTGAGCAGGTTAACCGTAAACTACCGGAAAAGCTACTTGGACTATTCTGAAATGTACCCATCTGACTTAATGCAACAATATAGACTACAATGCTAATCAGACTATAGTATAAACCAGCAAGAACCAGCATAGATCAGCATGGGTTTCTTGCTGGTCTATGCAGGTTTTTTTTTGTTTTTTTTTGAGCAGGGTGTAGTAGTAGCAAATCATTCATTCCTTTGCATTTTTCTTTAAAGGTCATGTCCTCCACAACACCATAAAGCCATTAGAGGACTTTACAATATTCTGCAAGTTTAGATCTTCTATTATGCAGAATTATTTATTTATTGGCAATAATATTTGTTATTTTTATTGATCTTTATTTATCCAAGAAAATCACACTGAGATTCAGAATCTCTTTTGCAGGGGAGTCCTGTGCAAGGGTGGCATTAATAGACTTGTTTTTAGTGGTAAAGCAAACCGGAGGAAACCTACATAGACATGGGGAGAACATGCAAACTCCACATAGAAAGGCTGCTGGGTCAAATAGGAATAGAACACAGATTTTATTTCTATAATTGGTTTGAATAATGAATAATTCAAAAATATTGAAATAACAAACTTGTTGATGGTGATGGTATAATTACATGGTTGTTGAGTTGCAAACACGTCTAAATATTGTCCAAATTGCTGCATTGCTATTGTGTGTTGCATTCAAAAACACTCAATAAATAGGCCTATCCTCACAGCCAAGTGGTTAAGTGAGCGTTGAGCCGAGCGAGCTGAATAACACAATGTTTGCAGAAAATTTAAAACCGCTGAGAAGTGGCTTCGCATCGTGACAAGTCTGCCAGGGAAAGTAAACCACCTCATGTTAAATTCCGAATATAAACAGTTTGAAAAGCCGCAAATTTTCTCCAAAGTAAGAGATGAAGGAGCGCTTTTATGAGTGAGGCATCTCCCTGTGACATGCGGCCACCAGTGTGTGGCATGAATAATCCATGGTGCAGCGGGCAGAGGCGTAAACAGTGGCACATCTTCACCTCAGAGGCCTGTCAGACACACAGTTAACAAAGACTACCTCCTCATCATCATGCGGCCCATATACAGCAGAAGATACACATCCAAACCTGACATTGTTCCCCACCCCAGCTTCTCCTCCTCCTCATCTTTCTCTCCGCTCCACAAACTCACTCCTTCAGAGACTTAAAGCAGTGTAGAGTTTTGCAGCTAATCTGTCCCTGGAGATCCAGTTCTGCGCGCCTGTATTTAAGGATTGTCTTTGTAAATTAAACTAAGCGTAGCATTGGGATTAGCAGCCTGTTCTTACTCACTACAAGGAAACTGCCCTGACTGCTGTGATTTCACTTATTACCACGTCCACATGCACCATTAGGCACTAGAAATAGAGCTTTACAGACATGTTAAGATAACACACACTCTTGTATTGATGAAAAACACATAAGTACTTTTCAGAATATAGTTTTATTTATAATTTATAACCGGCAGATACAAAAACTCTTGAACTGTATTCAAAATGTGCAATCAATCACTGCTGATTTTTTTTCCAAAAACAAACAATAAAAAATCTACTTTGGAAAATTGAGATTTGACAACCAACATAATCTGAGTATTCTACAAGAGCCACCTAAACACTATTAATGTTCTGACTAAAGTTCAATTGCAAATCTGCGTTTGCTCTCCCAAGATGACATCTGTAGTCATAACATTACATACATCTAAATGATGACATTCTATCTCCCCACTTTATAATACAGGAAAGGCAATCATATCCATTTAAGCAGCACAAATGTGTAGGAACACATTACCAGAAATAAAGGTCTTCAAATATGTACCAATATGTTCTTGTGAAATAAGGTAAACAAAGGGACAGGGAGGACATTTTCCACATACTGTGTTGTAAACCATTGCCTAAGATCATTAAATGCAGAGATCAAACTGAGCTTGTTCATTCACAACCTTGAACAGTCACATATGGAATTATACATTTAGGCAAAAAAAAAAAAAAAAAACTAAGCAAGGGAACAGCAGCAAGTCTGTATTAAACTGCTTGTCAAAATTCAATGACCACTAATGAAATTCTACATACAAAAGAAGATTGTATCGGAAAAGATAGCTCACTTTCACATTTTAAATAAGCACACTCGAGGGAGTCAAATGCCGCCCACATTCTTCCAAAAAGAGATTCAAAGCATTGATAGAGGCAATGATATAATGCTGGTGCCTTACCCTTTGTATTCCATAAGATAACAATTACAACATTTAAACAGTTACAGGAACAAATCAGGACAAATGAGTGACAGTATTGTGTTAAAGAAAAATAAAAACGCCATCTGAAGGACAGCTTCTGGCAGGAGAGGATCCAAGCACGTCAGAGGAGTAATGTTCAAGTGCAAAATGTGTCAATGTCAGTCTGTGTGATTCTCATGCTTTCTGAAACGGTCTGCGGGCAGATAAAGTGGATACCTCACATGAGCGTACATTCCTTTTGTACAACCCCGTCCCCCAGATGGCAAGTGTCAAAAAGAACCCACTAAAGAATTTCAAAATAAAACACTTCTGGTACGGAGAATGTCCAGCCATTGCTTGTGACAAAATAAAACATCTTTCTACACAGCCAAACACACGACCTAGATCCTTCATTCCTATACAACTCAAAACTTTTAAGATTTGAAAGTCTTTAAACATGCAACACCATTCAACGTTCCTATCTAATTTCTGCTGTGCTAGCTTTATGAAATGTCCTCAGACATGAACATATCCAGCAAAACTAAAACTACAACTAACATCCTACTAAAGTGATCCGAGACCGCTTTCCAAATACTTTTAAGGACACTGTTGTTAAAAGATGCTCATTCATTATGTAAAAAGACAATTCCCTGTCATATTATCCATATAAAGCACTTGCGTAGCATACTGTGTGCTCTTCCCTTTGCTCTGGCGCAGAAAGCCAAGAAGAGATGGTCTGAGGGTCATGCAGCTCTGTGGCCTTACATTTATGTCCGTGGCACTAATGTCAACGCAATGCCCAACAGAGACAGAAACATCGCCTGCTTCCACTGTGGCTCAGTCCAAGAGACTTAATATATATTAACCTGACTCTAGCCCTGTTTGACCTGTGACCTTCTAAGACAAGTATTCACAGATGAACACAGCCATCACCATGGATCTGACTAATACATGTTTTGATTGTATGAGAAGTAATTGTGGACAGTTCCCAAATGAGACTTCCATCTTGTTCTGTTCAGTGTCTACAGACAGACACAATAAAGCTGCACTGCATGCAGGAAGAAGCATTACAAGTCATAAGCCTGAATGGCTCTGTCCATCCGAGAGCATTCCTAATGCAAATAATTTAACAATGTTTATACAACACTTAACTGCTGTTTGCTCAACAGCACAACATGAAAATTGAGCATAGTCAGTACCTTCAGTTCCTAATTTATAAAGTAGTCTAATACTTAAGGATTAAGGCATAATACAATATTACTAGCTAAAGATACATCATGTACTATGTAGTATGTGTGGGTTTCAAGATTATTGTTTAGATGCTTTTGTGTAATTTGTGTTTTTAATGAGCCATTGATAAAACTTAATTTTTATAATCTATCAATATCAATGCACATATTCGGTTCTTATAAACATTACTTCAATAAAGAAGTTTGTTTCTTTGCTTTAACTTGAGAACAAATTTTGTTTGAGTTTTCCCATGTGCAATTCTCACATTTTATCATTAACAATTGCTGTAATGCTGTAACTGTATTATCTAATACGGTGGAACGTTCTTATCTAATTGGGCAGTATATTTGTTTTTATACACATGTAATACCAATATTTTTATTTGTTTGATTAAGGTAAACCAGAGAAAAACCCTAGACCATAGTCAGATGATGGCATCTGTGAACCTTGTTACGTGGCTGTACCACACACTAGTGCAAACTTCACTGACACTGTCCTGTCCTCAGTAGTGCTTCTCCTGCAGATAATCTTTCATCTTGTTGGGCAGAGGGAGTTTCTGAATTAAGTCTATCCTAGTGTATTGTCTAATGACAAAGCGACAGAGGTACTGTAGGGAGCGGACTTGCATAAACCGAGAAACCGGATTGGTTAGTCTAACAGGGTAAGTAGCAGACCCCGGTAAGCGAGATCTGGAGTAGCAGAAAGCGCCATTCTCTGAGTCTCTGATTGAATGTTCAATTAAGTCTACTATGGAGGTGTGTCCCTCTACGTCTGGCTGTTCATAGAAGCTGAAGCGTCCATTGGAGTGTTCAATGCGAGTGTGAAGTGTTTTTCCCTGGGACCGGAAACTCAGGCTGAGCAGATACCGGTCATCAGAGCTGTCTCGGACCAAAAAAGAACCATCAGCCAAGTTCACCAGCTTCTCCTCAGCCTCCCAGCGAGTTATAGGGCCCCAGTACCAGCCCTGTCTGGCCAGTTTCTTCAGCTCCTCTGTTAAACTGGTCACAACCATGGGCCCACTGCTCTGCACTGAGTCGTACACCCGGCCTACCCCAGGGGCCGAATTAGGGTCAAAGTTCAGGTGGTGCCTTACCCTCTCAGCGACTTGGCTGTCTGCAGAAGCAAAGCCTGAAAAAGTCCTAGGGAGAAGTCCGTTGCTAGTTATGGGCGGCAGCAGAGGTGAAAGCGGAGGCTGGGGGTCTACTCTAGAACTTCTTAGCATCATACTAGAAGAACTAATGAGCAGTCCGTTTACCGAGGTGTCCATGAAGAGGTCTGGGGGAATCCCTCTCATCAGTTCATGTTCCTCCGGTCCCTGGTCTGCGTGCAGAGACCCACTGTCTGCCTCTGTAACCACCTCCATAGGAGATGAGCTGTCCAGACAGAAGGAGTGGGACCCCTCAGGGTACATTCCCTCATCTAAAGGCATTGTGTACTGGATGTAGTCCTGAGGCGTCAACCCCAGAACTACAGGCACATCATTTTCATCAATGTTTAGATGCAGCTCCCCATTTTGAGGCTGTTGGATGTTCTTTAAGGATTCTGCTTGGTCCTGAAAGAGCCCTTCCATTTGGAAATCATGAAATTCTTTTCGGACACCGTTCAAATTTGGACTTGGGCTTGGGGAATGAACCATGGCTTTTACTTTAACTTCCATTTTAATGCAGGCCTCATCCGAATTAACAGAGCGTAGAGGCCAAGGCGAAGGGCTATAATGGTGACTACGTAAAGATGAAGATCTAAGAGGTCTCTGGGCTTTCACATCATTAAAGCTGATTGGAACAGATGATGATGAAAATGTATCTTCATCATCCAATGAGCCATTGGCTGAAGATCCAGTTTTTACTTTTGCTTTTTGCTTTGTGGACAGTCTTCTTTTAAGTGATCCCATAAGGCTCTCACTTTTAGCCCTGTTCTTATTCTGCCCCGACTTGTCCTCTTCACTGCCGAGCTCACTGCCCGACAGGTCTTTGGTGTAACAGCTTCCAAAAAGCGACTCCTCTTTGGAAAACTCTGTGTTCACCGGAGGCTGCTGAAGCATGACAAAGTCCCCTTCTTCTTTGCCCTTGATACTGAGGGACTTTCGGATGGTCTTAAGGCTTATCTTCTTCATCCTGGCAAGCCCTCCACACTGGGGGCATGCAGCGCCTCCGTTGGTCTCCCACTGAACGCACTATCCACGGTGTTCCCCCATCAGGCCACATGGGACAGGTCATGCATACAATGCAGTCAGATACATCTGAATAAACACAAATAAAAGTTAAAAAATCACAAAGTGTCCTTTATTTATAATAGATTTATTCAGGGCAGAGATTATAATTGATTTAAATGATTTTTTTTTTTTTTTTTTTATTGTTTTACAAAATTAAGTTTCACAAACTGGTTCCCCCAGCCAATATCGACAGACTGACTTGGTAAATATAATTATGTTTCAAATAAATGCTGTATCAGCCATGAATTATCTAGATAATATTTATCACTACTGTTATTGTAATTATATTATAAACTTCAGTGCTGACATTGCAATGGTCTGTGCCTTTAAGCTTAAGACACTAAATGAAGCTAAGGGGAAGCAGAACAACTGCAATCTGATTACTCACCATTATGTCCAGGAAAATGGTGACTCAATTGATTGGTCAAGATCCTCTTTCTCTCCTGTCATTTGATTCTATGAGCACAAAAAAAAAGTTACATTTAAAAAGCTATACTCAGTTAATTACATAATTATCCACCAAACCTTTGTTTGAAAAAAACGTTAACAAGACTGTAAAAATAACCTGGCCAGTATAAACTAGCTAGCATAACCTGGTGAGGCCTACACACAGTTCCACATCCATCCTTATATTTCGAATTAATGTTATGCTTTACTAAATCAATTATCATACAACCACCATTCTTCTAGGCTGAAAACGTGCATCAAATGCAAAACCATAACATTTTTGCATATAAACAAGGCTTGTCTGGTGTTTTGTTTGCTAACACTAAAAGCTAGCATTAGCCAGAGACAAGTTAATAGTTGCCTTACAAACACAGCTATGATACGAATCTGTAATTCGTTAAGCATACGTTGACTAAATTTGCAAGGCAGTCATTTTGCAAAAGTCATTTACAAAAGATGTTCGTTAAACAAAGGTGATCCAATGTTAGCTTGGCTAAATGTGAAGCTAGCTCGATGACGCTACTTGTGCATTTCAGCTAGCAGTGCTAACATAGGCTATCGGAAACTTACAACGTTACCTTTTATTCTGGACAACTCCTGGGAAGCAATTAAAAGGACGCGTATGTATTTAGGCCGGGATAATATTTCCTTATATCTGAGGAAGATCACAGACGATTCATTGGGCATGAAAAGGTGACTCTTTTCTGCTTTGTTGGCTAGCACTTTTAGCTCACGGCCTCTTCCTTTCTTCCTTTGTTGCCTGTTGAATTCTGGGAGCGGACAGACAGACGCAGCAGAGGCACCACCTCCACCGGGGATGTTCACCACCATCCCATCACACACAAACCTCAGGGCAAAGCAACATCCACCATCCACACTGAAGTGAAAAAAATATAAATATGTCTAAGTTTGTTATAGAATTTGCTGTCTAAAATGGGATCAATTATATCAGGTTAAAGTTGAATTTACAAAAACAATGGCATTACAACCAGAATTTTGATTCTTTTTTTGGGGGGTTGTGAGAGACTATATAGGTAGGTGGTTTCACATTCTAAATTTCAGAGCAGTCATAAGTCAGGTGGAGGGCAAGAGTAATTTTTCCTATTAATAACATTGTACTTTGCCATGAAATATTTTAAAAATATATTTCACAATTTAATAAGTTGTGATTTCTTTGATGACTAGACTCATTATTCTTTGGCACTGCAAAAATAACCTACATTTAAGCAACATTAATTTCTGCCTGCCCTCCAATAACGTTGGTTTGTAGAATAGGGTTAAACCAACCTTTAGTAGTAATTTCATCATAATTAAAAAAAAAAAAAATATATATATATATTATATCATAGTCCTGTTATGCCATGTTATTGTGTATGTAGTATGGTTGTTGTTGTTGTTGTTGTTGTTGTTGTTGTTGTTGTTGTTGTTGTTGTTGTTGTTGTTGTTGTTTAGTCAGAATTTCCAGTGTGGGCCAATGAAGTTAAGTCTGCTATGTCAACAACTTTCTTTTCAACTTTAGACTCTGTGCCAAGAGGCCTCGCTCTAATTAGTAGTATCCCACAAATATTGAGCAGATGATCCAACACTTTGGACTTGATTGTGGCTAAAACTTGAACTTTAAAATGATACATGGTTGCCTAATTAGTGTCAGCATTGTTTTAAAGTGCTGCTGTGTTTACTACTGCTTGGGTAATTTGAACCACTGGCATAACCATTATACTCAATGTTAGGCCTACATTGTTTTTTCCACACTGTCAAGTGTATGGCAGTTGTTCCCTAAACTTCTCGGGAGCTGTGAGCAGACAAGCCCTATGCAAAGACTCTAATTACCAGGGCCTATTAGGGTTGATCAGACTGCGCTGGCACAAGAGGGGAGGGTAGGAGACAAGGCTTGGCAGCACTTAAAACTAGCGCACTGAGGATACTGAGAAGATACTTGCAATGTTTGTACAAATTAATTAGTTCTGACAAACAAACTAGCCTTCTTGATAATTCTTGACATAAAATATACAAACATGCATACTTTGGGTTTCTTAATAGGATAAACAATTTATATCAGTTTTTCCCTTGTTAATAAGAACTGATATCTTTGGCAGTTTTCTGACACTGAAAGGACCAGCTTGGTGGGTCAAGATCAATATAGAAAATTATTTGAATTTATGTATAAGCACAAGTCAAAACATTGCATCACCACAACAAGTCAACAGTGTAGCCATGGATTACACTGTTTAACAAGGCACCTCAGCTCATGGAGAGACTTCACGTTTCATCTTATTTTCAAATGAATGCTGTATCTGCCATAAATTATGTGCACAACAAGTCGGCCCTGGCTTCAATTTGATTCAGTACTTTTGCTCTTGTCTTTGCCAGGTCGAGATATTGTGGGGCCCCTCTGTGCCTACCCTTATATCCTCAACACTTGCAGTGGAGCGGGAGACGGGTACAGCAGCAGTCATGTCAAACAGTGACAGGACTGCAGGGACCAGTTGGGCCAGTAGCAGACAGAACATAGTTTTGCCTCAAATCACAGCATATATTAGTATTTCTCCACTGATTTGAATAGATTTTATTATCATTTCACATGACAAACAATACTTTTGACAAAACTTTGTAATCATTTATAAATTCATGTGGGGGTACTTGGACTAATAATTTCAATAAATGGGTTCTTGTGTTTATTATATATTTTATTTTCAAAATATGCATAAGCATTTGCATCATCTGACAGATTTAGTTTGTAGATGGTAAAAACAGCCTACAAATCCATGATATCCATCATATTATAACCAACATGTATAAAGCTGTAATTAAATGATAATCAACTACCCTACTTACATTTTTCAAACTCAAGTCTTTTATCCAGATTGCAGACCTTGATGAATTAGCTGTAATCCATGGGCTGCATGTACTGTATTTAAAAAAAAAACAAAAAAAAAACATTCCGACTCCTATAAAATTACTACAGTACCATGCAAAGAGCAGTGTTGGGGTAAAAGTATTGAAAAAGCATTCATTACTTGTTACTATTTATACATTTAATTTGTTACACTACCTAGCCCTTTAGTAACATTACTTTAGGATTGCTTTGTGTGTATTATTGCAAACATCAACCAGAAAATGGATTTATTAAAACGTTATTCTTGAAAATTACCAATCAGTGGTTTTACTGAAAAACTTACGTTCCCTGAATGCATCGCGAGGCCAACAGGAAGTAGAGTGACGTTGGCGCGGACGTTAAAATCATTTGTTGACATGTCTCTGAGGAAGTTCTGTGGACTAAGCTGTCTTTTCTAACAATCTACAGCCATTAATCGCTCTTGAAATGGAGTTATCATTTCTTATAAAGAAGATAGGTAGGATGTGTTGTCTAGTTAGCTTCTGAAATAGCTCAGATTGTCGCGTCTCTCACAAATGCTCTCAAGTTACTTACTTTAGCCTCATTGTGCTAACTTCTGTTACAATCTTGTTATAGCCTGCATACTGATACCGTTTCGTTTGATTTTGCCGCATTTGATTATTCGTAATATGTCACTTCTAGCTAATTCAATCATTTTAAATAGCTGTTTTAAGTTTTACTTTGTGTATCGTGACGTGGTTTATTCTGTGTTACAGGTCATCCTTTAGTGGAAATAAGAGTCCGGGCTTTAAAGAGTATCATTTGTAAGTTGGAACACTCTCTCATTTCTGTAGGGGACATAGTGCAGGAGAAGATGCTTTTTGTTTACCTATTGGAGTGGTTCAACTACCCTGAGGTGCCAATGCAAGAAGAAGCCCTTGAATTAATTACAACATTATCCAAGGTAACTACAACTGTAATTTGATTTGTTTTGTTTTGGATGATTAATGTGAACTTTTTTTTCCCTTTAAAGCATCCTAGTGCCGCCCAGATGCTGAGAGACATTGGGGCTGTGGACTTCCTCACTCAGCTGTCTCTGAAAGTGGAGCCCAGTCTGCGAGCTGTCATCGATGGAGCTCTGGACCAGCTGTTTCAACTTCCAGAGCTGCTGCCTAGTCACACCATTGTGTATTCAGGCAGGACTCAGACAACTACTGCAACAGGTATTGGACTGAAAAGGCTAAATAATGCGGAAAAGATTGTGGAGAGTTGGTTCATCTAACTTTACGCATTGTGCTTTACAGTGCCGGATGTGCCTGAGACCGAAGAGCCTCACATAGGCTATTTCTACAAGGGACTACCAAGTCAAATTGATTTACTGACTCACAAGATAAGAAGTATAGTTATTTTTTATTTTACACAAACCATACATAGTTTGTTGTTTAATATCTGACTCATTTTTAATTTTCTGCATAGTGCGGGAGTTTGTAAAATGTCTGAAGTTTTCAGTGTTTCCATGGCTCACCCTGACAAACACAGACCGACATATACTGTCATCAAACGAAAGGTAATCGGTATTATTATTAAGTAATGGCTCTGGCGGATTCTTTAATTTACCTCAATTTATTTCTGAAACAGTTCGTTAAGAAGCAACAACCTTAATTTAGTCCGGACAACATGTGAACTCTTGCGAGATGTCATTATGCAAGATTTTCCCTCTGAAGTGTTTTTGCAGCGCCCTGGTATTGTGAAGGTACAAAAAACATGTAAATACATAAGCAATTTGTGTAGAAAATGGGCCTAGAATTTTGTGCTACTTTCCTGTTGAGGTGCTGAGAGTTACATTTTGTTGTGATGAAATTATTTCTTGGTCTTTTGCATGTCCTTGTTTAAATACTGAAATTATATAAAAAATAATTTATCTTTGACAATTTTACTATATCTTTAGTTGCTATGATTTACATTTTTCTTTTCTTTTTTTTCTTCAGATTTTACTCAGCCTTTTAAGTCTTGGGTCAGGTAAAGGTGAGAAGAACAATCTCTACTTTCAGGCCTTGTCCTGTCTGCGGCAGCTCTGTGTGGGGCTCAGGAGGAGACTGCGCTGTCACCAGGATCCTAGCTTCTACTCAACTAAACAAGGTCAACAAAATGTACATACAACCCTAGAAAGCACCAAAGACGATATTTGATAAGTTTAGAAGCTTAAATAAGAATAAAACAAGTGCAAGTGTACCAGTGGTTTAATAAACTAACAAAGAGAAATATTAGTTTTGATCCTCCAGGTGAAAGTTTTAAGGCTGTATAGTATTTCAACTGAAAAACTCGTAGTGCCTAAAGGGTTAATAGTGTGATCAATGGACAATTACTTTTACACTATTTCTTTGGGACTTCAGATCCAGTATCCCGAAACTCGTCCTTCTCTCATGAGGTGCGAGGGAGCCAACAATCACAGACATCGTCTCCAACAGCAGAGCAATCCCACAGGCCCTCTGTGGTGGGACGTCCTGGACAGAGAGCTAGAGGAGATGGTCAAGATGGAGATGCAACATCCAACAGGTATACTGTAGGGCTGTGCAATTAACCGAAATTCAACTAAAAACTCTCTTAAAAGGGTTTTTATATGTGGAAAGTACGTGTTTTCTTTACAATTGTAGAATACAATTACGTTTGTTTCTGTGAGATCTGTCATGTATTTAATTGTATCTCTTCCCTCTCTACATTTAAGGGACACTAACGCTCTAAAGTCTCTAAGCAAATAATCATTTTAATAATTGTGATTTCAATTATGATTTAAATAATCGTGATTATTATTTTCATCATAATCGAGCAGCCCTAGACTGTAGTATTGTTACTTATTTCTTGCCCAGTGTTCGGCGTTATCATTACAATTAATTATTGCATGCTGGTATACAGGAACTCTGACAACATTGTTTTCTGGATTTATCTTAATTTGACTTTGAAATTGGACCTAACCTGCTCAAAGTACTATATATGGCCTTTTTTGTCACGTCCAGAGTAAATAAAATGTTTACTCACTGTACATTGTATTATGGACCGTAAATATAAAAGTATGGGTAAATGTTTCAATTGGGTAGTGCCCTTTCATGAGAAAATTTTGTTTGAAGTTCAGAGCATAAAATGTGCATACAATTACTCTAATGTCCAAAAGTTTACTCATTTGCATCACTATTAAATGTTTTTTATTTTATTTTGTGAAGTGGCAGCTCTCACAGAGGTGCAGCGGCTGCCCGGGTGCCTCAACAGACGCCCCAATCACCTGTGACCCATTTGGAGTTGCCTGATCTTTGTGTTGAAGATAGCCTGGAGCTGCAGTTACAGCAGCTCACGTTGGCACAATTCAGTGTAGCCACAATTCAACACTGTCTTTCTCTACTAATAACAGGCAGGACCATTTTACATTTTTTTCTGCAATGTCTATCTAGATCTTGTGTCAGTGGTTTGATCTTACTGTGCATTCCTCCTCAGAGAGTTCACATGTGTTTCACCGTGCGCTGGAGCTGCTGTCTGAAGCCCTCCTCCTGCTCGGGGACAGCGTTTCGGAGCTGGTCTGGGATGATGACAGTCTGGTGGGGATAGAGCTGGCAAGTCCAAACACAATTCCTGACAAGATCTTATGTAGATGAATGGATGCACTTGACTGGAAAAAGTGATCAGGGGTGGTCACTAGACAATTTGCCAGAGACACGCAGGCATATGGTCCACCGCTGTTGAGAAGAGTAGTATGCTTGTGATTGAGCTCAACAAGAGTTACATAAGGTTATACAATCTTCATGATGCTTACAGAATCTCAAATATTCATCATTCCTACTGTATCTTTGTGTGTAGTCAAGTGTTGCTTTATTATGCAGTTATATGTTTAATGTCAGCAAAATCATTTGTGTTACACTGATTTTCGTCTGCTATGCAAACACATTTATTATCCTCACCTTCTGTTTAAAGACTATGCTCTTGTGCTAAGGGACTTTACACTTGTCAAGCCCGTGCCCCTGTGGCCCTCTGCTGTTTAATACATGCCCAGAGCTGTACAGCCTGAGAACTGTTTTGTCATCTTTATGTGGAGAGCAGCTTTTGTGTGCCAGACCTCTAGGTTTTTTCCTAAGGGATTGGTTTAACTCCTCATGGCAGCTCAGACTATCTACAGAGCTTCTACTGCCCCCTGCTGGCAATTCCTCTCTATTGTTTTAAATTCTCTCAACAAAAGTAGCTTAGAATAGATTGCTCCATTTTATTCATACTGTGATAGGGTGGATCTGTATCTCGTCCCAAAATAACCCTGAAATCTGATTACATTCAATTCCTAACCCCTGGAACGAACAATTTTATTCTTGGCTCGCTTCCAGTAGCTGCGCGGCTGAAAGGCTTGGTGTGTGTGAGTGTGCTGAAGATGTAAGCACACACGCTCACATTTGTGTTGTGTTTGTGAGGTTTTGGGCCTTTGTTTAAATGCTGTCTGTTTGTTTTATAGAAGGAAAAGCTGCAAGCATCCATGGAGCTGCTGGGAGACATCCTGAACTACCATCACAACTGCTCAGCTGAAATATCCCAGAGTTTACAGATTCATCACAAAATGGCCTATGCAGGAACAGCCATATTTATGTCAAGCTTCTACAGACCATTCTGCCTCCTGAGAAGGTTTGTGAACATTCTGCTACATCAAAATTTATTCTGTTTTTCTGCATATATTTGCAATCTTTTTTGCCTTTGCACAGGCTTCAGAAAATCTTCCAGAAAACACAGCAACAGCTATTTTTCATCTGTGCTTGGATCCATCATTAGGAAGTGCATTACCAGGAATTCAAGAGACGGCAGTAGCTTATTTGGAGCAGGTGAATTCAGACCATTTTGACCTCTACAGAATGGTGACCCGTGCTGCTCTTTGGATGGAATCAACTTGCAATTTTCTCAAGGAGGCACAAGCTGAGGTTTGAGTACACAGCATCACAACAAAATATTTCATTATTGTTTTGTTTCTACCTTTCTTACTTTTCTTCCACTTGATGTTGATACTGTATATGCGTTTGATTGCAGTTATTTTTTGCTTTGTGTACAGGGTGATAAGAACTGGCTTGAGTTACTAGAATTAGCAGACCAAGCAATAAAAGGGCTTCCATTTCACCAGTACCTGCCAGTTATAAAGGAATGCGTTCAAGTGTGTTCTTATCTGTAAGAAATTGCGCAATATTTCTAATTTCACTCTATACTGAAGCATATGTAACAATATAGTATTCACTATTAGGTGGAAATTTGATCAGCCCAGCCCACTTCTTCAAACCGAGAGTCAGAAACTTCTTCTCAAGCTGCTGTCCCATCCACTCCAATCTTTCAAGGCAGAGACATACGCCTGTGTCTTGAATCTGGTCAAGGTCAGAACAAGCCTCTTTTATAACATAGTTCACGGCTAAAATGTTTCAGACAACTTAATGTTTCTATGAAGTAGAGGTCTTTGTTAAGAGACAGGTGTATAAATAAGACAGATCAAGATGAATAGCTTGTACTTCTTTGACTGTGAATAATAAAAAATCAATGTGACATTTAAAATCAGGCAGCCAACCTACTTCTCATTTTATTATCTTTCCATTTTATCAACCCCTGGTAAAGGTATATGGCTACATTTAAAGTGAATGGAATTTAAGTATGCATGTGCAAGTGATAATTTATGAGGTGCTTTGGTGTGATCACATCCTAGGACTGCCTTGGCATCCAGAATGTATCACGACAGGAGCAAGGAGCCAGCAGTGGAGTGCGCTTTCTTCTCCACTATAAAGTGCTGTATGAAATTTGTGCTTTTGGACTTCAGGACTCCGCACAAAAGGTGGTTGGTTTATATTCTTACACAGAAGCTGATTTTCAGACCAGTCACCTCCTTCATTGTTTAGCTCTTATAGACCACAAACAAATTGTGAATCCATTTGGCAGGGCTCTATCCAAGTATTTGGTTCTTTCCCAGTAAGTCAAATCTCCTGCTTATGTAAACGTCAAATTCGGAGTAATTCAAGATAAACCTGTTTGGGAATTCACTTCATATTTAAGCTAAAACAGCACTGGGTCAGAAAAAGACTCTTTCATATTACTGAATGAAGTTTTAGCACTTCCAGAGGCACCAGCGCAGTTTGATGAACGCTGATGCAGAGTTTAACTGACCCGACCCTCACACCTTTAAGGCTGTGCTCTCGGTCAGGGTCAAAACAAAGGCATTCAATCAACAATGAATTGCTCTTTGAAAAGAATTTGTAGTTTTTAAGATCACATTAACCTCTCAACAGGGCACTCGTTTTATATATTATTAGACTTTTTATCGTGCAACCCTTAAAGTAGCTTGTATTAAATGTTTTATCTGGTGTACTTATGTGTTAACTCAGCACTTTGCCTGTGATATATAGGTGCACACTGCTGCCAAGGATATCCTTCTCTTCCTGTTCAAGGGACAATTGATGATGACAGCATCACTGTGGGACAGATTGAACGAGGCACTTTACCCGATTATGCCCATATTACAGGTATTGTACTTCTTGACTGTGTGGTATTATGCTGGATCCACAGTTCATAAACTGGCTTTTATTCCAAATCTATTACATTATCTTTATGGAGAGGCAAATGTGGCGGCAAGCGTTTTCTTGTTTCAAAACAAACTATGATCAAAACTGCAATTTTAGCATTACTAGAACACAAAGGCTGCATATTGAGCTGCCAGTGAGAGAAATGTAGTTATTCTCTCATTTACATATATTGTGTTATATTGGCTGCTTTTTGGAGGAAACATGCTTTTATTAATTGTTCAGTTTCAGACAGCAGAAAGCCTGAAAATTCTTCATGAATAAACATGAGAATTCGACT
Source organism: Mugilogobius chulae (assembly GCA_038363315.1). Classification (NCBI taxonomy): domain Eukaryota; kingdom Metazoa; phylum Chordata; class Actinopteri; order Gobiiformes; family Gobiidae; genus Mugilogobius; species Mugilogobius chulae. The sequence continues at coordinate 422,926 of JBBPFD010000274.1, read as the reverse complement.
AGGCTGTCAAGTGTGATTTAATTCAAGGAGGCCATTCGGAGATGGGCTTGCCATGTCAACAAGAGATGAAATGAAACCACCCATAATCAAAGCAATGCATATTTTATTTACTGTTGTTGTGCTGCTTAGAAGAAATTCCCAAATGGACCCTTCTTTGTTTGATAGAGCAGTTTGAGATTCACTCCGTGTACGTGTGTGTGACAGGGGTACGCCAACACAGAGGAGTCACTGGGAAACTGCGTCCTGCTGATAAGTGACATGTCCGACACGGCGAGAGACAACATGTTTTCAAGCTCTGCCAAGTTAAAGGCAGCGCTCCGACTGCTCTTCACTAAACAGCCCTCGTGAGTCCCCTGATCTGTCGTTGTCTGTGTTGGACCTGGTAGTGTAAGCGCTCCGAGCATTATTAGATAACACTGTGTTTCATCTTTTAAAGCCAGTCGATAATGTGTATGCTTCTCCTGTGTTTTGTGAAGACACGTTGAAGTTTAGTAGCGACAAGCGAGTATCAAAGTTTTGCGAGTCATCTCTTTGATGGACTAGAAATGTACTTTTGACGGACACATTACCAAACTCTGTTGGCACAAAGTAAAGCAGTTTCTCTAAAAATTGAAGTAAAGCTTTATATTAATGTGTAGCACCTTATAATTTTCAAAACTTACCTTAGTTTTCCTGCTGGACTGGTAATCACAGGATTTCCAATGATTTGATATGATACACAAATCATAGATGACAATATAATGAGATCATAATTTTGATATTACATGGATTAATCGATTTATTGCACATAATTGCTGAGGTATCACTTTTTAGCAGCATCCTGCACAAACATACTATAAAATATAAAATTGTAATCATCAATCTATGGAAATATGAAAAGTTTCACACAAACAAGTTTACTCCTAGTGATACATCAGTACAGCAGGCCAGAATACTGATACTGTCATCATTAAAGTATCATGAGAAATAGTCTCAAAATTTTTGCACGGCCATCATTTCTTCTGTGTGATTCATTCTTGTCTGTGTGCTGTGACTTTGCTCTTTCAATAGTGTGAGAATAGCTGCAGTAAACCAGATTCTTCCCCACCTGACCAGTGCCGATGGGGCACAAACAGCTAGACCAAAGCTAGACCAGCTGGTGATCTCCTCGCTCCCTAACCTCTTCTGTCTGAAAAACCCTGTGGACATTAGTCTTGACACCAGCAGCAAGTCCCTTCTAAAAGTACCTAAAGTAATTCAAGAAACACCATTGAGTTGCATGAGCACTAATGTTATTGATGTGATCTAGGTGGAGTCAGTGGAGAAGCTTTTTTACATCCTGGCCTCGGAAACGGTCGATATTTCACTGAAGAGATCAGCTGCTGAACAACTATCTGTGGTTGTTCAAGGTCAGGACAGTAAAAAATGCAAATGCAAAAATTGTATTTGCATTAATAACGTGCTGTATTATATAAATTCTCTAATAGTTGTATTTTTGTATTTAAAATAAGTGATTCTTTTGTGGATGTTTTTATAGATACAACTATGCACCCAGTGGTCAAGAGTCTTGGTATAAGTGACAGTGTCCTGTCTTTTATCATGGAGTGTGTGTGTGGAAACATGGTGAGTTAGTTAAGTGTACTTGATGTGTCATTAACATTCACTGCATGTGAATAATTTGAAATCTGCATGTAAAGGCACTTAGAGACTGTTCATGACTGTATTTACATGTGTGAGCATGTGCTGCCTGTGGCTATTGAGGAGACTTGCTGAAGCGCATGTTGCAGAAAGATGAAATGATCTATATTAATAGTGTCAGACATGCTCTGGTCAGTGGTGATTTGTGCCCTGTAGGTACTGTACACTGCTGCTCATCCTAACACTTTGAATCTGAACTACTAACCAGGGTAACAGTTCTGCATGTCTGCTTGCATCAGGATTGAAAAAAAAAAACACATTGAGAATGACAGTTTCTAAGCTAACGTTTAAAATAATAAATGTATGTGTGTATATGTGTGTGCTTAGATGCCCCCAGGGTAAGTATCTGATGTTTGCTTCAGCCTGCATATTCACCTCATTTGAATTTATTTTAAAGTCTGTAAGATTTGTCGTGTGAATAAGTACGTTTCGGCTGCTGTCTGATTATGTCGCCGTTGTCCCCAGAGCCTGGACGGCCTGCTGGAACCCTGTGTGCGTATACTGAGGAAGCTGGTGTTCGCTGATCCCTCTTTGAGACACAGCCTGGCACAGCGCAGCCCTCTGCTCCTCACACTGCTCAGAGGTACATTCCAAAGACCTCTCATTAGACAACAGCTCCATACGCGCTCTCATGCTCCGGGAAAGTTCTCTGAAGAAGACAACATGTCGCTAGTTCATGCCCGGCGCTTAACAATGTCACACTCAAAATTGGTAGATGATGCAACTTGCCTCACCTGCTGTTAGATTGCATTGCTGTTACCAGTGTTAGGCATTTGAATTATTTGATTGAGCAATGATAATCTTTGTAAGTTTATTTTTTTTCATAGCATCACTAATATTGAAGGAAAATAAAAGCAACAGCACTGATGTCACTGTGCTGATGTGCTTATTGCTGTTTGATGAAATTGCCTGTATGGAAATGTGGTGAGTTTATCTCCATACCAGTTTCTAGTAATTATAATTATATTTGAAAATGTTTAACACGTTTTCTAATATTTCTTCAGGTCTGATAACTCAAACCTAGATGTCAGCTTTTCCTCTTTTTCTCTACCACTGACGGTAACACGGAGGTAGTTAAAGTCACATGTTTGTACAGTAGTTGGTTTGGTGGTTTTGTGATGTTTCTGTTTGCTCTTGTCAAGACTTTGGACTCTATAAATGTGACTTTGGGCTCTATAAAAATTTAAGAAATGATTGATTGATTGATTGATGGTAAAAATTACAGACCTCTCTATCTTTTTAAGTGGAACAACATGTACAATTAGTCATTATATATATTTTTTGTCACTCTATTAATATTTGTAAAACATTTTTTCCAGATACAACATCCCATTTCCTGCAGCGACTCATCATGCTGTCAGTCCATACTGCTGTGTTCTACCTCCAACCTCTGACCTCTGGACTCTGGCACCTGCACGCCACGCCCTACAGGTGGCCTGGAATACCGCCTGGCACTCTGGAATAGACGTCCTCTTTGAGAAATCCCATGAGTCAGGAGAAGACACTCAGTAAGAATGTATTGTATTTAGATATTTTTGATTTAGTTTTGACAAACAAGATGAATCACTTAGCACTTTGTCATAACTTATGAAGTGGGAAGAATTACACTGAACATATTGTTTCAAAGTCTTGTTTCATCTGTCTCCATTTGTGCTAATGTGACCTAATTCAAAAAGATGAGATTGTCTCTCAAATTGGTTTATCCTGCTTTATTACATCCTTAAAGCACCACATCAATTGATCAATCCAGCTCAAACTTACTTTCATTCAAATAAAAAAGATTAGCGCTTTAGTCTAGAGAATTGTAATTATTTTACACTAAAAGTTTATGTAATGTTTACCTGTGGGATGTAACAATCGCCTGAGCTGTCTTGGTAACTGCAAAGTCAGTCTTTTCAAGCATGTACTGTACTGCATGTACATACTTTGAAGGATCTAGTTTGAAGTTCTTTGTTTTAGAATGCAGATATTTTTTACAAGCTCTTGCCAAACCTTAAATACTATTTTAAATACCTTTTTCCCAGTAGATTTCACACAGACCTGAAGCTGTGTGCCTCCCAGGTGGAGATTCTTCGGACCCTGCACTGTCCCACTGCTCTGAGAGACTGTGTCCAGGCCATAATCACTGCGGTTGGGCACAGCTCTGTCTCCTCTGCTGTCTCTCGCCTCAGACTCTATTTACTGATGGACAAACTGGCCCAGCCTCATGCCCCCACCCACAGCTGTAGAGAAACAATGCAATGTTTAAACTGGCATGCAGCTATGAGCAGGTATGATGCATCATGTACAACATAGATTAATAATATAATGAAAAGAAATATGTAAAGACTGAGTGTGTTATTGACGCATACACAATGGAATTGTTTTTCTAGGTTTATCCAGATTCGACCAGCGAGTGTGGAAGATGAGAAGTTGTTGGTTGCCATCGTTGAATGCCTTAATGATTATTTTAAACAGGCTGAACCAGGATTAATGTCAGAACATGAAGACAAGGACCTCCGCTGGATTCTGGAGCTATTAATTAACCAGGTATAGACTTTAAGTCTGTGTACCAGAATTAAATAATAGTCTTTTTCCTTGTGTTGCACATTCAGTATGCAATAGTTTTACTTTTTTCCCCTAAAATCATTCTCACTCCAAATTAGTAATCAAAATAGCTAATCCTCCTCTTTTCTTAAATTGAAAGAAAAGTACATTTCACCACCGACATACATGGGTTTTACGTTCATTATTTTGTCATAGGAAGGGAATCACAGCACTCTAAATACAGAGATCTTCTTTTAGGATATAATCAGTCTCACCTTGGCTTTCTCATTAATGTGTGTGTAAACAATACGGCCTCCCCTGGCAGCTCAAACTGACTCGACTGAATGCCTGGTAGGGGTGAGCCACGCTGCTCAGACTTCTCTGTAATTACTGAGCTGTTTAAGGAACATCTGTCTCTCCACACTTGTATTACCCATCTCTGCCTGTTTGGCTTAAACAAAAATTGTCATTGTTGATGTGTGTGCAATACTAATCCCTCAGTTTTATAACAAAACAAACTATTTCTATATACATCCCACAGATCCAATTTAAAGTAACAAGCTTGCCATAATGACGTGTGCAGCATTCATATACATCTAAAAAAAAAAAAAAAATGCAATGATAAATAACTACTTGGTGTGCATATCAATCATGCAGGATACAGCATGTCTCCTTCATCTGCTCCTCGGTGCAGAAAGCCAGAACCCGCGAGAAGAGGAAGAGCTGAAGACTCAAGTCAGTCAGAGACTCCAGAGAGAGCTCACAACTTTGTTCAACACTTTACTCCAGTGTCTGCAGAATACCACTGACAGGTGTGTTCTAAGCCTTTTCTCTGGCATGTCTTTGCTATAATACAGTATATGTGTTTAGTACTTCAGTAATGTTGATTGAAAAAGTTCTAGTTCCAGTCTCTGCTGTGTTTTCTCATTTTTCCTTTCTCCATCATGTCTGAACAGGCTATGTTTGGCTCTGGCCGGTCCCTTCCGAAGCCAGCTGGCAGAGCGTTTGCTCCAGAGCCTGCGGGTCTCAGACGCTCCTCGATTCTATGGCCTTCCCAGTCTGGAGAGGACGCTGCAGGGCATGGTCTGCCTGACAGCCCAGGCTGGCTGGAGTGCTCACTGCCCTGACCCAGGGCCTGCCTCCCTCTGTTCCAAGTATCTGAGCGGGTTGTTGGAGGTGTGTGTTTGGGCTCCACATGGGACAAGTTTCTGTCTGCACAGTATGTCTGCATATGCTCATGTGCGCCATGGGTTTACAAGCCTCCTGTTCCATCTTTAGAGAGGAACAGAGCAGATAAATAAAACAACCACTCTACTTTCTGTGGAATTAATTAAAACCAAGCAAAATATGGTAGCAGGACAGGAATTGCAAAGGTAAAACACTCATTGATATGCCACAGAGCGAAGATGCTGATGAGATTAATCAACCTTGCTGCTTCCATCTGTTCTTCTGTTTAACAGTCCATAAAAAGTTGGTATAATGCAGAGTGTGCAGCATAACTCACATCAAAAACATGGCCAAACTTTTTATTTGAGCGTCTGACAAAAGAAACAAAATATCTTGTTTACATAGCGCCTCTTCTTCATCAGCTTTCTGATATTTGATATTATCCGTTGTGGATATCTCAGTAGACAGCTCTAAACAGCATAGCCTATCCTCTTGAGACCTAAAGCTCTGGGGCTTTGCAATGTTTGTAGTTTGTGTTTGTCCCCAAAGCACACAAATGTAAAATAATTAGTCTCAGTTGTGTATTTAAGCTTAGAGTTTACATAAACAAATTGTGCCAAGACATGAAAAACATTAACATTAAACATAACATTTTCTTCTTGTAGGTGATTTCCTCCTTCTATGTGGAATGGGGTGGTAACTCAATGTCTTTCATGGGTAAAGGAGTGACTAAAAGTGCTGCTGTTTGCCTGCTGCACCTGTCTCTGAGATGATGGCTGAGAACAAAGATGAGGCAAGTGTCACAGTGAGCTCGGCTGTGTGGGAAGATGTGTCAAAGTTTCTCAATAGTTAAAATAGACTATTTCTGTTGTGACTTAAAACTAAAAAAAGTCTTTTTCAGGATGTAATCTCCCTGTGGTCTTTGGGGAATGAAACAAATGAGGAGGCAAATAACTCTCAGCTTGGATTGGCTTGGCTTGTACCACTGTGGGTTGACAGAGATCCAGAGGTGAACTATTTTAGCAAATTCTATTAAGCCTTATTTTTTAATATTTGTACTGTCAAATTAATGACATAAAAGTATGTGCTTTACATAGCAGGAACATTTAAATCGCAAAACATGCAAAACCCATTTACATTTACTATCTATAGCATTTACCCTAAAATTAAAGAAAAGTGCAGACATAGTTCTATGTAAGAAACACAAACAATGTTATTCAGCCTAGATTTTAATATTGTTATACTGTAAACGTGTCTTGCATCTTTTTGAACGAAACTACTGAACTAGGAATTATGGTAAATGGTCTCTATTTATTGCGCTTTTCCACCTTACAAGGCACTCATAGCGCTTTACAGTCTGTTGTCAATTCAGTGATGAAGATATGTAAGGTGACTGCTAAAAAGATATGTTACATGACTGCTAAAAATACATTTGTTCACTGAATTAATGTCCTAATCCTGCACACTCTCCTTCTCCTGTGATGTCAGGTGAGATGTGCCAGTTTGGGTCTGGGTGCAGCTCTATCGTCGGTGCCCGCTGGGTGCCAGGCTTTGTGTGCCAGCTGTCAGAACATCAGTGGAGGGCTGTGGGGCACATTGCTTAACATCCTTTTGGATCAGCAGGAGAGCAGCATGGTCCGCAGAGAGGTATCACATTAATGACTCATCTCAATTCTTTATCACTGATTAAATAATAAATGTCTTCTATGTAGAGGATTAGTTTGTACAATTAAGCTAATTGTAAAAACTATATGAATGCAAGTGACAAGAAAGCAATCTCAATTTGAATTTTGAGCTTTGGACAGAGTAGTTTGGAAATGTTTTTGTATTTCCTGCCAGACTCACACAGATGGCAGTATTGCTAATGCTGTCTCGACTTGACCTACTGCTCATCGTGTGTTTATGTGTGTCCAGGCTGCATTCATCCTGCAGAATTTGCTGGTTATGCCTATGCCAGCCAACGCAGAAGAGGCCAAGGACTCCCCCTGGAAGGTCAGACACGCTGCCAGGCATTTAAAAAGCTTTTTATGAACTGTTTTCATTTTGTTTGTGTCGACTCCATCACTTCTTTCCATTGCAAGCTGCCCACACTTATTAGGACCTGTTCGATCTTGAGTTCATACATGAGATGCTTTTCAAAATGTGTAAATATTGGTTTTCCCTTAGCAAACATTTCACAAAAAGCAACATGTTTTTTATAGTATTGTGCGCTTTTCATACAAAAAGAATATCTGGAGAATAGCCTCAAAAATCAGTGCATGTCAAGAGAAAGCATCTTTTTAGACTTGACGTTTCCCCTCTGGGATCTTTGTGGAAAAGTAGAAATAGGACACAAAATGTCAAACTACTGATGTTGCTTTGGTTTTTGATTCACTAGAATAAACCATACTAAAATATTAAGCTGATCAACAACTACATGTTTGGGTTGTTTTATCCTTTTAATCTGTGCTAATTGCTTTAGTCATTTTTCTTTTCCTTTTATTCAGCACCCATGCGTTCACGATGAAGTGTCTGGTGTGTCTCTGGTGGGGCTGCCAGCGCTTCAGGCTCTGCTTTACCACTGTCAGTATTTCCAGCATGTGGCCTCCTCTGCAGCCGCCTGTTACAGAGGCAGGTACACGCCTCACCTACAACCGCACGCTGTGACTGCTCATGGCACCGAGCCCGGAGAGAGCGCTTCACAAGGTGCGCTGTTAGCCCTGTTAAACTGCTGTCCTCAAGTGCCTTCACACTACAAAGAACTATAGATTTTGAGTATTTGTAATGTTGTAATGTTCCTTAACTTAGCTAGCATACTGTAGATGATGATAATGATTATTTTATTCATTTATTTATTTGTTTGTTTTTCATTTTAGATTCCTATGATTCCCTATGGGTTTGGAAATCTGCCCCAATCAAATCCACTATTTCATCCCGTAGACCTTCCGGCTCTTTGTCCACATCAAGCACTGAGGTTAGTCACACTTTGAAAATGCAAAAAGAATTATATTTGTAAAGACATATGGCTTCAAATGACAAAATGTGATGATTTAGATGAGAGGCTCTGGAATTCCTTCTCCAAATGTGCCATCACCGATCACTGTCCCAGAAGAATCTGCCACAAACAGATTAATGGCTCAAGGTACAGTCAATACTTTTGTTAGACCTGCTAGTGTAATGTATTAAAATGTTATTTTTTAATTTAAAACTTAAGGTTCAAGAAAACACAGAAGACATTTCGTATTGACGTAAAATGATAAGAAAAATCTTATAAACGATTGAAATAGCATAATTTATTAGTACTATTTCATATGTTTCATATGTTTGATTTGATTATCTCAATTTAATGCTACATCTTGGGTGTATTAAAGTCTTAATCAGCTGCTAGACTATTTTAATGGTAATTTATCCAAAGTAAAAGCATATCAACTATGACATTTGTTTAATAGAATTAAAATAGAAAAACAAGTTTTGAAAGTTTTGCACAAAAAATCAGTGACTAATTCCTCCATGTGTTGCTAAGGCCAAAGCGACACCGACACAAGTGCCTCAGTCTCGTCCCAGGAATCACGACAGGCCGAACCCGCGGCTGTGGAGCCTGTCGTCATAGTAACTCCTGACCTCCTGACGGCACACTGTGGCCTGCTGGGTAACCTGCTGTCCATCCTGCCAGACTTCACCCTCAATGCCCTTCGACACAACAAGATTCTTCATGCACTCTCAAGGTGTGTGGCCTCAGCAAGTGAAAAAACACTTTAACCTTTTGTTTTGGAATCTTGAATGAATAGGCTAAAAACAAATGTTTACATCTATTTGCATTTTCAAGCACATGTGTGAATTTATTACTATGAATGAGTTTTTTTTCTTCAATCATTTTAAAGCAAATAACACTGCTTATTATATTGCGATATTCTTATTGTTAGTGTGCTGGACATTAAAATCATTGAGAAGTGCCTGGATGACCTCAAGGCTCCCTGCGTTTTACCAGGAGAGCGAGCAGACACCAAGAGTCAGGTGAGGAACGAATGAATAATTTGAGCTGTTATGACTTACCTCAAACGTGGGCTGATGCCGCACTGCTAGGTTGTCTGCGGCACCTCTAGGTTTCAGTGTAGGCGGAATACTTAACAAGATTTTATTAAAAGTGTATCTTTGTTTGAGCTAAGTTTGAACAATTTTGTATTTTAATATGCTTAAGTGCTGCCCCTTTTTGTAAATTCCACCTTTTTAGTATTTTGCCAAAGTGTGTCATTGTGTATTTAGGTGTTATGTTCACTATTCTCTTACATTATTTCAGCTGGTGACCCTCCTTCAGTTCCTGTCTGCCTTCTCAAAGCTGCTGCAGGTCTGTGTTGGCGTCAGTCAAGAGCCTATTGGGCAACTGGACTTCATGAAACAGCTGCTGACTTCTCTTGTCGCAGTGCTTTCAATGAATACAAAAGGACTAGGTAAGAACATATTTATTTTATGGCTATTTTCAATTTAAATCTCAGTGGTTGTGAACTGTATGTTTGTCTTTATAGCCTCCCTTTTTCCTACAGTCAAATTTCTTCTCTTTCATTGTTGCTTCTAGTCCACCCGTAATATATTTTGTAGAACCTTTTTGCACTGGTAGTGTCTGTCTGGTGACATCAGACTTGTGCTTCCTGTTTGGGTTCAGATCCAGGTTCACAGGACACAGTGCGAGAGTGCTGGGTGGAGGTGTTTATGCTCTTGGCTCTTCTGGTGAGGAGAGACACCTCTGCAGTTTACCCATCTGTTTCTGTGGCTCTGGCGAGACACTGGCGCAGTTTTGCAGGTAGACTGACATTGTCACACACACAGTCATTCACTCATTCAATAATAATGACAAAACTCTGCAAACAAAAACTTTTTTTTTTTTTTGGTCATTTTACATATACTCTTAAGTTGGAAAAAACAAAATTGTCCAACTGGCTTCTAAGGATATTTTATTCTTTCATTTAATCCACCTTGTTCTGGCTGTTTTTGAATATGCTTTATAAATAAATTTGATTTTATACATAAAAAGAGCATTAAATGATAAAAAACTAACTCGTTGTTTATCCTTACACCTTGTTATTCCTTAGACATGTCACATTGATATTTTCTCTTCATGTGTTGTGACTCACTTTAATACAAACAGGAGAATAGATTTGATTGTATAGGTAATATCATTTACGTATTTATGTTATTTTTTTTAAATGTGTTCCATTTTTTTCAGACACATTATCCATGTGTATGAATGAGAGGTCCACAAACAGCTCCCTCCACACTGTAGCCCTTCAGTTTGTCAGCACATTTTTAGCTGAAGAGACAAAGAAACGTGATGCAGGAGACCAAAGCTCTACCTCTGCTTTGTTTGAAGTGCTGAGTGGACCTTCAGCCGAGCAGCTGTGTGACCTCCTGCTGCAGGTAGAGGGCAGCACTCTATCAATAAACCTTCCTTTATTTGATTTATGACTAAATTTACATTTTCTGTCACTATGCACCAGAGTTTTGAGAAGAGGACACCTCAGGACCCTCTGAAGAAGCACACAGCCAGGGCTCTAATGACACTGCTGGCCTCTAGTCCCACTGCTCAGAACTATGCAGCCAGAGGTAATAAAGGAAATCAACCAACCACATTTTAGACAAGAATGATAAATGGACCACAAAGTTGACAAAGAGCTATCTTTATTGACACTTACATATATTTAGTTTGACTTTGATTTAATAATTAAAAGTTCTATTCCTTGTGTTTTGCTCTAATTAACATTGAAAGTAAATGTTGATTTTCCTTTTGTGACCATATTTCAATACTGCTATTTTAAATCTATTTTATTACAATAATGGCTGTATTTTTACAGCTGGACTAATCGACAGCTGTGTGGAGCAGCTGAAGCAGATTTACTCTCAGCTGAACCTGGAATCGGCTAGACCTGGCAGGACATCCCACCGCAAGAAGGTGAACAGACCAGTCTAAACTTTGCACCAAATGTGGATTTTTACACTGGATAAAATAACCATGTGGTATTGAATTTAGAATAAATATTAAGATAATTTTTAGCACTCAGCATTTATTATTCTCACTGTATTTTGTCTGGTAAAGATGATTTCACAGTTTTGTTGTGATCCATTTTCAGGAAGATGGCTATTTGAAAGAAGTTAAGCTGATGGTTAAGATTCTGCAGAGTGCCATTTACAGCAACGATGAATGCAAAGTATGCCTGCTTTCTAATTCCCTGCTGCTAATTGTTTTTTAATGGTTCCTAAGAGAGTTAATGTTGTGGCTGTAAATGAGACTCACCTAGATTTGCTTGTCTCAGGTCTCATCAACACACGTGTTTAACTTCGTATAAGCTTTACTTAAGATGAGCTCATTCTCTTGGGATGTCATTAACCACCAAATACTGATGACACGAACATTTCTCTGGCAACCCAAAACAAGAAGGAGCTCATTTAAATTTTTGATTAGATAATTGCCCTGAAAACCAAAAAAATATATAATGTGATGTGAATGACAAAGAATAAATAATAACGATTACGTTGGCCAGTAAAATATGTTTACTTTACGTCTGGGAAAACAGATGTCTGTGCAGTTTATAAAATTCCTATGCTTTTTTTAATCACAAATGTTGCATTTGTATCTATGATAACAATTCATTGCAATGTTAATTCTGCACACTGCATCTGTTAAAATATTTCTTTTGGTAGTTACTTTCATTTGCAAAGTTAAATATGGCTCTCAAATGGACCAAGAAAACATGTATGAAACCTTTTGGTATTCAAATGCCTGTACAGTATGTGGATGAGAATAAATTGTATGATCATTTGCATTTGTATTTGCAGACCATAGCCACAGACGCACGCCTTACTCTGGCTCTTTACTCTCTTTGGCCTTGGCTACTATTAGATGACCCCACCCTGGAGGCGGTCCTACAGCTGCTGTGCGTCTATACAGCCAAGTTCACCACAGGTCAGTCAGCATGTTGACAGACAAGTCTTATATATAGTAAGTATTTAAACATGCGCTGTGCCTGGTTCATGCTGGTCCATTCCCTCTGTCAGTGTGGTTATCTTGAATCACACAAACTTTGTATTCAGAGGCGCATTGTCCTCTCCACTGACCACTGTACAACATTGTCCGGCGCCTGCTTTCTCACAATAGGGACAGTGTCGGGATTCACGACTGAGGCTGCATGCTTGTCTCGCGGTTTGCATGGGAACAAGCATCAAAACAAAGGCAAATGATGTGGCAACACTGAGCTTCTTTATTGCCAGACATGGTGAAACTGATTAATATTAATGCGTGAAGACATATGTTCATAGGCGAGATTTAAACCTTATGTTTTTGATGTTTGCGTTTCTATCATAGAGATCTTTGTAGGAGTAAATGTGATTAACTGACAGTTGTTCCACAGTGGGCGTGTGAGCTCTCCTTTAAACTCATAAGTCTTATTGGTTTCCTTTAGCTCTATTGTCTGTGAAGTGCTAGAATCCAGTCAAGTCGGGTACCCCATTTCCCTAAAGGTTAAGCAAACAGCAGGTTGTGTTCAGGCCACATGAAGCCAGTCTTACTATTACAACATACCCTGCAGCTAGCATTTAGTCTCTGGGGATGATGTGTTTCCACTGAACGTCTCATTTCTATCTATGGGCTGTTTGCACTGTTCTAGCTCAGTGTGCTTAACTCATATTTCCTTGAGCCTGGCACAACATTGATTATAGCTAAACCTCAATTTGAATTTAGGGCTGTAGTTAACCAAACAAATTCCTGAGTGACAGTTATATCAATTAGTCGACTAAGAAGGGGGAGTGGCAAAAGCCTATAAATGCAAGGGGTTTGTGCAGTTTGTACAGAAAAATGTATAGAAAAATGTATTAAGAGGCATTATTAAAGGTGGGGTAAGTGATTTTCACCCTGCACACACGATTAAGGCTTTAAATTTAACAACTTCCTGTCATAAATCTTCGACACATCGTTAATATCAATATATACTTGTTTTTGGTTGTAATTTCTGCTTAAAATACTTTATTCTTCAGTTCAGACAGTACACAGTGGTCTGTTGTTGTTTTTCTGCAGCGTGCTGCATTTATCATAGACTTTTTAGTGGAAAACACAAAGTTTACTAATTCACAACTAAAAAGTTATCTACCTCAACTTCAGTCAACATCTTTAGCTAACTTGCTTTTTTGCCGTTTTATATAAATCCGTTTTCTCTAATCTTAGTTGACTGGCACAATTTGGTTTCAAAGTAGATTTTTCTTATTCTTAGAGGAATGTCATCCTTGTCTACGTTTGGTCAATATTTATCCAAAGAGATGTGATGAACAGTTAAAAGTTAATTCAAATTCATGCAAAGAAATTTAATTTATTATTATTATTTTTTTGTTTATTTTTTGTTTTCATTTTTTACTGACAAAACTCTATGTAGTATGTTTGAAAATCATCACTATTCAAAATAGTTAAAAAAAAAAAGAGTTATTGAAAATGATTGCTAAGCAAACATGGAATCATAAGCTGAGTGAAATCGATTCAGTTTGAAGTAGGTCTCATCATTAAGCAGCTCTCCTTGTCAGTTCACTGAGATCCGTGTAGACAGTATTGAGATAACCCCAGGCCAACATTAGCGTAGGCTTGTTGCTGTGTGTTTCCATTCAAGGATTAACACTGGCAACGAGCTGTCATGTTTTCCAATATGCCCCATCAGTCAGCGTCAGGCGGAGGGTGGTCACGCTGCTCACTCTTAAGCTTGTTGATTTTTGTATTTTCAGTGTAATCTTCACTGCAGCCATTAGTCATGTCAGTTATGCTGACGAGATGTGAAGCTGACAGATACTTGGTATTTGCTCATTATGTTACTGATTTTATTTTTTGGGAAAAACTCATCATGTTTTGTCATTGATATTAGTTTAGTATAAACTAAATCTTACCACAATTTAGATAGGGAAGCGTGTAAATGCGTGTTGTCCTGTTTGTCTTTTTAAAAAGACACTTTGTAAACAAAACTCAAAGAATAGGCTTCAAATATAGCTATAGAATTATGCAGTCATACAACAAATAATTTTCCAGACAAATACTTTTATCTATGTTTGTTATACAATAATTAACTATACATTTATTGGTATTGCTCCGGAATTTAGTATCAAATTATGGTTATTAACCGCAAGAGCAAATAATAGATTAATTTTGGCTCAAAAAGTCTATATTGTCCCATGCATACACTGTAGTAGCTACAAATAGAAAACCCATATTACACTAAAGCAAAAATTACTGAATGGCTTTCCCAAAATTGTGTCTGTTATATCAAACAATTAACAGTATGGGCTAGCTTATACATTGTTGTTGTTGGTGTTTGGGTATTGTTAGATTTTCTATGATTTCATCGCATTAAAATTGTTCTCTTTGTCTGTCTCCCAGCATGCAGTTCTCTTTGTGGCAGTGGTCCTGGTGTTGTCCCAGGATCTAAAGGCTCTTCTGGGAACTCTCTGATGCACTCCATCATGAAACTGGCCTCGGGGGTTGCCCCTGACAACAGCTCTATCCAGAAACTCGCCTTCTACCTCCTCACAAACCTGTCCATATCCCGAGACTGCAGGGGTCTCCTTCAAAAGGTACTGTTGCAGTCTCTCCAAACTTGGGGTATTTTATCTCTGTGGAAACTTTTGCCAACTAAAATGTGTGATTTAACAGAAGTTAATGCTAATCACAGGTCCAGGCTATAAATGGCATCTTTTACACTTGTGCTGTATTGCAACATCACACTTGCATTGAGCTGTTAAGGAAGATTTTTTTTAGTCCAAATGATCAGCCAATATGACACTCTATCTCTTATTTTTGACAGCATAATTTTCTTCAAGGCTTCCTGTCTTTGCCAGTGCCTAAAGCAACTGTTAAGTCGTCAGTTGGCTCTGGCGGTGTGCTGGGTCTATGGCTGAAGCTTCTCCTCAGTCTGTCTGTGTCGGAGGACGGACAGCAGAGTGTCCTTAGACTGACCGGAGCTCTGAATGCACTGGCAGACCTGGCATCACAGAGGCACCATGCATTACTCACACTCCACAACCTCTGCTTCTGCCCAGCCAACAAGCCTCACGTAATCGCCAATGGTACGAGGGCACACACTCAACACATGTGCTGGTTATGCAACATAGAAACTTACAATTTACTCTTATACTGGTTCTTGTTAGTTTAAGAGAAGTGCTTTTTCTTCTTACGTTTTTCTGTTTTCCATTGTTGATTTAGTACACCCCCTTTTTAGTCTGAAAAATATATAAATAAACAAATAAATAATTGCCTTCTCTGCCCATATTGCTACTAAAAACATATTCAGGCTGTTAACACAGATAGCACTGCATCAAACAAGACTGAAATAATAAAATGATTGTGAGCATGACACACGTTGTCAGTCATTGTTAGTGTGGGTGTGATGACAGGTTGAAGGTGGAATGTTTTGTGAAACCACACTTCCTGTGTCAGGCAAATGTCTAAATATTCACGTGTAGTAATGCAATAGCAAATCACACTAAATGGATTTTGAGATTTTAAAAATGTCGTAATGACTGTACTTACATACTTTGTTACATAGCACATACTATCTTCAGACTTCAGGTTCTTTGTTTCTGATACGTTTCAGTATCTTGGTAATATCAGTTTGGATTATCCAGAATCAAGTTTACCCTAACCCTAATGATAATTACTAAACTTAACAACTTGATCAATTAGTTAATAAACTTGACTTATTCTAAACAAACGTAAATACGCTTTTTTATTTAAGTCTCGGTTCATGGTGCAATTGGATAATTAACCTGTATATACTTCAATAAATTACTATTTCTACTACTCCAATCCACTATTTCCAGATGTAGCAACAGCTGGTTGTGATATGATTGCCATTGAAACACCTTTCTTTCTTTGTTTGTTTCCTGAATAACTGTCTGTCTGTTCTCTGACGTATTGTTGCCTTCATCAGAAAAAGCCATGAAGGTGCTGATAGGCAGTCTGGAGAGTAAGGACCTGGAGACCTGCTGCACTGGAGTGTCTGCGCTGTGGGCTCTGCTTCACAACAATCAGAAGGTACATAACGGAACATGCACCTAATTCAATAAGACTACGATGATTGTTTTTATGGGCACTATGTCAGTGGATGACAAATTAATATGGATAGGATCTTTGCTATCTGATTTGGCGGGACGTTGATGAATCCTGCTGAAAAGATTGGCTTTCTTTTTCTTCTAATGCCCCTATTTAATTTTCTCCAAAGGCCAAGACCTCGCTAAAGTGTCCCTTGATTCGATTGCTGCTTGAAGAAGCGTATGCTAGCTTTAAAAACGGTATGTGTTTGCTTGCTAATACAAAATAATCACCACTTCAGTCTATTGAGACAGACCTATTTTTCTTCTGCTCTAGATAAAGACCAGACACAGGAGCCAATGAGAAACTACCTAATGAAGTGCCTTGAAAACCTTTCTCAGATGCTGAAAAACTAAATACTGTGACCTATTTATTTATAATGTGTTATATATCATGTTTTATATGTGCAGTTTTTACTTTTAATATTAAATATTATGATCTTAACACATACGTTTTGTTTGTTTTTTCTTTATCATTACCATTGGTTCTCAACCTTTTTTTTAAGTCTGAACTCCCATAATACCAGTCGTTGGCATGCACCAACCCAAACGCAAAATGTAGGCTACTCACAAAAACAGATATACCTATTAATTTGTTAAACCTTGTCTAAGATGTCAATTTTGATCATCAGTGGACCCCTAGAAATTATTCTGTGACCTCATGGGGGTCCCAACCGTTAAGAATCACTGACACAAACAGAGATTAGTGTTCTATAGACAACTTGTTAAAGCTAAACTGGTAACACTTTATTTAGGTAGGCCTAATAAAGCACAAATAGAGATTTAATTATACATTAGCCAAATATCAATTAATAGATAAAAAAGTTTTCTAAGGCTTAGTAACGACAAGCTTAAAAGGCTATGGGTAGGATTTATGGTTGAGAGGTACAGTTTGTGTTTGTTAAACTCTACCTCTCAACCATTGTAAGCCTTAATAAATGTTTTTGTTCATTTGTCATTTCTTCATGATGAATTAGGTCTTTATTCATGCTTATTAAAGAGTTTATTTAGGCTATTTAAACGATAGGAAAATTAGTGTGTAGTCATTATAAAGTGTTATAGCTAAACTATTGCAAAGTCTAAAAAATGCACCAATTCCCATTTGCCATTAAACATGTCCATCTTGCATTTCTTTAACTTTATTTCTTTTTGGTGAATATTGTCCTGATAAGATGCATTTTAGTGGCAACATAGTCCTCTGTCCACAGATCTAACCTGTTTGTTAGTGTTTCACTTGCTTGTCTCCAAGACGATAGAGAAGCATAATGCCATAAAGTGGATTAAAGTGTAAAACCTAAAAATAATGACTCAAAATAAGTGGGAAAACTTTTCTTAAAAAAAAGTATATCTTTAAAATTGTATTGGCCACTCATTTCAAAAAGCCAAATATAAAGTTAGCGCTGAACAATACAATTTTCACAATTATTTGAAAAAATGTACGCGCTATCCTGTATTTGAATAAAACAAGCTATGATTATCCTAGCATCCAGTCACTCAAGAGCTTGTCTGTAGCTAGAAAGCAGGCAGGAAATGCGTCTCACTTGCCCCTCGACTTGTCACATCAATGCTGCTTTCATTCTCCCACTGTGGGGCAAGATGGGAGCTGTGAACAAGGATCACTGGTACTTCATGGTACTTCTCATTCTTCCCATTGTCAAAGGTATGTAAGACAAATGTACAGCTTATCTAATATGTTTATCTATGTTTAATATGTTGCATTTTCAGTCTATTGAATTGTACTGTTAACTTTTGACATGAATTTATAAAAGGATAATTGTGGTCACTCCCCCGTCATTGTGCTTGATAACATCAGCTGCTTATCTGATCTTAGTCTCCCCAGATAAGTTCATATTCTAAAGCTCTACTCCGCTGAGAATTCTGTCAGACTTGAAAATGACTTGTAATTTAGTTTAGATGAAAAGTGTTGAAAAACTTTGGAGCTTGATCAGTAGCTATTGTCAGTGGTGTTGGTCTCATTGCTCATTATCATTTCCCTGGAGGCAAACTGCGATCTGTGAAAGTGCTAATCTGTGCAGAGCTCTGAAGCAGCATTTCCTTCACTTTCACAGGTGCAGTTCTCAGCTAATGATTGTTGAAAATTTTGTCTTATTCAGGAAGGCAATTCTTTGTGTTGTAAATATTATCTTTGGTTAAAAAACTTTGTCAAATAATACCAGCTTCTACATACATTTAGATATAATTTATTTAGATATGATTTATTTTGTAATTAAATAAAAGCTGCATTTTAATTGCACCTTCCTTGTATATATTTTATGTGTAATACACATGGAGTTAACAGATAACACCCTTTTGGTCTGTGCCCAGTGCGAGCGCAGCAGAAGGAACCAGCTGTCACTCTGGCTCTAGAGGAGGGTATGGAGCTGTCCTGTGTGTGCCCCTGGGAGGGCAGACTTAGTATGGTGTCCTGGACCAAAGGTACAGATAGGGACCCCATCGCAGTGTTCCATCCAGACTTTGGCATGTCCCTCTCGCACCAGTACAGAGAGAGAGTGGAGTTTCTCAGGAGAAGTGAACTGGACGGGACCATAGCCCTGAGGAATGTCACACACCAGGACATCGGAGTTTACCACTGCACTGTACATGCTTTCCCTCAGGGACCCTGGAGCAGCAGCCTTCAGGTGGAAGATCTGGGTAAATCTCACACTCTCAGCCTTTGCTGTAGAAGAGCTGATGCCAAAACAAACAAAAAAAGCAAAGCAATCTGCCATGTAGTATTAGTTCAAATATAATCATTCTTCTTACTGTTTAGTTGGTAATATAATATGATTTTTACATTTTTCGATTGTATTGCTATGTTCACCCTGGAATCTTTTGCAGATTTTCTTTTTTTTTTTTTTCTTTCTCTGATCTTGAAAAGTAAAAATAGGCTACTTTGTGTTGTTGTGTAACATTTTCACATTTCCACCTTTTCATTTCAAATTTATGTTCAGCTTATCTTTTGTTGTGTTACATTTGACAGATGAACCTCCAGCTGAAGATGAAGATGATGAGGTTTTGGGTTTAGAGTACCCCAGCCCTGAGCCGATAGACACTAGTTTAGATCTGCAAGCACAGCTGAATGAAAACCTGACTGTGAGCTGCACTGGGCTCCCCAATGTGACCGTGTACCAGGTCATCATGGAGAAGAGGGCAGTGGGTCGTCCCTGGCACATCATTGCTGTGTGTAAGATTTTGGATGGAGGTCTGCTGACGGAGGACTACAGCGACAGGGGCAGTATCAGCTGTGCTCACACCCTGGACATTAGCCTGCACCTGGTCGATGTACAGCCACAGGACAGTGGCTTCTACCGCTGCACTTTTCACACAGACACAGGAACCCACAACACCACCATGACCCTGTCTGTGTCTGAGCCAGGTGTGCACCTGTCATCAATGCATTTATTCTCGTCTTCACTACTGTACTGCCTTTAAGTGACACAAACTCATAAAATCTGCCTACAACCACAAACAGTTAGTAAACTGAGCAGTTCTAGAAAACTAAAACTCAAAGAGAGAAAGAGTCACAAGGTATAAAGAGCAATGTGATAGTCTAGCAGCATGTGTTTTGATAGTAATCAGTGTAGTCCAGAATTATGTCAAACATACAGCATACTAAAAATGCATCGGCTACTGCAATGAGCACAGTTAACTATTCTCTGAGAGCTGAAGCCTGCGAAATTTGCCTAGTTTGCACTAAAATAGATTTTAAAATGACTTGTAGCAATATACAGTGTTATTTAAACACCATATTCAAGGTTTAGTAGCAAACTGAATTGGTGTTTGATTTAATGTCTGTTGGCATGACATTTAGTGTAGTTACTGGGGATAAGACTAATTCTACACAAGACATTCTAAAGAACCTGACAATAATTTTTAATGGATTATAAAAAAGATTGTGCAAATATGTTGTAGCACTTCTTTTTGAAACTTCAGCTGCTCAAGATTTGCTACTTTGTAAAGTAATATAACCATGAAAACAGAAAACTATCAAAATGTTCTAAAATACACAATCTGAGAAACTAAAATTCTAAAAGATCAGTAGCACAAGCAGTGTGTAGTTATGTCCACAGTGCATCTGAATGTAAAATATTTTGGACAATAGTCATTATATTTACTACTAATTCTCTCAGACAGTTAGTAAACCCTATCCCAGTCAGTAAAGACATCTGTCTTTAACACCTGCTGAACCACGACTTCCTGTGATTTCAGAACAGCTCTTGTTTCATATTTCATTGCATATTTGTGTAACCTTTATGTTCCGTGTTGTTTTTGTGTGTGGTTTACCAGGTGGCATCAGTTTGTCCATGTACATGTTCTATATCTACTGTGGTGCTGGGGCTGCTGGGTTGCTTCTGATAATAGCTGTCATTATAGCAGTGGTCAGACATAGGTAACTCTAACTGAAATAGTGTATAATAAATCTACTCATTTTCTACTCTGCATTCCTGAAAAGAATTACATTTTTTTTTTCTCTTTTAGGAATAGAAACAAACGAATAGAGTATAGAGTGAAAAAACTATATCCAGCACACAGACAGGTAAGACTTGTAATGTCCGAGAAGTTTTAATACCTAAAATAACATTTTTGTTCACTAACTCTCAACCCAATTAAGAATTTGTTATTAATTTGTGTAATTAAATTAAGCAGCTTTTCAGGTTGTTGCAAAAATAACTATGGTATACTATTGGCAATAAAGTTAATTCTTAGACGGTGTCAGAAAAACTAAAATGTCACATGTTATGTTCAAATTACATTTAGAGTCAATGCTACTTTCTGCAAAGCTGCACCCTCTTATTGACACTAACCCTGTGTACCACATTCACAGCCAAATTTGTATGAGAACATCTCTGTGTGTCCCAGAGGAGCAAAGAGGCCCAAGCATACGAGGAAGTCCCCAGTGTACGCCAACCTGCCGTTTGTGCGGGAGCACAGGTGTCGTACCTGTAAGAGCTCACCGCAGCGCTTCGTTTTTGTCTAGCCTTTTTATACAGATGTAAGATATATTTAAATGCTGCTTCAAGACCTGCTATTTAAGTTTTCTCATACACAGCATCAACAAATTTAAAAGTGTGAAAAGTCTCTTCAAGTGTTCATTTTAGGATCACCAGATATCCCTATTTCCCTGGGACTGTCCCAGTTCTGATACCTGTGGCCTATATCCCAGGAGATGTAGCCCAAACCATCAATGTATCCCAGTTTTATACAACATGTCCTGATTTTTCACCATTTTGATACCTGCCACCAATTACTTTGTTTTTTTATTTAGTCAAAGTAAATGACTGAAAATCGTCTTGATTAAAGGGATTTGAATGAGCTCAGAACTTATAACATTGTAGTATTTATCCGGTTTTCACAGTTGTATTACTCCTCCTTAACAACGGTGTCTTAGTCTTGAATTTTGAAAATCTGGTGAAAATGTACTTAGATACAGACTTGAAGCTTCTTTTGACATCGGTCATAACCTCAAACTTCTTTTATTTGGTATTTAAATTTGTTGATGGGTGTGTATTCTTGTCGTGACAGTGAAGTGAAACGACCAAAGTAACTTGTTTGGGTCCAGGCCTGCTCCTTTTATTTAAACTCTGCACTTCATAATTGCTGTTGAGGAAATAATCGTTTTTGTCGCACAACCATATTTGACAGTAACCAGTGGGCTTCACAAAATCCTGTAGAATCCTTCCTTTCACTTCCCTAACCCTCTGGTAAAAATACAGGACAAAAGCGGGTGTAATTACTCCTTCCTTTTACTCCTGTCCCTCTTGGTTTCCTATTCAAAGCACCACAATGGCTGTCTAATCATCTAACGGAAACAAAACAGCAGCACCGTACAGAACCGCATTTCCCAGAAGGCTCTCTGTCTAGGATGGCTGCATTCCACTTATTATGAAAGCTACACTCTTAATTAGCCATTCCTGTGCTTTGTTTACCCCAAACTTTATTTATATTTTTATTTTGTACATGTATGCACCTATTATTTGTGATGCTGGATTGTAATTTACACTGTGCATGTTTTAGAAATGGAGGCAGTGGCAAAGGAAGTGACAAACCACAAAAATATGGACTATTATTTGCAACTTTTGTGACAAGCCATAATGAAAGTGATGCAAATAAAAGGTGTTAATTCTGCAGCTCTTTTGTTTCATATGTGGGCTGAGGAAATGAGCAAAACTATTGTACTGTAATCAGGTGTAGCTTACACAATGCACAGACATTCAGTTTATTACAGTGTCATTGTAAACGTTATGTACATTTAGTGAAAACTGTAGTCCTACACTCGTACACATACAAAAGTGCTATTGACACATAACAGTGGACAGAATACAAGGACAAAAAAAACAATGCTACATGGCAAGTTTGATGCAACTAAGTGCTTTACAGTTTGTTTTGGGCCCCAGAAGCAAAGAAAAGTTCACGTCTAAGAAAATAAATGAGTCACATTGTAATGGGACTAACACACAAACAAGACGATTAGTGCAGAACATGTTTTTACATCACATAAATATTAAATTAAGATAAAGTAGTTCGTACATAATGACTTAAAATTCTTAAACAAAAAACATCTAACACAAAATAAAGTGAATGAAAGAATTTAAGTGCTACAAGTTTCGGTAAAAGACGAGTTTAAATAAATAGAATTACATTTGCTTTGCTGCCTGATTGTCGTCCATCTTATGAATAAACCACATACAGTAGAACACAATGAGAATTAGGCTAGTTTATCACTTTTTGTCTTTTTTTGGAGTTTACAGTCACAACAAAGGTTTGGTTTTGGAAGGCACTTCTTACTGAACTGAAGCAGGTGTGGCAATGTGAACATGAAGTGAACTATGTAGATAATAATTTCCTTAACTAGTCAATTTAAATGGTATACATGTCAATACTTATTAGAATTAACATGGTGTCAGATAAACTATTACCTGTATGCAAGAATAAAGTTGTTACCCATCAAATTAAGATTTAAAGGGGAGATACTACTGAAGAATAGGAAACATATTAATCTAAAACATTTTTTTTTTTTTTTATTCATATACATGTAAGAAAAAAAGCTCTGTGCTTAAGAGCTGTTTATTTTCAAATTATGAAGCTTGAGCATTAGCAGACAGACAATCACATCCTTTGGTCTTTTGGTGAAGTTTTCTCCTGTTTTGTAAAGTCTTGAACATGTTTTTATTGTTCACTGCCTGATCTTCAAGTGATTTTTCATTTTAACTTGAGGTAGTGAAAACCTCATAGAAATGAAGTAAACAGGAAATGAGCAGGCCAGCAAAATGTTAGCATTTTTGAAAATAAACAAGCTAACTGACGTTTTGTGCACAATTTTGTTGCCATTTGATACAAAGGAATTACACAAGGGATAGTAGACGACTTGTATTGTTTTTGAGTAAACTATATCCAATTGAAAATTGGACAAAAAATGTAAAGCCCATATGACAAATTGTAACATTTTTCTAATTTCAACTTAGTTTGGAGTGATAGTCTTTGTGGTGATTATTGATCAAAGTTTTACAGCAGTTAAGTTAAAATACCGGAAGTAATTTAAGTTCTAAAACAGAATCCCTTCAAGTGTGTCGTCAAAAAGTGCCTAAATGCAAAGACAATTTACACACAACTGATAGGCCTACATGTTCTTGGAGTTTAAACAATCATTTAACACAATTAAAGTCTTATAAGTTGTAGTAATTTGTCACTCCTGTTATCTATGTTGATTTTGGCCCAGATTTACAATGCGGTTGCTAGGTAACAGTTGTGGATTCCCCTCCACGTGTCATATTTACTGGACAAAAGACAATAATGAACTTCACCAAAACAACCAAACTGGGTGAAAACAAGCTCAATATTTTGTGAAATCTTAATCATAATCATGTTTACTATGTTTTACTAAAAATGCAGTCTAACCTGACATACTTTAATTGTCGCCTTTTTTTCTAAAAACTTTTTTTTTTTACAATTCAAAATCAGCAGTCTTCTATGTATTTTCCTAGACTTCTTCAGATCCAGAAAAATTAATCTGGGGAAATTTTGAAGTTACACTGTTTCAAGTAGATTAAATTAAATATAAACCACTTTAGTTGCAAATAGACCAACCAATTGAATCTTGGCTTAAAAATGTCTTTTTCTTTTTTTTTTTTTTCAACTTTTGGCGAGAATAATGTAAGTGACCACCACAGCCACACTGTCAATCGTGAGACATATACACTGGACTTTGACAAATACAGATGCAAATGTGTTATTAGGTAATTTTTTTCTTACGCTATAACCTTACATTGTTGAGATGAAAAATAGTTTGTCAAAAATATAGTGTTCCTCTGTGTGCTGAAGCTGCACTTTATTCAAATGAGCCATATGTTAGTTCATCAATCACTCCCAATGTAATGTTAATGAAACGAGGGAGAACTTAAAACTACTAAGCATTTTGGTGCACTTGAAGTTGCTGAGGTCACAAAGAAGCCAACACAAAATCCCTCTCAAAGGCCCCTTCTTAAAGTCTACAGTTGACACTATCCGTTTAAGGAGAAATCCTATATTACACGTGTTGCTATACAGATGTCTACAGGTTTTCTACAATAGCTGGTTTCAAAGAGTCCACGGTTTGCTGCTGTCATTGAAGAGGTCTCAGGCTGCAAGTCGACGCGTGGCCACTGGATGGCGTTGGTGCTTCTTCTTGGAGCTGGCTGTTCTCTTCCTCAGACTGGTGCTCGTCTGACAGAAAACTGGGGTAGGTTTGTGCACGAGGGATGAAAGTTAAACTCAAGCCACTTCCTACAAAAGACAGAAGCCAAATTAGTATAAATGCAGTCTAATTGTTTGTCCAATCTTTTGTTCTTATGCTGTTAAATAAGGTTGTGTAAATGGCCTTGTTTGACCCAGCATTACTCTTCCAGTTGTTGCTTAGTTACAATACTTGTATAACCTCTAATATACAAATAAAGTGTGGACTCAATGTAACATATACAGATACAACTTGTGCAAATGAAGAGAAATGTAGAAAAAAAGATTTTTAAAACTATTGGACAAAATATATCTATAGGTGTGATGTAACTTTTCTGTCTGCCTGACTCAATGCTGTTGCTTTGGCGAAAATGTTCATTAGTACAGCATTCAACATACCATGAACTGCATCATGGTTGTTTTTATTGCTCAAAAATACTTTAAACGTTACAGTGAGCAGGTGCACCTCTCCACAGATCTGACTTTGGTAGCGCACATGCTTTTCTCTATGGAAATATTTAGGTCCTAATATGCAGGCACAGCCATGTCATCTCCATGGTGACTGCAGGAAATTCACCAAAAGTCTTACACAGTGCACCTTTAAGTGTTGTGAACTGAAATTAGTAGTAGTCCTCACCTTTTTCCTCCAATATTTACAATGTTGTCAAAAAACATTTTAGTATTGCTGAGTACACTTCAATGAACTGAAATATTATTACATTTTTTATATAGAAAATGTAAATGTGTTTAAATTATTGTGTTACATAACTTTGTTCACATTTGTCAATTTAAATTGACCCCAGGAAGAGTAGCTGACGCAGTACGCTGTCGATGCTAATGGGGATCTAATAAACGATAAACATAATGAAAAGGGATACAGTGATACAACTTCTTCAGTTCTAGTAGAATAATAATAATTTGGCTTTATGTTTATGCCGAAAATTGCTTTATTTTTCTTGAAAAAGTTATAAGAAATGAATAATGGATAATATTCAATAATAATATATTCAACATGGGTGATGTCAGTAGCAAAGAGTCGTATTGCATCCAGTCACAGGCCCAACCAAGATACTGGTCCAACATTGTCTGCTCAAAATGATAAGAACAATTCAGAAACCAACAAAATTTATGGATCGACGCTGATATTGATCCCAGTACTGCATCGATGCATCTGTAATTAAGTAGCAGGTGCTGCATAGTTACGATTGCTATAAAACTATAAAATATAAAATGTTAAATTAAAACATTGAGAAAAAAAAAACATTCGCTAACAAGTTCTGTTACATAGTCCAATTAGAGAATTATACTTGCTTGCTTGCTTATGGTGAAAACAGTCAGTCAAACCATATATTTACATGATTTGCTTAGAGAGAAGGTGGATCATTAAAATGAAGACAGCAGTGATGTGACTCACAGAAATAACTCAAACACAAAAAGTGGGCAAATGAAGTATTCTAAACATGTATTTGGTTCATGTATTTAGTTAATCTAAACCACTGCACACTTCTGAGCTAGAGCTAAAGCTTTACCATTATCTCCATTACCTTTTCAAACTTATGCAAAGTTATAGTAGCTTCAATGTAAATAGTAAATCAATTTTTACTTCAAGCTATGCCAGAATTAAAATACAATGCTGGTATAAGTGAAAAATAAAAGCTTGTACCCTAACTTCAACCCTGCGTCTGCACCTTAGTTTGGATCTAATTAGGCCTTTTTGTTGCCTCACAGTTTTTGAGTGCACCTTCAGGGAGAAAAAGATCCTTGTGGGCGGAGGGCTTTGCAACTGTGAACATATAAATAATAAATGAGGCTGCTGTTTGGGGCGGGCCGCGGATAGAGTGACTAGATGCTGCTGATCACGCACTGATCAAGGAGGAAGTGGCCCCTGATCAATATTTCAGCAGGTGCAAAAATAAAAGCTCACAAACAAAGCTGTAATCAACTTTAACTGCCGCTGCGCTGCACTGTACGCACACAAGTCGATACTCAGCCCAGTTTTCAAACACATCGGCCTTCGCTGGTTAATTGAATGTTGATTAACAAATTAAAATCTGAATATGTTTCCAGAGGGTAATCTCATTTCAGGGTCATATTGATGGAATAGACAGAGCGATCATTTGGCTCCTGCTCCTTCAGCACAAGTGGTCCTCGGCAAACATTTATTTCAGCCGCTGTAGACATTCGAAAGGACACAGTTATTGTTAATGTGTGCACAAGGACAATTACTGATTCAAACTTAGAGCTTCAATCTGGGTCTAAATGTTGTGTAAGCATTTCTTCTTCGCACTCAGTACTGGAATGGTTTGCAAGTTTGCCCTCAGGTGTTTAAACTGACCTAAAAATGTATTTTTAAAAAAGTGTAGAGTTTCTTTCTTTTTTCCTGCAATTGTATTATGAGTCCTAAGCATATTTGAAAGTACAATGGCTTTGACAATGACTCACTGTAATATTTCTGAGACATATAGAGTTCAACAGAGGAAGATCACTCTGGTTCTGAAAGTAATTTACCTTTTTATAAAGTCTCATAGGGATTTCGAAAAATGTAAATATTAAGAGTTTAAAGCCATATTAGCAGGCCAGCCAGCTATGTGCTAACTCACTGCTGAGCTCCAGTACAGTATGCAAAATTCACTTTTCTGAATTATAACCATGTTATAGTGTTTTCTTATCATTGGTTTACTCAAAGTGTCTTCTGATTGATGCTTGTTTGAGTAATCTTGCACTTTTGTACAATAACTGTCCTGCAGCTGATGTTCGAGATCTCCAAAATTCCTCTTTTCACCTACCATCTATTCCCACCCAATTGTTTGTATTTATGTATGTTACCTAGACATTTTGATGATTGAAGATTTCCCTTTTTTCTATCTCAATGCATCTTTTACAGTTGGTAACTTGTGTGTAATTTTGTGCTTAACTATGTGCTAACTCCCTCTACTCTCCGCCACAGCTCCCTCTGCAGTGTTGAACACAACCAATAGGTTTTGTGAACAGAAATACTCAGTCTTGATATTTTTGCCAGGACAAATAGCCTCACATTTTATGAGGCTTCTATTGCCATCATTATTTGCAATTACCGATGTTTATCAGTTATTTGTGGTCATAACTGAATGAAAATGTGTCCTATTGACACAAAATTAAAAGTGGCTATTAGCTTATGAGTGGGAGAATTTTATTTTCATTTTAATAGAGCTGCTATTTGGCACCCTCACCACCAGATGCGCCTTAGCAACCACCTAGTTTGCTTATGCACATGTTACAGGCTAGCTAGTTCATAGTTCTTCAGTTTTGAACAGAAAATCAATTATACTGATGTATTTCCAAGTGTTTTAGGTGAATTTTGTGTACAGAAACACAATATACATTACATCTATATTTGTCAAATGCTATTAAAATTTAAAAATTGGTTTTGACCACCATCAGGACTTATGACATCATTACATTCTACAACGGGAACGCAACCTTTAAAATGTAAAAAAAAAAAAAAAAAAAAGAAGAAGAAGAATGTTAGTATTAGTATGTCAATATTGCCCAGCCCTAATCTCAACCAAATGTAAAACAATAATGACAAAAACAAGACCAATGACAGTGCTCCATACAGATCATTCGAAGATATAAAAGACAATCACGTGCCAATCAATATGAAAGAGACAGACAAGAGAGGAGAGGAGAGGAGGGACACAAATGTGTTTCCAGTGTGAGTAAGAGCAGAAGGACAGAGGAGGAGTGTGGGAGCAAGACATGAGCCGACATAACAGGTGACTCATCCAAGGGTCCTGAAAACACACACAGACATTTCAAAATCTATGAAAGTCTCAAACATGGAGGGGGGCACTTCCGCTCTCCTCTCTTTTGGCACCTAATAGATAGCTAAAATAAGTGATGCGCAACCGGGCAAAACCTCATCATATGTTTGCCAAGACAATCCCATCCTCTCGCCAACCAAGGCCAATTTGGACAGGAGGAAAGGAACTAGAGAGAGTGAGAAAGAGACAGAGAGAGAGGACAGGAAGAAAGAGAGCAAGAGAGAGAGAGAGGCAGAGAGAGATAGAAGAGAGAGAGAAGAGAGACAATATACTGTCTATGGAAGAGACAGAGAAAGCGTGAGAGAGAGGAAAGAGAGAGGCAGAAGCAAGAAAGAGACAGAGAGAGAGAGCGTGAGAGAGAGAAAAGTGAGAGTGAAGAGAGACAGGGATAAAGAAGAGAGAGACAGAGAGAGAGAGTGTGATAAAGAAGGGAGAGAGGGAGCGTGAGAACGAAAAGAGACAGAGAGAAGAAAGAGTGTGAGAGAGAAGAGAGTGTGAAAGAGAAGAGAGAGAGCATGAGAAAGAAGAGAGAGTGAGAGACCGTGAGAAAGAAAAGAGAGAGAGAAGTTAGGTTGAGAGAGAAGAGAGAGTGTGTGTGAGAGAGAAGATAGAGACAGAGAGAGAGAGTGATCGAGAAGAGAGAAAGCGGAGAAAGAAGAGAGTGAGAGCGTGAGATAAAAGAGACAGAGAGAAGAAAGAGTGTGAGAAAGAAGAGAAAGAGTGTGTCAGAGAGAAGAGAGGAGGGAGAATGTGAGAGAGAAAAGAGAGTAAGGAGAGTGTGAGAGAGAAAAAAGAGAGAATGAGAGACCGTGAGAGAGAGAAGAGAGTGTATGAGAGAAGATAGAGAGAGAGAGAGAGAGCGAGAGAAAAGAAAGACAGAGAGAGTGTGAGAGACGAGAGAGAGAGAAAAGAGACAGAGAGAGTGTGAGAGAAAGAGTGTGGAGAGAGACAGAGAGAGAGAGAAAGAGAGAGAGAAGAGAGACAGAGAGAGTGTGAGAGAAAGAGACAGAGAGAGAAAGAGACTGAGAGAGAAAGAGAGACAGAGAGAGTGTGAGAGAGAAAGAGAGAGCTATAACATCATGTTGTAAACAGTATTTTCTTATAGGAGCAAGGCGGCCGTCCTGACAAGATTGGCAGGTATGGGAAAAGTGATGTCTGCTATATTTATACACATAACCCAATGCACTGACATCAAATCAAGTTCCTCAATAGGCTCAGATTAAAACAGAGGCATGGTTAGAATACTAAGACTGCGGAGAGAGAGGCTCTAAGAATTTGGCAAAAGGTTTTACGGGAAGTTTTTGCCAACATCACTATTAAAGAAACATCAAGAGATTTGCGGTTAAAAAAAACAACAACAAAAAACGTATCTTTTATCTTCAAAAACTCAAGGTTGACAATTCGGATGGTAGTGCTTTATTCAAAGGGCAAATGTGATGTTTTATTTGCTTTCTTCTTGTCTTTTAAGCATGCTCTTGGAACTTTTACTTTGGCATCTTTATGCATTGGAACTAAAAAGAGTCATGTGTTTCCCATGTCAGGAATTGAGTAAAAACCAGGTACTACAAAAAATTAAAAGTTTTTCTGTAATTACAAAACATTCTGACAAAGTAGTGTCTTATATTTGGTGTTTTGTATGTGTCTAATCTGCAGGTTAAGATAATGGTGACACACAACACAGCTGGGATTGTAATTTTGTTTTTCAATAACGCAGACTATATATTTTCTCTTTAATTGAAGCATTGCTCAAAGCACAGTAATTTACCAAAATAAACATGAAAAACAAGCTAAATAAATGTTTTAATTAAGCTTCTGACTAAAGTGGAGTCTGTTTAGAGAAATGGAGAAAAACGCTAAGCAAATGTCTATTAATAAGCTGTGAATGTTTTGCAGATTTTTGTTGTGTTAATATTTAGTACAACAATCTGCATGAATTACACAAAAATGAGATGAATTATATAATCGTTTTACTTAGTTTGAGTTTTCATTTGTTTACTTCTCAACATAAATCTTTGCTTCGTTTCCAATGCGACGCTTTTCTGACTGTAATTGTTCTAGCAAATCAACTTTCTCCTTCATCTAAATTCATGAGCATCACCAACTTCGCAGACGCGACGATAATAAAAGTTTTAAAACATCAGCGACGGCAGTGTCAGCTTTGCGGCTCAGTGCTGTGTTTATGAAGAGGAGCAGTAGAAGAAAACTGATTTGTCAAAGCCATTTTTATAACCGCGCAATGACGTATTTCCTATTGGACATTCACAATAGACAGTAGTGACATAACAATGATAATATTTGGATTTGGAAAATAATGGTTCCCTTTTGTGCCTTATACAACAACTGTCATGTCCACTGAATGTCGCGCATCACAAAAAATGACCGTCATTTTCCTGTTGCAATTCAATTTCAAATAGTCTTTGCTGTAATACCACAAGCAATGACCATGTGTTGGACTGACCTACATAGCAACAATTGGAAGCTAAAATTATACATAAACTATACATTTGTATGTAAAAAAAAATCTCTATAGAGCTGTGGTTCAAATAAGAAATAACCCTAAAAAAGCTATTGTGAGTATGTTCGTCATCTGCAGCAGAT
This sequence comes from Mugilogobius chulae, assembly GCA_038363315.1. Classification (NCBI taxonomy): domain Eukaryota; kingdom Metazoa; phylum Chordata; class Actinopteri; order Gobiiformes; family Gobiidae; genus Mugilogobius; species Mugilogobius chulae. The sequence goes on along the minus strand of JBBPFD010000274.1, from coordinate 391,358 downwards.
GACGTTTGGAGTACAGTATGTTCCAACATGTTGTTCCCACTCTTTGTTAAATCCATCTCTTATCACTTCTTGTTGATCAAAGAACAGACATTAACTACAGTTGACTTGCTAATGCTGCAGTGGTGCAAAATAAAGACAAATGAGAAAAAAATACTTTGCAAAAAATACACGTTGTTGCATTACAGACCTAATATCAACTGGAAATGATTGCAGTATCAGATACAGGTGTTAAATAGTACAACATGCAAACTACTTTTTTTATTTTAAATACGCTACCAAATATGCAAAAAATGACAAATGGGACAAAAAGTTTAGGGTAACAGGCTACACTAAACAATCCATTTCCTCATTGCTATCTTGTTAATGTACCCATTCAGGTGAAAATGAGTTTGCAAAGTACAGACTATATCTAATGGAGCTCAACAGTGGAAGATCGCCCTGGTTCCAGAGGCAAATTGCCCCATTGTAAAGTGCCATAGGAGTTTCGAAAAATTCAAATATCGATAGTTTAAAGACATATAGCAGGTTAGCCAGCTATGTGCCAACTCAGATCCACAGCACAGGTTTCAGCCTAAAAAGCACACCTTTAACTTTGGTCAAATGTAGGTAGGCCTGCTTGATTATGATGAAAATAATAATGACGAATTTTTAAATCAGATATTGAAATCACAATCTTTCAAACGATTATTTGCTTGGAGAGAAAGTACAGAGCATTAGTTCCCTGTAAATGCAGTGAGTAAAGATATAAGATGAAATAGATGACATCTCACAAAAATAGGCTGATGTAAATGTATTCTACAATTTATTTTATAACTCCAGTTAAATATGTGAGTGCTTATGAACACACTTACAGTTACAGTTTATAATCACGATTACTTGATTACTCTACCACTGTTTTGTAATCGATTACAGCAATAATCATAATTGATCTTGTGGACTGAAGTAAGTACCTTTAACACTGACCTTAAAGCATTTTACTTTGTCCATATTGTACGGTGTTTATGATAGAAAAGTAATACATTAACTCACATTTGAAGAGTCTTTCTAATAATCTTGCAGACTAAATTGCAAAACTCCAACCATTAAAAAACGCTGACTCCAACACCCCATAGTCATTATTACCACTGCTGTGTAAAGAAAGTTTTTTAAGAATCATGTTCTCATTTTTGGCCAATTTTTTAAACAGCTCTTAGTAAACTTCTCCCAAAACACTTCTCACTGTTTTTAATCTTAATTTTTTGTGTTTTTGTCCAATGAGGCACATGGGATGTTTCTGAGTTCTATCCAGACAAACAGGAAGTGATGTGAAGTAATGCTCAATCCCAAAGCCTCCATAAGCAGAAGTAAAACACAGATAGGTGAATAACCCCTAGAGGGACAGGAAGCGTGTTGTGTAATTATCCCTGTGGACCCGCTGGGTATCTGAACGCAACCGGAGCATGACTCAGCAAATTGACTGTGCTGATTGGATATTCATCGTGCATGCAGTGATACAGCAAAGCCAGACATCAGGGCCCAACATCGGATTTTGCTTATTCATGCCTCAGACATAATATGTGATACACAGGAAGTTCACAGTATAGAAAAAATGTCAGAGTCACACCAATATCTAAGTTGACTTTAGACAGAAAGTAAACTTGGAAATAGCCAGGAGCACTCACCAGAAGAAAATAAAAAGTATGGAATCAAAGCAGAACCACATGTATGCTTTTTAAAAATTTTGTTTTCAAGGTATTGGACAACTATAAATTAATGGAAGCTTTTTTGACCATGGAGTGTTTTTTTCCACCTATATTTAAATGGCACGGTGGATACAAGAAAGCTGCAAATTTGGCTCCGGTGTGGCCAGGGTCTGTCTGTGTAGCTTTTGCATGTTCTTCCTGTGTCTGGGTGAGTTTTATCTGGGCACTCCAGTTTTTAGGGAATATCAGGTACAGTAGTCCTGACCAAGACCTAGAAATGAACACCTGCATTGAAGGTTGGGTCAAACATGTTTGTTTTAAGTTAAATGTTAAAATCCTTAAAACACAATAACTTTCTAACAAACTTCAGCAAACAAATCAGAGAGGAGAAAACTTTACATAACTTTTGGTGTAAAGTTTAATATTTTTCTCTTTATATGACTGGCATCTGCATAATAATTTACATTTTAACTCTTTCCGTCAAGCTAACATCTAGCATGACTGACTCAAATTCAGCAAATGACTCAATAGAGAGTGACAGACATGACACTGTAGCTATACATGCAAACATCCTTGGAGATTCCTTCCTTGTATCAAACAGTTTTTTCCTGCTCATTAGCGCCTCCAGTGTGCGCTCCCAAAACACTACCGTCCCCAAATTCAGTCTGTCAGTCCCTGGGATCACCTTGTCCCGCTGCTTCTGTGACGAGACCTTTCCCGTGTCCTCCAGCACACTGAAGCATTCAATTTATTCATGGGAAACGGGAGGAAATCTAACAGTGGGCTTGTTTCGGATGGGACAATGGAGTGGGAGGGAGAGCGAGGTGCCAGCGTGATGGATGAGCAGAGGAGTTGGGAGAGGAAGAAGAGAAACAGGAAGTTTAGAGGAGTTTACAGACACTGGCTTTATAAATAATGACCTGTGGGCTGCACTATGGAGCTCTGTGTGGGATTCAGTCACGCTTAAAGGATGTTGTTCATTTAGAAACTTTGGTATTCATGTTTAATAATGAGTCACTGGCTGAGGTAGAGAGCACTCATCAGACTAAAAATACATGGTGCACCTAAAATAACTAACCCATGCAGATTTTAAGATGAAATAAAGTTTGAGATGCCCTTCCTGACCCAACATGCCCATAGCGCAAAATCAGCTTTTATTGTTAAGTCTTCACATAGATGCATTACTTGTGTTTTATGTTTTCAATTTAGATTTTTTCTTCCTTGAATTGGCCATTGTCCATGGAGTTCCCACCCCTAAAGTCACTGGAATAGGCTCCAGTCACAATCGGTAGAAAAAGAATTATTAAATAAACAAGAATGTTTCTCTGCACATTGTAAACTGCAATACTGGTCTAAAATGACCTAAACTGATAAGCCCTGTAACTTCACAGTGGTATTTCATTGTGACAAGCTGCACATTTTCATTTGCATTCTACTATTGCTGAAACGTTATGTGACATTTTTAAAGTCTACATGAGTGACCTGGACAGAATAATTTCAACAAAGTACAATGATTTGGGTGGGGATAGGGGGTAGGTGAAAGTAGGACTTTCTTGAGCTTTCAAGGAGGACAATTCATGAGTTTCAGGCATAAATTTATATTATTTAGCATTGCAATGGTTTATTCTTATGAAATACGCAGAAATCAATCAACATACAACCAATGATGATGAAACATATAACAAGATTAAAACATTATTACATTTGGCTTTGTATAATATGTCCCCTTTAAGGTTGTTTGCCTGAGTTACAATGGTAAAAAAAAATTAAAACACTGGACTTGCACCAAGACTTGAAGCTATGTCACAGCACCTTCATAAAACCCACCAAATCTGCCTGCTGACACGCCTGACTGCTTCACTTGTGATTACAGCCTTTTCTTCGTCCGTGTTTGTGTTCGACTTTCCTCTGGGCTTCATTACTGACAAGAAGCGAACTGGCCGTATGATAATTAGAGAGTGCATGCCTGTACCTTGGTAACTGTAGAGATCTCCCACGCTGTTCTGACGCGTGATGTGCTGCCAGTAGGCACTGCGCGGCAGCGAGATGGATTTGGTGAGCATCTCTCTGGAGTGGATCTAAAGCAGACACAAAGGAGATGATCAGTCTAACACATTGGCATTGTGAGTCATTCATTCACAACTCTATAAAGCCTGTGAACAACATGCGTACAACCACATTGGAGAAAGAAGGAAGGGAGGGATTAAAGGAAAAGGATGATGAGACGTGTAAGATATTATCATTCAAGCCTTCGAAACTACAATACTACGTGTTTATGGCTTTAATACAGGTTTGCATTATTGACATGATGTAATGAAGTGGCTCTTAATATATTTAGAGTTTGTCCATGAATAAAAATAAAAATAAAACAAAACAAAAAACTTGTCATATTCCAAAAATACATGTTCAATCATGTTTTGGGGAACACTATGGCTTTGTCCGAATGTCCACACTATTCCCTAATTAGGGCACCGCATAGGGGTGTCCAAATGTGCAGCAGCTAAAAAGTAGCACTGTTGAGCTGAGATTACAAACAAAACACTAACTGTTAACACTGTAAAGATGCTAATGTTAGCCTTTGAGCTGTAAAAGTTGAATTATTTAGTTTGTTTGATCTTTGGCACAGGGGCCAAGTTAAACAAAATGTGTCTAATGGTCTATAGTCCATAAATTTAATCTGTAATAACATAAGCAGCAGTCATATGACAGAAAGTAGTGTGCAGCATGTCCAAATCATTCTGAAGTCAACTTACGTGCACTGGACAGGGCATATGTAGTATTCCGAGGGATCTCGGGACGAGTGTGAATGTTCGGACACAGCCTACATACAGTAACTTTTCTGTTAAAGGGCCAACTACCTACTTAAGATAATACTGCTTGCCATTATTACCAATATTAAACATAACAAGTTATTAATCTCATCTTTGAAAAGATAAGCCCTCTCACTGTAAATATGCATGTTTTTCAGGGCAGTAAAACAAGAGCAATGTATTAAATGTTAGTTAAAATAGATCAATAGTACAGTATGTGTGGAACAACCCAATCAAATTCAGAGACAAGTATGACAGGCCCTCCACTTCAAAAGTTACACAGTGTACCTTTAACCTCCATTAACAGATTTGTTTTTTATTTTGTGTACATTAGCTTGACAAATATTATCTATTTGTCTTATTTGTCTTTTGCTATAGAAATTAGACAAAAAGAGAAGGCAAAAAGAAATAACTTATGTAAAGAAGAATTAAATAAATAAAGTGTACCATATGGTTTATATGAGTCATGTTTCAGTGAGCCGTAGCTTAGAACAGTATGTTTCAAATCCAGAGTGTTTGCTGTGACTCAAACAAGGATTATAATAGAACCAAATGGTTGAATTCTGTGTTAATAACATGCTATTCTTTCCTCACAGCTGTTTTTCAACATGAGTGGTCAGCTTCATGTAGGTGTTTATGTGATTTATGTAGGTGTTTATGTGATTTATGAAGCCGAAGAAGGTAAATAATGCACTTGGAGAGTTGCCAAAATGAAGAGGTCCAGGAGCAGAGCCATATGGTTGTGGCTCATCAAACACAAGGCGGGACCACATAAATAAATACTACAAATGGTGAAGGAGCGAGAGGAAGGCGGCAAATCCACAAACAAAGATGATCAACAAGAGTGAGCAGGAAGGTAGATAAACCAACAGTATTCATTACATTATTAAGTACAAAAAAGCATGAGTTAAAAAAGATGATTTTAAAAAGTATAATTTAGAGTTAGACATGAATTCTGCAGCATGACTTTAAACAGGTTGTATATAAAATGTGGCTTATTCAAGAAGTGAGTTTGGAACAGAATTGAATGGTGGCCAAGGTATGAATGTGATTTGTGAATCAATGACTGATGGAGGTTGGAGAGGCCTTAGGCACAGGGCAATAACATACAGTACTGTATCATAATCAAAATCACCATTGGAATGCAATTAGCAAAATGCAATGGCTGGTAATTGTATTTCATAATAGGGCTCTAGTATTTGAGGAAAATTTGTAATTGCAATTTTTCTGACCAGTATTGTGATTGCAATTTAAATGTTTGTGATTTAAATCTGTTGTGAGTTCACAGAATTAGACTGACAAAATGAAACATGTCAGTGAACAAGAAGGTATTAAAATAAGACATGTTATAAGGCATGTTTTAAGACATGTTTGTAGATACTGTATCTAGCCGGGCATTTTGTAGTTTGCAAAGAAATTGTGGAACTTAAATAACTGCAGCTTTTGTGATTTGCTGTTTGTGTCTATTGAAACAGCCATTTTACTTTTTTAATAAAATGGTTTAATTATACCATTGGTGTAAATTAAATCCTAAACATTGGGTCCAAAGTCTTCAGAAAAAAATTACACACAGAGAGTGAGTAAAGTGTTTATGAATGATCAAAAATTTGCTATTTATGTCAATCTTGCTTGTTTTTTTTTTGTCCCGTGTGAATTTAGTTTTGTTCTTTACAAATCCAGTTAAGATGTAAATGCATTGTTTGTAATGTCAATAAAAAGGACGTAAAAGAATGGTAAAAAGAACAAAGAAAAACTAGGAGGAGAAGAAAAGAACCAAATGTGAGGCGTCAGCTCAGGGCTCCTGGTCCAAGGCAAAAGGATTCCGGAGAGTGGAGCTGTGAGGCCTGAGGGAAAAGTGTGTTTTTGAACGTGTGAAAAGTCAAGGTCTTGTGTGTGGAAAAAAAGAAGATGTATTCCCACAAAGATTAGTTTCTAAAAATAATACTGAGAATTATGCTGCCTGTCTTTAATGAGTAAAAACACATTTTAAAAGTCATTAGTGTTTTGGTCCCGTACGGAAGCTCATAACTCAAATGTGTAATCTTCAGGAATCCGCCTTAATGAATAATCAATGTAGAAAAATATTCACATTAAAATTACAGGAAGCTATGAATCTTATTTTATTGTTCCTTTTTATCCTTTTTAAATAAAAGAAAATGGAACCTGAAGCATTGATCTTGACTATTACTGTAGATTATGAAAAACTCACATGAGAGATTAGTATTAACACTTTTTTTTTTCAGCATTAGAAACATCTAAGAATTATAATGCTTGTCTGTTACTAATACGTACCTGTGTTTTCCTGTGTACCTGTGTTCATTAGCTTTAGATGTCATTTTTTGTTTTCATATTCACCCTTAGTGTAACCTCTCAACAACTAGTTTGTTAAATGTTTAAATATGTTATTTATATTTTTGAATCTAGTTTAGATTCTGGCAGCATTTACATTTGAGAACAAAGTGAATTATGAACCGCTAAAATCATTCAAGGATCACAAGCTTCTCAAAACTTTGCAGAGATTTATAGAGATCTAAACTCCAGAGCTAGGAGAATCTAGCCACACGGAGAAAGGCTGTTTTCTGAAATGAACATTTTATTACCAAATCAATCGCAGCCTTTATGATTTGTTAGCTGCGACTATTCATTTTGTGATTTGAGTTAATCTTGCAGCTCTATAGAAGAATGTCTAATACGTTCTTTTAAGTAGCCTAATGATTTCCTTTAACATTGTTTTATTGGCTCTGTGTTTGTTTGCTCTGCAGGGTCCACAGCGGTTAGTGCTGTGAGCTGCTGTTGACAGAGCACCACAGACATAAGTACGCTGCATACCTGGGAGCTCTTCTCCAGCTCCTCCATCATTCGCTCGTGCTGCTGGGCGATGGCCAGTGTGGCAGAGTGGACCCGCTGGTAGATCATCTCACCCTCCCGTGTTTGGAACGTGAACAGCCCCTCCCCGGTGTCGCACATCCTAGGACACACGCAGAGAAACAGACAAGAGGAACGGCTCGGTATTAGATCTGTCGACTCCTGTTTATACATTATGAGTAGTTCACATTCTTTAGAAAGTAAAAACTGTGTGCTGCCTAGGTAAGCCGAACTTTTCAAAGTCAGACTGTGTTGAGACTTAAATACTAAAGGCAAATGCAACCCTAACTTCTATAGACCACTGGTTGTCACTCTATTTTGACTCGAGTATCCTCTAATCTTTGTCTCACACTTCAAGTACCCCTACAATGATTTTTTTATTTATTTTTTTGGTATATTGTGCTATTTAAGTCCTAAATCTTAACATAGCATATTCTAGATTAAAATAACATTGAAATTTGTCTTTTCTTTCTTTGATAGCATTCCAAGTACCGCTTAATAAGTGCTTGCCCCGAACCCCTAGTTGAAATCACTAGTGTAGACCAATAACAAAGTCTGATTTAAATCCCAGATTGTAATTTCAACAAAACTGAGTCATGCACTGTATCAATATTAGAAAATGAATGGATTTTGTATTAATTATCCATATTCTGATACTGATCTAATACTAATATTATCCACTAAAAACACTTTTTTTTTTCAAAAGTTTATTATATTTGTATTGAAATCGGAAACCCACACATTTTATTTTATGTTTTGTTATTGTAATGTTACTTTGAATGATGGATACTAATAGTATCAGCACATTGTGGGGGGACCAAGTCACTTTTGCCTCTCTCAACGAAGTCTTTCAAGTCTTTGGCCTCACATCCAAGTCAAGTCCAAAGCCTAAGAAAGGCAAGTCCAAATCAAGTTCACGTTGTCATCTAGACAGCGTTTTCAAAGATCGAGACGTTTAAACTTTGATCTGAAAGTCATTTTTATTCTCTGTAAATAATCCTTAATGTTTTAAAAGATGTTGTAGTAGTTTTAAGGCTTGGTATCAGAAGATTTAGAGCCAAAAAAATCTAAATTGAAACTGAAACCATCCCTGAGCTTAAGTACGAAAAAGAACAAACTATGCACCCTGACAGTAATGAAATGAATGTCTTTCTCTATTCTGTTCCCCCCTTTTGTAGCCAATTAAATGTGTGCTAAAAACAAAATAAATAACCAGCACTGGCTTACAAAAGAACTAATAATGCTATCCATGAAAGAGTTTGTACAAAAGGTGTCACTGAAGTTTAGAAAGGCCCAGTTATAGAGCTCAAAAACAGAACACTTGCTGTCATTGACTTACCTTCCCGACTCGAAGGTGAACCAGGTGGAGTCTCGCCCGTATCTCCGCAGTGAACTGAGCGGCCACATGACGAGCTTTAGCCGCGGGTTGTGAATGTCCCACAGGTAAATGTTTTCGTGGGTGATCTGCATGGTGCACTCGCCATAGATATCCAGGTTCGGCGTCGGCATTAGGTAAACATTGAAGCGTTCTGGAAAGAGCCACAACAGCAGCTTGTTAAAAACTTGGATAACAACAATACAAAATGCCAAAACAGGGCTGCGGATTTGTTTTGCTTGTCACGTCTAAGCGATGGCAGTAGAGAAGGGTTCATTTAAAACAACACTTCTCCTCATTTACATTCAGCGGTAAATAAAGCACACAGTTTAGGCCAGAGATGTGCTCTTTTGCATACTTCTTTGTCAGGATAGAGCAGTAAACACATTTTTAAATTGCTGTGCTCATTGCATTGGGCAGATCTTTTAAACTGTCAAGTTTAGAGCTCAGGATGTCACAATATTGCATTTTAAAGTTACAATTAAGAAACATCAAAGCTTAGGGAGTATTTGTAATTATTACATAACAAAACAATTAGATTTTTCAAATCTAATAAATAATGATTTGTCTAGTTTGTTAAAAACTACAATTGTAGTAAACTAAAGCCGAAAGTGCTTTACGGGATTCATGAATTTTGAACTTTTATGCAACAGCTCACTTTTTTCTGCTACCCTAATGCATTCAGAGCCACTTATTCATTGTCACGAGTTTAAAAGCTCTTCATAACTTTCAGAAAAGCTTTGCCGTAGAGGCAAAGCTAACACCAACCACCAGTCATGCTAACAAGAACAAGCATGCTTCCTGGGTTTTTGACAACTAAATGCTTGTTTATTAGACATGGATGGAACACTGCAAACTATTTTTATGAGAATAGATACATGTTTTGATAATATTCAGTATGTACTGTATGCTGAAACAAGACTTTAAGTCTTATTTATTTATTTATTTTGTGTGTGTGTTTGTGTCAAACATATTTTTGGAGTTTAATACGAACTATGAGCACCAGCTCATGTATGAGTACATGGTGTTTAAATAGTATTGTCTACTGCCCTGTGTCAATTGAATTTCAAGTAATAGCTTTGAAATTTTCTATTCAAAATAATTAAAAACTTGAAGCCTTGTTTCACAGCTTTATTTGAATGTGGTTTTATGTGGTTTTAATTGTATGGATTTAGTATCACTAAAAGCTGCTTCTAAAACAGTCACTGCTATTATTTCTTGTTCATATTTTCCTACCATCTTCTATTCACCAAATCACTTTACATTACTATTTAGAATAATGCTTACCGTAAGTTGTCAGGTTTAAAGTTGTTGTCCAAATCACTGAAGCATACTTACACAATGCATCTACTCACTCAACTTTCCTGCCTAAACTTTTGCCTCTGCTGCAAAGTCAACTGAAGCCAAACTTGTTCAATACTAATTTACCTGAAGTCAGCCTAACAAGACGTCCAAGAAGCGAGCTGGACTGCATCAAGGGCTGGAGCTGCCTATTCACTTTAGGCTAACTCAGACAGGCATTTGGAAAGCAGAGAAGAGGCGCATACTGAGCCATGCACAATGATTTCAAACTAATTATGTTTAATGAATCCAAATAAAGTGGTGCCTGGTGGAAGTGTATTTAGCACTCCTACCTCACAGCGGGTCTGAATGAAAGATTCAAAATGCGCCTGTAGTCTGGTCATAATTAGGAATGCTCTTGTGGGTGTATTTTAAGAAGGCTGAAATTAACTCATCTCGGTCTACTTATCGGTCCCTGCTGTTTGGAAAAGTTAGTAATGATGTAATTAAACTCAACACATAACTAAAACCAATTTATTTGCAAGTCTGTACAAGTGGTTTTCGTTGGGATAACATGGGGTATTTTTAGAGCAACTGTGAAATTGAAGTGGCACAAAAGTTTTCCCTGCTGGTAAAATGAGAAATAAATCCGAGTTTGTTTTCTAATTCGAGTTGACTTTACCAGTGGAGAAAAATGAAATAGCTGTTCTTTTCAATGACTCGCCCTTTACAATTGTAACCACTTTTTGCGGCCTGTTGATTTTTCGATTTCCTCCGCGGCTTCACAAATTACACCGCTCTCTTTACTGATATAACCTCCTGTTGTCTGTCTGGCCTTTTTTTTTCTCTCCTTTTCCATTTCCTATGAGTGGAATATGCGGCGAAGCACATTTATTTCACACAGCTTTTTGAGCCATAATCTCATCCATCTCCATGACAAGCTTCATTACGAGGGGAGCAAGTGATGCACAGCACTTCTCATTAGCAACTGGGACAGGGCCCGGCCAGACTGTGACCTGTGACACACACGGCCCTGCCACTACAATAGGGCTTCACAGCAGTTATTGACAGAAATGCTCCATATTTCCAGTGTGTAATTGGGCGACATGTGTTCTTGCTGGTGGCTATCCCTCCGAGGGTTTGGTGGTAGTAACACATGGGGCGCTAACTGTTCTGTGGCGGGAGGACGGAAAGAGATTGACCCCGGATAGCAGTGAGAAGAGTTTTTATCACACCGTGGGGACTAAACTCTGTGGACATGCTCAGTTCATGTGAGTTTGCATCATGGAGAAACAATAATCTATTCTCTATAATGTAAAGCTTTTATTAAAGGATCAACAAGATGGTTCAAATATGGTTTAACAAAGGTTAGGAATATGCATTTGACACAAATTTGTACAATTTTATAACATTATTTGGAAGATTGGTACTTGTTGTTGTAAATATAAACAATAGTTTCACATAAATCACATAATTCACATGAAGTTTCTGAAAAAAAAATAACAATTAGAAAAATATTCTGCAATTTGCATTTTAAAGTTAGACGATTCAACAATAACTATTGTAAAACGGTGTTCTCTTACCAGTAGTTTATTCTAGTTATTTTTGAATTGCTTTGTGAATGTTTGAGTAATTTTGTCTGATGCTGTCCCTGTCCACTTGTCTGTGTTTTCTTGTGATACTAAAAAATTTAAAATTTCAAGTGAAACATGTAGGATTCAAAAATTGTCACATAGCCAATTTCCTACAACAACAAAAAATGTTAATTTTATCTCTGCTGCTTGTTACAGTTAAAATTTACTATTAAGAGGCGGGCCTTGTTATTTCTGCAGTTTTAGGAAATGAATGGACCTGTTTCTATTTCAAACTTATTTTAGATCAAGTTTGTATTTTACAGTTTAGAAAATTATTAAGTTATTGATCTACACAATTGATAGTTTATTCCTAAATACATCTAAAAAGCACAATAGGTGACCTTTAAGTAAAATAAGTCTGTCAGAAATGAATGTAAGTCAATCTAGTGTTCTCACAAAGCGTGTGTGTGCGCATGTGTGTGTTAGCGTTAGCAGGGACTAATTGTGCACTCACCGCTCTGCTCCCGTTGCACTCCTGCTGCTAACAGGTCCGGCTCTCCCAGGCTGATGTCGTTCAGACGGCTGCCCAGGCACTCCACGCACAGCAGCTTGCACCACTCCTCAGCGTCTAGCTCTGACCAACACAAACACGAACGATCACACATTTACATGCACCGTCAACATTTTACAGCCCTTTAAACCAAGCTAATGTGGTGTATGAGTGGCCCATAATGTGTCACAATAAAAAAGCCCCATGCGCTGGACATGAGCTAACAGTAACTGCAGGGAAGGAATCAATAGCATCGATTTGGTGCAGATACAAGCGGCAGCAAGGTTAGTAGACCACAGACCACAGGACGCTAGGTGGTCTGTGCTTTTCCAGGTAAACCGAGCCAAGCTAACAGAGTCAAACATGATATACAGACCTCACGAACATCAGGCTCTATAAGCAGTGTTTATCAACCATTGTGCCTCGAGATACTACCAGGTGTGTCAGTTTTCAACATTTAATCTAAAGCCAATCACCATTTTCAAATTTAAAGAATAATTTAAAGATGCTCTGGGTAAGTTTTCCAATAAAAGGTTTGAACACTACGAAGATCTAATTACATTGACTGAAATGTTCCAAGACATGACATGTATTTGTTTAAAGTTTATTTTATTTCTAAAAGCTTAGGAAACAGTGCAAATGTACTGTGAGCAAGGTTGCCTCTCCATAGATCTGACCACTCCAGTCGGATAATGTGATTAATAGAACATTCCAAGCACAGCAATACAAAAAGCAAGCAACACCTCCACCAGAAAATTTACATAGTTCTTCTTTAAAGTCTCAAAACTAATTAATTAATTAATTAATTAATTAAAAATAATTTTATTTTCCAAAATAGCTTGATTATTGCCATTCTTTAATAGGTGGGTGAGTTACAGAAAATATTTAAGCACAAAAGTGTACCATGACTCAAAAAATGTTGGGAAACACTGCTATAAGGAATAGTGAAGGACCTTCTGGTGATAGAAGCTGATTACAAGCACTAAAGTGGTTGGATTTTGAAAAAACATTAACCTAGAACAAGCTCATTTTCAATTTGGCACTGACAAGCATCACTAAAAGTTCTCTTGATGCTAGGATACATCTAGCAGCTATGCATGATGGTACTTGGTTAGTACCTGGATGGGGGACTACTGGCACATCATGTGCCAAAGTGACATGGCTAGAACAAAATGTCAGTTTGTTCTTAGGCAAGACACTTAACTCGCCTCGCCATAGTGTCTGGGTCACTGCGGTTAATGTGGGTGACTGGTTCCTTGAAGTAAAGTGCTTTGAGTGCCTTGATAAGGAGGAACTGTGCTGTACAGAGACCATTTACCATCTGTTATTTTCGATATATTTAAGTGGTTGATTAGTATGTATTAGTATGTTCTTTATTCTCCTTAGCCATGCATTCTATATAGACATTCATTTACACTTGCCTATGTATAAACTTCTTTCTACAGCTTATTAGTATGGTGATAAGAGATTTGTATTTTGATTCTAATAGCAAAACTATTAGGATCAATACATTTAAATATAGTTCTATTGTGTGCCCTTTAACACACATGTTATCATGAGATGTGTTAGGATCATATTTGTTGACAAACATTATATTAATAAACATTAATGAAAAGTTTATACATAAGGTGTTGATAAATGTCAAATTACCAATGGCTACGCAGCTCACGACATTAATAGGGAAAATAACAAAAACTATTATACATCAAATTAACCATGTACATGTAATGCAATTAGTGCTTTGGAATAAAGTGTCACCAGTGCATCTTTTATGTCATTTTTTTCCACCAGCTGCTAGTCTCAATTATGTTGTTGCTTTTCCAGGATTGTTCCACAAAATTACATTACACATATCTACCGTATTTCTTAGGAGGCAACCCTGCTTACACAATATATTCACCTTGTTCTACCCCGCCCACTTTTCTTGGTAGTGTATTTTATGTTTAGTTGCATTTAGCTTGTTGAATTTAGTCGCTGGGTTTCTTTTAACTGTTGTTATGAAGTTACCCCATAGACAAACAAGCTAACATGTTAGCTACTGTTAAGTGCACTTTTAAAAAAAGTTGGTTGGGAAAAATAAGGTGAATGCAGTACATCAAACACAAAGTTGCTCAAGCTGTGAGTGAAAGTATTCATATAGAAAAAATGTGCTCAAGTATATGTAATTGAGTAAATGTGACTGAGCACTGCCAGTAAGAATCAGTTTATAGATTTCCTAAAACCGTGGGCCGTATTTAACCCAATGTACAATTGTGTCTCTCAGATAAATATGACACATCATGCATTGACCAATTTAAGTTTGCAGTTGTTCTTGCAGTCTGAAAGTTCTGTTGTTTTTGTTAAGTCACTGTGCTTACAATGAATCACATTTCCAGTTGTCTTCTGTAAGCTCCTGCTAAAAGTTACTGAAGTATGAAATGAGCAGAGCGCCGGAGTTGTTTACCAAACTCTGTGGAATAACCCGGTATGGCGCTATAGCAAGTCATGTATACGATATCAAAAAGACAGCAGCAATTCCCTTTATATTAATCATCTGTCACCATGCTCGCGGTTTTGATCTGCGGAGATGGATTTTCACTTCCTATAATAGACAGCTTGTTTGTCAAATCAACTGTTCTGTCCAATGGGAGAACTGCTTACAACTTGAAGGGTGAGGGAAAGGTCTGTTGCCGCCTGAAGCACTCGAATACAACACAAGGAAAGATGGAGGATGTTCGTTTGGACTTGGAGGCAGTAGAAACCGGCTTTGCGCTTTTACCTCCCAGTGCAGGGCTCCTAGGATTTACCTCTTCTTATTCAGTGTTACTTTAGCCTTTAAGTGGCTCTAAACTCCTACATCTTTAAGACCGGCTGGTGGAAAATGTGCTTTATAAACAAACGCGTGGCAGCACATAGGCAATATGAGGAAATATGGTGGGAGGAGGTTGTTTTGGAGCGCGGAGGTGGACCGTGGAACAGGATGCGAGGAATGGGGAGTTGGAGTGACAGAAAATGTGACAATTGAACAGGAGACGGGCTTGAGGTTGGTCTCCGTGGTTACACAACACAGAAATAGGATCCCTGACACATTTTTATTGATGCACATTCGGTCGATGCGCTCTTTGATACGCTCAGATTGACTCATAGCATCTGCTCATCAGTACGTGGGCACAACAATATACAGATAATACACTAAACATGATGCATGACATTTAGCATTTATGCTTTTAAGTCTTGAAAATTTATTAACATATAGTTTTAGAAGTGGAGAGCCACAGTGATACAAATTACTGTAGCATGCATTCTCTTGAAGTCTGTTTTAATGCTTCTTACACAGTTGTGGGAGGCTTGTGCCATTTAGCTTATTTTCTGGTGGAAGTTTGCCAGATTTGTATTTGATGCAGATAAGATCCCAAATTGAATTGGCTACTATAGCCTTGCAGAACTATTTTTTAGTTGCTTCTCATGATGACCAATAAGAAGTGCTTACAAAACCCTCCATCATGTGCATGTTGTTGTATAGGTGGTAAGAGTGAATTCCCATAGGTGGAGCAGTGAATGACTGGTGTAAATGATGGGCTTGCAGGTTGTAAAGGACTCTGGGAGGTCAGTGTATCCATATGGCTTGCAAAAATATATATATATTCAAGAAGCTCACTGCTGCTATTTATGGTCCTGCACCTGTATAAGAGACTACATTCTCTCACGACCCACACTATTGGTCTTCCATTTCACACATTAAAATCAATCTATTTGGTTACGCAACACAATTTAGCTGAAATTCGCCGTAAATGATGCTCAATATTGTTTTTCATACCAACAGTTAAGAAATCGATATTCAGGAACAGCTCCTTCTTAACACAGAGCCAAATGAGCACAGCTTGGCAATACTCCAGTTCTCCTGAGTTTTCTGCTCGTCTCCTGACCTTTCACTTGTGGTTCTTACAGAATACTTACCAAACTTTTCAGAAACACCCCTCCACTCCGCGCCTCCTAACTCCAGCATACAAAACAAGAGGCACAACAAATGTTTTTATCTAAAAAACGTACTCACCTGATTCACACGCAAATGTCTTGGAGGTGTCGTCACAGAAGATAATGGCGACGGCGTGCTTCTTTGTCTCTCGTGGCATGCGGGTGATGTTCTTGATGTTGTGGAGCTCAGTGATCTGTGAAGACAGTGACAGCAGCATTAGAGTGAAAGAGCAGGGATCAGCAGCGACTGAACTGCACTGGATGTACAAGTGAGAGCGAAGGCAGGCTATATGCATTTAAATATGACTTGTGTAGGAGAGTATAGGCAATGTGCGGAAAATTGTGCGTTATCTAGGCATGAAAGGCTTCTCATTTTGTAGAAAACAATTATTGAAATGCAAAACTTGAAACTCTTCTGCTTCTATGTAATTGTCATAGCAGTTCGTGGCAATCATCAGTTATATAAACTTATGCATTTCATTACGTATTAGATGTGGGGGATGAATGAATGCCAAATCAGAATACTGAATAAAATGGTAATAAAGAAACTTAATCTGTATGGAGCATTTTTCTTCATGTATCTGGGTGGGTTTCCTCTGGGCACTCCAAACAACCAAAACATGCACATTATTTTAATTAATCATGATTAATGTACAATTTGTACTAACTTTGACTCAGATAAAGCTCCTAATATGCTGCTAATATTTATGTGTTCTATGTTTTTTAAGCAAGTTTTGCTCTATTGTCAAGGTAGGAGAACGTACAGTATGTACACAGTCTGCTACCTTAACTCAGCTGGATAGCAACCCTGTTGGCTGATTGGTCATTAGTACTTCCTGGTTTTTGCAACATCTGCAGCTATGCACTACCTGGCCTAAAGGTAGCCAGACTGGTGCCACCTAGTGCCTCCACTCAAATTAATTTCACTCCCGACGGTTCCCAAAAAGCAGGAAGTATGGTCGTCCAATCAGCGAGCAGGAGAGGAGTCATGCATATCCCAGAACCAACCCGAGTTGAGAGATCTCCTCCTTTGACCTTGTGTCAAATATTATCTTAGAATATGACTTTTCATTTGCAATTTACCACATAGAAACAGCAACTGTCACTGAGACACATTTTTATGCTACTTCCTGGACGACAAAACAACCAAAAAGCATTAATTGGTTAAATTAAAATAAAAGTGAAGGGAATGAACCCCAATGATGCGATGTCAAACCGTTTCCAAGTGAAAAGAAACCGGTCGATGCATGAGGCTAGCCTAATAGCTGAAGTGAAATGAAATTGAGAGGAGGCATTAGGTGGCACCAGCCTGGCTAATTAAAACCAAGATGTTACTAGACACCAGTGTGAATTGTCAAATAGCCACTTACCACTTTGTTATATCCAGACCTTTTGTCTCTATTACAGACACACTCAAAACACAGATGACCTCTGTAGCGAGTAATTCCCTTTATGTGCAGATAAAAAATGTTCATTGTACAGGCTAAATTAAAATTGTTCGCCTTGTGAATACTATCCTTGTACTCAGCACCCTTTTATTCCAAATGTTCCTATTACTTGTCATGCATATGGTTGCCTCTCCTCGCTGTCACACACTTGACTGCAGCTTGTATAAGTGTTAGACTTATCCGGCCTGTAATGCTCCTGTGTTTACTTTAAAAGCATTGTGTGGACATAGAGAGCTGATGATTACTATACCATGTACACTGCTGATCAAGAGGCTCTCCTTGAGACAGCTCTTTTAGTCGATCAGAAGCCGAGCAATCATAAGCATCTAAATCAATTAAATGGCAGATTGATTGGCAATGGCAAAAAAAGATTATATTTAATTGAATATCACCCGCATTTACAGGCCATTTTGTTCAACAGTCCTGGGTGTGCTCGCTCAGCCTGGGAGATAAGGCCATTACATTATTGTAGTCTTTTGTGTGCAAGCCGCGGGAACTCTGCCAGACTGTTCGGAATGAATTAACTGGGACCGCTGCCCACATAGTACAGCTCCGATGTTAAAGGTTAAAGGAACAGACCTCATAAACATACAAGTGCCTCAACCATTCTTCTCTCTTATACAATGACAATCAGTTCATCTTGTACTTCTAGCTCCATTCAAGCTAATGCTCATTTTGTTAAAAGTGCCCACAGGTAAGTGTATTGCAACCAATCACTCCATGCCATATATAAACTCAACATACAGAAAACCAGAGCTTTGATCATGAGAAACAACAACAACCCCTTTTTGTTCAAGGTAGATGTAGATATGCAACCAAATCTCACAAGAAAGCATGTACCGTAATTTCTGGATTATAAGCCGCTACTTTTTTTATGAGCTTTGAACTATGCGGCTTATAAGGCAATGCAGCAAAATATAGATTCTCATAGACTACTATTAACAAGTGCGGCTTATAGATGTACTTTATCATTTTTCTTACTTAAATCTAGTGGGTGCGGCTTATATTCAGGTGCGCTCAATAGGGCAGAAATTACAGTATATATACCACCACATTACAGGACATGTAAAATGCATATGATTATGCATGTTCATTATTATGGTAGTTGTAAAGATGTGTTCATATTTATGAATATTAACGATTCCTATTTTAACCTATCCCACGACCCAGCCCTAATCTTACCCGATTTAGTAACTTGATGCCTAAACTTACTTGTTACACCTAAAGAAAAGGTTGCAAAAAATCGCTTTTTCATTAGGTGCTTTAATTGCGGCGCAACATAAAAAGTCGTGAAATCATGCTCATAATACGCTGTTTTTGTGTTGTGGTATATGTAGCTTTCTTGTGAGACTGTGTTGACATATAGTAAATAAATCTGATATGATCATCAAGAGTGCAACAGGTTAACTGATTAATCACAACTAACCTATACTTGAAATAATTGGAAACTAATAATAATCAAATAATTGCTAACTGGTCTATGGCCCAAATATGCCATAATGTGCCTTAACTTGAACACCTATGGGGAAGGTACAAATTACACAAGTGTTTTAGAAGGGAAAACTGTAATAATAACTATATTATTATATTATTTGAACAGTTACAGCTTCACTACAATGCCAGAACCAACATTTTTATTGTTTAGGAAAATAATATTGCAGAATGTTGCAGAAAAAAAAACAGTGTGTGTGTCTCTCGAAAATAATGGTTTATATAAGCTTAAATCCCTTTCTATGGAACTTTACAGGCTGAATGAGAACAGCTATAACACAGTTAAAAGCTTCTAGAAGTAGATTGTCTACTTTAAAGAGTGGGAAAGTTTTCATAGAGAAGACAACCAAGTACAATGTATTCTGACAACCAAGTATTTTGATGATGCTTTCTTACATAAAAGTAAATTATTGCAATATTGAGTGAATATAAAATTGGTTCTGAGGCTTGAGTCATCTTGGCCTTATACCTACTCTTGCTTAATGGTAGCACTGCTTCTACTCAAATACATACAATGTAGTGTTTGCATCATATTTGGTTAACTCCAGCTAAAAATGAAAAATTTTTACTATAAGTTCAATGTATTTTACCCAAAAGACTAAACCCTGCTTTGAGTGAAATGTGAATCATAAAAACCTAACAGATGGCGGATGTTCAAAACATAGGAGCTGAATTTAAAGTTTACATTTATCCTGAGGCTAAAATATCCTACATTTACCCAACATGAGGCTTTGTAGCAGCTTTCTTAGTTCTTCTTTTAGCGCTGCTTGTGTGGCTCAACCTTCCTCCGGCGCCTGAGGCAAGAGCCCATGCAAAGTGAGTCATTTATAAAGAGCCAGATTCCTCATCGAGTTCTCTTTAATCTGTTTCCTGCGTCAGATAATCTCGTATAAAAAAAGGGTTACTTCTCTTTGCTGCGTGGCTTATTTACACCCTCTATATGCACATATATTAGACTATAGCTTCCATTCCACTTTAACTGTCAGCAAGAAGGCAATGTAGTGCGCAAGAAAACAACTTCTCGGAGGGCTAAAAATATTCAGAGCTTGCGTGGACCAATGCTCCTCAGACAAAGGCGCACACAAACAGCAAAAATAACAGAAAATGAGGAAACGTGACGAGTTGAAACTAAAAATAGAGGCCGATTCCTTTGTGTAAACTAGCAAGCAGTGAAGGCAGAAGAGCTGCGTAGCCCTTAGTTGGGACCTTTTCTTGATCTTTGTGGCGTCGCATTATCAGGTGCAGTGGTGCATGTGCGCGCTCATCGCTCACTCTCCACAGAACGGGTGTACAAGGTGCCCCTGGGGACCCGAGCCACCGCACAGGACGCCCCATGTGACAGCATGATGTAGTAACCAGGGGAGCGCTTCATGGCAAACACACAGCTGCTACTGTACCAGCTAACCAGTGGATTCAACATTTAGAAAGGCTGCTATGGGTAGAACAAGTGCCTGTGGAAAAATAGGAGTGTAGTTAATTGTAAAAACAACACAAAAAATAATAAAAATACAAATAGGCTGGTGTGTGGTGACAAAACATTTCAATAATGGTTGAATGATACTAATATCACTTAATTTTGTCTTCATTTAAAAGTGTAATGTGTATGATTTTTAGAAGAGGGTCTGCAGTCACACTTTGGAGACAAGCATGTGGCACTAAGTAAAAAGTTGTTTTTCAAAGTACTTTTGAGCAATAAAATACCCACTCTGAAATAAATTCTAGATACAGTATATGCCAAGCTAGGGAACAATCTAATCAAAAGAATAATATAGAATATAGAATATTATCAGGCAATGGGTGGAGTGTGCAGGAAAGTTACATAATGCAACTTTAAATTAGAAAAGAGGACAATTTTGGGTTGGCTTTCACTTGATCTTGTTATTATTGGAACAAGATGTTCCAATACCCAATTGGCAAAAACAATCAGGGAATGGTTTTGGTTCGACAGAAAATCTGATAAAATGAAAAGAGTTTCAACGCAAACACACAGATGATGATTTTAATGATAATGATGATGATGGTGTATTTATGCAGCACATTTTCAAAGACAGATTCCTTTCCAACACGCTACACACCCTCGGCAAAAGCAAGCCACCTTAACACCTGGCACCTCAACCTCCGACCACCCTGAGTGTTCCCTAACGAGCATGTTATTGGTTGGTGGGAAAACCCGAAGAACACAGAAAGGCCGAGTCGAACACACAACCTCCTTTGTCCTCTGCAAATAAATCATTGTTCTTGTTTGTTTTTGTTACATTTAATGAATAATTGAATAGTATTTTCCATAAAGACAGCTTTTGAAAAACATTACTGTATAAAGGGTTAGCTACAACCCAAAATGGCCTTACTTTTTGAAAATGCCTATAGCAGCTAATTTTGTGTGCTCATTCTTCAAAAAAGCATGCCAATGATAAAAGCAAAACTGAACTTTTAAGCAGCTTATATACTTGATAACTTACCACCAGATGTAAATAGAGCCTACGGTATAACAAGGTCTACTACAGAACTGTACCAAGGCTATATAAGTTGTACTCTGACTTGTATTTCTATTTAAGGGGAAAGAATTTATTCGAAAAAGATAAAAATATATATATAATGTTTCAACTGAATGCCAGGAAAAGGAAAATTTAACTCATTCTGATCTTATTTTGAATAGTTTAAATCACAGACTATATTGGCTATGTTCAATGTTCTGACTTTCACTTTTCCAAAGCAACAGAGGCAGAATTATTATACATTTTGTCGATGTATCTTTCCCCTGTCTACTGTAGTCTGTTTTTTTCCCTGACACTTTTCATGCTAAATGATCACATTTCTCTATATTGCACAGCCCTATGTGGACTTGCTGCGTTTGAGAATCGCAGCTTTCATGTGCCGCTTGTAGACACTTTATTACAGAGCACTAAGTCAGCGCTCAGTGTAAGAAGCCTCCTTGTTATGCGCTGTTAGGTCGCTTCTACCCCTTTAACACCAGCTCCTCTCGCTGTAATGAACCATAATTGGAGAATTTCAAAGCGTTCGGAGGTGGAGAGAGATATCATATGCACGATTATTGCCTCCTAAAGGAAAGGGAAAAGGCCCTCTGAGGACTAGATAAAGTTACCGAATGCATCTTAATGGACTTTTAACTCTATCATGTGAGAATAGCAGACAGCCGCTCTGATAAAAAGACAAAGAAAGCTATTGTTAGACGTGCACATAGTATTGCATTTGCGGTAGCTGTATATTGGAATACTTAAATTGAGCTAAAAGGCATTACTTAAAATACTAATATTTTTAATAGTTCTGTGATTGCTCTTTTAAAACTGAATATTTTTGAATAATGTTTTGCCTGAACTTGCATCACTTTCTCTCAAGAGTTACTGGAGTCAAAAGTGGATGTCAAAAGTGTGTTAAAATAGAGGTAAGTTTCAAGACCTTGATACATGTACTACATTTACTACATTTAATACATTTCTTTGCCAGATTTCTCCTACAAGATGAAATAATCTGGTAGAATTTGACAGTAGGGGAAGTGCCTCTGCTTTCTGAACTTTCATCAAGATACAATCCATGAGTTGTTGCTCCGGCTACGGCTGCTCCTGCTAGTGCAATTATGACTCCTGCTAAATGGAGCTCAACAGTGGAAGACCGCCCTGGTTCCGGAAGAGTTTTGCCCCATGTTATAGTGCCATAGGCTTTTCGAAAAATCAAATTTTAAGAGTTTAAAGACATACCGCTGGCTAGCCAGCTATGTGCTAACTCAGATCCACAGCGCGGTTGTTTTCAGTCTAAAAAGCACAACTATAACTTAAAATTCAGCAAAATGTCGTAATAACTTCGTAGTTTACAAAGCTGAAAAAACGACTTTTAAACAAAAATGTAGGTCTTATGCTCGTGACTCACCACATAGCTGCTTAGCCCCAAGGACGTTTCCAAACTTTTAATATAATTTTTTATCGAATTCCCAACGGCAATTTAACATGGAGTCTGAGATTTTGGAACCAGGAAGTGGGCGGTCACTGTTGAGCTCCATTTACTAAAACTTTTACTGGTACTGCTAACCCATTACTAGAAACCAGTTAACTTATCATTTTCTGCAATTTATCAGCAAAGAAAGTACAGTACCTACTTGCCTGGAAAATCCAAACAATATATAGTATATAAAATATTTCACCATAGTGGGTGTGATTGACTGATTACTTAGCCAATCAGGACAGGCATCATCTCCAAAAAATACATGGAAAAATATAGAAAAATGATCACATGGAACTAAAAAACATTGTGAATTTCTGCATAATAGCAGGTGAGTGAAGTAAGAATTTGGTTTAAATAACCAATCAGCTCCTTTGTTTCATGTGTGTCATGCAAATAAACTAATCTGTAAATTGACATGAAACACAGGCGGGAGGAGTGGTGACCAGACCCGCTCTTCTCACTTTCAGCTCTGGATCCCAGGCAAAGTTTCTACAGCTTTTTATAGAAACAATGCAATAGAAAAATAAATGAATTTGCCATTATTTTATTTTGTACTGATGTATACTAACTACATATACGTAAATCTTACCTTCTAAATGCAACATTTGCTTTAGAAACCCACTTTTTTAAGCTGTGTAGTGTTTGTGTGCAGGTACCTTATGAAAGCTCCTGAAGTAGCTGCCTTCTCATCTGGGTACTTCTCTAACCGCCGCGGCCCTTTACTCGATGCTTTCTTGAACACGAGCCAACACCTCCGGAAGATCTAGGAAAAAATAAATAAAAATTAGATATACTTCCCACCAAGTAAAGGATTGCATTATTGTAGAAGATTCTGAACACGGGCAAACATATATAACTTGGCTGCAAAGAGAAGTCTAGTGCAAAGACATCGACAAACTGGACACCGTGAAACTTTTTTTTTTAATAACAAAAGTTTGTCTGTGTCTGATCTTGGCCACAGAAAAGTGTCTGACGTTAAGCTGATTCATTACATGATCAATCTGTGTAATTTGTGTTTCACTGATGTTTAATTGTCTCCCTCCTGGTTCTCCCTCTGCCTCCATTTAATCTTCCTCCTTACACATGTTTTTCTTCTTCTCATTGTTGCATACAAAAAACAAGCGTCACCGCGTGTGTTTATAGTTCAGGTAAATGAATTGTGTTGGTGTGTTGATTATAAAAAACAAAAAGTTTGGCAAAAATGGTGAAGACATGAATGTTATTGTTGTGGCAATAGTAGGTTCTGCTTTAAGTTTTGAAATGTATTCATTTATCTTGACATTGGAAAGTTTGGAGGCAAGGCATTAAAAAAAACGTAAAAATTTTTTAAATTTTATTTATTTATTTATTTTTTTTTTTATTAAAGTTGTAGTACAACAGAAAAAAACTGAAATTAAACAATATTAACTTTAGCTGCCTCCATCTGTATCATATAACACTGGGTGACACTTTATGATGTCACATGAATAAAACCTATTCTAGGGGACAACATGTACTATTCATAGTAAAACCACGGTGACCACAAGATGATTTAGTTTGAAAACTTTACAAGAAAACTTTCTAAATGACGACCACTAATGCGACACTGGAGCGATGAGTTTTTTTTTTAATCAAAAATGTTAATAATACTCCCATATCTGATGCTGATTGCAGTAACGATCTCCAGTGAGTCACAAAGTCTTTATTTATAGTCCTGTAGAGTGGATACGTACTGGCAAAGAAAGTGGAAGTGAAAAGAGCCCTCTATAGCGCTCGTGTAATGATATGATCCTTCCTATTGAGCCGAGGAGTCAATATTAAGGCTAAGGTAACAGGAAAGAGACTACAATGGACTGAATAAATATGTTTATTCTGTTTTAGTGGTACAGAGGTAGTTATTGTGGAAGTTTGAACACTGCCAAAAGGAACAAACAACTTGAGATATTTGGGATTTTGGAACTTGATGTTAACACAGTAGCACAGTGGTTAATCCCTGCACAATAGGTATATGTTGATATGCCACTGTACCTGGTGCAAAAGGTAATAGAGCGTCTAATATTCTCTGCTAGTCTAACAATTAACAGGTACATGCAGTAACTTGAGAAAGGTACGCCACATGTTGTATCCATGTGCATTATACTTTTACCTGTGCTATTAATCACATTTTAATTAGATTCTATCACCTTCATCATCTGTGAGCAGCTGAAACTTTTAAATCAAGAGGTCCAAAGATAATCCTCTGACATTTCAGGTTTGAAAAACTACATTTGACGATTTTTATATTTTCTTGTTTATGGTGAGAAAATCTTATAATAACAGTATGAGAAAAAACATTTATCATATCATCCATATCATATCAAGGATAGACAGATCATATTCAGTAACGTCCAGTTTTATTTTGTTTTTGTAAAGAATCGAACATCGAGATTGAGCAATATAAGGGGAGTAAAAATATTTATATTTCATAAAATTGGTGTCCATATTGTACAGCCTTACGTTAACATAACACACTCCAGAGTGTAATCTCAATAAGACCAGCTGGTAGAAGACCCACAATAGAAAAGCTACAGCACCTTTATGGATTCTGTTGTTCAACATAAAACAACATTTCAGAAGAAAGCATGCAACAACTGCTGTGGTAGATATTTTAGTCTCCAGCCTTTGCCTTTAGTGTCTTAATTAAATATGGTTACTATGGATCTGCTGTTGTCTCGCAGTGGAAGGCAGACTCGACGTGCACAGTGCGGCAAAGAGTCTTACAAAACCATATGCATTAAGCAGAGCGGTACAAATCTCGGCTGAAATTACTATTTGCTTTTCAAATGGGCCATTATTGTCTGTGATTCCCACATTTATGCAGACAGATGAGTCACCTTAAGCATAGACCCAGCCAACATAAATGACTGAATGAAAGATTGACATCCAAGAGGAAGAAAACAGGTGAGTAAATAATTCATCTGTTTACCGCTTTAATATAATTGGGTTTAGTCAGTCATTTATTTATCCAAATGCTTTATTCATAAGGTTTTCTTTCCGTTTATGGGCAGCATTGGCAGGAATATAGACTGAGTTTGAGACGTTTTTCTCACACACACACACACACAAACAAACAAGTGAATGGTTATGATTCATCAACCTTTTAGTGACTAAAGCCAACAAAAATATGAAAATAACTACGAAGAAAAACAAAATAATTAGAGTTTAAAATCTCTGCTATATGTGTTGCTTCGTTCTGAAGAAAATTTCAAAACGACCAAAATTGTTTTACCAAAGAACAAGTGGCTTGTTGACAGTGAGGAACATGAAGGTGGCCAAAACTGACCAGAATCTAATCACCCCACAATATTACCTTGACAATATGTTGTTAATAGATCAGAAATGAGCTGAAACTTAAAGTGATGTTGTGCTTGAGGTCTTGTACAATAAAAGTGAACTAAAAGTGCAGAAATACAGAACCACAGAAATAAATAGTTCATAGTTCATTTATGTTGTTATTATTAGAGGAAAGCTGCTATCAGGATGGACAAACAGCATTTGCATTGATCTATATAGAGTTCATTGATTTTAATTGGTATTATCAGTCAACGTGACTGCAGCCTATGCAAATCACTTTGGGTTTTAGGCGGGGAACACCTTGAACAGAGGCTAACTAACATCACAGAGTTAACACACCGAGCCAGACAATCATTCACTCTCATTCATTCATTCACATTTGATGCTAAACATGCATGTTTTTGGAGGTAGGAGTGTCTTTCCCCAATCAAAGTCAGTGTCGAATTTGAGTCAAAATTTGAGGTGTGCATGTGCAGAAGCTTCCGCACAAGCTCAACGTTTGTGAAAACACAATATTTACCTGCTGATAATTTTAGCAAACAGCTCAGAGCAGTGAAACTTTGAGGTCACTGCTCAAATTGATTGCTTTTATGACTAAGGAATGTACAAGATTTTACACGACAAGTTATAAAACTTTCTTAAAGGACTTTATTTATCTCATATGATAGGCTACAACTGACAGCGTACATTTTTAGTTGTTTATGGCAGATTAAATAATGAAAACATAGTCAAGCTAACAACTTGCATGACTGACTTTGGAATCTCAGCAAGTGACTCTGGAGAATTACAGAAAGGAAGCCCCCTGAGAGAACATGAGAAGAACACGCAAACTCAAAGAGATTGTGAGATGTTGATTTGGTTTGACCCAAACTTCCTGGAAAGCCAGACCTCCACTCTGCTACAATGCACGCGTGCCAAGCATTATAAAAATATATATTTTCTTCACCAAAACGAATATTCTAATTTGCATACCTCCAAAGCAACAAGTGAGATATTATCCAAAATGTATCTCACGTACATGGTAGAGCACATTTTCCTACGAAGGCCTTGAATATTGCCAGGAGCTTTGTATTAGTGAAGACAGGTGTCATCATCACCTTGTCAATGTTCTGTTTCTTTTGGGCTATTCATTCTCCTCTGTCAGGATCGGACAATTCAAATGTTGTTTACTCTGCTGCTGACATACTCAACAAAAACCCACACTTTGGACTTTTAAATCCCATAAGATATATGTGCGACAAGATGTTGTAGTTAAACATAGCCAACATATAGTAGTCTACTCTAATGTACTTCAAAGATTATTCTCAGTGTCCACCATAAAACAAATGCAAAGTGGGTTCAGAGAGAAAATCAGCTGGCATTACCTTACTGCAAAAAAGTTGTATAAACAGCACAATGTAAGCCAATAAAATGAAACAAAAATGCTTCTTTGGCAGGAACACTAACAACGATGTGAATCTCTTTTGATGGCTATTACCGCATTTGCAGCTAAATTAAAGCTAGCCTCTATTCCCTTTTGGGAGTACAACTCAAAGCCATAGCAGAGTCGTGCGGCCATAGTAGCGCTCAGATTAAGTAATTATAGTAGCACAAAAGCGGGCGCAGAGATATAGCTGCTGCATAATAAGAACTAGAGGGTCTGAATGGAGAGGACTTCATTTTGCCTGTTTCACAGTTGTCAGAGCTATTCTCAGGCCACTGCGGCACTTCTTCACACACACTCATACATGATTGTAATTACACAGATGTGATGGAAAGAGAGATGGACTGGCAAAGCTGCTAAAGAAGAAAATCAAAAAATGGTCCCTGTCAAAACAAACTTCTGCTAGATGTCATTATTAGGCTGACTTTGTGTGACTGGAATCTAGTCAGTCACTTTACAAGACAAGAGAAACTTAAATAAAAACTTGAAATAATTAGCTATGAATAAAGAAGATATAATGTGTTTTTCTATGTATTTCCTTTTTCTAGTGGATAGTCAACCACCTGTTTGCCTTCGTTAGTATTATCCTCTATGTTCTATTATGTTTTTAAATGTGTTTATCTCAACTGAAGCCTGCAAGAGACACCATCATGGTCAGGGTGAGATCTTTGGAGAGTCAACCCGCTCCAATTAAGTATGTGATAAATGAATGAC
This sequence comes from Mugilogobius chulae, assembly GCA_038363315.1. Lineage (NCBI taxonomy): Eukaryota > Metazoa > Chordata > Actinopteri > Gobiiformes > Gobiidae > Mugilogobius > Mugilogobius chulae. Next base: position 362,922 of record JBBPFD010000274.1, on the reverse strand, counting down.
TGAATGTATAAAAGTAATATAGTGGAATATTCCACACTAAGCACGTCCCCATGGAGACATGCCACACCAGAAACATTACATAGTGCAACTTTAAATCAAACAAAGCATTCACATAAAAGTAACTTTGATTCAAACACTTGTATAAAAAACACTTTTGCTCTACAAAGCAACTTACTGCTTTATAACCTAAACATTCCTTACATTTTACTGGCTAAACATATTTTTTTAAGCTCATCAAATATAAAAAAGAGCTAACTCCACAGAGTCACACTGGCTGAGGCATCATTCTCATGAAAAGCAGATCACAGTAAGTCTTTTGTGCTTAACCTAAGCAGCTCCCTCACAGGAATCCCCTTGAACAATATGAACTCTTGCTCTTCTATTGTCGTAATTGGATGGCCTTATCTTAAAGGCAGCCTAATGAAGGGAGGTCACATAATTAACAGCCAGTGATAAGGCATGCACACTAATTCAATATGTGTCTGCAGTCCACTATCTCAGCAGCAAGAAGTTCTCTTTTTAGTCAGAGATTTGTGTGGACCACTAGTCCAGAGTTGTGTTTCCAAGGTCAGTCCTGAGGAACTTTGCATTGGAATCTTGGGTTTTGCATTTGGATTTTCACTATGCTACACTACACTAGCTTCATAATGCAATAAAGCTTTTGAATTTTAATCTTTGGCTACAAGCGTTTCTGTAGCTATAGTTACAAAATTATATTTCATAAAATAATTTTCATAGTTTTCATACATCTAATGAGAACACTGCTTTGCACTTCAGATTTTGATGCCGTGGGAACATATTGTGATTAGGGGCTGCTGAGATGTGTATTTTATGAATTTATTTTTAGCAGGTTTAAATTAGGACAATATCAGTTGTTTATTTGATCTTTTAACTTAAGTATGTGATCTTTTAGAAATGGACCTAATGATCAACTATGTTCAAATTCAAACTCACAATGTCAATTAGTTAAACACCAACTAAAGTTCCATAATTTCCTTCACAAAAAAACAAACATTTTACTGCATAAAATACTGTAGATTGAATCCTTTTTTATAAAAAACAAAAAAAACCTATAAGCTGTATAACGAAGGATTTAGGAGAGGAAGTTGTCAGATTTAAAATCCAAATCATGTCTGCAGTGGGAAAATCAGGCACTTCACCTTTAAGCACATTTGCTTTTGTACATAGCATTTGTACATTTACTTTTGTACGTTATTAGTATAAATTAGTGCTATCAGTGTTTTTCTTACTGAATTCAAATACGTCTTGGGCAATAACATGTTTGAACAAATGTAATTTTTTTTTTTTTTTCCTAAAAGTAAATTTTGTCTGTAGTTTTGCCAACCGAAATCTGGATGCTATATGCTAATTGTTGATTACCATATTCTTCAGACAAGACTAGATGTTGATTGGGGCTCTTGAGTGCAAGCAAATGTGAAGTGGTCCAGCCAACTCCAAAATTTATATTCCTCGGTAATATGACCTGCCTGCTGCGTGTTTGCGACCTTGGGCTAAATAGAGAGGAAACGGGCTGAACTACAAATAGCTTGTTTTGATATTAAGTTGCATGGACTTGTATCTCAGTACAATCAGCTTTTATTTAAAAGCTAGCGCGCAGTATATGGTCTCAGGACGTCTCTCATAAGCCTAAAACAATGGCTATAACAGTGGGATAGTGTTACAAAGTCACCATGCTAAAAGAGCATTTCAAGGGTAATCCGTCACTTTTCCGAGAGCTGTTTTGTGGCGCGGTAAACACTTCAGGAGGTACTTGGCAAAAAGCAGAAAGTTCATCTACTTCAGCTGCACTACAGAGAAAGGGGAGGATTAGACTCAGACAGTGATTACTGACAGGTGCTTTTGAGATAAATACAGAGGTACTGAGAGAAGAATTGTCATCTTATGTACTTTTTACAAGAAAGTACAATTTGCTGGATTTTATAAGAGACAAAATTGGTCTCCAAAGCACAGAGGATGATTTTCATTTATCATCTACTAAGAGGACGAGGATGGCAGTTTCATCCTTCTGACAATAATGTATTTTGAAGTGAGTGGTATTGTAAAAAAAAAAAGTCACAATTTTGTTGAAACAACTTTGTTCACAGTTACCAAACCCTTGTGAAAACTTGCAATGTTGTTAAAACATTAACTCTAATCAGAGCATTAATAGGGCCAGGATGTACCAGTATTTTTGTATTGAGACCGAGCTCAGACTATGTCCCACTTAAGTCTGTTTGTGACTGTTCCAGTGTTTGTTATGTCTTCCTCTGACTTTTAATGTATCCTGTTTGACAAGACAAAACTCAAAAAGTGAGTGGTGGTGTTGAAATATTGGGTTAGCATTTTAGCAAGTGCAGAAGTTTAAGCCAATGGTCTCCAAACTGATCGAATAGGGTTTAGAGCAGGGCTATTCAACTTTATTTTTCAGAGGGCCAGATTTTATCGAGGACCACTGCTTGTAGGCCGGGCAGTTGCACAAAACATCGCATGATTGAGCCCAAGACTTGAGTTGTTTCTACGTATATTGATAATAACTAATGCTGCGTCTGTTACTATTGCTCTACAGCAGGGCTATTCAATTATATTTTACAGCGGACAGAGGACTATGATCTATGGGCTGAATAACAAAACTGCACCAAGAACTTATGTTTAGTAAATTGAAAATAAGTCTAAATTGCTCTGTCATTTAACAGGCTTACACTAGCAGAGATAAATCAAAACTAGAACTTGAGCAAACCAGAACAACAGATAAAAGACTAGGCTAAACTAGAGTTACTCCAACTCTATGACTCTAGGTCTACATATTTGCTACTTCATGGTGAACCTCAATTTGGAACAAGACTAGAGAACAATTTGTGAACCAGAACAAAACTGAACAAAACAAATATCAGTGGAATTTTAGCTGATGAAGTTGATTTAAAAGTACTGCAGGCGACTGAAAACCAGATCTAACCAAGAAATGTGGCCCAGTCCCTGGCCCACTTTATTATGATGGGCCAGTCTTTATTTCAAAGCATTATGTTGTTGTATCCACCCCTGTTCACTGTAAATCAGATACGGATTGTTTCCCTGGCTTCTTTATGTGGCCTAGTCCATGGCCCATTTTACCAAGGTGGGCCACATCATACTGCTTCGGGGGCCCGCGGGCCGCTATTTGAATAACCCTGGTTTAGAGAATAGCAGCCATGTTTCTGGCAGTCAGCCCCAGGGCAGTTCTGGCTACAGATGCTTAGCATTAGAGCATGATGATAATAATATTATTATTATAAAAATAAATGTATATATGTAATGTAATGCATTATTACAATTAAAGCCACCACATTGCAGATAGTGACGCAGAAATAACGAACTTTCTCATCTTCTAATTTTGCAAATAAATATAAGAGCCCTTGAAATCAAATTAGGCAGCTGTCACATCGCCTAATAAGAGAATCTATTTTTAAAAGTCATAATTTGGGAACAAAATACATACAGGTATCATTTAGCTGTAATGACATTATTGAAAATCTGTCTGGCTGCCTGATATATTCTGGCCCTGTTCTTCCCTCAGGCAATGCCCTCATCATTCGGATGAACAGAGGAACTGTCTAAAGACATGAAAATGATTTCCAATGACAGACCTCTTCATATTAATGACTAATAGCATCGCAGGACAAAAATAGCACTTGGTAAGGTTCTTAGGAGCACAGTGATAATTATCAAAACACAACCTCAATAAGTCTGATATTTATAAATCCTTAGATGTTCCATCAAAAGAACAACGTGCAGAAGGCCTTGTAACCCTGAGTGATTGATGTTCCATAAACTGTTGTTTAAAGATGATTGCTGGTGCACTTAGTGAAAACACTGATGGAGAGCACTCCAATCAGCTCTGTGGTGCCACACTCAGATGATGGTAACAGAGAGGATTAAGACTGTGTTTACCATTACACAATGTTGAACCATATTCACAGGGGCTCCAGGATGAATGCCCAAAGGTGAACATGAGTGCATATCTCTTGTGGATGGAGTCCTTGGGCGGTGCAGACGTTTCCCGGGTGATAATGACGTCTGATGGACTACGACAGAGAAGCCCCGACAGTATCAGCTCCCAGCGCCGCCAATCAATTTGAGACTGTGGCCCAGTCTGTGGAGCAGTGTCCATCTTTATAATTTGATTTGTTATCCCGTCAGACAGTTGTTACAGCAATCATGGCAGCAATCACTCCAGTGACCCCAGTCTTTAACTCCCCCTTACCCACAATCCCCCTCCAGCCCTGTTCTGCCAAACGTGACAAACACAAGTTTAGTCTAATTGCTCTCACTCTGTCTGTCCCCTCAGTGCCAGCGGTCACCTTTGACTTCTCTGCTCTGTTACTGTAATACATTTCCAGTTGCATCAGAAATGTTCGGACATGCCATGATTTTGTAATTCGCCCCTGACTACAGCTGTTGGCAGAGTGGTGAGCCAGCCGCGCCCCAGTTAATCATAGATTACTTTATCTGGGCCATTCCAAATCCTCCGGTGTAATGCGGTGCTACCTCAGCAAGTAATCACTGCCCCTCACCCCAATCCCCCAGCCCCAACACAAACATCTCCTATGCTCAGTCTATGTTCTGTTGGCCCGTCCATCTCTCTGGGTTTAAGACTACACAATTAAACTTATTCATTAAGTACATACCAACAAAGAATGGTGCGTGGTTACTGTTTAGCAACTCTTTCTAGTTAGGCTGTTTTCTACTGTGTCAAATATTGTACACTGAGACATGCATACTTTGAAAGATAAACAGGCGAAAAATATAGTCATTCTCTGAGTGTTTTTGCAGGCTGGCTAATACTCAAGAGCTGAGATAATGTGTTGTGTGAACAGTCTCATTTTGATTCATTAAATTACGGAGACAATAAATAATAAAAACTGTATGTGGAGATTTCTTTGCCAAACTTCAGGTGCTACAAGTTGGTTTAATCAGAAGTTTGTAATATTCTTTTTGGAGTGACTAATCACAGGCCATTTTGGTGAAAGTGCATGTGCATAGGAAGTACATTGCACAGTAAATCCCAAAAGCTTTCCTATTGGCTGTCAGGTGCTTTGACTGCACCATCTTGAGCATAAACCAGCCTTTAGGTCATATATTGGTAGAGAATTAAAGCACCAGCGCAAATCCTGCTAAGCAAAATAAAGTCAAGATTTTGCTGGATTTTGGCGAAATCTCCCTCCCCCTCAAAAAAGTATATATGTTTTAATCCAGTTTAATCCAAAGTGGGATACAGTTTTGTTTGATCTGGTTGTTTACTCAAATTGGCACTGCAGTTTTATAATCCTGCAAAAAGTGGCAAAACATTCTTTAATTTGTGACCTAATCTGACTAACAAAACTCTGAATGTTTGTCATAAAAACATCAACATTTAAACCCAAAAATCTGGCTGAGCTGCTGATGAATACTAACTAAAACATTTTATTTTAAACACAAAAAATCCACAATTGTTTGTACAGATCAGCCAAGTGTCATCTTTAGTTTTACTTTCCTCACATTAAAATATCACAAAAATAGGTTTTTACCATCACATCGCCAGAGTCCGTCCCATTCTCTCTCGGGCCAACACAGAGACGCTGATGCATGCTTTTATCACCAGTCGTATAGACTATTGTAATGCCCTGCTCTCTGGTCTTCCCAAAAAGACCATTTCAGGTTTACAATTATTACAAATTCAGCAGCACGTGTCCTGACTAAGACCAGGGGGCGGGACCACATTACACCGGTTTTAAAATCGCTGCATTGGCTCCCTGTGTGTTTTAGGATCGATTTTAAAGTTCTTTTACTGGTTTTTAAGTGTCTTAATGGTCTTGGGCCTTCTTATCTTTCTGAACTGCTTTTACCTTATGAACCCTCGCGGACCCTGCGCTCCTCCGGCAGCAGGCTCCTAGTCATTCCCAAAGTCAGGACACACACTCACGGCGAGGCATCTTTCCAGTTTTACGCCCCCGTCTATGGAACAGTCTGCCGGAGGACCTCAGGGCCGCAGAGAACATTCAGGTTTTTAAGAGCAGGCTCAAGACCCATCTTTTTAGCTTAGCTTTTGATTAGTATTTATTGTTTAATATGTATTTATTTAGTTATTTATTATATTTATTTATTTATAACTAGTGTCAGATATTGTGTTTCTTAAATTTAGCTCTTGCTTGTATTTACCTTTTTATTTATTTTAATTTTCTTATCACATTTAGGTTTCCCAGTGTTTCCTCTGAGGAGCCTCTGCACCAGGAGCTGTGGTCGGCTGTGGCTGCTGGGCTCTGGCTCATGGCCCTGGAGGTTTGGTCTTGACCTCATCTCCTCTCTGGCCCTGGGCTGGTGCCCTGTGGCTGCGGGTGGCTCTGCTCCTGGTGCAGACAGCTCCTCTGATGATGCTTTCTTTGGTCCATCTGTACCCGGCCTAATGTATGTGAATGTATTTAGTGTTTGGGAGTGTGTGTGTCGTGTGTGTGCGTGTGTTGGAAATGGTGTTGTGTACATGTATGGGGAGCAACGGGATTGTTTTTAAGCACTGTAAAGCACTTTGTGTTACATTTTATGTATGAAAAGCGCTTTATTTGTTTTACTGTATCTGTATGCAGTAATACCACCCTTTTTTTAGGCATTTCCACATGATCACATAAGACTTTGAACAGGCACAGCTAATGAGTAGAGATTATGGAGAGTAATGGCAAGATTAAGGAATGGAAAAATAAAATGAGGCATGAAATAAGGGCTAAAAGGGGTGGAAAGTTTTATGAGGAGAAAGTTGGAATATGATTAAGACATAGCATGTGTTCTTGTAGAGTACTGAGGCTACAGACTGCAGCCCTCCATTAGGATTCATGATAAATTGTGCTTTTAAATGGGACTTGTGGTCGGAGCACAGTGAATAGACCATGAATCTAGCATGCAAACTGCCTTTAGTATAAAATAAGACCTGTGCTAACAAATCTTACGAGTATACTGACTCAAACCGAAAGCCCTCACCATAAAACTCTTGCTCTTTATGCTAATGGCATTACTGATGATGGCGTTTATGACCATGCTGTTAAAATGTTGCAGACCATGTGGCTATTGGCTATAGCAGTGTATATTTTAAATCTCAGAAGGAAATAGCTGCTTGAAGATGTAGGTCAATAGTGAAGTTTCTCTCTCAGGTGCGAGTGAATGGGCCGACTATAAACAGACTGACATAACGCTCGTGTCAGCTCGCACTTCTCCTTGACGTTTAGCCAAATTTATAATCTAACCATGGACTCATAATGTTGCTTACTTCAGCGCGATTGTTCTCTTGTGTATTCAAGGCGTTATTGATTCTTGATGGGTTGTGTTTGGCCTCTCAATACTCACAATGAAGCTGGTGAGACATTTTTAAAGACTAAGATTATGACGATTGACTGCTTTTTAAACATGCAGTTTTTTATGCATGACAATGATGTTGACTAAGTAATTTACATTCAATACGAACCAAAATAAGGAATTTAATGTATAAACATAGAAGTGCCGATACAGTATCGCTGCCTGTTGACATATATGCTAAAGATGAATATATTACACTATCATAAAACAAATTATTTCATAACCCACACAAACACATTTTGCAAACATGTTTACAAAAGACAAAATAATTTAATTTGACAATGTAAAGTTAGACTATGCTGATTTATGGGATGTGCTGACAAATAATGAAATGAAATTTATGTACCAATGTGCCATTTTGCACAACAGGCTCTCAATCTCCACATTTCAGTTCTCTGTTCAGTTTCAATAGATTGGAATTTCCAGACTCAACTCTGTATCAGTGATTGTATGAAATAATTTGGATTCCAACTAAAGCTTCAAGTTATATTTCAAATGAACAATCGCGCATAAAAACCTTTTCAATTAAATGAATCATGATAGAAATGATTGAGATTAGGTCATCAGGATTGGCTCAAGCGTCAAGCAAAGGAAAAGAAAATATTTAACTTCTGTGCATTAACTGTGTTGATTTACCAGAAACAAAATTAGACCAAAAACAGGTGCAGACTGCAAAACCAAGTGAAGTGTCCTTAGATGTGTCTGGTCAAGCTATAGTTGGAATGTAAAGTAGGGCAATAAAAAGAAGAAGCAAGAAACTGGGTTGCAACAACGACTTAGCAATAAACCACTTGAGTTTTTTACCCATAACAAGAATCATATTTGATTGTAAGACTGAAATTCATGAGGAGAAAGTTCGCAAACATGTTTATTTTTTTGGCTGATTGGAAGCAACTAAAACATTCATGTTAGAATCTTGGCAAAACTGTAAACCCTGGAGATAGCTATCATGCCATGTCCAGAAGTCATATTTTTCCAAAACTATTTTATCACTTTAGCATGTTGCTTTGCCAGCGGCTTTCTGGGGATCTAAATTAGCATCTAGGCCAACAGGTGAGAGCTGTAACTCGGACACCAAGCAAGGCGCTTTAGATGTGCCTGGGCGAGCTTTAGTTGGAATATAAAGTAGGACGATAAAAGGACCAAGCAAAGAAGTGGGTTGCAACTCCATCAATTTCCAAGCGTAATTAACATTAGCCTGACCACTGATTACCATATCAATAAAGTAATCCAGTGAATCACATCGAACTGTTGTAGAGATTATTCAATACACAGACCTTACTGCACACAAAGCAGAAGAAATTCAACATCTGAATTCAGACCTAGAAAAACACAACATTTAAACTGCAAAATGTAGCAATTGAAATGTGCAAATCAGGGTTTAAAAATTCAGATTTAGAAATTAAATTCTAAATCTGATGAAACAAGCTGTCTTGCGTGTAAGGTTGCTTTGTGTGGAGCTTCTGTTATTCGAGTTTCATCAGAAAGCCCTAAAATCGGTAATCCTCGCGCACTAGTCGCCGTCGCCCCCACCGCCGCCTCTCCAGCCGCGGGGATTAATTCTAAAGAGGTACACGTTCAGTGATGTCTGGGCTGCTTCTCTGATACGGTTAGCCGCGGTAACGCATCAAAGCTCCATGTCCACAACAACTATTTCCCCCCACACGCAACCAGAAAGCAAGAGATTTGTGCTTTGGCTGGAACTAACTGGACTTGAGAAATTTAGTGAGAAAAGAAAGTTCTTTTATGTCAACAAATGGGAAAGCTATTGAGTTTTTGTATTGTTTTTGTCTCATCTTATTCCTTGGATAAGTGGGCTGTGATTTGGTGTCAATGTGATTCGCAGCATGAAATCACAAAGGAATGCAATTATCACTTTGCGAGGAACAGACGTTTTTGCTGAAATGAGAGAGAATGACATGGGAACATGCCAGGAGAGTGACAGGGAGGGCAGTGTGTGGGGGAAAGGGACTAACACCGCTTAATCTTGACCCCGATGCGTGACGTACACTCTTAACTTGCTTGCAACGGTAATCCTCGCCTCATAAACCTTGTTTGGTGAATATTTACTGCAGGAATTAACAAGTGAAAGCCATAAATAAAAGGTTGGAATGGATTTGACTTTTATTTATACTGACAAAATAAATGACAATTTATACAAACTACTAAGAATAGTACAATCCCACAACCTCAGGATATATTAGCGCGCTCAAGGAACAGAGCATGGTAAAGGCCAGATTAATTACAAAGTGCCAGATGTTCTTCCATTAGTTTCTGTGAAAGGCACTGTACTTGATTTTAAACAATCAATAATCAATAAAAATCAACAGAAATTTATGTGAACTTCTCAAGCACATGTATTTCACAACTTTCAAAGACTCACAAATATAACATCTAACATGCTAAAATTATTTTTCGATTCTGTTATCCCACTTTGATCCTATTTTGAATGTCCTTTAGGGCTCCAACAACCTATTATTTTGGTTATTAATTAGTTGGGTGATTATTCTTTCAATTCAATTAGTTGTTTAGAACGCAATAATGATTTGATTTTCCAATGTTTCTGTTGGTATTGACCAAATGTTTCATTGTTTGATTTCCTGACAAATCGTGTTTGCTAAAACAACAATCATGCTAAGTCCTCTGAGATAACTGCTGTTGTGATTTTGGGCTATGCAAATGAATTAAATTGAATGGGATTGAATCAAAATACATCATGATTTCATAACTGATTGGACTGAGTAACATTTTTTTTAATTTTTCAATTTTTATTACCTTAAAATAAGATCTGACAATGAAACAATCATAAAAATGTATTGTTTAGGCAAATCTTTCAGATCCTTTGTGGTCTGTTCCAAGGAGGAACTGTGTTTTGGTGCCCAGTCATACTCAAACATGTCTTAATATATATTTTGGTTGGGGAAAAATGCTGAATAGTGGTGCTTGTAATTTTGAAACTGACCCATGAAAACAGAGAAACTTAAGAAACCTGTCTGAATGTGAAATGTCTTGCTTCACTTGAAAAAGCCCATCATTGTGATCACTGGACATTATATTTTCAATGGCTGATGCCTGCCTTCAAAAGTGTTGAAAAACCCATAGTTTGAATTATTTCAACACTTCTAAGTGCCACATTACGAGGTACTTTCACGCATCCACTTAATACGCCGCTGCCAAGGCTACTACCATTGTTTGCACCATTTCCTTTGGCAGAGCATTTTCAAAATCCATTCTTTCTACATTAAATCACTGAAAATACGAAAAGCACAATCACGCCGGCTTGGCCTTACACTTGAGGTCATAGCACCTTATTAAAATTCTGTGCAATAAAAAAAAGTGGTTAATATTCAGTGAGAGGTAAACTGTCACCTACTTGCTATTAAAAGAACTCCCTGAGCAAAGCTGGAGAGCACAATTGAATCCCCAAAACAAACAAAGACAAACAGATCTGGGCAGCGCAAGCCACTTAGAGAAGACTGCAAGGTCAAGGCTTTTGCAAACACATTCATATGAACTACGCCAATTAGCACCCCAAACAACAAACTGGTTTACTAAGGTATTTCAGTGGGACTGTTTGCTTATATTAGGTACAATGTTGAATTAATTTCCGAAGGGCTATAATAATGTTTGCTTAGTGTGGTGGTAATAAGTAAATTAAGCTCTCCTGATACAAAGACAGTCTGCTAACATGCACACAGAGCTTGGGCTATCTTTGGCTGTGCACTGTACCCAATGTGCTCAATGTGCTTGGCAAGCAGGCTGATGAAAGGTAACAGCAGGAGAAGAAGAACTCATTATAAAGAAGTTGGGGATTCAAATAAAAAGGTGGCAGAGACTTTCACACCGAGACCACCTTTATGAGCCTGCTTAAAAGAACTCGATGTGACAGCTCCATGTAAGGCCGTTTACTTTGTCTCTCAGAGAATGTGCACAGAAATGTAGTATTTCTGCTCAGCTGTACAGTAGAGAAATGTGGTGCGTAAAAGCCTAAGGGCCAATCAGCTGATTAATGAAGGCAAAGCAACTGTTAATGGTCCAATGATGGATTTGTTTGGTGGGTCTCTGGGTTTGCATTTATTGAGAACAAAGGGGCAATACAGTTCAAGCAGCATAACACAAAAGTGTTGCTTTTAATGACTAAAATATTTATCAGCTTTTGTCATCATCATGTCTATTAGGTGATTAATAACAAATAAACATTAAGCCCTTATCCAAGACTTCAAATAAATTGTAATGGCTTCAAATATTCGCTACTGTAGTCCATTAGATCATGTATATGTAAATGGCAAATTCAGATGTCCTCAGGTAATTCTAGCCCTGTGTGTATCCTCATGTCTGTGATTCAGACTGTGAATTTAATGTAAATTGATACAAAATTAGTCTATACACTTTATTCCGCCTTTTTGCACTTTTTTTGACAGTGTAGGCTTAATTCTGTATAGCAGTGGTTAGCTTGTAGAATTCAGTCGCTGGGTTTATTTTAACTGTCATAATATTCATTTGAGATCGCCCCACAAAACAAACGAGCTAACACGTTAGCTACCTTAACAGAGCTAAACAGGAAGTGTGCCGCCCACAAAAGCGGGCAGGGCAAAATAAGGTGAATACGATATACAGTATTTTACTTCAGGTTTGAACTACTTTTGCCATCACAAATCTTTCTCCGGTCCAATTTTTATTTTTTATTTAACTGTTTAAAAGTTAAGCAATAAAAACTGATTAAATGTGACCCTCTAATTAACCAAGTTTCATGACTGAAAACCTAAAAAAATAATAACAATTGAAAAATAATAAATGAAATGGATTCAGCTCAAGCACCAAACCAAGGCCATGAATCCGTGTATCATTCGTTCAATGATTTCAATTCAAAACAAAAACAAAAAACGAAAAGTTAGACCTTTTCCTTTTTTGTTTGATTCATAAAACAAATTACAGTAAAACGATTGATTTTTTTTTTCATTTGGTTTCAAATCGAAAAAACGAACACTAAAACTGTCTCTAACATGGTTCTTTTTTAATTACCTTTATTTGTTTGCGTGAACCGGAAGTTTGTCTCGGCCGGCTGATGTGGGCGGGAGCTCAGCTCAGTGCAGAAAAAAGCCTAAACTGGCGGAGACACGCTGCTACCTGGGCTTGTGTGCAGGGGAACTCGTTAAACTGAATGAAGAGAAGTGCGCTGCCCGTACGTGTTAATACCACTGTATATCCCCGTTTGCACTGCGTCCTTACAACGCAGTATTAGTATAAATACGGTATAAGATTCCCTGTGCGTGATAGTGGACGCACTCGCAGAGAGATGCGCTTTCATGCAAGAGGTCTACAGATCGATCCACCACGTGAAATTTTAATATTTATGTTGTTGATTATAATTTATTTAGCTATGTCACGTGATAAAGCTTCATAGCAATTCATTTAACAGACAGTTTCAAAGTTTGTGCACAGACCCACAAAAGCGGGCAGGGCAAAATAAGGTGAATACGATATACAGTACTTTGGTTTGAACTACTTTTGCCATCACAAATCTTTCTCCGATCCAAATTTTTTATTTAACTGTTTGAAAAAGTTAAGCAATAAAAACTGATTAAATGTGACCCTCTAATTAAACGTACAAGTCTTCATTGACTGAGCCCAAGCAGCGTGTCTACTAAAAAATAATAGACAAACTTCCGGTTTAAAGGTAAATTAAAAAAGAAATAGAGACAGTATTTCAATGTTCGTTTTTTCATTTTGAAATGGATTCAAGCTGTAATTTGTTTTATGAATCAAAACAAAGGCACTTTTCCAAATCCAACGGATTGCCATGAAACAAGTCTGTGCCCTCAGCAATAACTACTACATCAGAAGACTACATATGTTTGTTTATTTATTTGTTATTTATTTATAGTCTGTATTTGTGGCAATTGTAGCGCTAGTTTCCAACTGTAGTTTCCAAGGAGGACGCCAGCAAAAGGCAGATACAAATTAACACAATACAGCTTAACAACAAGATAGATTTAGTGGATGTGAAAACACTTGTGCATTTTCTCTGTCCCTTGTTGGTCTTTGTTTACATTCAACAACAACAAACGATATTTCAGTTATTTTGGCAATGACGTGTCAAGAATAACAAACAAGTTTCGATGTTGATTGTTATTACTTATGCATTCTGTTTGCAACATCTGTGTTTTGTAAGTCTCAGCGCTGCTTTTCCATTCCAGACGACATTCAGTTATACAGCCAATTAAATGCTAAGATACATATTTATTCTAAAAACAGACGTTAGTTGCAATTTTAATCGCCATACCAACCAGCAGGAATCTATTTATCTTGCTGTCTACCAATTGTTCATTTCTCTTTTTTTTCTCAAGCCAGTGCTCCAAAGCTTATGGTCTGTTTATTCCTGCATTTCTAACTATGGTTATCACACTAGTATATTTGATACCACGAGGGCCGTAACTGGATGTAATGTCGCTGGGAGTCAGAGAAAGATTAAATGGCCATGAAGTGAGTCCTCTGCAACTGAGCTGTGACTTCGGCCCCAATGGGATTAGAGGACTTTGCACTTTACAAAGCGGCTCATCAGAAAACATTGGGCCACAAAGCTGTTATGGTCATAGCCAGCTTACTAGCATGCTGCTGTATTTGATGAAAAACGCACATCAAAGAAAAGCAAAAGGTTCGAACTTTTCTGGTGAAGAATGTGTCCCTGCTTCTCTCCATGAAAATGTTTTACTTGGTCTGGCATATTCCACAGATGAGTTATGATAATAGTGAAAACAATATTTGTGATGCACCGATCTGATACCAGACCAGCACCGATCCAGTATCAGTCCTTTAATATCGGTTCCGTCAATATGTTTGTGCCTTTCACAGCAAAAAGACTAGTTACAGGATGATGCTGCCCCGAAACATCTCGCAATGTTTGAAATTGTATTCACATAAAGTTGTTCAGTTATTTGTGCAATAAATACAGCTACATACTATAGACGGATTATCGGTCAACGTCACTTTGGGTCAGGTATAAACCAGTGTGACAAACTTCTGGCTCCTGAAGCTTGAGACAGTGTTTTTCTGACGTTTTTTTTCACTCACCTGAATGTAACGTTTATGGGTCTTAGGGTCAAATTTCATTCACAAATGTTGAATTAGCAGCATAACTTTTGTTTTCGTAAAGTGATAAACTCTTGTAGTTAGCGGACAACAGCGCTGGCTCAACTTGTTGCTACAGCTTGTCAATCAGCGGCAGCATTTCTTTTCTGCATACCGGGTGCGCGCGCATCTAAAACAAATAATCTATATGACCCATTTTCTTCAAGTCAAGCTGTTTTCAGACTGCACTAGTATTTGTTATTATTGGTATCGGCAATACAGATACCGATGAGAACACCTGGCAACAATTATTGTATTTTGCAAAACATTGCATGACGGACAAAGACATCAAGGTGCAATTAATCATTTTCAATTTCAATTATGATTATTGCTATAATCGACAGCAAAAATGTAATAATCAAGTGATCTCGATTATTACCATGAACTCTTAAGAGCACTCAATGTACATTATATCTTTCTTCAGTGGAAAAGTTGCTCACATATGGTACCTTGTTATTTGGAATACGTTTCAGCTGACTGTTTTCATGAGATCTGTCACCTACTTTCATTTTAACAGTTGATTTTTTTTTATCTAAGCTGCACTGATGCTCAACCTTCTCTCTAAACTAACATTCATCTGAATGATTGTGATTTCAATTCTGTAATCGTGATTATTTTTTCTATAATCACCAGTCTCGATCAATGGAGATTTGAGTGTCATAATGAAAACAAATCCACTGTTCAAAATATACCAGAGCAAATACAAACTTAAGGAGATATATTGTGTCAAAACTAGCAGACCTGAAGACATGGAGATGAATAAAGTAATCCAGTCCCCCAAATTTGTAAATACAATAAAGCCAATGTGTATTTACATCTACACAACAATCTGCATTCATCAACCATAACCCTAATACTTAATTCACCAGGAAATGTTTTAAAATATGACTTGTCTATGCCATACAGTGCAACATTCCAGGTAAAACTATAATTTCTTTATGGTCAGCAGTTCACTTCACTATGAAGTCAATTTCAGTGTTGATACATTAGAATATTATTGGCTCTATAGTGCATTGCTAAATCAACAGCATTCATGACAAAGGGCTTTTTCATAATTAGGAACAACCCAAATCAATGCAGTGAAATGTTTAAGTGAGGACTAAGCAGAGATTTATTTAGGAGCCCTTTATAATAGACTCGCATTCTTCACAGCGAATAACATCGAGGCTGTTGGCTGTTGTTCCATATCCTGCTTGGGACGCCATTCGTCAGGGCCAATAAGGCTGACCCATCTGTCTTCAGGTCTTTGTCTGATGGAGGAAGCTGATGAAAAGTACAGCAGAGGAAATGACCATGTGACGTATATAGCGCCGCATGTATGTGAATTAATGCACTAGGCTCCTCGTCATATATCACGGAAACAGCTGAAAGTAGGCTACCAGGAGCCGCGGGGCATAAATAAAATCTGAGGGAGAACTTAAGCTATAATGTCTGATAATACAGAACAAGATTAGCAATAACCACTGCATAGAGATATACTGACTGCTGTCTTTGAGCAAGCAACAGTGTGAAGTGCTAAAAATATGCCTTTTGTCTAAAACATTAACGATTATATTGTAGATGTAACAAAAGGTCTGGACTACAGTTCTCTATTTGACAATTGGTACTTTTAGTCAGATCATTAAAGATTTTTTATTTTTTTTTTTTTTGTTAACTAGATCACAACTTCGATTTTACACAGTTCACATACAATTTCTATTCTGAGGTAATGAAAATGATGAAAAAGTTCTCACTTCTCTGGCTAGCTTTAACAAAGAAATGTTGCCGGGATCCAGAGCCCAAGCTTCAGCAAAATGCGATGAGTGGGACTGATCACCTTCTGGCCCACCTGCGTTTCAGATCAACTCTACAACGTACGGTAATCAGATTAGTTTATTTGCGTGACGCACAGGAAACAAAAGAGATGACTGGGCGTTTGTCAGTTAGACCAAAATCTACCTTCACTCACCTCATATTCAAATGTTTTTTGTCCAGTTTTTATTTTTTTTTTAAAGCAGCCATGTCGGTGTTCATACGGGAGACGATGCTTGTATCTGATTAATCTGTCAGTCACACCCACTGAAATTTGGAAGAGCGACACGGTGGCTAGATGACACATTTTTTATACATCGTCTGGATTTTCCAGGCAAAACGAAATGTGCTCCTTGTGCTATCTATTATTATAAATTTATCTCATAACTTTACTTCATGTACTATTCAACTGTTAGACTTTTCTGCCACTTGAAATATGTCAAATTCTGATTAATAATGATAACAAAGTTTCTAAAAAGTAGAACATTAACCTCATATGATCATCAGATTAATACAGAACAACAAAACCTAGAGCCACTGTTTATCATGGGCTGTTTTAGAGAGATTAGACTGATATCTTTGAACATCCTGACTTTGTGGAGTGCTAATCTAACAGAGCTGACTGTGTCTTTTCCATGCTTCAGTGACATTTTGTTAGATGAAAAATCTCCCGACATTCAGCCTTTTCTCTCACCTGTCATTTCTGATACAGAGAGCGTGGAAATGGCAAGATCTCATCTTAAACGGAACTGCCATCTTGGACAATAGACACATTGTTCAAGTCTGTGTGGAAGTCTGGTACACAAGTCCCATGTTTACAGGTTCAAACATAATTAAGTCTTGTCATTTGGAGATAATAATGTTCCAGCTTCAACTTCATGACAGAACTTCTCAAATACTTTCATCCCTCCAGCTCTTCTATATTCAACCATCAATGTTTAAGGAAATATAGTTCATAAAGAAAATATGAAGCATTGGAGTTTGCTTTTTGTATTCAATATTTGGGGAAAACAATTATTATTTATCACTTCCCACATTACTCATGCTTCTGTGTTAGAAGTTTTCATTTTAGAGCTACTTTGTGGTCATTAAGACTCTTTATTACTGGAATATGATGCACTTGAAAGGGATGGGACAATTGTGTCTTCTCAAAACTCAATTCTTGTCCTAAAACACAGAACACAACTTCGATATATTTTTTATTTTTTGTCTGAATAGAACAAAACTATTTGTCAACTGTGTGAATACCAAAAGAATAATGAAAACATTTTAAGAGTTATTTTTAAATCATTTTTAAAACAAAAAGTGACAGATTAAACTCACTCCTGTTAAAACATCGCAACCATAAGCCTGTTGTTTACAGCAAATCAACCCAGAGCCATGAAGGGACATGTCAGAACTGAATTAAAACACCAGTATTGAACAATTTGATATATTTTAAGAATGTGTCTGTCTGTAGCACTCAAAATTATTATTATTGATACAATCTCAACAATATGGTATAAAATATTATGTAGGTTGACTTAGCATTCCAGATTAGAGTGTGCCAATGTTCTAAGATCAGAGGGTGGACACACACACATTGTACTTTGCCATGTAATATCTACATCTAGGCTGCCAAACATCTGTATTAATTATGATTGGCCTATGTGGTGATGTCATGAACTGAACTTGTTGGTTTTAAAAGAATTTTAACTTTTGTCAACTAACTTTTGCACTTTTTTTGCATTCTATGTTAAACCTGATCTGAGATGGTGCTGGGTCACTTTGTCTCCAGGAGAGAGAGAAGTTAAACACCATACATGTGATATTTCTGATGTTTGTTCGTTTTTTAAGAATAAGATAAATTAGACATGCAGCATTTATCAAAAATAGCACTTTTACATTTCCAGGAATAAAGGAACAACTATGAAGCATTTCTGTCTCTGTGTGCAAGCTCCTGCTGTAGAGAAACCGTGTTAAAACCTGAAACACAGAGCCTCTTTTGCAAATGATATTCCACTGTTGGGATGATAAATAACTCTGCGGTTGTCGTGGCGATTATTGGTTTACAGATTATTTGTTACATCCGCACTTTAGGCTGATTGTGTTTTCACTCCTCCTCATTCTGGACCAGACATAATGCATTTTTAATGTGTTTGCAGCTTGACATTTAACGTTTGTGATCTGACCAAGGAGCTCTCCAAAACGCACTTCAGGCAACAGCGAGGAAACAGCTTCTCACTCGACGGGTACGGTCACAAAAACTCTGTCCAAAAGGATTTGTTTACACTTATACATGAAGGTGAATGAGAGGGACTGCAGGGAAGGTCTGAGCTACACATAAAGAGTTAAGTACGTAAGTAAAGTTAAGATAAAACCCTAACCCTATTGATCGTTAGTATCTATTAGAGATGGGACAATACGTTCAATATGTTTGTTTCAATTTAATTCTGGTGCTGATTCAAGCCTCATGCATCTGCTTCTTTATTTTGTCATTTTTGTTCAGCTGAAAAAGTAGATTTTGTTAACTTTTCAGAGTCAGAGGGTGTAAACAGTCGACTTATGGTGCTTTATTCTAACAGAAGTGAGTTTTTTCTGGTTGTCACTATATATTTCACAAAAATGGGTCCAGGAAATAGTAAAATATGAACTTTTCAAAACTTTGAGATCACTTAAGTTTCAATAAAGCATTTGTAGATTCACTTTTTTTTTTTTTTTTTACATTATCCTCAAAATTAAATAAACAATGAAGTTGTAAATTTTATTTATATCTTTGTTCTTCTACTCAAAAATCATCATGATCATGAAAAAGAATTGAATTGTGATCAAACAGAATGGTCTCATTTCTAGTATCTGTTTGCTACTTGTTGTAGTGTCGACTAGCATTTGATTTTTGAAAACTTTGATAACCCTAATACAAACAACAAAATACCCTTTTGAAGAAACTGATGTGTAAAAATATTTTAAATGTAATTTTCTGACTAGTATTGTGATTGCTAAGTTAATGTTAAATAAGTCCTCAGAATTAAGTAAACGCCTGAAATTGTCCATGAACTGAAAACGAATAGAAATTACTGAATTACTTTTACAGAGAAATGACAGAAAAGGTTTGAAAATTATACTTTCAAAATTGTAATATGCTAGTCTGTCCATTACGAATGTGATTGATGTGGAATTATTGTGCAGTATAGGTTATGAATGCATACATTATTGTAATATTCATTATTCACTCTTCCCAACATGAGAACTGAGAATCTAATCACGGTTCATGTCAGATAATTGTAACGATGGTGAATGTGTGTGCTATATTTGAAAAAATGTATGAAATTCATTACAATTCAAAACTTTTTTGTTTTTGTTTTTTCAAGTCACCTTCAGTGAATCTAAATTCCTTGTGAACTCCATCAAACCAAGTCCTGTTTTTGAAGTGTGAAAACATGTTTGTGAACACTGAGCTCGACGCTGACCCGGGCCAACAAAAACTGACATTCTGTGAAGCTTTGACGTAATGCGAGCGGACAGAGAAAATATTAACACCTGACCTTTTCCGTTTACCTCAGCGGGCCTGGACGGGGAAACGTGTAACCCAAGTGACACTCAAATTACTCAAAGGTCGCGCTTTCAACATCCAGCTGAAGCTGCGATAACATCTGTGCTCTTTCACTCCGAGAAACTGTGTCGCAAGATGTCTGAGTTTGAACACCAGACTAAATTAGTTTCAGCTTAAGTTTACATCCTTCTATTCAACTGTAACGATGACCAGATGATTTGACAAACAATGGAGTGTGCAGCATAGAGCTCAGGAAGAGTCATCAGTAGAACTGACAGTTAGCCTAATGGTATAATAATGAAGAGTTTAGAGTAAGCTTTATTAAATGTATTCTAACATTGTAGACTGACAAATACCACAGTACATACCACTGATGAACTAGCAGTATCAGGTTGTTCTATATACTGTATGTTCTATATCTACGGGGCTGAAACATTAAAGGTACAACTTTTTGGCCCAAATTAAACTTAATATAAGCATTTTTTGTAGTTTAGATGTATTTGTTGATAGAAAAGCTTTTTCCTTTAGCTGTATTTTTTTCACATTATGGCAGAAAACTTATTTATCCCAATAAGAACAGTATAAAGAATGATTCTATCTTCCTATTTAATTGAATTGTGAAGTTGACTTTTTACCTCCAGAAAGTTACACGGTGCACCTTTAACTGAAACATCGAAGAATGAAATTGAGTCAATTTGTTAATTATTTGTTTTTTTGTTAATTATTTGCTTTGTTTTGTTTTTTAATCAAGAGATTGGCAGACAAGTAAAAATGTGGTCTGGACAGGTCACAACTTAAAAGTATCTGTATATCTGTGCATTTATAAAACACATGCAATAAACAGGAATAGAAGGAAGTGGAGTGTGTAGTCTACTAGAGTACTGTTCTGCTTTGAGTTTAAGAGCTTAGGATTAAATTTTTCAGATACCTGCATATCTGTATACATCAAGTAATTTAAGACATGCAAAAACAGAATATCGATATCTAAGTCAAAGTCCAACAGAAAAGGTTGTTACAAAATAATTTAGTTGAAAATTTCAAGTAAAGTTAGAGGCTAATATTTTAGTCAGCTGATAACCCTTCTGTGTCTTTGCTGACCAAAAAAGTTTGTTGGTCTTGTAAATGCAGTTTGGGTCAGACATTTGGTCAGATCACTGAGACGCTTGCTAGTTTCACTTTTTGTTGACTAATGTCTGAAGTCAGCCAAGAACATTTCTAGTCAATCACAACCCAATTTTTCCGATCATTAAACTTCAACTAATACATTTAAAGACATACTTGATGCTTGGTTTGAAATAAATCGTCTGAATTTTGTAATTGTCAAAAATGGAACGAGATCCTCATTTTTGTCAATTTCGCCCAGCCCTTGCTACGGTAGACTACAACGATGCATTTCCAGTTTTGAACAGTAAGTCACTGGACCTTTCTTGTTAGAATCAGCCTAAAGCAATTACTGTATATTATGAAAAAAATTGTCTGATCACCATGTTTATCTCTCAAGCTGCAGTGGGTCAGGGACATGCATTGTCTGTCGTATGAAACAAGAACAGCTGCTTACGAGGAAAAACTAAATCTTAAATATCAAGGAGGACTGATTTCCAGAATGAGGTGAGTTAACATAATTGTTCAAAATGACAGACAACCAATGAGCTTCTTTGTTTCATGTGAGTCAAACAAATAAACTAACACGATTACATGATATTTGTGTTTTGTGATTTGAGAAGAAAATTGCTAATGCAAAAACTGCTGACGTCACAATTTTAGTATTATTTTCTTTAGTATCAGCCAAAATATGTTGCCATATTGTAATGTTTCCGAGCTTTTAGAGCTTGACAACATTTTGCTCAGATGGTATGAAAGATACAGTGTGGTACTAAGCCACAGGATTAAAATTAATTGAGTATTCTTTGGCAGCAGATTGCTCGTCAGATACTTGATGCGTGCCAGTTTTCAGAGTCGAAGCGAGCCAGTGCATTTGTGTATGTGTTGCACTGTCACACGGGGAATGGCCTTTTGGGGTTATGGAGGGTGCAACGTGGGGCGCTGAATAGAATCCCTTTGTGTTGAGTCTCTTCACTGTCTGTGAACCGGCGAAGGGGAGAAGGTGAGAGCCAGGAGGTGACGGAGATAGGCAGATAAAGAGGAAGAAAGGCAGGCAGGCGAGAGAAAAGACAGACTGCAAAGAGTGCGACCTGAAGGTGACGCACATAGGAGGGAGTAGGAGGCAAGGTGACAAGGTGACACGGGAAGGAAGAAAGACTAAGCAATGACAAATACACTGTTGGGTAATAAAAGAAATGTTATCTGTTTAATGTTCAGTGATGCAGTAGCTGCGACTGAGATATACTTCGCAAGAGTTCAGCAACTGAGTAGATATGTATTTAAGTTTAGGGCTGCAACGATTAATCGACTACTTGTGACTGGTCAGCTGTGTGATTATAGGTCTATGTCACTTCCGCTCTACTGCGCACACCGCCATGTTTAGTTAGCTGAACAAACAACAAAACAAGATGAGAGGCTAACGGTTTGTATCAAGTACGAAGGAATGTCCAGCCACTCAAGCATTAGGACATTTTTTCTTCTCGTTTGCTCACTCTTTAGGACAGTTTTCACTCATTAATGTTGATGAACCAGCATAAGTTATCGCTGGTGTTGCTACTAAAGCTTATGACAGGCACTCGCGGCTTGTGTGCACATATCCTGTCGATAAACAAGTAATCCCTCTACCTTTTGATAACAAAAAAAGTCTGCATTATTAAAACTAAATGTCAGAGTCTTTCCAAAACAATATACTGTTGTGCTCTGTATGTTTCTGAAGACATACCTGGAGCGGGGTTTGAAAATGGGATTTTAGCTCAAATGGTGGATGTTGGTCTGAAAATAAATATATCAAAACTAATTTCCAGACATTACACATCCGTGATAATTAAACCTCAGCTAACAAGATTCAAAAGACATGTCATACCACATGTCTGTCCGTTTTGCAATACTATGCAGCAGGGAGATCATTTTCACAGAAAGTGCCTAATCAGGTATTATATTTGCAAAATTCAAGAGAATTATAATAAGCTATGAACTCATCATACCTGACAGAAACTTTTCAGAAACTGTAAGATATGAGCTTACTACAGCTTGATATTTAAAAAATAAATAAAAAAGAGGTAATGCAAGTTTTCAACGACTACATATAACTGTACCCTAAATAATGCATGAACAGTAATTGGATATAAAATTACACAGTATTCTGTGCATTTATCAAGTTTGCATGAACCTGCAAGTAGAAGGAACATTTCTCCTGAGACTCGCCTGGGAAAGTGCTGCCATGAAAATAAATGAAAGTTTGACACAACACTCTTATTAGTCATTTGGATCAGTTCACGAATCATTCACCTGACCTCGTGGCCTCAACCTTCACACTTGATAGACTTTGGAAATGGACCAATCATATTGACGGATGCTGATGCAAGCCTGCCGGAGTGTAGCCGCTTTTAATACAAAATCAGATGGAGAGAAGCATTGAGCTGAATTGCATTCTTATGAAAAATTTGATTTAATACATTTTAAATGGCATTGTGCTACAATGGGAATGGTGGAAGGTCAACTGTAGTGCAAAGTCAGGATATGTGATATTTAGGAGACCTTTTAAGCACTAAGACATTAAATAAAGTAGGAAGTCACCAGGGACCCTCTGGCTTTGGTCTCAAACATTAGGATTATTTATCTGTAAAGAACTAAAGGAAATGGTGTCATACATCACATCTGAGCAGTCTTAACTTGATTTTTTTTTTTTTTTCTAGCTTTTATTTTATTGATTTTAGACTGAAAAGGTCAAATTTATGTTTTTGAGTTTGACAATAAGTCACATGGCATATTTTACATCAAAACTAAAGTAAAATAATTATTTTTTGTCAAAAATAATCAGAATGACCTTAACTGACATTTCTTATGCTTTCTTGACCGATAGGAGCAAACTTGTAAACTGCCGTCATAGTTTGATTGTTTCTATTTCTCAATAGGATAGGTTGTAATTAATGTACCTCACATGGGGTCAGATGGGCAAGAGCCAGTGTGCTGCATCATGAAATATCTAAAAGATCATTCACAAATGTTCTTTTAGATATTTCTATACAGTGACAATTACCCCTTGTATTCCAAAAAGTGCATTTAAACAATGCATCTTCTTTCTATCTGTATTGATTATTATTCCAAATCCAAATTCGCTTTATTTATACAACACATTTCACAAACAAAAGTTTCCTAAGTGCTGCCAGAACCAAAAAAACACAACATATGAACTAGTCCCAAACAATAAACCAGTAGAATCTAATTTAAATATATATATATATATATATATATATTATATATATATATATATATAATATATATATATATATATATATATATATATAATATGCATAAATGTATAAAGTGTGATGTCACATATAGGTTAGTTACAAAAGTCCATAAATCTATTAGCACAGTTTCCACAGTGAACCTCAAAAGTAATGTATAATAAAAAAGATTTTAAAATCTTGTTAGCTGACACTTTATAATAATGAATATCCTTCTATTTATACCACCTAATTACACTGAAGACTTTAACCTAATTTGAAGTCTGACTCACTGGACATTTCGATCAGCACATGCAGGCAGAGGTTGCAGAGTGACCCAGAATAACTATCTCTCCTATGGTCAGATAAATGGGCCACGTGGCGGGTTCCTCTGAGGCCATCACAGCGGGTGTTTCCATGATGAAACGTGCACAGGGGCTAAGGGAGTGGGCGGTCAGGACACAAACACTATCTCCTCCAGCGCCACGGAAACAGCAGGACCAGATCTGGAGAGCTGGCACCGATATGGCATCCATACCTCAAGCTCAGCCAACACAGCATGAATCCTCGCCTGCTTTGCAAACTCAGGCGTCCCCATCTCTCTTTGTGACTGCTTCTAATCTAATAGCATATGCACCATGTAAATAATTGCCGCCAACTGCTGATTTGCATGTTAACAACAGACAGCTTGTGCTGGATTTTTATACTTTCCTGGGGTGCTGATTTTGATGATGTGGTTGCTAAGGAAATGTTCTCAATCTGTGGGATGTGTGTCACTGAAAGTACTCCATAAAGGCTGCATTTAGTATCAGCTTTAGCTGGTCCTTTTATTGATTTACTTTAACATAATCAGATGAATCAATACTTAGCTATTGGTATTAAAACATCCAAACTAGACATGTATTTAAACAAGTAAAAATTACAAAAAAGAACACATGTAGCTTTTTCTGATTAGTTTGAGCTCAAATCCAGTCAGGTCATAATTTATTACATAAGTCCTTCGTGATTTATTTTTGCACTAATGATTTTGCATTGAAATATAAATAAATCATACTTATAATGCCATAACAATATATAGGGATGTATTTTTATTATTTTATTTTATTATGATTATGTTCCTAAGTCTTCAGTTAATATACTGTTATGTGTATACTGATAAAAGTGATATGTACTGTATTCTTATTAACATGTATTGTTTAGCACCATATAATATTATTACCATGGAGATCCGCCATGTCTGCAGCAAGTATGTCAAACTTTCATCATCTATGTTAATGTAGACCTCTATGGTGTGTATTGTGTAATAACTGCACAGTTACAGGTGTTTTATTGTCAAAGGAAAATCCATTCTTACTGTGAGTAGGCTGACTTACCTTTTCACAGATAAGACCTGTAACTTGAGTTGGTAGAGTCATCTGACTGTCTCCATGGAGATATATCCTTAAAACCAGCAGAAAAATTACATAGACTAATTTCCAATCAATGTTGTTTGTTAGTTATGACAAACAGATACATCTCTGTTAAACAAAGTTCGGGGTTTGAATGATAAAAGTTATTCGCAAATTACAAGTTTCTTTGATTTTTGATCAACAGGGGCGATGTGCGCGCACCTGGAATGCAGAAAGAGCTGCCGCTCATTGACACAAACTGTGGAAACAACTCAAACCAGCACCATTGTCAGCTAACTACAAGAGTTTATCACTGTGCGAAAACAAAAGTCATGCTGCTAATTCAACATTTGTGCGACCCTACTATGACCCTTAAACGTTTCATTCAGGTGCAAACAGCGAGAAAAACAACGTCTCAAGCTTCAGGAGACAGACGTCTGTCAGACCGGTTCATACCTGATCAAACAGCTGCTCTCGTCCCGTTTTGTTGTTTTAATCAAAGAATTTTCCCCAGCTTACCAGATAGACAGCGGCTCTTTCTCCATGGAGCATGTGCAGTAGAGCGTGACATTGATCAATAATCTCTCTATAGCACAATTTTAATAAATTATCCAAATGCCATTTCTCTTATTACATTTGTGATCTATGTTTTAATAGATTAATTTTGCATTAAACTACATAGCAAGCAAGTTTTACACAACAAAGACATTTTGTTATTTGTAATAACAAATTAGTATGATGTATTTGCTAACCATAATCATTTAAATTAGAGTGAGACAGACCAGCGTTAGATCTTGTTCAGTCTTGTTTAAAATAAAACAGTAGATTTAGATTATTGTAATGCCCATTTCTGTCTAGTCCCACCTCAGTTATGGACCAAAACTAGTGTTATGAGACGCCACTTGGTGTGAAAAGTTTTTGAAGATCGGTGCTGTAAAAGCTTCGAGGTGTGATATTCAAATAACAATCCCACAGTGTCATCCTCAACTGAATCCAGCAGATTTAGACTGTAGTTTGTCGGTGATGATGTGAAGAGGCAGACATCGTTAGCCTCCATCTCCACACTTCATCACAGAGGAGCGAGTGAGCTGCTCTCTTAGTCTAATGAGCTGGAAGTATGATGAACAAAGGCAGATGGCTCTATGACTCACACAATAAGGCACCCATCACTGAAAAAATATCGTTCACGCCAGCTTAAAAGAGTTGAGATGTTTGTTTCCTCACAATATCAACAGAAGTTCATCTCCGAGGCACCGAGCGGCTTTTTGTGAATATTCAAAGCTTAGGAAACAATGAGCATTTGTAAGGCATAAACTAGTTTGTCTTAGCTCATGAGAACGCCTGGTTTTAATTGCAAGCATACAGTAGGCCTATTACTATCAGATCTATGGCAGGGCGATGTGGCTTAAAACTGTTATCACAATATATTAAAAAGAATAATCACATTAATGATGATATTTAAAGTATCCAGGCTGCTGAGACAGGGGTTTTATAATATTTATTCAACGTATATTACTTAGTAGGACTGTGCGATGTATCGATATCGAAACAATATCACAAAAATAATCGCTGAAATTAGCCAATTGCCAAAGCTGCATTTTTAGTGCCTTTTTCGTCCTTCGTGTATGCCTTTTTTTTTAAGCTAACATCTTACTGGTATGTTCATTTTCTGTTTAGTTCATTTCTATGAAGTTTTCACTACCTTAGTCTAAAATGAAAAAAAATATATTACTATACGATCAGGCAGTGAGCCAAGACTTGTGATTGTTTTTTCTCTTAAAGACTTTACAAATCAGAAGAAAATGTTACCAAAGTGTATTGATGTGATGCATAGCTTTTCAGTTTAACTTCTCAAATGAGTAGGGCAGATTATTTAATATTTTCCATGTTTAATATTTTACAATTGTTGCAAAATGGCATGCTTAACAGAAAAACACACACATGAAAAAAAAAAAAACACATATCAAATTGAAGTCACAATATCAAACTAAAAATCTCAATTTGATTTTTTATTATTGATTTTTACTTAGTTTTTTTTTTGTCAATATTGTGCAGCTCTATTACTTAGTTCAGACCAAAAGATATAAATTCACTTTTCACATTTCATGTTTTTGTTAAGTTTTTAGCCAATGCCGTAGGTATGGAAAAGAGTTTGAAAAGTTTGAGAATCATTCGAAGTACACCGCGATCGAATCGAAAGGCCAGAATCAATCAGAATCGATCAGTTTTGCTCATTCAAAGCATTAACCTGTGCAAGACCTGACTGAATGTGTTAACAACTGAAATATGTAAATGTGGACTCTAAATATTAGCCTACTGTTTACTGCTCAAATGTTCTGAGCACTAATAACAGTGGCTTTGTTCTAAATGTTATTTATTGTGGGTATTTTGTATTTTAAGGTTAAGAATATATATATGTTAATCTAGATCTAGAGAAGAAAATGTAAAAAAAATTGAAAAGCATGGCTGCAAAATCAAAAAATCCTCTCATCCGATCTGAAGTCACTGTAAAAATGTTAAATTCATACAATTTCTGTCACAACTGAGAGGAAAACTATATGTAACTGTAATATCCAAACGTTATCAGTGATGTGAAAGCTCTAATCAAAACTTAAAGGAAAATAAACAAAATATACCCTTTTAACTGTGGATGAATAGGACATTTTTCCCCAAATGATAAGCAAATACAAACTACAATCATCTCTTCAATTCTCCACAATAAAAAACTGGATTTCTGTTATGTTAATGAACTCTATGGTTAGCCTAGTCTTCACAAGATTAATCTGTAACTGTTATAAGTAAGCTATAAAAGTTATTCTTTATATATTTTATCTTCTTTTTCTGTTTCTAGTTAAGCTCTGACAGACATGTTCAGCTGCTCTACATTTGATATGTTTGATATTTTATGCGTAGATGTCTCAAAATCTTTGTTTAGCCTATATTTCATCATTATCAGTGTTTGCCATGTCAAAATGTGAGAATAGCTAAAGTTACAGGGCAATTTCAATCAAATCACAACAAGCCAAGAGTATAGAAACAAGCCGCCCATTGCGATCATTAAAACCCTCCACAGCCACATTATACCAGCGCTGTAGAAGCAGAAACTGAGGCAGAGGCGCGCGTCACCTGTAAATCACCTGTGCGTCAACAACACTCCATCATCGCTCCAAAACAAGCGCTTCACAGTGAAGTCAAAGTTCACAACTCACCACAACAGTCTTTTAAACATTACGCACAGAGCTAAAACACTGCAAACATTCACGCACAGCTCGTTTAATCCAACACCACCGGCGACAAGTGCAACAACAGTACTCACCCCCAGTTTCTTACTCCGTATCCTCACGTATCCCTGCTTCACTATGTCGTTGAAGTTAGAAGCCATGCTAGCTCCTCTTTTGGTCCAGAGCGGGGAATAATAAACAAGTGTAATGATGGTGATGATGAAGTAGTGTCGGATCACTCGCAGATCTTCCACTGCGACATCCAGCAGCAGCGGCAGCAGCGGCAGCGGCAGCAGCGGGAGCACATGCACTTGGAGCGGCGTGGAGGAGCAGCCTGCCCCCGTGTTCCTCGTGTTCACCAGCAGCGCTCACGCTTCAGAGGCTCGGTCCATCCGCCAGAGGGAAAAGAGGTGGTGGAAGAGGAGGAGGAGGGGGACGAACCATTCAGCTGATTCACGAGCTCAGTCAGAACAGAAGAGAGAGGAGAGCATGAGAGAGACGCGCGCTTCCTGGACCACACCATCCCCAAACATGGAGGGGTGGAGCCTGAAGAAGCACCGGTACATTTGGGTAGGTCCAGTAGAATTTAAGTTCAGCATTTGACAAGATGACTAGCCGCTTTAGTACGTTTTATAGAATAACTTAAACGTTTAAAACAGATAATCCATTAGGCTAGATCTTTTTCTTCTCAGAGCAAAAAGTACGGCACAGGACTACTTACAAAAAAAAAACTACAACAACAACATTTAGGTCTTTCTCGTACGAAATCCTGTTTCTCGTAGTACGAGATATTTTTTCGGTAGTTGCGAGTTTTATTTATTCATTTTATTTATTAGATTTTTTTATGCCATGGTTGATAGCTGCATGTGCTAACCATCCCACCAGGGCTATTCAACAAAGGCTCGGGGCCAAATCAGGCTCTCCCCTCTTTCAAATCCGGCCCAGGACCCATCTTTCAAAATATACAGTATTTGTTTTGTACTCTATAAGCCTGGGTCAGTCTTAGTCTTTGTGTTTTATTTTTTCCACAGAAGTCTAATAAGTTATTTTGCAATGTTGAAGCAGATTTGATGAATTAAAAAACAATAATTTCTATTGTATTAAGAATTTTAAAATATATTTTTTAACCAAATAAGGTTGAAATATGGTGACATAAGGCTTATTGAAGAATTGTTACAAATAATGTGTTATTCCTAAGAAAAGGTTTTATAGATTTTTCGATATTTTGTTTTAGTAATGTATAGTGATCGAAAAAAAGGGTGCGGGGGTATGTGAATTTACATACATTTTCTGTTATGTAGTTCTCATATGATTATTTTTTATGTTGAGAATTAGTCGATATTTTGTTGCAGCCCTAAAATGGTGGCTTGTTTCATTTCTTTGGCCCAGAGATCACTACTTGCTGAAAAATCTGACTCTCGAGAAAATACATTTGAATAGCCCTGCTCTATACCAACGCCTGCATGTCAACCAGATAATCGTTTACATGACATTTGATGGGTGATGGGATTTTGAAGCTACAGTGATTGTTTTAAACCTATTTAAATCTGACACGCCTGATTTTTATGCTGAAAGTAGTAAGTAGATCTTTTAATATGTCCAACTTCTTTCTCGCTTTTGCAAATCCTTCAGCAAATGTCCATATCCATTTATTATTTTGCATGTAATTGCAGCTTAAGACATTTTTTACAGACAGCAAAGTGAAACTGGACCGTCAAAGCTCATCTCTTTGCATTTGGTCTGATTTTGTGCAACATTCACGGTGTACTTTTTAGAAGAAAATACCAAGTTTACTAATTTACAGCAAAGAAATTAGGTACACCAACATTTATTCACTGCAAGGTGCAACAAAATATTGAAAACTGAACAATTGTCAACTGATCAAAAGGTAATCAAAACCGTTCTCGAAAAGATGACGACTCAAGATTGAGTCAAAGTGAGTGTTTTGTCGAGTCAAGCACTTCATCTGAAGCTAAAATAGTTTTTTACTACCACTTAATGACTTCACAAGGTCGGTTTTAAGATTTCAACAGGCTAATTACTCAAAGATACATGAATGAAACAAAACTCCAGATATTTTTTATATTTTTGTAGTAAGTAGCGACATTTTAAAATGTCTAAAAGCTCACAGTAAAATGTAGTATTATGATCTCTAAGTTTATTACCCAACAGCATGGCTGAGTTTTGTAGAATTCAATAACATCGCCAAAAACAATCCAATAGACTAGATCTCTTCCTTCTCAGAGGTGTGAACTGGCAAAAAGACGTCAACAAAGATGATGTGACTGACATTTCAGTTTGTGATCATCTGATAATGACTGTATATGATAATGAGTAGATGGGTCCTCATTGTCAGACTGCTTAGAAAGGAAGTGTATTGTACCCTTTTCTTATTCTCCTTCTCTCACAAATCTTTGGAACATCCCTAGATTTCATATGCATGGATTTCTTTCCACAAAGTTTTGCTGTTACAATAAACTTTCTAGGGAAAAAAATGTTCTTATTTTAATACATTTTATTATTAAAACATTTTATTTATATAGCACTTTTCAAGACACTTAAATAATGAGGCAAAACCTTGGGGATGCATTAGACGTCAATTAGCTCTGTGCATGTGCACGGAATGTTGGTGTGCTTGTTTATATTCGATTTAGCTAGCTTCTGTACTTGTGAGCACTTTCTGTTAGCTTTAGCATTTAGACACAAACACGTCAAACGCAAGGGCCCTTTGGTGAAATATTCTTCTGATTTGTAAAGTCTTTAACAGCCTTTTTCATTGTTCATTTTGTGATGTTTCGAGTTTTTATTTGTTTTAAACTGATGTAGTGAAAACCTAATAAAATTACTGAACAGGAAATGCTCATAGTACAGAAGTTCTCTATTTTGAACATAAACAAGTCAACTGATGTTCCGTGCACAGAGCAAATTCTATTGATTTTGTCCCGTACTTTTCTAGGAATGCCTTCCTGTTTAGCTGCTTTAGCCTGGAGATTTAGTTGTGTTTATTTTAACTGTCATTTATTTATTAAATTGCCTCACAAGACAGACAAACAACATGTTAGCTACTTAACAGAGCTAAACAGGAAGTGCACTCCAGCAGGGCGGACAAAATAGGTCAATAAAGCAAGCCTTTTCCCCTAATAACCTCTACACTTACAATGTCATGAAAGCAGTACTAATTTCTTAAAGACAAGCAGGTGGCCAATCCTCTAATAATGTTACATTCTGCAGCTTTAAAACTGTGTTTTTACTAAAGTTATTAGAGAGAAGATGCAGAAGTAGAAGTAGTGCTAATAGGACACTTTGGCTATATTTGTTTGTTTTGTGATGAGAGGTTCAGCAGTTTATTTTTGAACATTTTGCTCCAGGCATATCCGGCTATTATTATATTTTTCTCTCTCAGCACATGCAGCTATTAGTCTTTTTGATGATTTAATTCATGTCCCATTTGCAGGTGCAGTGGGGGCTTTCAATCACCTCATGTTTACACTCAATATGTCAAACTAGACCAGCTCTTGAAGTAATATTGATGTATTTTTTAAAAACTGTAGCTATCACTCAAATCCAAGCCCTCATGTTCTTTTCTCCATCAAAGCAAATATGCAAATGTCTGCTGGGGCTTTGTGTTCAGACTAATTTGCAACACACTTTGTACCTTGCCTTTTGGTTATTACCTGTCTAAATATGAATATAATTTACATATTTTTATCCGAGTCGCTAATAAGGAAGTAGAATTTTCGACAGCTCCCATGTTTTCTCAGGATTTGACAGCCCTGAAGTTATATTATTGGAAAAGAAAAAAACTGGTAGGTCTGTGTTCACAAAGCAGATGGCTCAGGTGTGTTGATACTGTAACCTGTTATTACAGATTTGGATTAAAATTCAGAGAAAAGTAATGGTGGCTTATGTAATGCAGTTACATAAACAGCTGGGGATCAGATATGTTTCAGTGTCTTCACACATTTGTCATTCATGCAAAAGCAGCTCACGCAAACAGACTTCACACACAGATCTTATCCTAATGTATGTATTTGTTTGGGTTGCACATGGTGAGAAAATATCTAGAGAAAGTAAACTCTCACTGACTCAAAACTCTACTTCAAAAGTGTCATAAATATTTTGTTTTCAAAATCAATGTTGTTCATTGAAAATGGCCTCTTTGCAGTGGGTCAGGCAATTATTCAAAAGAATAAGAGACAGAAACTATTGTAATGTTGTACGCCCTAAGAAGTTGGTTCCCCACAATGACGAACTTTTAGTAAGTTAGAGAGCCTGATTTTTTTTTGGTTTTTTTGTTAGTATGAAGAATGAATATTTACTTTAAGTGTCATGCACCCAGGTCCCCACCCACATGGGCTTATATGACACTGATTTCAAAATAAGATGAATGGCTATCACAAAATAATGTTTTCATACATGATAATAAACAATACATCGCCACACAAAATATTTCTTTTTCAAACAACCAATAGGATTTGTTTTCTGTATTATTTTAAACAAATCAGTTCTTACCTTTTTGTACAGCGTACAAATACATACATAAATAAATCTATACATATAAATAATAAATCTATAAATATAACGAAATACATCTATTAATAAATACATCTATAAATATATTACTTGCATACTGTACAATTAGCTGGTTTTACGTCTGTATATTCTGTAATTAATTAAGTCATATCTAATTTAGATCAATCAATATGAGAGTTTTGCTGTTTGTTTTTTTTTCCCCCTAAATCACCCCAATTTCTTTGTTATCCTATCTAAATCTGAAAGACAATGATTATAACAAGAGTTTGGTGAACAGATACAATAATGATACTACAAACTAAATGTATTTCAACAGCAGAATGTAATTTTCATTTTTATTCTCATGTGCCAAAAAGAGTTTTTTTCCCTTTTCAAGATATGTACTGACATGTTGGCACACATTTTGGCCTGGCAGTACTATATTTATAGCAGCTAGTTTCCATATCAGTACCAAAATGTATTATTATTATTATTATTATTTTACGATAAACCAGGGCATATAAATCTATAAACCTCTATTTGATCTATTTGATTTTTCATTTAATATCATTTATTAAATTCATTAATTAATTCATCTATCCTGCCTGTGTCGAGCTTTGTTTTGTGTAACAGATATGTTTCTCCGTCAGTAAAGCATAACCGAGCTTGGCCTCTCTTGGGTTTTTCAGAATGAGGCGCGAGAACAACCAACATATGGCGCTGCCATACACCAGCGACTGCCAACAGTGTCAGATAAGGTCAGAACTGGAGGAGCAGTCAAGTACGCAGAGCCCTTCAACAAGGTCAACACCAGTGAGACAGCCTCCAGAAAAAAACATCAGGTCTGTCAGTATTTATAATCGTTACAGTTTACACCAACCAAGTATTTTCACCGCAATTAAAACACTAAAATACTCACCTTTGTAGAAAAATACTCTTGTTTTTTTCACTCTTGCAGTAGTGAAAGTTCCTTTTCAAGAAATCTGGAAAAAAGACTTGTATACCATGCAAAATGATATTACTATAAAGTGCATAAATTATTATGCGCTTCAAAATTAGATTCTAGTAAAACATATAAAACCAATTTTTAAAAGGTACATGCTTTAAATTTTTAGAAGAAAAACAGTTATAGTTTCCTCAAATTCCTGAAATCATTGACATCATAATATTCATTTGGCCGATAATCTAGTTGCAGGGCAGATAATATTTTTCTTGTCATACAAAACATTAATGAGTTTAGTCACTAATAGAAATACTCAGAATGGAAATTTTTTACGAGATATTTCATTGTAAAGTGCATTGGCATTATAGGAAGCACAGATTGTTGCCCAACATTGTAGTCTTATCATCACATTCTAAAATGCAATGTATTATCTAACACAGCAGTCCCCAACCTGTTTTCTTCTAAGAACTGGTACAATCATAATTTTGTTTTCATATTGGAGTTAAGATCAGTAACAACAAATTATTGTAGCAAACAGGTCGTATTACTTGAACTTGCTGTTTAGAAGTTTAATTAGCTCAAAACTTTCCTACAAAACAAAATGATGGGCCCTTTTCACGCTGCGGCTGGTTAGTTTTGGTTTGTGTACATGTGGATAGTTCCATCTTGTTCCATTCATTCCTTATGGGGAATTTGCCAAGACGGGTGGTAAAAATAATCAGTATTTAAACATCACAAAGCTGAGAGCGGATTTTAACAAGATAAGAGGGAATAAATGAGACGAGAACAAACTATCTACAACTAGTCTGCTACAGGATAGGCCTGTTGTCATAGTAAGCCCAGCAGGCCAGTTTTGGGTCCCGGCCGGGTGGTTGGTGACCTCTGATCCAACACATTTAACAGTTACAGTTGATATCTTTGAACACTCACTTTTTTATCTTCATTTGCAGTGGAAAAATTCATTTTCAAACCAATACATTCTTTTGATAGCCTGGTGATATAGTCATTGGACGCTAGTTTGATTTGATTCAATGCTTCTGGGCAAACAAACTGGTAAATAATTAAACAAAAAGATAAGGCAGGGTGCTAGAGAATGATGGCTTAGTTGGTTGCCAGGTAAGCACTTTCGCTGGTGGGCGGAGGAGAGAGTGGAGAGACACCAAACATCACAGACGGGTTATGGTAATGGCCACGTTTGGTTCATGCATTCCAGCTTTTTACAGCTTTTAGCCTGATTTGTTAATAGGCACAATGGGATTTGGCTTTGATTAAATGTCAATGCCTACGGGTAAAAAACTGGGGAATCAGGGAGTGGAAAACTGCTAATTTTCCCGAATGAGAGATGGGGGCTGTGCTGAGCAAGGAGGACATTGGTAAGGCGTAGGATATAGGACAGTTAAGGTTGTATGGCGTCCCTGTGGGTCCCAGGCCTGACATGTTTGTGATTTACTCCATGACGGTAGAAGCAGGAGTGGTTGGAGGGCCGCTCTGTCCTTCTGCAGAGGGTGAACTGTTGGAGAGGGTCCGCTTCAATCACATAAGAGAGAACAGAGAGGATAAGCCTATTACGGATCCTTTGATTTGGATAATTAGTGGTGAATAACATCTGAAGCACAGGTGCACAGGGAAATCTATTTCTAAGATAGTCTAGTAGATCGCTGTTAAATGGTTTGTGCATTTGCATTAGTTTACATGCAGGTGTTTTGTAAATAGAGCATAACACGATTTTGAGGATGTGACAGGATAGTCTGCTCTGTCAAAACACTTCAAATGCAGTTATTCAATACATAAAAAGCAATGTTTTAATTGGCTGAATATATGAATATGCATACTAGAGCAATGGTTTACTTTTTTGTGTGCTTATGATGCACCTATTTTTTATTAACTTTTCAATAAATTGTAGTGAGCATGATTATACAGTATAATTCAGATCTGCCAACATTTTTCTTGTTTTCACCCAGTTTGATTATTTTGATGATAATTGTACTTTGGTCAGTATACTAGGGATGGGATGTTTCACTTATGTCATGATTCAATTCAGTTTGCATCCACAATTTTCTACGTTGTTAGATTCTGTTTGTTTATCCTTATTAACATTTTGTTTTACTCTAAAACTAAAAATAAACCATAATAAATTACATTTAAAACAAAGCCACTGTTGTTAGTAAACAGTCATATTTAGTGTTCATATTTAGAGGTCCACTCATCAGTTGTTAATGCAACTTAATAATAAACATTCAGTCAGGTCTGCACATTATCTTTCTCATATGTGCTATATTGTACTATTATTTGTCTTATACAACTATAGGTGTGTCTGTAGGTTGGTGATCAATTCTGGCCTTTTGATTCGATCGCTACATACTTAGAGCATTTTCAAAGTTTTTGAAATTTTTTTCATCCCTATGCATCTATATAGTGTCTAGTGGTACCTAGAGTGTGTTCCTTAGCAATCATGTTGTAAACAAGGGCAGAATTCTACACAAATGACCCAATAGTTAGGATATGACAAATATAATAGCTGGTGCCACTTTTGTTTTGTTCAACGATTGTTTAAATTTCTAGTCAGTTGCATTTTTAATAGAATGTCGCTTTATGAGAACATATTATGTGGTGGGATTTTGTTTGGAATTCAATTACTTTTTTGTATTTTCAACTTTTATCTCTCAATTTGATCATAAACTGTAACTTTACTGCCACAAAACTGGATTTTACTGCAGGGATTATCTGACAAACTAAGTCATAATTAGAAAAACGTCACATTCTGTCATGTAAGCTCTTTTTTACTGGCGTTCACTGCCGATTTCCACAGATATATTTTTGTTTTGTCTTAAAATATCCCACAGCATGGTATACTATGCTCCTAGATCCAAATTGTAAAGAGTTTATTGTAAACCCAGAACCTATAATTTTTAAATATTCAGAAATGCCAAGGTTATCCGAGTTTTTGTCGTTACCATCACTGTCATCATCATGCAAGTTATGAAAGATATTCTACAATCTGTAACTCCACCGGGCCAAATAAGGACAAATATAAAACTGTATAAAGATAACCACTGCGACAAAGACAAGTGAGAAACCTGAAAGGAGAAAAACATTGGATGATAGAGGATGAGCCTGCAGCTTGGGAAGTGAATGGGCAGATTTCTGCTTAAGCGTGAGCTGCTGCTAGTTTGACCCAGACTTTGTGAGCTAAATTGGGGTCCAAGTGATGTCACCGTGAGGCTGTATCTCCGGGGACCTGGCTTTTCTGCTCCTCTGCCATTTCCAACAAACACAGAGAAAAGTCAGCGGCCCGCGCAGACACTCATTAAACTGCTGCTTTTTATGTGCTACCATTGAGCTCGACTTATCAAGGCTTTGGATCACTG
This sequence comes from Mugilogobius chulae, assembly GCA_038363315.1. Taxonomy (NCBI): domain Eukaryota; kingdom Metazoa; phylum Chordata; class Actinopteri; order Gobiiformes; family Gobiidae; genus Mugilogobius; species Mugilogobius chulae. The sequence goes on along the minus strand of JBBPFD010000274.1, from coordinate 325,355 downwards.
ACCGGACGCCTTCATCAGACCATCTCATTCATTTTAATTGCCTGTTGTTTCTCGCCGACACTTGATAAATTAGACCAACGTCGGATGAATTTCTATCAAGTCCTTAAGAGTTATTACTGTGATTAGTGCTCTTAATCAGTTTTCTAATTCAATTTTACATCATTAAAATGTAAATATTGTTCTTGTCAACACGTCAATTTAAAGTTAAGAGCAAAAGTTGTGATTGTTTCTTGAAATATCTGCACAAAGGTGAAAGGTCAAAGTTACAGCAATAGGTCATGAAGGGACTGACTTACACTCTCTATAACTTTGCATATTTAATCAAATTGTTCTTAAATGAGAAGTGAGTGGACACAGACAAGCATGACTAATATGTATGTCCTGTAGAGGGCAATATTGTCTGCGCTCTTATGGGAGTTTTTGAAGGGCATTTTGCTAAGACTAATGTTTGTAATGGCTGGTAAATGAGATTAATGTTTCAGTGTTTTCTGAGCACACAAACTGTAAGCAACCGCAAATATTTTCAGACTTTTTAGTGCTAATAATAATATAGTTGTAATCTCGTAAAGCTGTTTCTACACAAGTAATAGTCAAATTAGGGGTGTTAATCGTTGTCTCAGTCATTCTTAAATAGGTAAGTTATTCTGTATGAATAGTTTCTCTAAGGCAGACTGATGTAAGGTGTGGCTCAAATTCATCAGTAGTGAGTGTAGTGTTTAATTTGGAGACAGACTTACAAAGAAAACAAAATAGGACTGTATATGTTGGACAATATTGGATAACAAGCTGATCTGGAGCTAAAACAAAAGAGTCAGACCAGGATGTTTGATTCATATTTAGGCACATTTATTTATGAATGTATTTTTTTTTTCTGCACAAAGCATCTGAGTGTGCCCTGCTGTATGTTCTGGTGTTTTGGTACAAAAAAAAAAAAAAAAAAGAAGAAAAAGGTCTAAACAAGATCATAGAGGCTGCTCTGTGGTTCGGTTACAGCTTGAAGAAGAGAAGGTGGCAGAATAGACTGTGCATGGGTAATGTCTTCTTCTTCCTACGTGAGGCCTTCATCCACATAATGTTCAGACCGTTGTCCCACACTGATTCAGAGACTGAGGACGTCTTCTTACCACACGCTGGCCCAGAACAGGAGCAGTCCAGATAAATCTAGAACTAATCAACCAATAGGAGTGTTAATTAAAGCATATTCTGATCGCACAGAGTGATGGATAAATATACCAGTACTGATCCAGCAGTGTATTGGTTCTTCCAAGGCTGTTTTCTTTACTTTTTAATATTGTTTTGGCTAATGTATTCCTTTTGTAAACCTACCATTATTTCCATGTAACCGTTGTTCCTTTTCAAGCCTTAATAATGTATATCTACAGTAGAAAAGACTTTAAATATAGTAATCTAGACAATGTTATGAAAACTGTGTTGTTTCAGTTTTCATCCAAAAGTCATGTTCAGTCTGATGAAAGTGATTTAAGATCCTAGATTTTACACAGTTAGTAAAGTTTGCTCACTGGGAGGAACTTAACCTGAAACTATAAACATCTTATTGTTCTGTTTGATACTACCTGTCACTGCTGCATATATTCATCTAAAACTTTGGCAAACGATAGATAGATAAAAGTGTAATTCTCAAAATCACCCTAAGCAAATGTGACTAGTCAGCTGGCAGGTAGATTTAAGCTGCACCTTGCCCACTGCAGGTTATTACTTCCTTATTTAATCAAACAAACTCCATATAAACCATGTGTATGTTTGTGCTTCCCTCGGCGAGCGTGGCTTGTGGGAGCTTCTTTGGGATTGGCAGAATTCAGTCACTCCAGCACTCGCTCCATCCAGGTTTGGAACAAAGCTAGTCTTTTTGCTGCGACATTCGCTTTACAACGACTTATGTGTGAGCATGGAAAAAGTAGGAGATCAAACCTCGTCTGTAAATACCCAAAGGTCAGCGATGACGTCAGAAACCTGGGACACGCTGCATGATTTTGTGGCCCGATTGAAGAACCTGATTGGCTGCAGGCTTTATAGGTTGCACCCTGTGATCCCGAAGTATAAATATAGCACAAGCTCTCCTCATAGAGCACGGTGCTGTTTCTTATGAGGCTGGTGGCTGTGGAGCCGCAAAGGAATCATTTCTGCTGATGCTTGCAAAAAAGTTGAAAACAAACTTATTTTGGAAATCTGTTTGAAGAAAAAAATCTCATTCCATTTTTCTTCTTTTTAATTCTCTTTCCATTTGACTAGCTCCTTTTTACCACCCCCAAACCTGGAAAATAACCAGTAAAACACCTCCTCCATCACAGTGGGCACTTGATTAGGGATTTGGAATTCAGTTAATAATCATTGTAATTATTCAAGTCACATTTGTAAGCACTAAAAGAATAAAAACAAGTGATTGTATTAGAAGAAAAATTACATCTTTTCAGTTCAAGCTATAGAAAATAGGGCCTGTCACAACCAATCACTTAATAGTTGTATAGAAATTATGTTTTTGATTAAATAAAGTGTGTCTGTGATCAAATTAAGTAAATAATTTATTGTTGTTGTTTTTTTGTTTGTTTTTTTTTTTTTGTTGTTTTTTTTGACAATGCAGCCCTCTTTGTTTGCATGCATTATGAGTTAGTATACTGTCTGATGAACAATTACAATGATCACAATATGAATTAAATTATTAGACACAATTCCTTTTGCAGCCTCAATAGAAAACATATTAAACTATAAGAATGAAAGAAAACAATAGATTTTGCAGTTGTTTGGTGATCATCTCAGTAGTTGTGAATAGTCATCATAACAATAACATTTGATATGGCAACATCCTTCTATAAAGATACTTGCTTGTAAAGTGAACCAGTGTAACAACCTTTTTGTTGAAAATGATGCAAATGGCTTCACATTTGGAGGTATGTCGTGTGGAAAGCCAAAGTCTGAAAACAAAGCTTATAAGTTCCTCTTCCATTTCTCACAAATCCACTGGTCCAAAACCTTCACTTTCTTCTCATTGTTATGACTGACTGCAAATGTGTGCGCGCCCATCCACCATGCAGCGAATTTATGTTTAGCCGTGATGCTAAATTCAACAGACCATCTTTTTTGCCAGCTTTTGCCAAGTCTTTGGATATATATTTATGCCACTGTTCTTTTTCCCATCAAAGCACCATCAGCTTTTCAGATTGTGCCCAGGATTTTGGAAAACTAATCTACTTCGCTTCTTATCCGCTGGCTTTGTGTGAGACTTCTTGAGCCCTCTCCTTTACTTGTAATATTATATTTTTATTATTAGAAACACAGATTTCACTGACCCACATCTGGAGGGTAAACAAGAAGCATCTTTTCATGTGTACAGCTTTCTACTTTGCAAAATGAGGTTCACTTAAGACACCAGACATGTGCCTAAGGAAAGCCTAAACTGTGCTTTTCTACAAGTGTTTTCAGACACTGGTTTTGTCCCACTTTTGAAGAGAAGTTGTAGTTTTATTCTGAGCAGCAGTGCAGTCTGGGAGGCAGCCAGTCCTTCCTGGAGTACGCACTATTTTCCCTTCTGCCTGTAGTTTGTTTTAGGAAGATTTTTACATGTGGCCCACATCTGTTTACACTGCGCTAAACGCTTCAGTGACAAACAATTATACAAGAACAAATGTTAATGTTAGCATCATAAATGTTGGACACTTACTCGGCTGTCTTTTGGACGTGGGTTTAGTCTGTTAAGTGCAATTGAATATACAGGTGTGTGTTTGTGTATGTGTATGTGTGTGTAGGCTGGAGCTGTTGTAATCCTCCAGTGTTTTGGATTTTCAGATATGAAGCTACCATTTAACTCAAATGAAAGAATTGGTTCATGCCAGATACATGTGCTTTCTAACCATGTGCACATTGATTCCTGGATGTACTTAGAATGATTTCAGACTTAAAAAGATAAAAGGTGAAGGTGAAGGTAAATGTAATATGATCTGTAAAATGTTATTTGGGGCCTATTTTGAGTTGTATTGAAGGAGTGGAAGAGCAAGTTTGTCCCAATGTGTGAAAAAAGAGGGTGAATGTTCTGATAAGTGACTGATAACTACTGTAAATGTTTTTACTAATTAAGTGTGACTCAGAGGAATGTTACTAAATTAGGAGAGTTAATGCTTGGTGATGTGAGATGGTCATGTAATATGTGTACTTTTAGATTCTGTACATTTTTCATCAACCTGCCCAGGGGCTACACAAGATATGCCTTTTTTTGCTATAACATGGTACAATGCATCATTCCTTCTGGTCAATGTTTGTTGCATTGATGGATCGTACAGGACAGAACACTGATGCAGGAGGGCAAGTTGTTTTTCAGCCTAAACAACTTGCATGATGTAAGAACACCTCTGGATCAACGATATTTGCACAATTAAATACCTTTGCATGGTTTGACGGTGTGCGGGATCTTTTATGTTACTTAGTGTTCACTGCCACTTACCCGCGACAGGCATCACTTTATAGCAGACATTTGTAGCACAACAAATTACATCCAATGTACAGCAACTTTTTAAAACATACATTTTGGCTCAGCTGCAAAAAGTTTTTTTTTTTTTCTGTTTGTTTGTTTGTTTGTTTTTTCTTGGCTACATTGAGGAACGTCATAGTCATCTTATCTGCCCTAACTGTAAGTCTTGAATCACTTTTCAGGGAAACATCCCTGCGTAGATGTTGATATTAACCGATTGCATATTTGGTTAAAAAAAAAGGCTGATGCATGTTTTCTGTAATGATTTTCAATGACACTGCAATGGTTTGCCCAATATTATTGAAATACAACTATGTTTTCTCATTTTGATCCAGATTTCAAGCCTTTTTTGAGTTGGAAGTCTCATTTTTTTCAGTCTTACACTAACCCAGCGTATAGCCACGAGCTGAAATGCTTTCAGACTAACCTGAATAAGTAAAAGTGAAGAGCCTGTGTCATTGGAAACAGTGCGTTGCTGAAGCTGAGTGGGTTGGTCACTTGTAATGAATGGTTATTATAAATCAAATGTCTGAGATTTGTCAGAGGCTTGTTTTAAAATCATGAGGGCTTAAAATAACTGGATAATTATATGAGTCATCACCACTGCCACTCATGAAAAGCTTATTTTTTCAGCACCAGTGTAACCACTTCATTTTTTGAGAAGACACATGCACTCTGTGTTTATGTACAGTTCTGTCAAAGCTGGTATTTTGTCTATTGTAAAGTAAAGGTTTGACAAGCGTGAACACAACTCATTACAATGGTCATTTTAAGACCTAGCTTTTTAAACCAAGAAGCAATAAAATAGTGATTGCCAAGTATAATAGTCCTACATTTTAATAAGCAACTTTGAATGAGTAGTTGTTACTACACTACTGCGATTATTGTTTAGTGTGATTATTTTTTGTTAGTGTATACTGATACCACATTAGCCATCACCGAACAACAAAATTTCTCTCCATTAGTCAGTTGATATACTTTAATAAATTGTGCTTGGAAGTTCTGGTGAGTCCTCTACTTTGTGTTTGTTAGAGAAGCATTTCTTATATATAATGGTCAAATATTGGTCTAAAACTTGATTCACTGACTCCTGTTTGAGAAGTTGAGAGAAGAGTTGATTTCCGACTCGTCATCACACTATCAGCCCATGGTGACAGCCTTGTCTGTGAGAGTCACTGATATATTGCTATGATCAGTGGATAAGCTTGTTCATAGAGGCAACGGTGTCAAAATTTCCTGTAAAAAATTGCATTTTATAGTCACTTGTTTGTTGTACCTCGACATCAGCAGCATAGTTGAATACCAAAGACCTTTTCTCTTGTCTGTAAGTGTAATTAAATCACAAGTCAAAGTCCACCTGTGTCCCCTGACTGCTCTTCAGGTCCGTCCTCTCTGACACAGCCTGTCAGTCTGCTCTCTCGCTCTCTTCTCAACACATTTCACCGTGCCAGACGACTACAGCTGAGCCGGAGCAAGGTGAGGCAGTTATTAATGGCCTAAGTTATTTTAAACGACAGACTCAAACACGGGTGGCACCACACAGACCAGTGTGGAGTCTTTTATCCAGCTGTCTGCACTGTGCTGCGTCTGCCTTTAGTCCTAATGGGCCCGACCTGTCACTCTGACTCTGGGCCATAATGCACCTTCATCTGTCTGCAGGTTCACATGGAGAGCACAAACCCATCCATCATCATCAGCTGACAGGAGGAATCATCACACTAATTGTTACACAGATAACTGTATTTAAGTCAGAACAACTACTATAACAAAGTGGTTAGAAGATCCAAAGCAGCTTTTGGGGTTTGTAAGAAGGCAAAAGCACACATATGGACCACTATATCTAGAATAAATAAGGGATACATTTATAGAGAAATAATTTAGAATATTTCCAGGTAACAGAAATAGTAGAACTAGATATATAACCTCAACTAACTATTGAACAGCCAGGTTTTCAAATACTAGTACTTAAAACTATGTGTAATTTTTTCTATTGGATGCTCTGTTGATTGGTTCCATTAGATGCTGTTGCTTTGACTGGAAGTTCAATTCATTTCCAATTTAGTTTGTAAAGAACTCAACAGCAATCACCTCTAAGGACTACAAAAGTGGGTTTAACAAACAAAATGCTAGAAAATGAAATATGACATTACATTCTTCATGGAGACAAGGTGATATTCTAGGCATTTTTTGAGCAATAAACACAATTGTAATTTATTAAATGCAAGCTATATTTTGTAATGTGCTATTGTGGAACATTCCAGGCAAAGCAACAACAAGGAAAGTGTGAAATTGTGCTTTATCATTTTTGTAGTTGAAGCATTACTACACATATTAGACCTAAATGGCATGTCTCCAAGTGCTCCTGCAGTTCCCTTCTTCCTCTGTTCCCTTGCCTTTCATTTGTCCAATCTGCGCCCCTCCCTGCACCCACTTGTGAGTTTTGACATGCGTCTGATGTATGCGTTTCCCCTCTCGGACGTCCTGGGTGCTCATAGACGACCTATCAATCACAGTACAGTCACATTCGCCGCAGCATTCAGCCAGTTTCTCCTGGCTGCAGCACAGTGTAACGTCTGTGTTTTCGATCAGTTAAACATGTGGATTTATTGAGCATGTTTTAAGGGTGTTTTACAGCTGTCCAAATGAAGTACCAGAAGTTGTCACCCGCAGTCCTGGAGTAATAAGCTGTTTCTGTTAGGAAGGTCAGTGGGGTCATGCACTACACCTGCTGCCTCTGATAGAAGAAAAGTCCAAATCTTTAAAGTTCAATTATTAAAGCTGCATTTATATATATATATATATATATATTTTTTTTTTTTTTTTTTTTTCGCTAGATCGTAAATTGTAAAGGTTAGTGCTAGATAGTCAGGTAGGAAGGAACAAAATTAACGAGCCCTCTCACTTTTTCTCAATTAATTCATTTTTGTCCTCTATCTAATAAAAATCAGATTGGAACCACGGCTCCAACATAGTGTCAAATCAACCATTCTGGGATTGATCCGATTCAGTTTTTACTCTAATTTTGCAATAATAAATTCTCCAAAATTTAACAGAACTAATGGGCTCTTCCTAAACTTTTTTTTAAGAGAAAGGGACTACCCATTTTTGCTGAGCATTTTGAAATTTCGAAGAGGTTTAAAATTCATTATTTCTGTTTGCTCACATTTTTGAGGTAGCAAAAATCGGGTGTAGACCCTTAAACTTCCAAGCTTTTTTATAGAAACAAAACACTAAAACTGATAAATTTTTGTCTTATGAAGTTTATGCAACTTTATCTACCTTGTGTTTATTGATTCACTGGCAGCAAGACTTTTTATAGAGCCTTGGCAGCACAGCAGCATGGTTACGGGTTCGACTCTCGCACGGCCCGGACCTTTCTGTGTGAAGTTTGCATGTTTCTCCCATGTCTGGGGGTTTCTGTTTGACACTCCATCTTACACTAAGCAATAACATGCAGGTTAGGGAACGCTTGGTGGTGGTCGGAGGTTGAGGCGGCAGGTGTTTATGAGAAATAAGTAAAAGGCAGACACCATAACAAAAAAGATTAGGTTCACAAAGAGATTATTTTTTTTCATATGATCCTCTAGTTAAAATCGTTTTGGTGATGGTTTGAATTAGCATAGATTTTTTATTTTATTTTTTTCAACTCTATTATGCACTGGCAGTTTGAGTTTCAATCCTCTTTAGCTCTTTCTAAATTACACACTGTCATTTATGATAGACTGAATATTACAGATTGTCCATTTCACTCCATTGACTTGTAGAGCTAAATGAGCAGTGACGACTTGGGCTCCCCAGTGGCACAAAATCCAATACTTTAAATGAATAATAGGTTTGCATGTGGGGCAAGGTTAGCGCTGAATGTGAATAAACCGGGTCTGAAGGGGCAGGGGGCCGTGCGAAAGCTCATCTGCCCCACAAGCCCACCTCCTTCACCCCTTTCTCCTGCTTTGATCTGTGCTTCTTGGGATTATGCCGTATATTTGAGAGGAAATGGAAAAGGATTCATCAGCAGTAGGTTTCAGCAAAGTGTCAGCTTTAATGTGGAGTATTATGAAGCATGTCAGAAGTAGAACGCTCAATGTAAATTTCAATTTTAGCCATATTTTTGTCAGATATGCAGTGTGCAGCTTAAGAGAATGATTTTTCATACTAATCAAGTCTCCAAGTTTAGCTTCAACTTTTAGCATAAATAAAATGTTGCATAAAACTTGTATTTATCTGTGTTCCCCATTTTGTTCCATTTTTACCAACGTCACGGTCATAGCTGGTAATCTTCTTTATATAGGATTATTTTGTTTTGGAGATTCTGAAAGAGCTGTTATACCAATCATTCTTACAAATTTGCAACAGACCTTCATAAATTGTACCCAAATAACTACCGCAATGTTCTTTCCATTTGAAGTGTGGACCGATCCAGCCAGTAGCCTACGTGACAAACTTGGGTCAATAAACCGTAAAGGGAGGGTTGTCCAAATAAACCCGCTACCATGACGATGAAGCTGAACACAAGAACGAGATGGCAAGAACAACATTGTGGCCCAAAAAAATGCTTGTTCTTCATTGTATGCATATTTTTACCACAAAATATTGAGTATATCTTTAAAAATTAACGATTAGTTTGAAAAGATGACTTAGCAAAGAAACACAATATATTTTATTGCCTTTAACCATCATTAGCCTCTCTCTTCATATGCATTTACTATTTACGCATAGCACAAAAAATACACAAAAAAATCTGGGATAGTTTTGATGGACATACTTCCCGGCCTGCAGGGAGCTCCTTAAACAAACTGTAAAAAACATTATTGAGAATATGAATATATAAAACATATAGCAGCATCTCTTTAAAACCATAAGCATATAAAAATAAAGCTTTTCAAAATCTATTAATAGAACAAAAAAAATCAAAAAATGGAATTCAAGAGCACCAGTTTAAATGTGCCAGATGATATGAATTTCTAAGTGCTGTTATTGTTTTAGGAAGACTTTCTATCATAAAAAAAAAACATTTTGGGGGATTGCAAGAAAAAATATCAACACTACTAAACAAATATGTACAACAAATACTCCAAGAAACAGTCTATTTACACAGTTCAAAGAGTCCTGCTACAGATGACATAACCCCAAGTGTATGTTTTGGTTGTCAGGTGTGTGTGTTGTCACGACGATGACCTTCCACCCGAGGAGTGCGGGAAAGCGAGAAACAAACATTTCAGCCATTTTGAAGTTTTGACAACGCCGTTCATTAGCACCTATTCACCAGCCATCCAGACTGTTGCTTTAACGTTTTTTTTCTTCTTCTTCTTCTCGTTGAATTCACTCAGATGACGGCGAACACCCGGAACGCCTTGCCCCCCGGAGGATTTTGTAAACTGTAAAGGGGCCAAAGAAAAAGAGACAAAAGTCAGTCAAAAACATGGGGGGTTTACAATGGATGAGCTGACAGATGGATATCAAGAGATGGGCCGGGGTGAAAGAACCAAAACACGAGAGACTTGGTGCGTTACCCCGACAAAAAGCGTCGCGTTGTGGGGTGTGAAAGGAGGAGACAGATAAATGACAGGCAGATAGTGGCAGACGTCATGAAGGCTGACAAAGATGAATGTGGTGAGGAGAGATGAGGAGACAAGGAGAGGAGGGAAGGAGACAAGGAAACAGGCAATAAGATGAGGAAAATAGAAAAGAAGGAAGACATGGAAAGTGAGGAGAGGAGAAGAAAATGGAGAGAAACTGAAAAGAGAAGAAAGGAGAAAGAGAAGAGAGTAAGAGAGGAGGAAAGAAGAGAAAAGGAAAGGTAATTTGGACACCTCTTGGCAAATTGTGGCCCAAGGATCAACCTCAACCTGTTTTGCAGCCCCAGCACTTTAATGAGAATAAGGTTACTGTTTTGATTGACTTAGCTATGAAGCATTGTCTGCAGCTGTGGTAATAAAGATTACTATGATTGGAAAATAATATAATACTTAATAGCCTGAATTCAACAGAAGCACGGCAGAAAATGAATTTCAGGTAAAATTGCTTGATAACCTTAACCTTAAAATCCTGACAGATTTAAGAGCTATTTTTAAAAAGTTTTCAAAGTGTTTTAGACAACACTTCTTACTTTGAGCCAAATTATTTGCCATTTTATTTACCTCTTTGACAAATAAATTGTCCTATTTTAAGCCAAATTGTCTTATAATCAGTCAGATTATTAACTCTTATCTAGTAAAATGGTGGACATGTATTTTTCTTCTTCTCATTTTTTTTTTAGATTTTATAAATGGATTGAAAAAACCTCTGAATTAGGAGATTGAAATTTAGAGGAGGCGAGAGGGGAGTGATGAGTTGAGGAAATGTGGAGAAGGAGGTGAAAGGAAATAAGAAAGAATGGGAGAGAGAAACAAGGAGAGAGAAAGGCAGCACTCTGACATGATGAATAGTAAAGAGATTATGTCAGTCAATGCTTGTCTTAGTTTTAGGCCAGTCTGTCAGTTCATACTCAAATAAAATTTTGAGCAGGACTACAGCAGTAAAAGTATTGCTATACGTTGCATCATAAATACAAACCCAAGATCTCCAGTTCCTTCAAATGAGAGCAGGTCAGACATGTAGGTCACAGAGGCTGGTACCTTAAGACTGCTCTGTTGACTGGTACCACTGAGTCCCTATCTAAATCCAACAGCCTCTATGTATTGTGATTCATCTACTATGCTTTAACTTTCAGTTAAGTTAATTTCTTAAAATTCCAGTTCAAATTAATGATATCTCGATGTTGTTCTGTGTAAGCACATTGCACCACATTGTATTCAACAGCGGTATCAAAAGTAGACACACAATGCATATTTACAACATACAAAATAAATGATTCCACTCTGGCTCAAACATAAAAGATGCTAGCAACCATCTTTGTGTCATTTTCTCGCTTCTGTATACAAACTTTTAAGCCATGTTTATTTGTATGTCTTTTTCCGATGTCTATTCATCCCAACTACAACAGAAAGATGGGTCTTCTTATCCTCGCTCTAATTGCCATCTAATTAATTGTTTTAGAGTAGAGGCACTCTCCCATGTGAACAGGATCAAAGCTGTAATCAACAGTTTGCATCTCGAAAAGATTAGTTCCAGAAGAAGAGGATAAATCTAAGTCGGCATAAGAGCAATTGATTTCTAAGCTTCCTTTTGCCTCAGAAAATCCACCTCCTCGGTTTTAATACATCAGCAAACAAGTAATCTTTTATTACTTTCTTTGTCATTCAACGCACAATTGTTTGCAATTTCCTGTCATGCCCTAGCGTCAGTTTATTATTGAGAATTCTGTACCTTTCTGAGGAAATCCCGTTTTGATATGAAGCAATGTAGTGTTTCCTCTTATCCACCGGCATCACATCGATGTAGCCTCCTGCGTCATTCCTGATGACCCCGGCATGAACTGCAGCTCGACAAATACTGGATTTCTACACAGCACAAAGGCACACAGGTCAATGCATCTCTCAACAAGGCAGAAAACTGTACCACAAGGGAGACTTACATCAGAGTATGTTTTGTTCCTATTACTCTGGATATGCGCGCATTCTCCTCTAAGCAGTTTTGGGGACAATATAATCTAGATGGAACATTGATAGAACATTGAATATATATTAATTGACTTATTTTTGTTGCAAAAGAAGAAAAAGAATGATACCTTGGACAGTGTCGTGCAAGTTTCTCGTATGGACAGAGCATTGCAACTGTAGTTTCACATGTAATAGCTTGGACTGTGAGGATAAAACACATTTTTGGTCAGTTTTGTTTTGGGGTATATTAATTATACTCTATGCTGCCCTATTACCTGTCACTTTAGAAACGATGAATGAATTTGCACTCTGGTACTTCCTAAAATACAAAAAATGTGATGCTGATTATTCGTGAAGCAAAAATATCAAACTATATCCTTAGAATAAATCTCACCCTAAAGATTGCACTCCATTCTTGTATGATTTGATGAAATAATCTTTTCTTCCTTGTCTGCTCACGTCGAGCCATCCTCCATCATTATCTATGACACCAGCATGTAGACCCGCTCTGCAGACACTAGATTGCTGTGGAAAAAAGAACATTATTGACAGTCTTAGCACCATTTGCTGACTTTGTGGTAAACAGGGGCTTTTAAATGCTGGATCAAGGCTGTTTGACATCACACACAACTAATAATGGAGTTTATTGACCAAAACAAAGCCACTTAAGCCACCATCAATTAGAGCACTCACCATTTCATAGTAAACTGTGCCCACTACTTTCCAGTGGCATCTATACATCCAGCTGGACATTCATATCTGCAAAAAGAAAAAAAAAAAAAAAGGTGAATCTTCTAATAATGTACAATCTTTGCACTTCACAACTGCAAAACATTTTACCACACAAAGTATATTTATGATAATAACAGCTTAAATGTTCATGTAGCAGGTTCAATGCTTTCTGTTGATAATATGATTAATTCTTTAGGTGCTGTAGTATCTGAAATACTTGAAACTTTAGTCTTGAGAATCCATAATGACATCTCTCTGTTGTGTCTGTAATTGCCTAAGCAACTAAAACTTAAAGAGGTTTCTTGTTCTGTCTTGCAAAAAATAAACCTACTACAATGATTGTGAGCCATTCTTTTTTACCTGTTGCATGTGGTTCCTTTACACTGGTCTCTTAACTTTGTGTCGCAGGTGACAAGCTGAGCTGCAAAACACAAACAAAAAGTGAATGTATAAACAAAATCTATAGTCTGACAAAAATTTGAGATACAAAAAACAAAAAAGTGGTCAGTCATTCAGAAGGAAGCATCTCGTCTTACAGACACTGGCCCCATGTGCAGCGACAGGAAGTCATTTAAAACCACCGCAAACCCTTTTCAACTCTCTTCATCAGCCAAGAGCAAACACACAGCTTTGGCTCAGCTGTACTCAGCAAATTAAGTATAACTAAGAATCTGTCAACTTTAATTACTTTGACTGTAGACCTGCTTTTACCTCCTCCTATCTTACAGTCAATATTTGACATTTTGTAATTTTGCTTTGGAAGTACAACATGTTTTTTAATTTGTTGAAATGCCTTTTTTTTTTTTTTTAGACTTTTTATATACAGTATTTACACTCAGAAGTTTACTGCTTAGCTTCAAAATAGAAAAATAAACATGATTTTTGCGCTGTCTATCTATCTATATACCAAGCTGTGTCCACGTACATGGGTAGCTAGAAGCACCTTCTCTTTCTCCTCTGGTCCATGTTCTGAGTGAGTGTGTGTGTGTGACTTGTGTGTTTTGTGTATGTTTTGTACAGCCTTTTATTATGTCATTAATACAGTAAAAGTTGCGCTGTAAAACAGAAAATAGATATTTAAATATGACCAACAACTTCCTTGTGCTCACAAATCTTTGCTTGATGTCCATTTGTATTGGTCTTTGTTGCATTTACGACCTATTACATACAGCAAAGTGATAGTGGAGTGACACTCCTGACAGCCATCAGGCGTTGCATTTATGAAAATAAAACACTTTTTAAAAGAGACAGTTGAATTTATGATCCACTTTTGATGGAAAATACAAATGTATTAATTTACAACAAAAGAGTTCAATTCTCAAGCTTTAATTGTAAGTAATAATAGTTATGTTTACACTATTTCACATTCCTTTTTGAAAGACTTAGTGCATGGAACTGGATGGGAAGCAGGAGGACATCAGCAATGATTGTAACGATTAATTTGAAATATTTCTCACACAAAGCTAGGCTTATGTGCTGCTGCTTTAATCATTTGGGCAGCGCTCAAGTCAGTCATTTAATTAATATTTTGCTGCAGAACTTAAATATGTAAACACTAATGTGTATTATTGAGGTGGTAATACATGTACTCCATCTTTAGTTATTTTGTAATCTCTGTTGGAAGTCCTGTAAACTTGACCTACTTAGTAACAACAATTCTCTTAAACTTGTCCTTCTACTGGTTTTTACCACTGTGACCCTCCCAAAGCTAAAACCAGATCCCCCATTTTGAGCTGTAACCAGACCCAGAATAAACAGTTAAATGGCAGCTTACACATCTGCTGTGTGTTGACCACCTCATTCCTGTGCAGGACCTCTGTAGGGGGCCGTGTAGGGGCCGGGGCGGGGGCACTAGGGGGGTCCGGTTTGGGGGCCCTGGGCCGAGCACGAGGGGCCTCAGGTTCAATGAAGTTGTTTTCTTCTGTTTCCTCTTGGTAAGGGTTGTAGGTGTCATCTGAAAAGAGTGACACCCATTAATACTGTGTTTTCTAAACTTCAGTGACTAAGCACTTTGTCTTCTATGAGAAAAATGTTTAGAAATATTACAAATATATCTGATGTAAATTGCAGTGGTAGTACAGTATATTTTCTTCTGCAAATGATCCGTGAAAAAAAATTATAATATTGTAAGTAGTGTGATATACGATGTATGCCTATTCACAGGTGATTGGACAAAATAGCAGCCACAAAGAAAAATGCTGAGACTATAGAGCAGGGGTGGGCAGTTATTTTTCACTGAGGGTCATTTTCAAATCCAGAGAAGTGTTGGAAAAAATATATATAATACTATGAGCACTTTCCTATAAAACACAGTATATTACTGTCTATTTATTATTATATTTTAGGGACTTAGGTGCAGACAAAAATTCGTAGCCAAGTCAATTTAAAAACATTTAAAGAGTAACTACCATTAAGGCACAAGCATTGCCAATCATTATTCAGCTTCTTTTATAATATGTTCGTGCAATGTTTATACACATGCTGCGATCATGTAATCCTTGGGCATTTCCAAAAGATTTTGACTTCTTTATGTTCATGTGTTTTTCTAAAATTTAAGATTGCCAATTTCAAGATTTCATTCCACCAATTAAATCTCACAGTCTGCTCTTTAACCAAATAGATATGACTTAAACTCAGGCTAACTGTTGTTAGCCCTTATAAGCTGAATGTCATTGACAATGGAACAAATCCTACATTTTTTACCTTATCTTAGCACGCAACTGACATGAGATCAAAGTCGTCCAATATTATTATGTTTAGTACGTACCTTTGTAACACTGGTTGTCCTTGCACCCTCCACCATAACTGGGAGGACAGGCTGAACACGGGGTCCCATGTTTGTATGGCGCATGACCCCACCAGTTACCCCTTAAAAATCAAGCAGAATATAGAAGCAAGCAGGAACAGGGTGAAAATATTTGTCACCTCAAGCTTGAACATTTTGACAGGCTTGATTTTCTGTGTCACTCATTCATCAAAAGTGTGCTTACTTTGGAGAGTAGTTGCAGACGAGATAGACAGCCTTGGCCCAAATCTGCCCCCAAACATTCATATTGTAGCACAAGTTGACTGCACAACCAACGCGACTGCTGGTGGCCCACACCACCTAACATGTGACAAAGATGCTTGATAGTATTTTCCAATGTCATAATTAAGTTTTTGAACATTTCAGTAAAAACTACCTGTGTGTAGTGAGTGCAAACTGGCCCAGAGCACCTGAACGGGCAGTAAGGGTTACACTCTTGAGGATAGGGGTAGGAGTAGTCTTTTACTTCATCATACCAGGCCTGAACATGGAAGGTAGGAGGTCGATACCTGCAGAGAGGACGAAAGAGAATTACTACAACCCCAAAAAATACTTCTCTTTCCTTTTCATACTGCTTTTCTGAAATTTCTGCCGCAAATATTCTTGCTTTTTAGTCCAAGCTTTATTTGGCACAGAAACCTACAACTTATTTTGAATGCCAAAATTACACATTATACATTCTTTCAAGTCTAAATGTGAGCTAATCATAGTTTTAATACTTTACATTAGCATCAGATTTTTGAGTTGACCCTGTTTTTAAAGCGAACAACTGAAATCCAAGCACAACATTTGAACTTTTGAATGAGGATCTTAAGATTTTTGGACCAGGATTATTTAGGTCACAACATAAAAATGAATAGTCATAGCTCTGAGCAACTTGCTTTTTTGTTAAAATGGTCCTATCGCAATTCACTGCTATATTTAATAGAGTTCTCTTTTCAAGATGTTTTTTTTTCTCTAGCCACCCTTCTGTTTGTCATTTTCAGCTGGATTTAACCAA
Source organism: Mugilogobius chulae (assembly GCA_038363315.1). NCBI lineage: Eukaryota > Metazoa > Chordata > Actinopteri > Gobiiformes > Gobiidae > Mugilogobius > Mugilogobius chulae. The sequence continues at coordinate 308,799 of JBBPFD010000274.1, read as the reverse complement.
TCATAGTGACATTTTGGGTAGATAATTGTATTCACATCATGAAATAAACAATGCCCCTCAATTGCAAACATCAAAATTGTAACTCCAAACAAATTATTATTAACTTTTCAACCAACTGTAAATGAAAATAAGTTAATTAAAATGTTTTCTGTCATAATACTTTTCTATTCATAAAGTTAGATTTTTCAAAGTCAAACTGTCACAAACTAACACGAAAACATTAGGCCAACCCTGATTGTAAATAATGAAACTGAATTAATTCAATAGTAGAAGTTTACGCTCACCTTCCCCAGTGAGCGCCCAGGTTTTGTCCGATCTGAGGCAGAAGACCAGCGGGACCATGTTCCCAAAGACAAGTCTCTGCCCACTCCTCCGCTGTGCGCTCCAGCTCAGTGTCCCAAACCTGCAAGGCAAAACGAGAGGAGATCAATTTAGTATATAATATTACAGAAAACAGTTTACATAGGCTGAAAATTTGGTACGAAAGAGTAAAACAAGTTTGGGGAAATATTTGTCATGGAACAAGTTAGTTTCCTTTACTAAATAACAGGATTTGCATTGCTTTTCTCAAACACACTATGAATAAAAGTTTGGAGCTGTCACTGCAAATAAAATAAAATGGCATTGCAACTTGATACTAAAGTACTATTATGGGTTTACTTCTAATTTGGAGCAATGCTGACTGTGTAGAAAAGGTCCAGTTTGCCGCTCAGCTGACTCGCCTCAAATGGGTTTTCCCGTAATATTGAGTGTTATTCCAAAAATGCCAAAAGGCTGTTTTACCTCTTAAGTAATAACTTCCATATGGCTCTGCTGGTGAGATGAGGGACGGGCTGCTTCTGCTAGTGTTTCACCTCTGTCTTTTGGAATTGGCCTGCTCTGCTTCAGGTTTGGCGCAAGTTGGATACTAAATAGATCGTATTCCCAATTGGGGGTTTTCTGAGTATGCATTAAGTGTCCTTCATTTCTGCTGACCTACATTTGACCATAAAATATGCCGCTGAAGCAATTAGTATGTAGGACATTGTTATTTGTTCGTGCATGTGGCTACTCCCTAGTTTCATTAAGGGTCACAAGCTCTGCAATAACCCAGTGACACTTACATGTGGTGACCCTCCTCTCTAAAGGAGGGTAAGGACTAGAGCGGGGCAGTATGAGCTCAAATTTGTCACGATATGAAAGAGCATTTGTGATAACTCTCATATACTTAAAGCAGCTTAATGATGGTTTTGATTCACCTTATTCTGGTCCGTCCACTTTTCTTGGCAGTTAGCTAAATTATTAACATGGACATTTGTTTTATTTTGTAGTTGTATCTGTTTGCGATCGCTCTGCAAGACAGACAAGTTAACATGTCAGTTACCTTAGCAGAGCTAAACAGGAAAAATAAGGTGAATAATATTTGTATTTCATTTAGCCTCTGCAGAGCCTCCGCAGTCTGTTTATGTCGTTTTTGTTTGGACTTTTGAGAAATCAGAAAGACGTTGTCACAATTTGACACAATTGAGAGAAAAGTTCAACTGTAGTGCACCGGCAATTATAAAAGAATATTTGAATTTTACAATTTCTACATGTACTGTATGTCATGATAAAATAAACAATATGATGTGATATTGCCCAGTCCTACTAAAGACAATGCTCTGATATACACTACATTTATTGATCCTGACATGTTAGTTAAATCTTAATTTATTTTGCCAATAATTGAAATTAACATAAACAATACAAGATTTAAATATGTGCATGTGAGAATGGTTTCCTTTAAAGGGACCTATTATGTAAAACTACTTTTCTCTGTTGAGAACAGTGTTCTCTCATCATTAGTGTACCAAAAGTTGTATTGATTGATGTATGCATGTTTATGCATTTATTAAGATTACGCAAAAATTAGGATTGCAAGTAAAACGTGTAGGGTTCAAAATTGTCATGTAGACACTTATCAACAGCAAAAAATAGTAATTTTAAATGTTGTGGCTTATCAGTTCTGCCATTTTGAACAGGGAGTCTATTAACTTGTTTCTATTTCTATTAGACTTAGAAATTTTCTAAGTCGTTTTAGATCAATTTTGTGTTTTGCAATGAACAAAATGAGAATCACAACACGTTTCTTTAAATTAGTACTATCTGGGGACTTGATTTTTGTCATTTTGTCAATTTATCTGTCTTTTGGTGTCTTGGTCAGCAATCATTAGCTCATTAGTTTGTGTATTATTAAAGAAAGCACAGAGAGTGTAATCGTGAGATTTGCGTTAAAGACATGAGCTTAAACTGTGTCACTGCAGATGAATATTGGCAAAATTTCAAAATAAAATAATATTTGTGTAAACTTCTGATTGTGTGTTCTTGTCAATGCACTGTGGGCGCATAACAACGAACTATGAACTAACAGTTTACTCACTCCCTTGCATGTAACATTACTAACAGTGCTGACACAAACTTTTTTATTATTATTTTTACATAAACTACAACAAATCATTTATTATAACACAACTTAATGAAAAATAATTATAATGTTACACCTGTGCCTAGTTGCATATGCTGTGAATAACCAATTACCAATCAAAACAAGTGTTACTCTTTTCATTCTCATTATAGCTACACATGTGGCAAACAACAGGATGTCTGACTGTGCTGCAATGAACTGTTAGGTCTGAACAGTTTTTCTCAAGGGACTTCTGAGAATCTGGTAGACATTGTTTGCTTAAATCAATAATGCAGAAAATAGTGTGATTCTGAGATAAACGCTTCTCTTTAAGGTTAATTGTTTGCCATATACCTATGCAGATAAACAGAATAATCTATATAAAGGGCTACAAGTCAGTGCTGGTGCATTTGAGCATGTTGTAACAGCTAATGAAGCTCAAATGGATTGACGCGCGGTTATCAGTGAAGCTGTTAATTGAAGCTTTTTTCAATTTGATTTTCTCTAACAAGATGAAAAACACAATCAATGCTTTCAGTGATAAGGAGGCTGAAGCACATTGGGTTGAGGTGTGGTAATTGTTGTGAGGTCAGGAAGCCACAGAACACTAAGCGTGTTGTGTAACAGCGCCTTCGCAGCATTGATACAGTTTAGACTAATTTCTTGCGAAGGTCACTGTGGTGGATTTTGAAAAAGGAAATGACCAAAATGACATTAGTAGATACAATTTTAATTTCATAATACTGTATGTCACAAGACTTGGATGACATTTGATAACATTTGAAGTGTTGTCAACATTTTTATGAATCTTTCTTAATCCATCGAGAATTGTTTCTGGTTACTGTGGCAAGTGGACTTAAAAAGTGTCTAATATCACAGGGCTATTAAACTTTATTTTCCAGAGGGCCAGATTTGACAACACATACCTGACCCAAACTGCATTCATAAGACACAAGCTCGGATGCTTGCATGCTAGTTAGCTACAGAGAAAGAAAAACAAAATTAAACAGTTTATAATGTCTTTCTAACTAATACAAATTTTGGTCCACTAAGAGACCAATGAGTGATCAACTGACTAAAATATTGTTATGTACTATTTAACATTTTCAATGTAATTGTGTTCATTTGAAGTTGTTGTTTTTTTAGAACAGCCTTTGTGTTGTTTTTTACTACAAATGATATACTCGATATTGAGTTTCTGCATATCTTCAAGAAAACAATCACAATATTATCTAAAATTTGATTTACATGACAGGCTACCATTTTTTGCACAAAATATTATTAACATTATATTTGTTTTAACATTGTAAACTACTGCTGTATTAATTTGTGCACAAGACATTGAAGCACTAGCTAGAACAAAACTCTTTACTGGGATTACCGTAGACTCAAACCAGTAAAAATGAACAAATGTTTTTTAATGTTTGAAAAATTAAGTTGTGAGTCGGACTGATTTTGATCTTGATCTTTGCTCTAGTTTCCAAAATTGCAAAAATAAAAGTCTGCTTTTTGTCAAAGCAAATCCCCTGCCATCTATATGTCCTTCCCTCAACATGCAATATTTTTCCCAGGCTTTGGAGTGGCACAAAGATTTCACTGGCTTTTAATGGATCAAGCTTTTTAGTTGTAAAAAGAGTCACAATCTGTCAGCCTGAACAGAAGCACTGCACTGAGGGTGAAATAAAAATAAGTAGTGGTTTTGGAGCTGGTATAAAGCACAGCCGTCTTGTCAGGCCGCAGTTGTTTGCACAGTTTCGCAGCAGGGGAGGCCTAGTAACAAGGACCCCCCAACCGCAGGCCCCTCCCTGACCACACTCCTGCCTGGGGCCCTAAAGAAAAACACCTCAGCTTCTACACTCTATCAGCACCGCGCACACAGCATTGTTTACTTCGCGTCACACTTCATTTGTGGAGATGTTGGTCATCTGGTTACATTCCAAACTCTATGGAGGTGTACTTCCTTTGCACGTCCGGTTTTCTGGCTCATAATCAGCAGAAAGTGTGGAGGTGCATTGCAACCAACAAATGATAACTCAACTCTGCTCACTGTGCCCAGGTGGCACTTTGTCAAACTAGATTAAAGCCACCATTGAAGTATTGGAAGAAAATACTCAATGCAACTAAAAGTAAATTAATTTAATTAATATCAAAGAATGTAATATGGTTTGACATTTCAGTTTTTCAAACAAATCTCTAACTTTCCATAAAATGTCAAGAATAAACCAACTTCTTGCTTCTAATGAATTGGCCTTTAGTCAAGCTGTCATTCCAATTCATTCAGAACTGACTTATTGCTATTCTGCAATACATTCCTTCCAGTTATTGCAGACAAAAAAAAATACAAAATACCATGCAATCATCTCATTCCTGAGTTTCACTTTCCTGTTCAGGTGCCATTGAGCTGATCTTTAGTCCCTCAAAAACATGTAATAATTGGCTTTGAACTGTTAATTGCTCCTACCATGATGTTAATTTTTCATTAAACAGACACACAGCATAAATAATATACTGTGCTAACAGTTTTGTGAACATGGGCATGTTTTAGACATCCTATGATGATTTTAAATATAACTTTCTTTATGATAATTATAAGCAGATATTTTGTAATTGTTTGGTACAAGCAAAGTTATTCATACTTTTATCTGTTCAGGTTTTGTACGTGCTTGGAATCCTCAGTAACTGGATTTACCCCTCATGACCACAAATACACACTTCAAACCTTTCTTTAACTTCTGCACAGTAGCAATTGAAGACAACTTTATAAGTCTAGACATTACTTGAATTTTATAAGTCGCTCTATTTTGAGTTAAATAAAGAAGACCAATGGCTGCTGTACATTCTAAATTATGTGTAACTTAAAAAATGTCAATTCAAACCACTAACACCGCTGCCACTTTGGGCCAGTTGCCCAGAACGACCAAGGTAAACAAATCAAGGTAGGTTTTCTCCCATGATGCATCTGTTTGTCTAGCGGTGCTTCAAAAACTCACACATCTCTGTGTATACCTTTGGGTCAACCTTAACCGCTGTCCCCCTGCTCTGACGACGCAGTGATGTTTTTGGCAAGAGTGGCTGTAGTGTGAATGCTTATCCAGGATTTTAGGGGCCTCTCTGTGTTGTATAATGACAGAATGGGAACGGAGCCATAGGGATAAGAGACAGAGGGAGGCAGAGAGGAAACAGATGAAGTGGGAGGAAAGACATGGATTTGAACTGATGTTATCGAAGAGACCAAGACGACTGCATCAGACAGTTGGCGAAATTTTGGTTTCATCCACAATATTACACAACAGAAAATCAGCTGGGTGCACAAACAGATGTCTATACCATTAAATTGTTAGTGTGTCGTTATTTCTGTACATTTACATGGAAATAATGGACAGACAAAGGGAAGTTTAATTATTTTTAGATTATATAAATTGCACAAAACTACAGTCCAGCAGCCCTAAAAAAACCAGTATTACAAATAGGCCATATGCGCACGAAGTTATATATTATTTTTAGTTGACAATGACAATCTAATCTTCCTTTTGCGCACTTTTTCTTCACTATAAACCTGCAATCCTCTCCTCTTGTTGCATGCCTCTCCGTACTTCACCCCTGGGTGCCCCTGCAGCTAAAAAAGCCAGCCAACTGTAACAGGAGACAGTGGAGAAGGAGCTGTGTGCCGCTGGCTCAGCACTTCTCCTCCACCAGCAGCCTGCCAGAGTGCACCCTCGGCACACACACCACATGAGGGGTCGTTAAGTCTAAGCTCTCAATTATACAATTACACAGTCCAGCAATTGCCCCCAGCAGGAAATGTTTATTTGCCATAACCACAGAATAAGCCTTTTGTTTTCAGGGTCTTTAAGTCAAGATGAAACAGTGATAAAAACTCATTACTTTCTGCAAACTGTATTGATTTTCAAGTCCCAAAGTACAGTTAGTGGCCATGGGCTGTAGCAGTCAAGCCATGCCTTGATTTGGAGAAGTTCCAGATGGTTGGCGATGAGATTTTCTCTAAGTCTGTGTGTATATGCATGTATGGCATATGCTTGACAGGGAGGAGGGGGTCCAGCTGGTAAAATAAGCCCCTAGTGATTCTAATTGCGCTGTGAAATGCAATACGCTGCTCTACGCACACGTGATGGCTAAAGGATAAAGTCAAACAAATCTCTTAGCATGAGTAAGAAAAAACACAGTAGTAATGTGATCATTGGCAAGTTGCTGGAATTCAGCTTTGGCAAAGCGACAGGAGTCACATGGCTCTTGACTTATGGGGAGAGAAAGTAGAGGGTAGTGTGGAGGTGCTTAGGAAATGTTGGCATGCCAATTATGACCAAGCCAAAAGAGACAAGTGCCAGACAGTCTAGTGGTGACTGGGCCAAACTACATTACCTGTGATTTGAAATTTAAACTGGGGTTGCACATCTGCATAATGCACTCATATGCAAATCAGTTGGAGATAACAAGCATCAATGTCAAAATGATTGGCATAGCAATCAGGAGAACTGTCAAGCTTCATCTTACAATTAGTGCCTGCAGTAATGTGGACCATGTGTGATGCATTTATTTGATCAACTTTGTTCTTTGAGTTTTACTCCAAAAATGCTGAATGATGATGACGCATCCACACTGAACACATAACTGATGCAATATTTCTTTTTCAGCTCTACTTCACTGCCAATTAGTTTGTCTGTATTTTTTCTTACCCAGCGACGTTTTTGTTTTTTCGTCTGAAAGTATACATCACACTTGCTTCCAACTGCGGTTATAAATCACATTTATGAGACTAATCAAGGTCTTACCATGTACTCCATGTTGGACGCTGGGGGGTACACCTGCCCTCTGAGCTTGTTGTGAAGCTCCAGGATGAGCTGTGCATCACTGTCTGTTATCGCTCTCTTGCCCCTCTGCTTGGCCTTCCACATGTCTCCATCTTCGTCCATGTACTTGTCCAACATCTGCTCCAGACTGGAGTTGAATGGCAGCGCAAAGGAAACCGGCATTTGGATCAGACAGAGCAGAAGCATGGATCTGCATTCAGGCCAGTGAGGAGACAAGAACTTCATCCTGGTAGTGGCAAAGTTTGTTGTAAAGTCTGAAAAGAATGGAGGGAGTGCTGTTCAAAGTTTGATTTCAAGTTACCCTGAAAATGACATTATTTTGTATAGTTCAGTTAGAGATAAGTGGGTTTGCTTTATGTGTTCACAACGCTTTGACAGATGCAAATCATGTGTAAAACCATAAAGAATAATGAAAAAAAAAATCACATGTAAAATCATTTCAATAAGGTAAATCACTGTCTAAGGTCTAAAATATATGCTGTTCATTGATACAACACGTCAAAAACCATAGCTTCAAAATACAAAGCAACAAGATAACTTAATGCACCTGCAACATGATTGACTGATAAACTTCGTGTGCTAGCAAGCATGCAAAACAAGCAAACAACACAGAAACTCGTGCACAATCAAAACAGATAGCAAATGCAAACTTACATTTAATGAGAGTCTTAGCGCGTGTCTCCAGGGAAATTAGCCAATGTGAAAGCTGCAGCAGTAAAACGCAAAGACGCCTGCACAGTTTGGGGAAAGTTGTGTGGCGCTAACCTCAGCCGCTGAACAGAGTGAAGAGGCTGCGTGGATGTTTCTGCCGCTGGGTTCATACTCCAAAACCACTAAAGCATCACTTGTGCACACTTTATCCCTAACTTTGGTTTCACTCTCGGGCGCCGCCTCTGACCCCGCCTCTGCAAAGGTTGGATGATGAGACACGACGGCCCTTCTACAAGGCACAGCTCCACGAGCTGCACAGGCTCAAATGGAACAGGGACGTGGAAGGTAGCCTACTTTCATTGTGTTTATTGAGAATGACAAAAGCAGTATTAAAGTACTGTAAAGGAACGTCCAAATGTAGGCTGCTCTACTTAGGTTGCTTTATGCAAGCTTTTGCCCTAAAAACAACTTGAAGCATGTTTTTGTAACTTACTTTTGTAACTTTGTTACAGTATGTAGATGATAAAAATCTGTCTTAAAGCTGAAATTACCGGATTGTCACAACAGAAAGTAGGTAGTTAAATGTATCCAGTTCTCGCCAATACTTCAACATATGATAAATCTCTCCATTCATTCATTAATCACGTTAAGAGCCTCTTTGTACAGACAGCAAAGTGAAACTGGAGTGGGTCACTCTAGCACAGCCAATCAGAGCGCTACACCATCTAAATTCAATAGCCCTCCCATTTTTCTTAATTAAAACATAGCCACAGATGTCTATGTCTTTATGTATGCATTTAGAACATACTTTTCATTGTAAAAGACAGAGTGTCCTACTTTACAACTACAAAAGTCAGGTAACACAGCTTTAACTTTGAGTGAGTTTGCATGGTCACAAAATGGACATTTGTTTTGGAAATGGAAACGATGCTCCATTAAAAAAGGACTTTTCTGTACATTTGAGAGCATCTGACATGGCCAGAGCAACAGTCTGCCTAACTGTTATGCACTACAGATTTAATTTGGACTAATTCATACAGTAATTAATGAGTTAAAGTTGCATTGTGCATCTTTTCTGGTGAAGGATTTGCCACCCACTTGTCTTCATAAATGTTTTTGTGTTGCCTTGAATGTCTCACAGAACCAGAAGTGTCTAGGGATATCGGTCAATGTCACTCTGCTGCTCATGTCGCCTGCAGAAAGAGACGCTGTTTGTCTAGTTGGCTGGGGAAACTCCTTTAAATAAAACAACAAAATGAGACGAGAGTAGCTGTTTTGGATCAGGTCTGAACCGGTACGTCGAATGTAATGTGTATGGGTCATATGTTGAATTTCATTCAGTCATTGAATTAGCAGCATAACTTTTGTTTTCAAACAGTCATAGACTCTTGTAGTTAGCGCTGGCTAGTGTTGCTGCTACAGCTTGTGTCAATCAGCTGCAGCTCTTTCTGCGATCTTCTCCCATGTTGATAAACAAAAAAATTACTCTTTTTTACATGGTGGTGACATCAGAAGGTAAGTTACTGGTCACATCCATGTAGAGGAGACTCAACAATGGGTCAGCTTGTTCCAGAATGTGACTTTTTATTGTTTTAGTTCATTTTTTATTTGTTTAATGTTATCTCTATTATGTAGACTAGTTAACACATAATATTCAGATCAATGAGAGTGTTCCAGACTATGCAATTATAAAACACTGTAAAGTCACTGTAAACTCTAATTAATTTGTGCTCAAAACAGCCACTGTGTTTTGTGACCTTACTGGTACTCCCAAATCCTTTAAAATAATGTAAACCAGACTCTACTTCTCCTCTGGGATTTGGCCTCAAAATGGCCTCTTTCTTTGGAGCAATAAGCATTTACAATTGACTTCTTTTGGGGGGAATAACACAAACCCTCTCATTGTTAGCCTCTTTTCACGTATGCACCGCCCTTGTTCCTTTAACTGTAAATATAGCAGGTCCTCTGGTCCTTTTCACTTTAGCCCTGGCACATGTGGAAACAGTAGCTAATAGGCCCCCCACACACACTTTCCACAATCAACAGTCGTACAGTGTTTCATCTGACAAACATAATAACGGCACACTGAAGAAGCCATGGTACAGTTTGCTTTTATATTAATTAGCCTGTTTCTATGACAACCAAATGTTTTGTAATTTCCCTGTTTTTTCTTTCTTTCTTTCTTTCTTTTTTTAGGGCACATGAGCTGACTTAGGACAAATGCATAGAAATCTGAATGTGCCGTTGTCCAATTCATAATGTACTTAAAACACTGGCGATTCATTTTGACAACCAAAAAAAAAAACCTTATAAGGACAAATATTAGTAGCACAGTTTAACTTAAAAATGTGAGTATAATTTCTGCTGACATTAACTAATCTCATACTGTATCTATATGTAAGTTGTCTGTCATATGTAACAACAGTACATTGTGACCATTAATGCAGGTTAAGCTGTATGCCTCATATCTTAAAAATAAAAGAGTTGAAAGACTTTAACCCACATTATCAAGTCATATCAAAACAAAAATCCAAGTCAATTTGGCTTATTGGCCTTATGACTTTTAACAAAATGCCAGGTGCATCTGGGTTTATAAATTACTGTGTAATTTTCTTCTCTTCTGTATTTTACTCATCTAATGTGCTTTAAGAGAAGGTGACTCATCACTAACAATAAAAGATATAGCTCCATCCATGTAGGACACATTTCTCACTTTGCTTTTGAATGTTGACATAGGTGAATGATTGGTGGTGACCATAGGCATGTTCCTTTAAGATAGCCTCAGGGCAGCCATGGCTTCTCACCTGCCAATATATGGTAGCTAAGGAACAATCCATCTTGAAGTGTTACAAAACCACATTTCTGTTTTTTTTAAATCTACTGTATGTGTCTGATTGCATGAACACACATTACCATAAAAGATCAGATCTTATTTTGTAATATTAAGTTCAAGATTTGAATCTGCAGTGTACAGTATAGTCTCAGCCTCAATTATGTTACTTCTGCACTTATTGATTGAGATGTAACTAGTGACCCTCCACAACTTTGAACTCTCATAATCAGCCTCCACATCCTGGGTCAGTCCACTTCTCTGTCTCTCTGTCTCTCTCTCTCTTTCCTCTCTGTGCTGTGGTCAAACCAGCACAGTCTCCCCCTCCCGCTCTTCCTTACAGCTGAAATAGCAACAGTCCTGTTTTGCTTATAAGTCCCAGGAGGATCTCGGTGGCCAAGCAAAGTCATTCATCTGCTGCACACACTCTACATTGGCCTTATACAGTTCACAGAGGCTGGTATTGGCACATAACTGCATAAATTTGGCATTGTTCTGGAGTATTTGATGTTTTTTTGGAAATGCATTAGGTTTTCTTTCAAGGACTGCCAGAAAAGTTGATAAAGTTGGATTAGATCTCCAAAATGGCACCTGTGTGCAGAAGATGAATTGTGTTAGTAAGGAACACATAAGATTTAGATCATTTTAATCAAGTGGAGCTTATACCTTTTTGTATCTACAATATTATTATGAGATTAGTGTCCTTCGTCTTATTTATTTAGGCTTCATTTGTTTAAAGTGAATCCGTGTCTCAACTTTGTTCATCAGTCTCATTTACAGTTGGATAAAAGGTCTTTTCACAACAGCTTCTTTGACTAAATCAATGTAAAACTAGCCTTTTCAGTTTGCCTTTGGTGATATCAACATAAATCCTATCTAGAGGACTACACTTGTCAGTCATAGATGATCAGGCACTATTTTACACTGTGATAAGCCTAAGAAACAACTGTGACTGACTGGATGTTCTGACCCAGCTGTAAAAATGAAATATTTATCAACCAATGTGGGATTTATTCTGCAGTAAATTAGGTCAAAGCAACTTTAACTGTCAACCAAGGCTATGATTAAGATCCCACAAGGCCTGCCAGTAAATATTTACAGTTTGCACCCAAGAGAGACCAGTATAAATGATTTGATATTTCAGGCAAATAGGTCTGCTACTTTGATCCAAGCATCATTTCTTACCTTTTCTTAACCTAAATCATCCATGTCAACAAAATAATTTAACAGCATTTTTATCTAACTCTTTGATACAACTTATACTGCAGGTCAATGGCAACGTGATTCTGTTTCACATAGAAAAACCCGATGAACTCAAAGGAGAATGCAATATCTGCGCCAAAGGAAAGCCGGAGAACCATCCAAACAACACAATGCAACAGTAGCCTCGAACAGCAAAACCACCAGCGCGTCTTGCACAAGCAGAAAGGAGAGGAGGGACTGTTATCTGCTACATCGCTCCCTAATGGCTTTGGTTGGGGCTGAATTGAGGTCGCAGCGCTGGAACAGAGTCGGGTTGAACGCAGGGCTAAAGTGCATCAGGGTGGCTTGGCGAACAGTTAAAAGTGTCGCTCCAGAGACTGTATCTGCAAAGTTTAAGATCAGATACGCACACTTCACGACTCTCTCTGTCTGCCTCTACCCTCTAGTGGAAAGTCACTGGTATTGCAAGAGATGCTCATAAGATGAGTCCACATTGCCAAATTCAGTAAAAGATTGACATAGGCTATTTTTTTTTTTTTTTGTCATTAAACATACATGTTTTCTCACTTCCATGTGATTTTAACCTCCTGAACGTTACATAGTGTCACTTAAAGAGACCTACTGTGTTTTTAATATGTATTTAGGAAAAAACTATAAATGTGTAGATGATCAGTAAATTATAATTTGTTTTTTGTAAGACACAAATATGGTGTAAACAGCTTAGAAATAAACAGAGGTTTATTTACTTTTTTACTTTAAAATCTAGCAAAAGATTTATATTTGTATAAAGTGACTATGTGACTGAACCATACATGCTATACAAAGAGTCTGAATATTTTAAATAATCACAATTAAATACAAACAAGTGAGTGGGGATAGGTGGTAGGTGAGGGCAGGGCTTTTCTGAGCACTTAATCATCAGCTGCAGAGAAAACAAGAATACTCAAACATGCAGGAATCATTCTTAATAAAACTTTGAGTAAACTAATGATGAGAGAAGGCAGTTATAACAGGGTTAAAAACTTAGAAAAATAGATTTTACACAATAGGTCTCTGTTGCTTTTATTTACTTTATTTACGCTGTTGTTTGTTTTACTGTTGATCATCTTTGATTAATCTAACTTTCATAATTATGTGCGGTTGCAGAATCAGAGCATGTCTGGTGCCACACACTTTTGGTACATAATTACCGAAATTTCTGGACTAAAAGCCGCTACTTTTTTCACAATTTTGAAACTCTGCAGCTTATACAACCTTTAAGCAAAATTATAGATTCTCATAGTTTTACTATTAATAAGTGCTGTCTATATAATATATACTTTATCCTCTTTCTTATTTAGATCTAGTTGGTGCAGCTTAGTTTCACTTGCGCTCAATAATGTGAAAAGTATGGTACTTGTGTAAGCTATCTTGAAAATATGGCCAAGTGAGTGACTCAATCATTAGCTTAAATATTATATTCAATGTTTTAGTTTTTTTTTTTTTTCCTGGAACCACAAGATGTCAGTGTTTCCCCACTGTGAAAGCATTATCATTTTAGTCTTACTTTGTATTAAGTGTCTCTTTGATGTCAATCAAAAACATATAACTTGGTTGAGATCTAAGGTCCGAATTAAAATGTTCTGATTTTGGAATGGGATGGTTTTTTTAGTATCATGACTGTGAGAAAATAAAAGAAAACAAATGTTTTAATTGAAACTAAGAACAATAACAAAACAGATAACAAAATCTTTTTACTATAATTGGTACTTTTTTGTATAAGAATTTAGTTGATTTTTGCATTGCATTGTATACTCTGTAGGGTGTTCAAATATTTTGTTTTTAGATTTTATTGTTAATTACCTGAATCTGAGTTATAGTGGAAAAGAGTTAAGAGTTTAAGTGAAGTGATTGGTCCAAGTCCAACTGTATAAAAATGCACCTTACACCAAAACTTCTCCTGTGACATTTGAGGTTTCTAAAAGACTGTAGGCTACAACCACTCTTATTTAAGTGGTCATCCATGCCACCTTTTAGTTATGTTTGTTTAATGTCAGAGTCTTATTTGGTCGTGGAATAACCAACAGACTGTGTAAAAAGTCCTCATGGTATCATTCAACAGTCTGCTCTTCTTTCTGTGGCGTCATTGTACATTCAACCACAAAAACCTTTGGAAAAATGACACATACTTTGAAATAAACACTTGGAATGGTTTGTATACACCGAACAACTTATTTTTTTACCCTGTTTGAAGTAGGGGCATCCAAAATCATTAAAACCAGGGTTCAAGTTCTGCTCCCAGGAGAGATTTATGGTAGGAAAAGAGCATTAGCATGGAGGTGTCAACATTTGAAGAGGTCCCAAAACACGCTTCAAGGAGCTGACATCAGTGACTCAAAATAACACCACCAGAGACCTACCTGACATGAGTACATGTCAAATTGCATGCATCTATTTGGCACAAGACCACATCGAATTGATGTCTTTGTCAAATAACAACGTAACAATGATAATTACACTACATCTAGTGTGTTTCAATGTGTCGTGGAGTATTTACTCATAAATTAGACCAAGGTATTACTATTTCAATATTGACTTTTGCATTTTTTGCCATTAATATTGTTCTGTGTTGTGGTAAATTGTTATGCAGTGTGTCATGTCATCATATGACAGAAAAGAGATATTAGTTTTTGTTACAATCCCAGGATTATAAGTATCCAGTGTTTTTATTTAGTTGAAGAATACTGCATTCAAATATATTTTGTAATGCATTCCATTACCTCCAATCAGAGCTTTGTATTCCAAACTGCTTTACAAGATTAAAAAAAAACTTTATCAGAAAACAATAGAGAAGGAAAAATTATTTTAAGACTTGTGTTGCACAGCTGTTTGACTGTATACTGCACTTTCTCTCTAACCTGAAGGTGAAAGGATACCAGAACTATGAAAGACCCCTACATTGTACCAGTGCCCCACAAGCCCATCCCATCTGGTCTAAAAGACTTCAGACCGGTTGCTCTGACATCTCACATCATGAAAATGCTGGAAAGCCTTGTCCTGGCTCAGCTCAGACCCTGTGGCTCCAGAATTGGATCCTCATATTAGCTTCAGGTTACTGTGGATGAAGCTGTCATTTATCTCATACTCACTCGCACTTACAGTATACCTATAGTGTTACAGGCTTAGTGAGAATGTTCTCCAGTGCCTGTAACACAATTCAGCCCTTTTTGATGAAGCTGCTTGAGATGAGTGTCACCCTTGGTTACTCACTGCTTGTCTGGGAGCCCCCAGTACATAGAGAGCATCCTGTTTATTACACTGGTTCATAATGTAGGGACTCCTCAGGACACTGTTTTGTCTCCGTTCATGTTTCTATGATTTCCAGTACAGCTTTAGATCCTGCTTCTTGCAGACGTTTTCTGATGACTCTGCAGTGGAGGAGTGTCTCAGAGATGGACAGAAGCAGCAGTGCAGCACACTGAATAAAAAATATATGAAGTGGTCCCTCACAGGCAAACTTGACTGTGGACAAATTCATGGAACTGTATGATAATAAATGCTTTGGCTTAAAGCAATCCATTTATTTTCTGCATACAGCCTCTTATCTCTTTTTCCTTTCCTAGCATCATATAAACAGTGAGCACCCATAACAGTCCTTGTTAGTTACTTGTATAAATGTTAAGAAAGGTGATAAGCTGAGTTTAGAAAAACATATGTACAGGTATTATATACCTATGATTACACATGTAATCACAACAACCTTCAAGACACTGAATAGATTAGTGCCTTTAAGAGTGAAGACATATGTCTTTACTCGACGATTGGGTTCATGTATTCTGGGTTTCACACACATTTGTCTTCTTAGTCTTAGCTTCTGGACCTGCTTTCATCATGTCCCAAGTCCACACTTTACCTACTCAAGGGACTAGCCAAGGAAATGTCAACAGCTCTGACTATCCATAGATGAATACTAACATGTTCCTCGAAAACCCCAGACTGGTACATTTCCAAGAAGTGAGTTCACTGAGGATTTGGGAGGATTGCTGCTCATGACATGTCGTGACCTCTTTCTGCTGTAATTGCAAATAGTGTGTCAATACAGCAATTCACTCTGCAGAAATGATTCAGGCCTATAGTTACATGAATAAAATCCAAAACTTTAAAATCACACAAGTAAGGCAAACCGAAAACCCACATTTTTCAACAAAATAGATTTATTACAAAATACACCTCAGAGAAAAGCGCTATTTTTGCATAAATACCATTAGGAGCTATAAAATCAGTGCTGAACAATTTACATTTTCAATACACAATGTGTGAAAAATGATGAATACCTGGATACAGACTGTGGTAGTGCTTAAAAACATTGTGAAATTTGACATGCAAATGAACCATTTTAGAGCTTTACATTTACAAACTATTTACAAACCATTATAAAACATTTTCTATTAAATATTTTCCCATATAAAAAATGAATAACTTACAGTGTACCTGCTAATATAAATGGTTATTTACAAATACAAGTTTTACATTTTAGAAGCTGATAAGGTGCACTGGAGTGCTCATGGTGTCTAAAATATAACAATGGCTATAATAAAACATAATACATACTGTAAGTACTGTCATACAAACATATTGATTGGACATTCTCTTTCCAGAGTAACAGTACCTTAAATGCATTAACAGTAACTTACTGAACAAGTGCAGCACCTGGCAGTGATCCAACAGTACAGACATCACAACACATTTGTGACAAAAAAAAATGTTAAGCTTCAAATGACTGAAGTTGTAGCAACACGAGGTCTGACAGACTGACACTAAAGCCACTGACAGTCAGTGACTGAAACTGTATTTTTAATCTTACCAGCAACACTATGTAATTCTAATCCTGTTTTATTCTTATTTTTACTGAAGATATGTTGTGTGTTGGTCTTACAGACCTAGAATTGCATAGACTTTTGCATAGTACTAGTCTCCTCTGTGAAGCTTTGATGTGGACATCACAGCATTCCTACTGAGACAGTGCACACAACAGTTAAGTGTGAGCGATATAGCACCGTAATGAGTGAGAATGAGCAGCTCTCATGTGTTAACCACACTGTAAGGAACACATGCAGATCAACTGTATTTAAGGACCACAATACAGATACATTATTTTTCATCATTTCAAATTCAAACTATACACGATTTACAAGTAAGTAATGCATCGTTAACTGCTGCCATTAAATGAGTGTGTCTTCAAAAGTCCATATATACAAAAGGTGGTCCATAACTGTTGTGCAAATCTGTACCAGTTTCTCTTGGTACTCAGGAGGTCTGTGGTCTACCTGGGCTCTACCTGGGGTTTATTTGAACCAGTGCAGGTAGTTTGTCTTGAGCGTGGGGAAGCACATGTTATTGCTGCAGGAGCCTCCATAACTTGGTGGACAGGCTGAGCATGGGACACCTACTTTATATGGAGCCTCACCAATCCAGTTACCCCTGCAGACAGACAAAACACAGTTTTAAATTGAATAGTACTCAATACAATCAACTGTTCTCAAACCAGAGCGTATAAAACTGCATACAATTATATAACAATAAGAATAAGCCAGACTGTGCTGGACAGTACCAGCGCACCAGCTTGTATCAGGGTCCGAGACCTTGCAGAGACAGGAGTGCTAATAGTCTATGTGCCAAAGGATTAGGTCGTCACAGGTTACAAGGTTCAATGGGATCAAGTGACTTCTTACAACATGAGTTTAGTTATTGACTCAATGAAGAATAGAAATGGAATAATGAGACTTACTTTGGTGAATAGTTGCAGACTAAATATGTAGCACGCTTCCATACAGAGCCCCATACGTTCATATTGTGGCAGGTGTGGATGGCGCAGCCCACTTTGTTTGTTGTAGCCCAAACCATCTACAGAACAAACAACCAGAGTCTTAAATCTCCTATTGGTTATCAACTGTACTGGTTTTGTTTAGAGCAGACCTACCTGTGTGTAGTGTGTGCACATGGGGCCTGAACATTTCAGAGGACAGCGAGGGTTGCAATCTCGAGGGTATGGAAAAGTGTAATCTTTGACCTCATCGTACCACGGCTTCACCAGCTGTAAAATTGAGCGATATCTGAAGACAAAAAATACATTGTGGTTATGAATGTTCTGGTCTTAGAGAAAGTCTTCAACACAGTCATCAGTGCACTGAAAGTTGTCAGTAATCCAGACCAAAACCATTTGTCAGCTTGACAGTTATTGTCAAGAGTGGACTTACTGTATGTCAGTGCTGTTTCATCAACTTGACATTTAAGACCAAATTTCAAACTGAATATTATATATTTTTCTTTTGTTTTCTTTAAACCCTTTGGCCTGTGTATGACCCTTCTTCTCAGTTGTTTTCTTAGCTTGGGAGAAACAATTTAAACAGAGGACAGACACGACCCCGGTGGATCGCCTCTGTATTTAACTGGGGGGAAGTAGAAGTCAAGTAAGTTAAACGTTTGAGTGAAAAACAATGTGTTACTCTTACAGACACCTATAACATTTTTAAAGAGGAACTTTTAAACCCATCTCCTAAAGAGACCTATACTTTTTCTAAGGATAACCTTTTAATAACTGCCAATCACAGCGTTAACAAGCAGAACCCCCTTGTGTCTCGTGACGTCCTTCAATAAACACCCAAAGATGCCAAATGGAAAGTCAAGACCCACTAAAGGGAAGCACCTTTGTCCTAAGGGTCAATGCTAGCAACACATCTTTTGTTTATTTGAAGGGTCACAGGAGCATTCCAAGAGCTGTAACCAGGGCAAAAAAACTTAAAATAGAGAAGAGAAGTTGGTTGCGGACACATAAGCATGAATAAGTGAGCATGGTTCCTCAGAGGAGCAGCAGATGTTGGGATAT
The DNA here is from genome assembly GCA_038363315.1 of Mugilogobius chulae. Classification (NCBI taxonomy): domain Eukaryota; kingdom Metazoa; phylum Chordata; class Actinopteri; order Gobiiformes; family Gobiidae; genus Mugilogobius; species Mugilogobius chulae. The sequence goes on along the minus strand of JBBPFD010000274.1, from coordinate 289,999 downwards.
AGGGGCAGTAGAGGGGCACAATGGGTCAATTACCTTCCCGTCCTGACTGAGAGGTTCTGACCCAAGAAGCGAAGGAGGTAAGGTGGGCCGTGCTCCCACAGGCAGGCGTGAGCCCAGTCTTCTGCAGTCTTAGCCAGCATGTCATCCCAAACCTGAAATCACACAAGTACAACAGAAGAAAAGGCAATTACATAACTGTGTGGAAAATCAAACTACAAGAGGCTCTCCATCTTCTGCCGTTGACATGTGAGATAAAAGTCTTCCCTTTGAGGGCTATGACAGGTGTTTCCATAGCAGTGCATCCACAAAGTTACACAAGAAGTGATAGGTTTGCTTCTCTGTTAACTTAGATGACTCCAAAATGTTCAGATATCAATTGTAATGTAAGCAACAAGAATGAAACTCCCCAAAAGGATCACAGGTAAGTTTATGGGCATATGCAAAAACTAAACATAGCTATCCAATGTCACCAGAAATGTATTTGAGGAAGGGATGAGTCACGGAGTTAAAAGAGACCACACTGTCCCCTCATCTTTACACTGTCTGTCGGACACTGGTGCCACGTCTGACCCATTTCCCTCTAGACGTCACTGCACTGGTGGTCTACTGAAATCCTATCCACTTAACAGCTGAGAGTGTCATTTGTCACTTGCTTTTGCGTAAAATCACACTTCTAATAAAACAGAAAGTGCCACAATGAGACACGTGTAAAAGTTGAATTGAGTGAAAACTTACCATGTACTCCATGTTGGATGCTGGAGGGAACACTCTTCCTCTACTTTGTTGTGGTAATCAAGAATAGCCACTCTGTCGTTCATTGAAATATAACGCTTCCTTCGGCTTTTGGACATAGAAGAGTCTGTTCCGTTATTCTGCGCCGTGCCAAAGACTGAGGAGCTGACGACTGTCGAGGACACGGGCGCACCAGAGATACGTGTAGCCAGTGCACTTGCTCCACATGAGACGCACAGGACTGTCAAGACGAATAACTGAGGCTTCATGTTTGGTTCCGGACTACAATGTATACACTCCACGACCTGAATGAACTTTAAACTGCTCAATTAAAAAGACGGTTCTTCTCCTTTATGCACCAGCTACCTGCATTCCAGCCTCCGTGTCACCTCCAAAAGTGCAGCTGATGGGCTGGACATAGAGAGTCAAGGCTGCAGAGAGAAAGTTTCTCGCTTTGCTGACTTTGTGCTGCAGACTCAAGTGCTTCTTGAGTCTCTTATATATTGCATTGGAGCATGCAGGAAGTGCGCGTGGCTCAGAGGTAGACGCACGTACAGCTCCTCCTTGTCACCTGAAACACAGCATCACCGCAGTATTCTGTTTCAACTGAACTTTAACGAACCTGAACAACGTCACCATGTCACTTTGCAAAAGACAGTGTCTTAATTAATCATCTTCTGTTCAAGTACTTGATTGTTTTTTGTAGTTGATACTCTATTAGACAAATTAATAATTTTAGCCTAGCTGTACCGTATTTTTTTTTTTTTCATAACAACAATTAATTAATTTGGTTATTCTATGTACTTTTACTTTTTTTTTTTTTTTTTTTTTTGCATTAAAATGTTCATGTTAGCTGCACTACATTTCTATTCAGTTTCATACAACAAATAATTAATAAAATCAACAACAAATAATTATTATTTGTATGTATATGCTTTTTTTTTATTATTATTAAATTTCATTGGTCTATAAAATATTGTGTCACGTGAACGGAACCTTTTTCTAAGCCTGCCCATGGAGCCTGCCCGAGCAAGTGTGTCTACGTCTTTTGGAAACCTTTAGGTAAAACATGAAAGAGTAAGCTTCAGCCGTTTTCATTTTATTGTAGCGAAGCATTATTAGCTAGGATATATTTTCTCCTCCAAATCCTCTCTTGTAGCTACTCTTCATCTCTCCATTCAAGTAAACTACTTAAATCCATTCATTTCTGAACCGTCATATATCGTGTTACTCATGTGGAGAAGTGTAAACAGCACTTCCATGTGTTGCATTTATGACACAGTAAAGATTACACTTGTTCAGCAGGGGCTCCAGATGTGTGTGGTTTGGGTCTGAAGGCGCAGCCAAGTTAAAAAAAAACAAAACAAAAAAAAGAAAAAAGCTGCTGCTCCTCGTCATTTTCATTGGCAGCTGGAGAACAAATTAAAGCAACGTGAAGTCTCTCTCTCTCTCTCTCTCTCTCTCTCTCTTCTCTCTCTCTCTCTCCTCTCTCTCTCTCTCTCTCTCTCTCTCTGGTTCTTTCCCAAAATCCTCCCAGTTGATGGACTTTTCAGGTGCTGGAAAGGCAGAGAGAATAGATCATGCATAAGAGGAGATGTCTACCTTTCATTTGGTCCAAGCACAAGAGCTCTTTCAGATACTGTGATGATCTACTGCTCACACCTTCTGCTTTTACGGTGTATTAGTGGAATTTATCTCTGTCAAATCCTAAAGATACTATTATTGTGTTCTAATGATTTGGGTAGCTGCAATTACTTCTTATATTTTCTGCCATGTATAGATGACAAGGATAACTGCCATAAAACCTACTCCCATGGAACAAGCATATCTTTTTTCAGGCTTTTTACTAGCAACATTATTAATACTTGAATTCATGAATCTTTGTTCAGTACGCATTGTAATACTAATTAAAGTTATTATAAGTAATTTTAAATTAATACCAACTACATAAAAGATTAGAAAAGTTAGCTAATAATTTAGGCTGATTGAAAGTAAGTGATTCAAAACCCCAAAATGGTTTATCTTTATATGGCATTTTGACATTAAAGGCTTTGTATAATCATGCGATCAAGAATCATAAATGTTCTATTCATATCACTTTACAATCTAGGATCCACTCACCCAGTGTACGCAGACACTGAGGCAATGTGGGTTAAGTGACAATCCACTTTCTTCATACCCCTGTGGCACCTAGTGTTCCAGCAGTCTCCCACCCAAGTACCAGATCCTAACTTGCCTAGCTTCTGAGATCTGACAGGATCAGGCTTTGACAAGCAGATATGGCCAGGTATCATATTTAATTGGGGAATGCACTATTTCACTTTGTTATCCAGTTTGATGCAAATGAGAAGAATCTAAAAACACAAGCTCAAGAAAAAATACAACTTATTTGTTCAGTGCTATATGACCTTATTTTTCAGAAATGGTTTTACTTTTGAGGCTGTTGTCTGCCCCATTTCTGATACAGTATTTAGAGAAACTCAGCGAATGTCTGTTATCCAGCATCATATCACATCTGCTCAGCCCTTTGACTCATCTTCTCATCTGGTATCAATCGCATGGTCCCGTCTCGCTCCAATTGTCCAGCCAAAGATCCAGATCAAAACATTTGCAGCAAGCGATTCGATCCTCGCGTTTATAGCCATTTTATAATCCATATCATCTGATTAACTGTTGCACACCTGTTTGACACTATCTGTTCCAAGACTAAACATTGTAGTGACGTCAAAATGACAGAGTTGGAGACTTGGAGCGGCTCTGTGGTTGTCTTCAGCACACACAGATTGTCTTCACGTGCCGTCTGCTGCGGGCTCCAGATGATACTCCCTCAGTCCCAGGCCTTGTTTTTCACTCTGAACTCGATGACTCCTCTGAGCGCGTCCCATTATTATTATCGTCACAGTAATTAAGGCATTATTTGGGGCACATTGTTGCTCCAATTGCCCGAGGTCTGTTTGGGAAAGGCATTTTTCTTCATTCAGAGCATTTATTTACCTACATTACAGTGGTCCAAGTTTCCCCTAATGGTTATCCCCCTCTCAGGAGGCCCCTCAGCAGCCCACAGTCTGTGCCAGGTCAGAGGAGAGCTGCAGTCAGGGAGAGAAAGAAAGAAAGATACAGCTGGACTCAACTAGTGGCTTGAATTTGGTGCAAACACACACTGAAATTTAATTCGAGTTCACTTTCAGGTATGTTTAATTATATTGCATTATCTCACTTATTGCAGCCATTTTGGAAGTGGATCATTTGGTTTGTTACCTATAAGTAAATCTACAACAGTCTCAAATACATGTACCTTTGTTTTTCTTTGTTTTACTGGACATACAACGCATTTTTTGGACAATGACATGGCACCTGTGCAGATGGAAATATACCTATGATTATTGATAAAACCAGGTGTACATTTTACACAGGTGAACTATGGCAAAATATTCGTTTTGGTAAAAGTTCCAAGGTGGCACAGTATAAGAAAGAAAAACAGCTTTTTATCTCTTAAATACAATACAAAGCAGTCAAGATGGGATTCAACCAGGAGGAAAAAAGATGCTTTGTCGTGCATCCCTGTCAAATCTCAACCAGACAACATGTTTTTTTGAAAAGGATTTGATTTCACAGAAAATAAAGACATAAATTATGTACAACAGAAATGCTAAGAACTGTCCAAATTCTAAGATTATTTGAGAAAGATTTGAATTTTAAAGTTTCTATAACGTTATGATGTCACAAGTGGGTTTTTCTTGGCATCTGAAGCCGAGAGAAATGTGACATTTGGAGAGCAGTTTACTTTGGTCCGGAGCCCAGTCTTTAACTTCAAACTGTCCCAAGAGCTTTTCTTCCACACACAGCTGTTAAACATTGTATCAGTGAGATAGTTACACAGCAGATACTGTGATTTTACAGTATTACACTAAGAGCTAATTCCCCTTATGTCCTTACACAGGCATAGAGTACAAGTATTGAAACACAAACTGATCTTTTGAGATTTTAATTTAATCCCAGCTGTGTTGACAGTGTACACATAATAAGCTTTTACTTTGTAAGAAAGCAAAAGTGTCAGACTTAATTTGGAGCTAATAGCCTTAGTATCATCAGCACAAGTTCCGCAGATGGATCATGCATGTCCTGAGTGAGTCTATAGACATTTCATATACATAGCCCATAGATTATATAGATTAACCTTACCTCATAATGTTCCACTTCTTTTTAGAAAAAATGCACACAAAAAAGATTTTGAGTTACAAGAAATATACTATGACTTAATTACAGACTTTGAACATATTTTTAAGTTTGAAAAATGTACCTATATATTGCAAATGCATGTCATGGGAACTCAGGGAACATCTAATGGTATACATATTTAACATTCTTATTTCTTCTTTCTTTGTGCCATGTTGCTCATCATTATTTTTCCTGATCCTGTTTTGTCTGTGAAGGAAGATGAGGGCTTTAATGAGTCAATAAAATGCAGAAAATCTGTACAAAAAAAAAAAAAATCAGGTGCTCTTCAGGATCAAAGTGACAGACTCTGACAATAATAGAAAAGAGAAAATCTTAGGCACTCTGATTAAAAATTTAAGTTCTTTATCAATACTGTTAATAAAGGACTTTTAATTTGGAGTGCCTACGGATTTTCAGCATGCCCCAATGAAGTATAGGCCTATTACGGTACGGTTACAGTGTCCAACAAATGCTTTCTCAACCAAATGCTAATGTATTTGTGTAATTGTTGTGGACTTAACTGTTAACACCATTTGTTGCGTGCTGCACTTTGCTTTGTAGATGTACAGAACAACATTGTTTAAAGGTGCACTCTGTAACTTTTTAACCAAAAATAAATCAGAAAGATGTTTTGTTTCCATAAATTTTTTTTTTTTTTTTTTTTTTTTAAATTATGCTTAAAACATATTTATCCCAATCAGAATGTCCAAAAATGCTTTAACTTTCTCCTTCTACAAAATCGGTTGTTTACTTTTCGCCTCCAGAAAGTTCACTTTTAATGTTTCCTTATACTTGTAGAGACCGTTTACCATTTACCAATTTCCGTCGTGGTACCAGTTTTTCTCAGCGCTCCAATTAGTATTGTCAAGAATGTTTGACTATTTTTCTGACTTTCATATTGCAAATTGCTGAAAATATTACAAAATTGTCAAATGAAAATAAGTAAGTAAAGTAAATAAGAAAATAAATAAGTAAAAAAAATATTGAATTTAAGCTTTTTAAGTGCTAATAAGTGTTCCTCCAAACTGTTTAAAAACAAAAATATGGCAACAGTGCAAACACATGAAAGGGCTTTTCCTGTAACGCTATTTAAAGTGTGGGAAAAACGTGTCTCGGCAGTGTGGGGCACTTTCTTCAGGAATAAGCACTAAGGTGCTTCTATTTTTGACATGTTACATTCCTTTGCCTCCAGATATTCTCACCCATCTATAAGACATTTACTACCAACTTTGATGCTCGGCCTTGTAAGACACGCACACACATTTCTCAAAAGGTTCAGAAGTCAAACTCGGAGACACAGACACAAGTCCACCCGGCCTCCAACATAGAGCTGATGTGATGTATTTTTCTGACAGCAGGTAACAAAAACTATCACCTGGGGAAGAGGAGCAGGCTGCCAAACCAAAATAACCCTGACAAGATCCTGAAGGACTTGTGATGATGAAGAGCTGTTTCACTGACCTGCACGGACTGAGTCGTCACTGTCAAGGTCAGCACTCAAGCTCAATGTTATGCTGCACGTTTCTTTTGCTCACATTGTTCATTTTAGTTTTTAGTTTTATTTAATTTTTATTATATTATACATTTCTGCAAAACTCCAATAGTTTCAGTACCCAGACAAGGTTTTAGAATGTCATCAGTTTACAAAATTCACATTTGCACTAGAAGCAATAGGGTTAGTAAAGGGTTATGAAAAATAGGAAGTAAAAAGAGATAAAACAGCACAAAGAAAGACCGTACACTGCACAACAATAACAATGGCAACAATTATATCGACGACAAGGACAGTCATGGATTGTTAAAACAATCACATTACTTCAGTGGCTCTCAAACACCTCTTATAGATATTTGTCACCCGTTTCTGCAAAGGAAAAGGAAAGGTACATATTTACTAGTTGTAATCCAGCAGTTTATTGAGTTAGGGTTTACTTTTGAACATGTATGTATTGTAGTGGAAGTTTAGCAAACCTGCTGCAAAACTTTCCCATAATTTCCATGACAACAGTTTTTTTTATGGACTTCAATTCTAAGCTCACTATAGCCTTAGGACTTTTCAGTTCTTAGTACTTTTTATGTCCCCATTTTTCACACAGAGTGGAGCCACACTTTGGAAGTTTACCTTTTGGTGACGCAAGAACATTTACAATTCTGAAACATGCAAGCAGTAACTGTCAAATGTATTTATTTAATTTGTAAATAGTAGCCTATAAGACTATTATTAGTAATTACAGTGAATATTTGTTTTTGTTAATTTCAGTGATGTTTTTATTTGCACATTATAGTTTTATGTGGAATCGAAAAAAGACAACCTTTTCCTAACAAAACTTAATGACTTATTTAACTGTTCCAGGCTTTACAGATGCTAATGCTAGCTAGTTAGTCCCACTTCAGAAACTGTTGCAGTGTGAACACAAACATGGGACAGGGTAGTTCCTCTGACAAACAGGGACTAAAGAAATGTGGGGAATAGTTCTTGGTACTTTCATGTATTATTCACAATGCCAAGTAACCTGATCTTTATTATATTTATTGAGGATCCACCTCATCCTACCAGTTGCTTTTTTATTATGTTTTTTAATTTTGTCCACCATCTGATAAAAATGAACTAAAATAATAAATTACATCTTTAACCTGGGCTTGCTAAAGATAAAAGAAAGACTTCCCCAATAAAAAAGAAAAGAAAAAAAAAAATACTACGAATTTTCTAGGGCTGAGTCTAACCTTTTCAGTGAAGCTCCATAAAAATCATTTATTGCAGCTCCTGAAGAAGAATAGTCAAAACCCAAAGTACACCCAAAATTGTGTCATTCAGGCCTAAACTACTAGAACTTGAACTTGTTCTCACTTATGATTTAGACAGATCTATAAGTGTTAAAGAGTCAGCAACAGAACAATCTAATAGTAAACAATAAATGTAATAAATCCTTATTACCGATTAAGCTACATTTACCAGAGATGAGAAATCTTGTTTGTGCCATACAATGTCAAAAAATTAACAAATGGGTACAAACAGACCAAAGTTGGTTTTTGAAATGTCTTCTCGGCCTCAGTGTGAGCCAACTGTGTGAACAAGCAACACAGAGCCAAACTCCAGGCCACGGCGGCTCTACCCTTTATCCTCAAGAATATGCAAATTATGCTGGATTATTTTTATTTCAGCCTTTCTCCATCCTATTAGTGTAGTGTGGCACAGGAACTCAAACCTCTGTAACAATGCTCAACATTATCTATGAAATTAAAAGAAATGGACTTCTCAATAATAGCTACAAAAATAGTGTAATGGTTAAACCCAAAGATGTGATTGTTAATAGTTAAAATTAGTTAGTCTAGCTCTAACCTGTAACTCTATGATTATCAAGACGCACAGACAATGTAATTCTGTCTATTGGACAAAAGTTTTCAAAATGAATGTTGCTCATCCTTTTTTTACTTCATCTGATAAATAACCAGCACACCCTAACTACTTACTATAAAATGTTAGGTAGTGTATGAACAAGTTTAAAGGTGAGGTAGCTGATTTTCAAGCCACAAACCTGAAGCAATGCCCAACCAGTTCCTCACTCTCACAAATTCTTCAGCACAAAATAATATCTACGTATATTATTATGTTTTTTTATCTGCAATTAATCCTTGAAAACATATTCTTACAGGTGGGAAAATGAGTCTGCAGGTGGCCACTCAAGCACAGCCAATCAGAGCACTGCATTTAGCTCTGGAAGAGAAACAAAATGCCTTTTATTTTAATAGACAGTACATAGTGATATGATTAAGTTTCAATTTGCTACTTATGGCTTTTGGCAAAAAAAAAAAAAAAAAAAACTAAACAAAGTTGATTAATTGACAACGAAAAAAGTCAAATGCCCCACCAAGTCATTTTTGCATAGTGATTATGATCCAATGATCTCCTGATTAACCCTGTTATTTTATTGTTTTAATTTAAATCCAAGAAGTTGTGTCTGTTCACATGGACTGTTTTCCTAGCTATCTTGGGGATTTAAGGTACAGTCTGACCCATTAAATAACAAGGTGGAATTACACAGACAGTACTAGTTTGTGAAGCCTATCCTTAACTAAAGTGATTTTTGTGGGTCATAAGTGACCACTTACAAAAACAGTACATATTGGAAAAACCCCTTGCTTTTCATCTACTTCTGGGACATGATGATCACAACTTATGAGTTTGTGTCTGATTTGTGATATACATAGCCAGTGTTCAATGTCACACAGACGTCTTGCGTACTTACTTCTTCATTTCCCACCACAGAATGACGTATGCCGTGAGTAACCAGCCATCCGTCATCGCTGTGAACTTGTACTTGTTATGGCTTTGTTTTGATTGGACTTTCCTTATCGGTGTTTTCTCTTGTTCCTTGGCAGCGACTGAGAGAGGAGCTGGTAGTTCCCATCATGACTCTCACTGTCATGTTACAGTAGCCTTAGCGTAATTTACATTTTTTTGATAAGACCAGTCTACAGATCTCAGAATTTATTGAACATTTAAGACACAAATCATAATTTGTCCTGTTTTGTGATTTGGGGGAAAATACAGAAGTGGATGAGCCTTGTTGAAGTGTTGTCGTAGTAATAGTGGTTGTAGTACTTTTTTTCCATTGCTCCACTCACATGTTTGGCTGAGGACAGACAGAGTTGTGGCAGGTGGCTCCCTCGTAATCATTTACTGCTCAGTTCGTCCAGTTCAGGCCAAACAAACCAAGTTTAACAAGGCAAATACTGAGAGGTCGACATCGCGTGTTTTGACTCTGGCACGTCTGATGTCATGCATCCTCCGAGTAATTTGGGCTGGTAACTTTGTATTGTGGTAGAGAGAATAGATCACAGAGTCAAATCTTACAGGAAATGTCATACAATGGGTATTAGCACTAAAGCAGTTTTTTGTAATTATACACTTTTAAGGATTCAATATTATTCCAAGATTTCCCAGCCACAAGACAAAACATATCAGTGATGCAACCGAGGATGTAAAGGAAAATTTAAATAAATAAAGGCCATTGTAAGTTTGTGTCATTGACAAGACATGTTTCGTGATTATTTACATACAGTATTTTCTTTATTTTGCCAGTTCTGTTTACAAATTGGTTCACAATCACTTTTCTAAATTTAGCTTCACATTTTGCTTGTATGTAGTGTTGTGGTAGTGAAACAAGATGCTGATATAAATTAATGGGCCAAAAGGAACCAATCCTCAGTCCTAACTTCCTTTGTCTCCTCAATTCCTTTGTTCTTCAATTCAATCAAATGCGCCTCATGTGTCCCAAATCTCAGAGGAAGAGGCTGTCGTATTGTTACAAGTTGCAACTCCAGTGACAACAAAGTGTATCCCTCTTTCCTCCACTGTGGCCAAGTCTTCCTCACCTATGTCCTGCGGGGGATTGAGGAATCGAGTACAGGACGAGGAGAAGAAAGTGTATTGAGGCCTGGCTCTCGGGTAGATTCTCTCGTCACTATCATAACAGGGCTTACACTATACAGAGACTGTTAGTTATGTTTTTGTATTATTAAAATCTAATTAAGCAGCATTGTGAGCTAAAGCCGATGTATTTCCCCAGCCATAAGGGTCAGAGAACAGTTCCTTAATTGGTGGTGTTGTGAAATGTAATAATTTGTTGCACAGCTCTCACCTTGACAAAGATGTTTACACTAAGATTTAAAGTCTTTATGTTGTATAAGCTTTCTGAACATATGACTGTATTAATCTTGGCCCATGCATGTGTGTGGTGATGAGAGGAGTACCAGTTGTTCTTTGCATACCCTCCTGAGAAGTTTAAACAGCTCTCGGTTTCTCCCCAAAGCCGTCTCGCTCGCTGTGACAGAAATTGCTTGTTATCAACCAGGAAATTTGTCTGGGTCTGGCTAAGCCCTCGGATTGGTCAGCCCTGGGCCAAAACAAATCCCACCAGCTGCTGCGTTTTGCTGGGGTTTTTACAACGTAGAGGACAGTGTCAGAGCATCGGCCAACACACATTTCCTTTCCCTGTTTCCTGCTCAATCAAAGTGACATAAAGACGTAAGACACAGAGCTGACTGCACAAGTAGACGTGTTTGTATTGGGTATGACATGCCCGTACTAGTAAGTCTTTGTTTGTTGGTCAGTTTGCTCTTTCAATATATAGGCTTTTATGAACAACACAACTATCCAGTATGCCCTGAAAATGTTTTATGACTTAATTATCATTCCGGTCTTTTTTCACTCACACGTCTGACTAAAATTGTATAAAATTGTAAATACAGCTGTTTCTGAACCTTTTGGAGCACAAGCAAATGGCTGGAGTCTTTTTGAAGCTGCCGCCCTGTAGTTTTAGCTTCTGATGACTAACAAGTTCTGATCAGAAGTGAGAACTTTCTCCACTCGAAAGAAAGACAATACTTTTTTTTTTTTTTTTGTAAATATAAGGATTGGTAAAGACAGCTGAGATGTGAATGACTTAATCTGGCTTATTTGGGTGTTCGACAATTCCTTTGCAAAGCTGAAGGTAATTCAGGTAAATATGAGGGGTTTTTTTTAGATTCCAATTGAAACTGAGTCTGATTTATTCCAGAATGGCTGATTTGACTCTAAATAAGAGTGACACAATGGTATTTTCATCTTTAACATTTCCAGGTGCTTGATGTTTTTTTGTTTTTGTTTTTTTATAATGAACAAATAGGAATTTATCAAGAAAAGTGGGACGTCCCTCAGAGTTAGAAACGGCTTTAAATTCACTTCATCCACAGAGTTCTATGGGACATAAGTTTGTACAGAAGGATTTGCTTAAATGTAATTCTAAGCTTTGTAATTTTATATAAAAAGAGAGTGATTTTTATTTTAGAAAACATGGCATGATACATTTTTTTCTTGCGTATGAGTAGAAGTTTTGCTTTATAGATTTTTGTTTTCCTATTCACCTGCAGCGTCTTGCCTTTTTGCTTTGGTGAAATAGAACCTTAAACATGCATTTGCATCGAGGTGACACCATCATTAGAACAGATTTAAAACAGCAGAGATGGCAATAAGAAAACCCATGCATCTACTAACTTCTGGGTTTGAAATAGTGTTAAACAGACCCATTTTTCATTGCACTGAATCAAACTCCTACCTGTCATTTTATAAGCAGAGATATGTCCAAAAACGACAAAGAAAGAACTTATGGTGATTTCCCCGACAGATGTGAAACACTGATTTCCTTTCCATTCAGCCAAAATATCCGCAACTGTCCTTTAAGTTCACCCAGTTGTTATGACTGAGGCAGTTACACCCAGCCACATATATTCACATTTTACAACATCAGTGAAAGTTTGAATGTGTTTGGGGGGTTTTCCTGCCTCTCAGCATGTGCACACTAAATTAACGTGGGTCTCCAGGCTATGCTTTCTCCTCTGTTTCAACTTTCTTTGATGCAGAAAAACATCCACGTTATTTTTGCGAAGAATTTTGGGATGAGAGAAGTTGAGTCTAGGTTTAATCTCTTGCGTGTTTCACAAACTCTTTATTCTTTGCGGAGCCTACACATTTGTCTGGTGCTCTTTGGGAGTCATTCCAGGACACGGCCCGGTTTCAGGTTAGCCGAGTTCAGCCACGGTCTGTTGGTCTGTTTTGCTTTTCTAACACTGTGAGATTGGAGTCCAAGTGCAGCTATCCTGTTTAAATGAGTGTGAAATAAAACAGCGAAGCAGCGCTGTCTCAGGTACAATGTGGCAAGAGATGTTTTTGCATTATTTATACACTTGTCATCATATAAGCTCTTTATTTATTGCCAATAGATTCATTAGGCCTTCTGATAAGAAACTGTAACCTTCATCAGATGTGTCACTTGATTTTATTGTGATGTGTTTGGTTACCTTGTATAAACAAGTGTTCCTACCTGGAAAAGTAGGACAATAGCCAAATCAGGATCAGAATTTGTAATGCAGCAGCCCATGGAAGTCTGGCAGCACCTTTTTATGATTCATGGACGTCACAATATTTCAGCAGTGGGGATATCATAGGGTGAATGGTTGTTTCTTAGAGATAAAAAAAACAAAACATTTTTTTTCTGTAGCTGGAGAAAGTGTAACTAAAATCATGGCTTTTGATAGCACTTGCACCTTAGTCTGTCTAACTAAACTGACAACTACTTTCTCTTAGCCAGTCAAAACATAACTCCACCAGTTCAGATGGGAGTAACTGACAGATGGATTGACTAATCAATATCGTCTGTGAGTAACTTAAAGCACAGTTACAAAGTAAAGGAAAAATATAACACTAAACTCTTTAAAATGTGACAAATTGAACTTGTTTTTCTGCTAACTTCTAAGATGTCAGTCTGAATTTACCAGGCAGGAGAGAACAGACCTCAGGATAAAACTACTGTCAAGCAAAGAGACAAACACTGTTACGTGTTAAAGTCAAAAGATTTTGCACTGTACTACTGCATACTTCTGCTATACTGATGTCCATCTCAGTTTAGAGACATCAAATTATCTCATGAATATCTAATCTATCAGAAGAAACGAATTCATAAGTAGCTCTTTAGTTTCAAACAGGTGTATTTCTTTTCATTTTTAAAACTTACTTAAGTTGAAATTTGGCTCTACCCATTTCTGCTCACCTCATGTGAAAAATATTGCAACCGATGTGTGGTTTGTAAAAAGCTAAGTGGACATTATGGAATGACAGCTCACACATGCATTTCCACTTGATCAGCGCCAATAGCCCAGTCTGTGAACTCACGAGTCCAATCTGTGAGGAATAATGAATGACATAAACAGTAAGAACATTTACAGGTGTTTCATTGAATCCAGTGTATTCCTATGTCAGCTACATAGCCTTTTTGTGGTTATTATTTGGCTCCAGTCTGGCAACCTCTAGTTCGAAAAATTATTCACTTTGGAGCTGTGGCTTTTGCTGTCACTGCCTCGTGTGTGAATGTGGGTGTTGGAACGTGAATGGGAAAAGTTTGTCTTTTTGGATGGAAACCCTGGTAGAGCTGTGTGTGTGTGTGTGCCTAATAAATTATGTAATACTAGCTTCTCTTCAGATAATAGACTTGTTGGCAAAGAATAGAGTTGTGCTAGATTCAAAATCTGTCATATAACAAAAAGTTTGTGGGCTAAATTGCCAAGTTTGTAAATGTGCACACTCTTTGGTTGGGCAGTTTGTGGCTGCGTGACATCGTAATATTAAGAACAGTTTATTTTCAAATATATAATACTATATTATCTTAAGCTGGTGCCAAGCAGGGAAGCTACTGTTAACAGGCATGTAGAAATAAAGTGTAAGCCGCCTATAAAAGTTACTTTTTACCGGCACATTTGTGCTTTATTATTATCAGCCGTTTTATGAGCACTGCTTTATATCCATGTCAGAGCGCTGTCCAAATTGTTACCAATAGTCTTATTTAAACAGAGCTCCTCATATTAGTCGGTTCGATGGAGCAAAGTCCTGGAAAGTCTAGCTGCCAGTGTGTGATGCCAAGCAAAATGTGCATTCACAGCCATCCAAGTGCCATCTATGTGGGAATCCACAGGCTGCAGCAGCAGTCTGTTTTAACTGGAAGTCTTTACGCAACACATTAGCTACAGATCTTCTCCAATTGGACTCAAAATCACAGGAAATAGATTATTTGTGTTATTCATGCACAAATCAGAAGATACTGCAGTGAGACTATAGAATGGTGTGGTCTTGGTTGAAGCTCTGCTATAGATGTACAATGTAAATACCTCGTGTCATTGTGAGTGAATCTGTGCATGTGTAGCTTTATCTAAACATGATGTGTGCTAAACACATGCTGAATAAAACATACTGTTGACAAATACACTTCACCTCCTCCTATGCAGCTCATTCATTCATTCATTCATTCAAATGGTCTGCGTTGTCCCGCTCCCAATTTACACACCAAAGCTATAAACTTGAATGCATTTGGCAGAACAACAGGATCACAGAAACATTTTGATCCTAAAATAGTCATTCAAATATACTGGCATTTTTAGAAAATTGAATTTAACTATCCAATAAAGCCAATGAGGTAATTTGTGTTACTGTATCATATTTACACAAGCGGGAAGTTTATGCCTTTCCTGGTCCCTTGACAAATTAAGGACGCTGTAAAAGTTTGGGAGGATGCTGTTACTTTAAATGCCAGTTTATTTCTGAGAAATGTTTTTGGCAGTGGTGGTGGTGAGCACTCAAGTCTTATAGTTGAATATTACAGTATATATTTTACACACTTGACGGAAGTCACACTTTATATACTGAATGAAACGTTGTTTGAATGTCTTACATAACATGCATGGCTTAGCATGCAATAGAGTAAGTGGGTGGTAAAAATAAAAAAAATATCAGCTGTTCAGCTTATGTTCAAATCATTGCATTCCCAGTTGTTAGAATGCTTTTATATTTTTTATAGAATGAAACACATTACATTAGCCTTAGGCTGCATGAATGGCTTTAGATAGACAGATGTTGCAGACAGCAAAGTGAAAGTGGAGTGGCCAATCAGAGCACTGTTTTTGTAAAAGTGTTGCAGGTTTAAATATCAGGTATTCCAACTTTAAAGTGACATTGTCTGGAAGTTAAGTACATTCAAAACTATACTTAAGTTGAGCTTTATGGAAATAATGAAAAAAAAATCTTCTTCTATGTGATACAAGAGTCACAGATTCACAGTAAGCAGACATATTTAAATAGCTTAGTACAGGGGTTCCCAAACTTTTCAGCCCCCAAAATAACTGTGCAACCAACTTGCGAACTCCCCAGCAAAAATGATGCACTTTTGTAATAATTTTAAGTTATAAAACCATTTAAATTAGCTGAAATGTGTTTATTTTTATAGTATTGCTTTAAATAACCCCAATTCCCCCAAAACTGATTAAATGCCAAGTCATAATTGTAAAAATACATTTTGAAATCATCTCGCGACCCCAGATTTTCTTCGCAACCCCCGAGGGTCCCGACCCACACTTTGGGAACCACTGGCTTAGTACAATAAAAGCATCTATAATGAAAACAAACATGACAAGCACTCTTTGTCAGTCCACAGTTTCCATGCACTACTGTATTATCCTGACCTCTCTCCTCTCTCCACTTCATCCTTGAGTCTATAAGGCCTGTGCTGAGACCGTCACACCTCAGCATGTGCAGTGTTTAACAGGTGACCCATGTCATCGGAGTGGGGTGAGGAAACACATTCCTGGAAGCTAAACATATGGGCTGGAAAGGCAGTGGGTGGCAGTGACGTAAAACAAGCTCAAAGAAGACACTGAGACCCTCAACAACAACATACCCATCCCTCACTGCTCCCTCCATCATGACAACCTCGTTATTATCCCAAAGCCTGGACCCAAACAACTTGAGAGCGCTGCTTTAGCTAAGTTGCTAATATTACTAATACATTGTGAATTTCAATAGCAGCTTGACAACTTTTTCCTCATTCAAATAATTATTCCCCAGCAAAGTTGTGCCCTTAGCTTATCTTTCCCAAACAGTAAGCTTAACTAAATAAACTTAGCCTAACTCTAACCTTAGTTTTGGAACATTTGCTAGCATAGGCACCTATGCAAAGCGATGTTGTGTGGCATAACTTGGTTGAGTGATTAAATCAGGCGACTTATATGGCTGAGAATCTCTTCTTTCCAACAATAAAATAAAAGAAAGTGGCTTGTGATCCTCTTTCCATGCAGAAACTTTCCCTTTGTTTTCTCTCATTTACTTTCTAATGGAAGATTTACATTTCTTTCTCTGCTGCTGCTGTCTATTCCCCATTTTGGCCTTAAGATATTGGTTTTACAAAACTCATCATGAACCTGGTGTTTTTATTTTGCTAGTAACCTTGTGAATATAAACAATAGTAACACAAGAATCAAGTGTTTTCTTTCCGTCAAAGCCCAGGTAGATTGAAAGCTAGCACTACTCGTGGCTATCGCGAGTTGCAAAATACCAGTATTTACCAGTACCAGTAATACCAGTTGTAAAATACCAGTATTTTACAACTTGAATCTTGATTGGCTTTGGGGTTACCATGACACACACTTGAATTTTCAAACATAGTAAATTTAACCAAAGAGTACATTCATCCTGATTTATATGTTTTAAGGGTTTATTCATCATTTTAGTTAAATCACCCTCTCAACACAATAAAGCAACATTCAAGAAACAAACATACACTATAAAAAAGCAGTCTTCTGATCTTCAAGTATTGTCATTTCTTTGCATACATACAGTATGTCTCGAGTTTGCATTTGGCAACCCAAAGGCCCCATGATGAGCTAATGTGCATCAGACTCCTCAAAAAGCCAGAAACAGCCCTCAATGCGTCAAAACATAGACCTGGTTTCTTAAAGACTGTACAGTTCTAGGATAAAGCTGAACACAAGTAGATTTGTTATCAGTGCATGAGTGTGGTCACTTTCCCAAACCTTAGCCATTTGCTTTGGAACTGACATAATCCATGTACTGCTAAGAGTCATTACCTCTGACATCTGCCTGGCACAGAGAGCGGTCTATAGTAAAATACATGACACAGGAATTCACATGCCCTCACACACATCGTCAGACAAATAAACAGCCCTGGGATTGCCGGGAAATGTCCTTTTGTTCTATTTTATTTATTTCTTTTATTTCTTTTCACAATAATCCCATTTCTAAACAAAGAAGAGGAAAAACTTAGTAAAATGACAATCACATATGAGTTTTGATAGAGCCTTCAAAATATTCTTACATAGTAGTCCTAGTTTAAACATTTGCAAAGATGTATCATTCTGTAGCTCTGATCTATTCACTGTATTACAAAAGCACACATCTAATAGAAATACAATTATACACAATTGAAAATACAGTATAATCAAATATCAGTTACCCACATTTGAGGCCATTTGAAGAAAAACACAGATCTAATTGCTTGATACCGAACCTCATCTCACCTCATTTTACCCCTTGGATAATAACTGTTTGCTTGATTTGGTATGGATTATAGCTCTAGGAAAGATATAGTTACTGTATGTTTCATACATTTTTCTCAGGACAAAGGGAGTTTTGTGAGGACACAGTATCCATAGGTGTAGATGGATTAACTATAGGTGTGCTGGAAGAAAAAACAAGGTAAAAATAAAATAATAAATAAACAAAATACTGTATATGACTGACTTTAATGAGTGTAGAAAAGCTCCACAACTGTTTTTTTTAGGCTCAGAATCAGAATTGTTGTGTTTCACTGACTTGAACCAAAACCTTGGAATCAGTTGATATTTATTTTCACTGTTTAGTGCCAAAACTCAACTCTGATCCATTATGATTTATGACACATTAGCACTTGAGCCCCACTGACCTAAAAGTGCTCTGTGCATTCCTTCTTGCTTCAGTCCCATCGCAGCATCACGTCACCTCTCCATTGTTACTAAAGGCCAGGCTAATCTTCCATTCTTCCTATCTGTCTCTTGTTATTGGACACACATTGCAGCACTCTAAACATCAGCTCGTTTGGGTTGTGGATTTCATCAATGTTTAAGAAATGCAGATGTGCACAAGCGTGCCCAATTGCTCTAAGTAAACAATGAAACTATTATCTACATTGCAGTTTGTACAGGTTACAGACAACCTCAAGTCAAGTTGAGCAACACAATCAGATGGTCTGGACACGGAGGAGATGCATTATGTCATAGAACATGTCCTTGAAGTTCCATTTGCTTGAATCAGGGCCCCACGTCTCCAAATCTTTGATCAGTTTATTCCTGTTAGAGACTATATCAATTAACTTTTTATATTACAGCAAAATAGATTTAAACAAAAGGCCTTTTTTATTTAAGCAGGCCACCATCTGTATTAAATATTATTGAGCTATAGATTTATGTGATGTGAAATGAACATAAAAAATCAATAGCTTTAGTTATTGTTGAGCAAATCTTCATCTTCACTACACAATCAAACAGATAAAGTTCCAAGTGAAGACAGCACAGTGGAGCTTTGAGAGCTGCCCGTGTTGCTGCTGTGTTTGTTAGGACAGTGCTGCCATCCAGGATTGGAGTGATCACACCAAACCTCCAAAAGCATAAAGCACCTGAGTCAGATGTTCTCCTGCGGCCTGAGTGCCATGGTGATAACACAAATGTAAATAACCACCATTTAGGCACTGATACATACAACACACACCGTTCTGAACATGTTATGAGGATTGTCATGAAGCTGTAAGGCTGAAATCCAGCACAATATTTTGTGTCACCCTCAAGTGGGAAATCTCCTGTTTTAGGTTGGAACAGTGCATCTTAATGACCTGCAGGTAAACATGTTGCATGCATTATGTTTTGTTTTTTTTCCAGCAACACCACAACACTATGTAGTGATCAGAGCGAGGTTCAAACCACTGACCTTGAGGTTTGGGTGAACGAGCGCTCTGACCTCTGTGCCACTGTCTGCCCGTGTCACTTGTCATTATACTTTATGACTCAAACTCAGGTCCACCACACGCATTTCTCCAAGAAGCCATCTTGCAAATAGCATGTTGGTTTGTAACACCCAGGTGGAATTTGTGACACACAGATGAGATTATTTCAGTTTTGACCTGACTATGTAAACAGTTGTCTCTTTGAAGACGTGACAAGACACGGCGTTTAAAAGAACTGTTCCACCAGCTCTGCGTTGGATCGTAAAATCACACCTGTCCAAAGGAGCACTTATGGATGACTTACTCAATATTTATTTTTCTGGAGAAAAAACTATTATGCTTTCAGACTGTAATTCAGGCCCATCATACTGTAAGTCAGTGGTTCCCAACCTTTTCATCTTGAGTACCCCCTAACCATGATCCCACACTGGAGTACCCTATGTCAGGGGTGGCAATTATTTTTCCCATATTCGAATACAGACGAGTGGGAGGCGATTACAATCATTGTGTAAAAATTTAACTATTGCAACACATTTCTTTAAATAGAGCTTTCATTCAGTTTATCCATTATTGATCCATTGCTTGATATTCATTAAGACACAAGTGAAAACACATGTCCCATAGCTATAAGTCAATCAAAAAAAAAAAAACAGTAACAAAATGTGCTGAGCCTGATGAAACCAGGCCCGGCGCATCCGCCCCGGCCTTAATTGCCATCTCCTATGTCATGTGTTTTTTAGGGGTATTTTATCTTTACTCATATATTTTCATTTATAACCATTGCATATTAGCATTTTAATATATTCCATGTCAAAAAGTTGCCTCTTAACATGTAAAAATTGCAATCCTATCTTTACCCCTGGTTGGGAAACACTGCTGTAAGTGACTGTAAAAGTACAAATCATTGTTATGCCACTTCCTTAAGCCTTCTGTCAAAATAGCTTATTCCAAAAATATAGTTCATTTGCTTTGGTCTAAAGGAAGAAATTATCCTGAAAAATATGAAAATGTGAGGCATTTTGTTTCAATGTGAAGCTGTTTAAATAGTATTTTATATATAGTATAGTAATTCAACCTGATCTCACAAGGAAGCATATACATATGTGTTGTGATATATACTTTCTTGTGAGACTGGGCAATTCTGAGTAATTTTTTGGGAATTCTATTGCAAACAGAGGAAAATGAGCAACGCTTCAGGTCAAAACAGACACAAATTGACTGTCTCACTGCTAAAGCCAGAGTCATTTTTCGACTCAATGTGACATCAGCGTGGATTGCCAACACAGAACTGTGTGTTGATTACAAACACTTGCTGACAAACTAATCACATTGCTGCTCTCCACTCTCAGCCAACCCTTTTCTAATGCATCTCCATCAATTTGCTCTGTTTGAAATGGTTTGAGGTTTTTAGGTGAAAAGTTTAACAAATCAATGTTTGCTCAATCTCAGTCATCTAAATGTTGCTAACTCCATCTACTTTTGTCACTGATCATTTATTTGATGAAGTCATTTCTAAAGTAAAACCAACACATGACAGAGGGTCTTAACATTTCATCCTGCTGACAATTACAACTTACGACGGTGCTACTATACTGTTACCGTCAAGTTCATTTGGTCTAGATTGAATTAACAAACAAAACCAAACAATCACAACAAAGAACAAACTGTACCTTCAATTGTAAACTATAGTCTGTGAAAATCAAAAATAAGCCCTCTCGAAACAGATGGAAAACTGCAATTTCTTCTCTTAATGCATTTAAAACAGACAATTCACGTTTTCTGGATGCCCTCAGCTTGGCCCAGCACCGGAGGGCCAAGAACTTGAAGTACCACCAAAGTGAATGATTGATGGAAGATGTGGGCGTGTTTCCTTTCACCTTCCAGATGATTAATACATTCTAAAAGCCAGACAGCGAAGAAAGACAGTTAAGTGTAAAAATAATGGGTCACTTAAAATTCATGTGAAAAGTCAATACAAAGAGAGCAGTTTTCCACATCTCATTTTAAAATTTCCAGCATATGACAAAGCTTTCTAGAAGTATTCTTTTACTCCTGGTGATTTAGTGCAGAAGTCCGTGATGCCAGTTTCTAAATAATACTCACTTTTAAAAACATGTGATATGCAAATTTAAATTTTTGAGATTTAATCATGTTCTACATTGCTTCCTCATTAAAACCTTATCTGAAATTTTGTCTGTAGATACTATTCTTTCCTATCTGAGCCTCAGAAATCACTGTTCCAAATTTTTGCTAAATAAAATGTACTCAAAAGTATTTGCTACTGTGTATCTTACATTGGCCCTACTCTTGCGATACACTTTTGCCTAAAGCAGCAGCTACGTTGTGCAAACTGGTTGAGCTTTGATAAATTGCTGTGGGGTCACGGGAGAGGAAGTGTAGACAAACTGAATATTTACATTGGGATATGGATAGGTTTGTACTCCGCTGAGTGCCAGCAGGTGGAGTTATCTACAGAATCTGAAAGCAAAAATTACAGATTCAAATCACTGTAAGTTGAAATTGACATACAGCAACAGCCCTATTTTATAAATTCAACTGTCAAGAGCTTTTAATCGTGTTACACCAGTGTTTCATCATTAGTTTATTCAAAGCTGCAGTTTGTAGTTTCCACCTACTCCCACCCACATCTCTGTGCTAATATATCAATGTTTGAAAAATAGAACTCCTAATGATACTTCAGTTCTGTAGTTTTGGTAGGAAGTCAGTGGATCCATCAGTATATGGATTTACAATAAACTAAAAGTACAATTATGACGAGCAATGAGATAGCAGTGAGATAACAAAAAATAGATTTTGTTTTTGTTGCATACTTAGATATTCCTTGCAATACCAAAGAGTGAAATATTTTAATCTACACAAAGAAACAGCATTTGAAAACAAGAGAGCAAACCCTCACTTGAAAAGTTTGTCTGTTCACTTTAAACTAAAATGTATTGTAAGTTTTCACCAGATTGATTTCGGTTTTGACTAGGGGTCAAAACCCTCATGGGGGTCACGGAATGATTGCTGGGCTCCTCAGATGATACGGCGAAAAACTATAATGCAATATAATGCTATTGTTGATTTCTATTTGTTGGCCTGTCATATTAAGTAAAGGTTAACATCCTCACCATAAAGACAGTTTGCAGAAATGTTTGCGGGTCACAAATGTCCATTGTACTTTAAGGATCCGGGAGAAAAAGATTAAGGACTGGCCTAAAAGAACACTAATATTTAACTGCACAATTATTTACAGCTCTGTCACAGTCACAACAAAATGCGTCAAATAAATCTTTTGCAGCACCCTACAGAGATCTCTGTGTTCATTTTCATGCCAGTGCAAAACCCAGGCGGACCTTCTACTATTGCAAAGGGGTTGCGTGTTTGAGTTGGCGTCTCATACCCAGATTTATACCTTCCAGTGCAGGTCTGCCCCAACAGAGCCTGGTGTCATCGTTATAGTGTGCAGTAGTGTTTATGCAGGCTCCGTTCAAATATTTGAGTAGCACATGTGCGGATGAGCGGGACAGGGGGTCATTTTAACAGTCGTGTCAACAGCCAGAGAGCCCACCTTTTGTCGATTCAGCAAACACAACGTCGCTCAAGAAGTAATGGTTTCTTGGAAGGGCTTTGATAGCGCTAACATGGGGCTCCGTCAAACAACAGGCCTGGGGTATATATAGTATGTAGCCTGGTGGTGACAAAGGTGACATTAAACATTAAAAACAGGGACATTACATAAGATTCCAGACAGGCTGAGGAGAGTGTGGAGGAATGGCAACAATCCAGACTTAATTTTAATTACACAATTTTAATATTTTAAACTAATAATGTATGAGGTTTATTTGTTTTTCATAGTAAAAACAAATAAATGCTTCAATTTTACTTAATTCCACAATCAGTAGTGAGGAGGAGTAGAAATTCACAAAACAGTTCTACTAGACCGTCCATTTGTATTTGTTATTTGCATGGTATGCTTCATAAGCAATAGACTCACTCATCTCACTGTTATCAACCACAGTCCAGTACAAAATCTTGAGCTACTTCTAGTCAGAATTACACCTAGTTAGAGCAATGGTTTTCAGACTGTGTTATTACAAATTTAGTGTTTGTGTCCTTACTTTAAAATACAGCTGGAGTTTGGTTTTATTTACGCATGATTCTTACAAATCCTGTAGGTTTATTTGTGTTCGACTTTGTGGTAGTACATTTTTTTATTATTATTATTTTTTTTTATGTTTTCACACTTTCACTAAACACATTAAGATTTTTTTATATATACTGTATATATTTGTCAAGTTTCTAAGCTACTTTTGCTCTTTCTCAATTTACTCATTTACATTTCTCAATACAAAACAATACTATAGACCAGCCGCTTTTTCATATAAGGACCGGCACAGTCACAATTTTTTTTTCTAGGGACCGATTGAGTTTTGGTATAGCATACAACTGATAATTATGTATTGCTTGAATTTGCTGTTTATTGGGTTAAGTGGCACTATATTTTTTTTTTACAGTAAAGCACAAGGAAGTGGTGAGAGACTATAAAATAAAAGTATAATACATTTTAAAAATCCTCTGGGGCTCGGAGGAGTTCCAGCCCGGTTTTGGGCCCAAGACCGGTGGATGCATTCTGTGGAAATTTGTATGTATGTTATGATATTTCAGTATAAAAGATGACAACTTTGATTATCCTGTTAAACTGTATAATAGCTTACAACTAACTTATAACTATCACTTAATTACATCACAGAGCATTTTAAGGTAGGCAGACTAAGCATGCAAGATTACTCAACTATTTAAGAAAAAAAAAAGACATAATTTCATCTTACTATGAAAATCACAGTAGTCACTTGGAGTAATATGGGACTTTTAAAGATGCAGCAAGAACGCTGTGTGTATCAGTGAAACCACATAATGATTTCTTCTTAATCCTCTTCAAATCCACCACTCCCTATGTTTCTTTCTTTCTTTTTTTTTCTTTTGGAAAGTGAATGTGGAAGTTTCCAGGTCCCACTTGCTCAGACCAAAAGCTGAGCCACATCAGACCAAGCCTCTGTCAGGTACAACTACGTGGGCTTGTGTTTACCCAAACTCCACTGCTCCACCTCTGCACCTCTGTCCTCTCGTCACATTATTGCATGGAAACGATGACCCCTGGATTACAAAATAAAGAAAATGTAATCATTTTTATGGCACAGTTGCCTTTGTGGGTTTCATATCCTTATATTTTAATCCCAGACGACCATACCACAAGCTTGTGTCATGCCTCTCCGCTGGGGTTTGAAAAAGCAGACACAGACACACCTGGAGTAAGTGCCCCATCCAGAGCTGTGACGCACTCTCCCTTATGGAAAGAACATGCAGTAAGCAAAACAATTGAAGCTGAATGGATGCTGTGAGAGACACTTGACAATTGTAAATAATGTGAGGTTAAGAAAGATTTGCTTTATTGATGCTCATGGGATTGACTGAGGAGCTTCAAGTGTTCAAAAAGCTTTCAACAGTGACTTAGACTTGAGCCCAAATGATGATCATGAGTGCAGAACCTCAGATTGATGAACAACTTCAGTAGACCAAAAGAAACTGTAAGGTCACCGAGGCCCAGCATGATTCAACAAAGGGAGGACAGGAATGAAGACATAGAGTATCTTCAGCGGAGTGGAGGTTATCGAGACCTGTTCACCAGAAACCAGTCCCACAGAGAGACTGAGGCTGAGGAGGATCGCTGTAAATCACTAAACTTTGTTTTTCCAACAAAATAGTATAACGTAAATCAAGCACTGCACGAGTGACAAAAAATCAGACCAGTGTGTCATGTGAAAATGAAATAAGTACTTAAATCTCATAGAAAAGCAGTGCTCTTATTAGTTTGGTGGTCCACTAGTTTGATTATTATTAACATTGTAATTGCAGCCATTTTAACCAATTGCTGATCAATATTTAAAAGCTAGAAAAGATCTTGAAAAGTTTTAAATACCAGTACCTCCTTCCACAGCTCTGAGGGCTTCACACGATTGTCGATTTAGCAGACTGAAATGTTAGACATTCAAACAATGAAGCAGTCAATATCAAAAATAAATAATAAATTAACAGGCAAATGGATAATTGTCCCAGAAAATCCCATGCCCTCAGAGAAGGAAGAGGCAAGACGAATGAATATTACTCAAATATGTAAGAATGATCAGGATGACACCAGCAAAAGAACTCCAGTCTGGAGCAAAATCCGCTCATGTATTTTCATAATTTTATACATTTTAACAAAAAACTGGAAACCGAAACTATTGTGTTTGCGTTTGATTGTTTTAATGAATAATAATTAAAAACATTCTTACAGTAAATTTCTAGTGAACATACAATTTCAATGCAAAGGGTGCCAAATGTGGCCCACCAAGCAGTCTGTTTTGGCCCAACGATGCAAGTTGGTTCTGGTATTTAAATTGTTAAAACCTTATAGTCCTAATTTATCTTGTTTCAGATCTGTGTTCAAGTCAACATGAGGTTTACCTCTGATGTAATCCAAATATAAACCACATTTAGTCTTGGCTTACAGTCCGGTCTAGTCCCACTGCTGCTCTGAGTGTTCAAGTGTAGTTGCTGCTTGACACTAGGTTTTATTTTTGGTTTCTGTTTTCATGCATTTTAATGTTTGTATTTATTTCAGTGGAAGCACCAGATTTTTAGTAAACTGTTCCATTGCGAATTGCTCCTGGAGGTAAAGCAGTTTCTTTTTTGAAGTTCAGCCCTCCAACAAATATGTAAAAGTAACTGAATACTGTAGCTCTGACCTAGAACATGCCAATAGTTGATCTAACCAGGTACCAAGGTTTACCTCAGTAGAACTATTACACTTTTTTGTCTGGGCATAGTGTGACTTTTTAGACAGTCTGCTTCAGTTCTCCATGTGATCCATAAATGTATACTTTTTAGTTGTCCCATGCGCCGATAAGGAGAAATTAGACTTGCTCCCAAATCTTTCTATTCTGCCAATTATTGTGAACCACCTGGTGAATCGTGAGACATCAACACCAATAAATTTAGCAAAACATGATCAGATGCAGATCCAAATCATTTATTTTGTCAGCTTTCCTCAACCACTTATCAACTCATTGTCATTATACTGTATGCTGTCTACTCCAACAGACAGAGTATCTTCACTGTGACCTTAATCTGTAGAATATTACCCTCATAACACAAATGAAACACTGCTCTCTAGTGGTGTCCATATGAAACTGTGAATTTGTAATCAGAAGTCTATTTTAGTGCTTCATTTATTGAAAAGTTTAATTATGTAATATGATCATGTAAATACGAAGCTTAAACTGTGCATTACCTCATCCTGGTGTTTCCTAAAATGTGAGGCGAAATGTGATGCAAACTGCTAACGTGGCTCTCTTAAAACTTTATTTATGGCTACAAGACTCCAGCTGACGTAATGTCTCCTGCCATTTGGAGTGTCAGATTTTAACAACTTGTTTCACACTTATGACATGTCTTTTAACAGGGCCTGACACACAAAAACTAAATACAGAGGGGTTAGATAGCAGAATTATTAGCTGTCCAGTGATAAAAGAAAGCAGAGATAAAGTCAGTTGTGAAAACGTACGCACATTTTTGTCATGCAATTATGCTTTATTATTTATGAATGAAAAAAAAATATCTTTGTCACTCAGATAGTCCACCGACACAAATCATTTTTATACTTTTTGAGCAATAATTGGTTTTATTGTCATTTTATATAATATATTTTTATGTTGATATTTAAAAGAGATCTTTGCATACATCTCTGTCTTTAAGAATCAACTTTTCTCCATGGAGATCATTTTGCTTTGCCTATGGACAGTTACATTATTTATTGTTTTATTGTATTTGTTTGACCAGGAAAGTCCCAATGAGAACAGAATATGTTTTTAGAGGAGTTATGGTTCAACGAGTTTTGAGTTGGATACTTGGAGGAAACCTACACAGACACGAGGACAATCCCACATAGAAAGACCTCAGTTAAGGATCAGATCTGTGGAGAGACACAGGTACTCACGATGATAAAGTACATTTTCGTGGTATTTTTGAACAATAAAAACATACATTCTTAATATATAAGAATATTTTAGGCAAAGCAATAACATCACCATAGAGATTCTCTAACAGAAAAGTTACATAGTGCACCTGACTGTGGTGACACAAACTGCATTGCATTTAAATGTGATCAACAACAAAGCAGTACCACAGCACCAGAATTTACTTTACATAATTACTGTTAATAAATTACCCCTAATTCTTTTCAGAAAAGCTGCATTTTTAAGTACTAAGCTTTAGTGTTAGCATTGGCAGACAAATACATCCTTTTGTAAACACAAGATGATCTAACTATTTATTTATTCATTCAATCATTCATTTATTTGACAGTGAGGTAGTGAAAACCCCATCAAAATGAATTGAACAGGAGTTTTATATTATTTATGTATGTATGTATTTATTTATCAGATAAATTAAAACCAAAAATGCACATAGTTGAAATGTACTCTGAGATGAATATTTATTGTGTCCTTTGCCTGTAATAACTGCATTATTGTACTTTATCTTGATCTATGCTGTAAAATATCAAGGATACTCTTTTAATTATAGATAAGACTTCAATTCTCTTTAGGTGAACTTTCACTTTAGGTCAGTTTTCACTCACTCAACAAAGCAGGGTAACTCTCTTTTTCATGTACAGAAAAGCCAGGTACGTCGCTCCTCCCAGAATCCCAATCAGGAGCGTGGTGCCCAAAATAACTGGAGCATTCTTCCTGGCAACGCGAAAGGCCACCGGGAGCACGGCTGATATCAGGATGTTATTGACGTGACCGAGGACCCTCTTAAATGCCGGCCGCTGCACCACACGCTCATAGTATGTTTCTATGTTGACGCGGTTACCATTGCCCCAGTAACGCTGGGACAGTCCCAGGAACTTGAGTCGGTGCAGGGTGACCGCAAGAGAGACGTCAGCCATACTGAAGAAGTCTCCACACAGCCATGACTGACAGCCCTCCTCTGTCAAGACAAAGGCATGGGTTAATCTTATTTTCTTAGTCTGCGACATTTTATTTCCAAAGAAGTTATGCAACATTAAGTAGAGTAGTAACAATGAACTCAAACATGTGATCTGCCACTTAAAACCTTTTGCACACTAGAGGATTTTGAAACAGATTTAGAGTCTGATTTGCCTTTCCACAGCTTCATAGAGGCGTGGCCTGTGTAAAATGTCATATCTGAGGTTTTAAGTGTGATTAGATTACAGATATTAGTCAGATTGTAAGGGTCCAACATGCTCAGAGAAACTTTAAAACAACCAAACAGAGCAGAAAGACAGTATCAGGGCTCCACTGCCTTGTGATGATTCTTAAAATTTGAAAAGAAGTAGACAAAAACACAGAGATAACAAGCAGATCTAAAGTCCTTCTGCAACTGTAAGGCAACTGAGTCCTGTAATGTTTTTTACTCATTTTATGTTTGTCAAACATTTTAAAATTCTCTTGTGTTCAGGGGGCTTACGATGTAGATATAGGCACAACAGTTATTTCCAAATCAACTATTCTGTTTATATTCAACGTTCAGAAATAAGAACATACAATTTAAATTTTATAAAAGGCCTTTCACGAGCATTTTTTTTTGTGTTTTTTTTTTTTTTTCACAGCAATATACAAAATGTCATAACAGTGCACAAAAGAAGAACCTCCCATGCACACAGAGTTATACACACAGGATGACTTTTCTGTGGAGCGCTAACGGATCATTCACTCATGCTGCAGAGTGTCTGCTACTTATGAGTATTTTTGTTTATGGTCGGACACATAAGGAAAAGAAGAAAACCCTTTTAGTTTCATTTATGGTTGTACAAAATGAAAATAAAAATGTAATTTTCTGGGTGGAATTTGAAAGCTGATTTTCCTCTGTGCATGATTTTTTTTTTAGAGTTTCACAAATATATATTTGTATTCCAAAGGGTGCAGAAATACTGTAGCTTCAGTTTAAATCTGGGATGTCTTTTTACTTTAAGAAAACTGTTTAGGTGAAAATGATTGAGGTTAAATTGTATTATTATAATGATTATGGGCTACAAATACGTTTAGTCAGTGGGTTGTGAATTATTCCAAGCGATAGACAATTATCCATAATTTTATTCATTTAATTTAGAGAATATACTTGACCAGTTTTGACCCACAGCCTTCAGGCTCAGAGTCTGAAGTTTACCTGGTGTTTCCTCTGCTCTCCTCTGCAGCTCTGTCTCCACTTGGTCCATCACATTTTCAAGTTCATCAAGCAACTTCTTCAGATACTTCATGTTGTCATGGTCATATAACTTGGACTGAAAAAGAATATAATTTACTTAATTTAGTCAAAAATGAGCCGTGGAATTTTGATATAACGTGATGTTTTACCTTTAGCCGCCTTTGTTTAGCGATATAAGCATCTTTTAGCTCTGGGTTTTCCTCTGCCAGTTTCTTTAGCTCTGTCTGTGTGTTTCCTATCTGTGCTGTCAGTAGAAGTACACAAAAAGGCTTAAGCAACAAAATAACAAAAATACAAAACTATTCAGCCTGCAGAAGATATGGCAAAATTATTTGGTTAATGAGGTTGTGGCAATTTTAGTCTAAACTCTATAAAAGTAAACTTATAAAGTGCATTTTTGCTGGTTGTTTGTCACATTATAATTCCTTTTTTTTCACAAAGCTAAATGTTATAAAACTGCTCATACTAAAAGTATACAGTATGTAGTACTGGAGCAACTGGAATTTCAGTTTCACAATAATCCTAATCTTAATCTTACACTAAGATGTTATATAATGGTCACTAGAATGGCAGATAATCAATATGGTATTTTACCTTTTTCCAATATATTTCAAACAAACCAACTAAAGTTAAGTTTTCCTTCACTGAATTCATGAATCACAATCTCAACGCACATCTCTTAGACACTTAAAGTTCACAACCCCTGTCTCTGCCTCTCACCTCGTATGCATGAGGCTGCGTACGCTGGTATATGTGAGTCCACAGTAAACTCTGGATGTAAGATGCAGCCGTGTGTGTAAGCGTCCATCTGCAGTGAGTCCAGCAGCTCTCTGTAATGTTGAACCCGGTGATAGTATGTGCTGCCCTCCTCAGGAATCAACTTCACAGTGCCCTCTGAGAAGGAATCATTCAAAATGTTATAACTCTAACTACTAGTTGCCCAAAAGTACATCGATTTCAAGGACAACACATGCTTACCATATTAAGAAGAGGCTTGTTGCTGAGTGGTAAAATAGTCAAACAATCATGAGATCAAAAATTAAAAGATGAAAGGCAAATCATATTAAAATGTTGAAACACAAAACAGAAAGGAAAATAAAAGGTGAAAAAAAAAAAAATCTATATCAAATATTAAGGTATTAAGGCATGTTGCTCACTAACCAGCTTTGTGCTAACTGATATCTATAACACAAGTGGTTTCAGTCTAAAAACACATGTAAAACAGTTTTGGTTTATAAAGATTAAGAAAAAAATTAAAATATAATTCCATGTCTTATACTTATAGATGATAATAGATAACTTTTAATAAATGCCATACAAATGTGTATACAGTAGTTTTTCTTTTTTACTTTTTTAATAGAATGCTTTTTTAGGGATTTACAATGGGAATTGGTGTTTACACAACCAAGATCACTGTTGTAATAAGATTGGAATCTGGTTCTTGTTGCTCATCATTGCGTTCTAGAATCTAAAAAATAAACAAATAAATAATCCCATCTCACCCTCATTGAAGTTGTGCTCCAGATACTCCATGATCTGGGTGGGGTCACAGATGACTCTGTCGTTGTGGACCAGGACAGGCACTTCTCCAGTGGGACTCAGGTGCATGAACCAGGGCTCATTGTGTTCACTCAGAGGAAGACTCCCATCATATTCCTCGCAGTTTAAGCCTTTTTCAGCAATGGCCAGACGCACCTGCAGCAACATTTAGACTGAAAAAGACTGGCACAGATCTAAACCACCACATAAGTCGTTTTGTGAAGAATAAGACGTGGTGTTCTTTTGTGTGTTGAATACATGATAGTACTTCAGTGTTGTAGCTTTAGTAATTTGCTGACTACATAGATTCATATAGTGATTGTGATTCAACTACAGTCATATATTAAGGTTCACGTTTTCGCTGTTGTTGATTGTGGCAGTGTTCTTTTAAACTAGAGCTTTTCAAGCAGCGATTTTAGTTCATGTGGGGGGAAAAAATCGAGGTTGTAAAATTGTTCACACGTGGCTTTTTTTGTTTTGTTTTCTGACACCAAAAGGTACAGCGTCAATGTGTCTATGGTGCACGCTTTTTCTGTTATAAAAGACTTAATTTTACCAATGACCAATGCATATGGTTTGACTGATTTTGGTTCTGAAAGTCTATTATTCCGGCTGAGCCGCATCTGTTTTATGTGTTTAATCACAGCTGTAATGAGGAGCTGTCCACGAAGCTGGTGCTGAAACACGCTGCACTCACCTTTTGAGAATTGAACGACTGCGTCCAATGATAAAGCATCAGCTTAGGCTCTTTTTGGTCTAAATCACTTTGACATTGAAGGCCATCCTGCTCGGTGGTCGTTTCTAGAAGAGCTGCTTTCTCCTCTTGGGCGTCAGATGTGTTTTCAGACGCCATCTTATCTGTTTTAGGGACAACTGAGGACACGCTACAACGACAAGGGTAATGCTACATCTCCCTCTAGTGGCAAGGCAGGGAAACACATCCATTATTAAATTGGCTTAAAAGAGATATTTATTTTGTGCTTAAACTCCATTGTTGTACTTGAACGTAGTATATTGTCAACAGTGTCGAGCGAACCGCGTTTTTTCCCCGATGTTTATCCAGATCAATCTGTTGTTGTAGTAACAACAAAGCACCAGCAGAGGTCAGTGTTTTCCATGCCTTACTTTTTCCACACGTGGGAAGTCAACTTGATTACATAATGTGAAATCGATTATTATTTAAAGCCTCTTCATTCTTAATTTGATCTCATTTTGTTTTGTGGCATAAACTGTTTATTTTTCAGTAGTGTTGTCTATTCAGCGTTGTTGACTTTGAAAATGTTGTGTCATGCTGACGTGAAGCGTATCTGCAAATCTGGCTCCCAATTTTATTGGTCTGGCAATGACACTTTTGTCCAATCGCCTAATTTTAAGATGCCACCACTGGCGGCGTGTCTGGAGACGGGGAGACTGTCCTTGTTCATTAAATCATCTTTGGCCTTGGCTTGATCAAGTGAGAGACAGTCTTTATTAATTGAATGGTGTAAAGCCCAGTGTGCTGTTGTAATGAGGCTGAGCTGAGGTAGAGGAGATGCGAGGGGCGGGGTCTGCAGTGTGACGTGGGCTCTGGCCCGGAGCCTGTGTTCAGCAGAGGCTCTGTGTCTGTCTGTACCGCTCTCTCAGTGGGCGCAGCGGGGGGAGACGAGCACCAGCCTCCGGTAACGACCACCAGCAGCACTAGCATCCCTCACACTTTCTCTGTGACCATGCTTAGATTATCATATCATCTATTGTCTTCTTAGTCAATACCGTTTTCACATTGGACCAGAGCGACACCCGTGTTCTGTGCGCTCCTGGAGAGCTGCGTCTTGTCCATATCTGAATGACGGGCGGACGGTTTGATTTCGACGACGGTGGCACTTACTGCGGTGGTTGGGAAGATGGAAAAGCCCACGGACACGGCATATGCACCGGACCCAAGGGCCAGGGGGAGTACGCCGGCTCCTGGTCGCACGGTTTTGAGATAGTAGGCGTGTACACCTGGCCCAGTGGGAACACCTACAAGGGCTACTGGTCTCAGGGCAAACGGCATGGTTTAGGCATAGAGAATAAAGGCAAGTGGGTCTACAAAGGCGAGTGGAGTCACGGCTTTAAAGGGAGGTACGGCATCCGACAGAGTCACAACACACCTGCCAGATACGAGGGCACCTGGAGCAACGGGCTGCAGGACGGCTACGGGGTGGAGACATACGGAGATGGAGGTAAGAGGAGCCACAGTCACATCAGACCAATCTGTGTTTATGACTTCAGAGTGTCTCTTTAGCTGTGATGATGCTTTTTGCCATCTGATAGGAAGTAAGTGCTGGACTCTGCGTAATTTGATCATCAGACTTGTCCCACTCTCTGCCCTCCACTCAGTGGATCGCTCAATCTCTGTTTAATGCATGTTTACACACAGTTAATACTACAGTCTTCAGAGCTTTGTCACCAATAAACAACCTGAGAGTCAAATAAAGTTGTAAATGTATATTTCAACTATAAAGTAAGACTCATATTTTAATAATGATGCCATAATATCTCATTTAAACTACATTGAACATACAATCTAAGAACACTTTTCTCAGTAAATATGTGTTAGTATTTTTCTTGTTGCAACTTCTCAAATGCTTGTAGGAGGGACAGTCCAGTTGCCAGCTCTTTTGGCTCTGTGCCTGTCCAAAGGAAAAGTAGAAATAAGAGCAAACCTATCATATCTTACCCTTGGTTACTCATACAATCACCTTATCTGGACTTTGAAAAGACACATTTACCTAATTAAAGAATTCCCAGATCTAATAAAGCTTTAGTACATTATATCCAGACAACTATATGACTTGATTGATTATAAAACAGGCATAGTTATGTGAGCAGCAGCGTGCCCACTGACAGCAGCCACATGGTGCTGAGTAAAAGCCTCAGTCACAGATGAGGCTTCCAGAGGTTAGAGCCTGGGAAATCAGCTGATCCCAGTGATCTGCTCAACATCTGGCTGTCTCACTCTGCCACATCCCGAGAACTTGATCTGCCCGCTCACCAAATTGAACTGCAGCAAAGAGCCAGCCTGTTAATCTCACACACTTTATCCCACTACGACTTTTAGATTGTTTTTTCTATCTACCCGGCCATTATTGCTTATTTGTGGTTAGGATTGAAGTGTTGCAAGGCTTTATTTTGAATTCTAGCTTCCTTTCTAGTGTGTTGATGTGGATAAATAAATAAGAATTAATGAATAATTCCACTCTTATGACTCACTCAACTCCCTGTTGTGAGAGATAAAGATGTTTTCCTACTCTCAGCTGCTTGAAAATAGAGTGATTTTCCTCTCAACTAATACTTACAATCCAACAATTGAAGGGGAAAACATTTTGTCATTGTGTAATATACATTAACTTAACTGCTCTTGCACACTGGCACAGTCTCTTTTTGTGTTTCTCATGAGGCATTGTGGGACTAAGTGCTGACAAATGCAGTGCTTCTGGCGACCTGGTGACTGTGCAAAAGCAAGGAGATTAAGTACTTTATACAGCAGAATATAAAAGTATATCAACTAAGCTACACAATATATCACAAATGTATTTATATTATAATATTGACTAATGCAATAATCAATATAGCAACAGACATCGCAATAGCTAGTTTTTATTTTGGCAGATTTTGACTGATGCATTAAGACATGAACATATTTCTTTTCTTAGTATTAAAATCGCATTTTTACAGATGACAATAATTTCCATTACCACCTTGTGTATGGAAACTATGAATTTTTTTCTTGTAAGAACCAGTACAGTCACAAATTTCTTTTCCACGGACTGGTCGAAGTTGGGCGCCAGTAACAACAATGTAAACTGCATACAACTTATTATTGTGTAAATTTTTAGCTTAGTTATTGCCTGACTTTACTGTTTATTGGGTTAAGTGGCACTATACTTTCATGGTATAGCACAAGGAAGCAGTGATAGACTACAACATAAAAGTAAAATACATTTTAAAGTTCCTTCTGGAGCCAAGTAGTTGATGGCCCGCGACTCACTTTTGAAAATCAGACTGGTGGTTGGCGACCCTAGCTGTAATGTATTCTTTAATATAGTCCAACATTTAAGCATGAGAGGAATTTTTCTACACTCAATTTGTTTTGGCCGTGATTCCAAGACTAGATTGTGTGTTGCCTTGGCAGGTTGTGTTGTTACTGTTCAGATATCTCATTGTAGAAAAAGACATTTTTAGACTTACTTCAGACTTCACAAACAGCAATAAGATTTAAAAAAAAATGCCTGTGCGCCGTACAACACACAACTCTAAGGAGGTAGTAGGTTGCATGACCTCATAACATACTAGAAAAGGTCGATTTTTATGCTATTTCATCAATAGAAGCAATGCTCATTAGACTTGGATGCTTTGCTTTGTCACTGTTGTCATTGTCTTCACCTTGTCTCATCCTTTTGATTTTTGTAATGAATGCACAGTCATAATTCTTTCTCTTGTTTCCTCAGGCACTTATCAGGGCCAGTGGATGGGTGGGATGCGTCATGGCTATGGTGTCCGTCAGAGTGTCCCCTATGGTATGGCCACTATCATCCGCTCCCCTTTGCGCACTTCCATGGCCTCTCTGCGCTCTGAGCAAAGCAATGGCGCCGTCCTCCATGACCTGTCTTCTCCGGGGGACACACCTACCGGCAGCCGCGGTGGGTTCGTCCTTAACTTCCACTCAGACTCAGAGGTCGTAACAGGTAAAAAGAAGGGACTCTTCCGCCGGGGCTCTCTTTTGGCAGCCTTCGACAGCTGCGTAAGTCCGATTCCCGGACCTCCATCTCCAGCAAACGCAGCTCGGCACGCAGTGATGCCACTATGAGCCGAATCAGCTCCAGTGATGCCAACTCCACCGTTTCCATTGGCGACGGAGAGCTGCCAGATGAAGATCTACCTCTGGAGGACCATGTGGATGCCACCACCACCGAGAGCTACATGGGCGAGTGGAAGAACGACAAACGCAATGGATTTGGTGTTTCAGAAAGGTCCAACGGGATGAAGTACGAGGGGGAGTGGCTAAACAATAAGCGCCATGGTTACGGGTGCACTGTTTTTCCTGATGGCACAAAAGAAGAGGGAAAGTACAAAAACAATGTGCTGGTGCGTGGAATAAGGAAGCAATTGATTCCTCTTAAGAACCCCAAAACCAAAGAAAAGGTGGATCGAGCTGTGGAGGGGGCTCAGAGAGCGGCCGCTATCGCCAGGAGCAAAGTGGAAATAGCTGCTTCCAGGTATTGTATTCTGTTTCACTAACTGGGGTAGGAAATAGTGAAAATGAACATCCCTATTTGGTAACACTTTATTATAATTACACTTTAAAAGCCTTACTAAAGCATAAACAAATTTGGATTTCAAATCTAGGATCTAGAGCCCACGCTTCTGCAATAGTTTGCGTAGTGTGGGTTTGGCCCTCAAACATGATGGCTGGATGATATATTTGAAATATTGCATATGGATTGTTATGCATTGAATAAAGATCTATTTGAATAAAGATCTATTTAATGATTAATACATTGTTTAAAAAGAAATATTCAGACTTAGTAGCTACTTAATTGTGGTGTTATGTAATTACTAAGCTTGAATAAAAATTTTTTTAAAAAAAGCTTGTCATGCCATGAACTAAGGTTGGTGAGCTTTATAAGACGATTAAAAGTGTAGTTTACATTAAGTGTTATCATATATTCTTCTTCCAAATCAATGCATAAACAATAAACAAACTAAGCTTTTTCTGTTCCAGTTCAGTTACTTTGAGATGTTTTATGTCAACCTCAGCCAGTAAATAGTCTCTTTACATCCAACATCCATCAACTTAGTCACTATCATAGATCTGATATCTGATGAAACAAAAGTTCATAGCATCCCTAAAAATATTTTTTTATTGTTTATCTTTTTCCCCTCACATTTTTTTTTTTTTTTTTTTTTTATAATCAGTATCACTATTTCTTCAAGACATTCATGTTGATACTATCTTGATGATGACACAGCCCACCTCAGGTCTTTGCTTTGTATGAACACTGAACAGATAAGTAACTCATACACCAGCGTTTTAAGGATCATCTTGTGTAAGTGGTCTGTGAAGACCACAGCACTGCTCTTTGCTCCCTATCATCAGTCAAAGCTTCAGTGTGGCAGTAAGGATAATCCTCAGAAGGCTGTTTCTATTCTCTCCTCATATCTTTCTTTCCCAGGGAGAGCACTTGTTCTCTCGTGTGTGAGAGTGATCTGTGTGTCTCTGTGAGTTTGTATGCAGAAGTTGTATAGGCATACCTGCACTCCTGCCAGCTCAGTCTCGTGATGGCAGTACCCCCCGCTAAGTGCCGCTCTGATGTGGCATCTGCTCTAACAGGTGGATGAGACGTGACCTTCTTATTTAAAGCCTTCTCTTCCGATCAGGAATGCAGCATCACTTTGACATCCTCTGGTTTCAGGGCATCAGGGAATTATTAAAATAACATGAGCGGTGGGATCAAGAGTATTTTTCTTCCCATATTACAATCTCTGAACATCTCTTGATCCAGATATATCCGGTTTCTTTATTTATTTCTTTTTTAAACTTCAATCAATTATAAATCTAAACTGTTTTGAACATGTTTACTGGTAAGGCTGGATTTGTGACCCACACACTAAGCTTGGACATCAATAACTGCGCTACAGGCAAAAACAAGGAGTTTTGATAATGTGCAGTTGCTATAGAAACGGGGTGCCATAATTTTGGAATCTTTCATTCTCACATATACAGCAAAAAGTGTGTTAGCTTCTTTTCACACACTGAAGTACTTAAAATAATACGATTTGTCTATACAACAGATTATTTGGATGGTTTGTTCATACAGTTTTATTTGGTTATAGCTGCTTATGATTATGTTTTGTTGTTTATTCTATGTTAGACAATTGTAGGTAGGAGGTTATATGATTACTTTGACATGTTTTACGTTAGCTATGCTACTAAAAAATGAGGTATTCTATCTATCTAATGGTGCTGGAACCAGTGTATTTTTCTGGTTTGACTATTTAAACAAAGTTCTTACCTGTGCAATAGTTAGATGATGAACAGTATCTAGAGTGCAGCATAGAGTAGAAGCTTTATTCCCATGATTTCAAGGATATAAGGTATTACATAATAGTTGGATTGAACATAATATTAATACGGCTGCCATAGAGAAAGGCAAACTACTAAGTATGACAGCATTCATACTTAGTAGGCAGCATTCTGTCAATGGATCTATATTTAGAAAGCATAATATTATGAAAGAAATTGTGAAATTGACTGTTGTCGCTGAAATGGATCAGACAGATTTACTTCACTGTGAAAGCGACACATGTGATAATGCAAACAGCGCTGGAGATAACAGTGAAAGTACTCAAGTATTTGTTAGATAATTTGGTGTAAAATCAAATGCGGTGCAAGTTTAAAATGCCAGCTTGTTCTCCTTACACTCTCTCTTTTCTCATTTAAATGTGTAAACTTGTTGAACAGCATGGCACCCTGCACGTTACATAAGATTCATTATACAGCACAGGCTGAAAAAAAGAGAAAAGCCACTGGTATTGATCGAGTTGGTCACGTGACTAGCGGACCCAAAGGGAATGTGGGTAGAGAGTTGTAGATAGAGACGGAGAAATGGATTGGATCAGTCTGTCAGTGATGGAGGATTTTCTGTGCTGGCGTCTTAGAGAAATGAGTAGAATAGAGAGGGATCACTGAGCATTTCCCATGAGTGTTAGAGGTATGATCGCTCTTATGTGGAGTTTCATGTCTGTAGAGATCAAACTGCTTCCTCTCCGTCTCAGTGCTTTGTGGCTCTTATCTGTCAAGAATACACTGTACATCTGAGAGTGGCCGTTGTGTTGTGGGAGAGGTCTGTGGGCACTGAGCTGCGATAAGGGAAGGTTTAACTTTTGAAATGTAATATAATTCACTATGAACTTGTAGTGAGTGTTGTGACACAATAACATTGGATTAGGGGTAAAACATGTTATGTAATGTACTGTAATGCTTCCTCATAACCAAACTTGAATATTATCATAGTGTTCCTTCCACTATACGCAGGAATTGAATGAATTATTATTTCCCATTAAGCAAAAACAACTCAAATAACTTTTCTAGTCTACACTTACCAATTGGGTTTTGATGTTTAAATCACTCAGTGTGCTTTCGGCTTGTCAATCAACCCAAACATGCTCAGCTTTACACATCATCTAGCTTTCAAATAAACCTCCCTATATTTAATTTTTGCACTCAGCAGGGAAACTTAGCAACTTGATATATTGACGGTGGCTCAAGCACACAGCAGCCCTCAGTTCTGAATAGTCAGACGTGCTCCTCTGTGCTGCACACGCATGTGCTTAATCAGAGCATGTCACTCTACACAGGACACCTCACCTATCTTCACTTCATGCTGCGCAGACCAGCATATCCAGTGTGTGGGTCTCTGAGCTGAGCACTGACTAAATAAGGAAAGGCATCAGTTGGCTTATCAGCAGCAGCCAGGAATATATTCATCCCAGCACTGATATAGCAGCCACCATCTCCTCATCCCATCCTCTCTGCTCTGTAGGTGAACTGAAATAGAAGGCAAATATTACAGAAAGGGACAAAGGCGTGTATGTTTAGATATGAACTTCCATTTGGCCGAGGAACAGAGCATGTGCGGTGCATTTGGGACCAGGCCCTGCTTGTTTGGCACCTGCTGTGGATGACCTCAGCCACTCAGCACCTGGCCTTTCTGTTGAGTTATACAGCACACTGCTCTTCAACATGAGAGCAAATAGTCCGAGGCAAGCACGAGGATGCATAGGGGGCCATAAGGAAATGACATGGCCTTGTGGAGAATTTCAATGATCTCTTTGAAGGCTGTCATAGTTCTAGAATTAAATTTCCTCTTCATTTTCAGCAAGAAAGCAAACCAGCTACATGATAATTACACAGTTGTTTTCAGTCCAGAAACATATATATATATATATATATTTTTTTTTTTTTTTTCCTGAAACACTATGGAAAAAATGAGAAATGTACGGTATTTATGTTAAACTTTAATAGGATTTGCTTCAAGGTTTTAAACCAAAAACAAAATAGATTAGGGTCATAATGAAAATAAATGTAAGTTCAGGTACACTTTCAAATAAAATATACTCATGAACCTTTGCTAGACTTAGTATTTTCTAAACTCACCACTTATTCTAATACAAAAAGAAATGTATAAATAAAATAGAAAAAAGCCATGATGCTTAGATTATGACGAAGCATCAATATAAGCTAAATGCTCATTCTGAAGTAGCGTCACATTAGAAGGTTACTATAATTTTAACTACTGGCAGCGACTGAGGCTAAGTAAGATAATCACATTACATATTTGGACATATTATTTGCAACATTCTGACAGACTCAAATGCTGCAGCGTGACACAACATTACCTCACAGGTGTTCAGAGGTACCACATGTGCCTGTGTAACATCCATGTCTTTGAATACCAGTCAGTGCATAGGTCTATAATACTGAACTGATGCAATGGCCCAAGCATCATGTGCTAGTCATAAAGTTTTTCAATGTACCACTGTGTCATCCAGTTACAGTAAGAACTTTATTTCAATCCCTTTATTGCATTGTCATTTTATCAGGTGACAGCTGGCAGGTTGTATCCATCATTTGGGAATGTCAAACGCTGTCCCTGTTATAAGAACTTCAAAAGTGAATGGGTATGCCTGGTTCCAGAGACAAGAATACTATTTGTGTTCTGAGCTTTTTGAAATATATGGTAATGATTTGTGTTTTGGGTCCTACAAAGAACAACAGTAGTTTAACTGTACTAGTTGCATTTCACAATAAGCTTATAAGAAACAAACAGTGAGTTTAAAAGGACAAGAACAATCACACATTTCATGTTCTGAATACCGGTACAGTTTTGTGAAGGTAAAAAGAAGACTAGGTCAGTGGATTGGCTCAGTAACAAATTGTGTTCTTTGACATTTCCATGATTTCGGATGAATTTAAAATATCCATAAAGCAGAAAGATACAACTTTAAAAGGGCCTGTGTACTTCTATTTCAACTTGATGATTAACTTGTAAGAAATTAAGCTGAAAGAGACCGCAATCTGAAACAGTTTGTTCAGTTTCTTGGCATGAAAAGTGACAAGATCGTACCATCTGTGGATAAACAATAGGGATCATTACAGAGACTGTGTAACTGACTGGAACATTGTATGAATGTTTTGTTACTTTGAGGTGTGAGGGATGTTTCATTTTATTGTGTATCAGCTATAGTGCCAGTGCCATTTTTCACAAACAAATTAAACGTTTTACACTCAGAGGATGGGTTGTAAGAGCGTTCCATCAAAAATACAGGCATATGTTCTCAATATCAATACAAATGATGAAATGTTCACCCCTTGCTGAATATATCTATAGTTTTGACAACCTTATAATGAGCATATCCACTGTGCACTCTACTAGCACACTCCTGTCTCCAAGGATTTCTCCTCACACCTGCGTCTCAGGGGAATTCATGAGGCAGTTGGCACGAAAACTCAAATGAGGTTCACCCGTTGTATCTGTAATGTTGAGAATAAATTAACTATTAAAATAAATGTTCTAAAACTGGTAATGGGAATTTCAGTACTTTTGCTGCAGTAGTTTTTGTTAGAAATGCGGAATAATTCAAAATGTGAATAATATCAATTTATATAGTTTAAAAGATACATAGACGCGTGATTGGAATACCAAGTAGATTGTTACTAAGAATGCTACAAAAAGTGTTCTGCATAGTTTTACACAAGTTGAATTCACCAAGTAACTAAAACTTTTCAGTAAAGGAGAACCCAGAGTCCAGAGATGGAGAGTCTGGAACAATTACAACTTTGTCACTTAACAAGTATGCATTCAGTAATTAGCTCTTAAATGTCTGTGGGATTCTTGTGCATTTTAACTCAAATTCATGTCTTTATTGGCAACCTTCCTCACGCTGTGATTAGTCAATAAGGAGGCTGCTGAGGCTTGCATGTCTGATTTTACAAACTTATTTTTGTTATTTTCGCACCTACAACAAGGTTTGCAGGTGTTTTTATTGCAAACTGGAGAGACAAATGATATGTCTCACTACTTAGTACAATGGTAGTTTGTGAATCCTACTTTAATTGTGTGAAGGTTGCATCATGGTTTTGAGCCGTGGGCAGATGTAACCTTATGCTAATGCTTCCTTTTGGCTTTGTGCTGAAAAGGAAATTGATGGTTGTGTGTATGTTATTGTGTATGTGAGTGCTGTGTGTTACGCAGACAGTGGGATGAATAGTGCAAGAGATTGGAGAAGCGAGCGCGCAAGCCATAATTAAAACTATTGCTTAAGCTCAAGTGGTTGCCAGGCAATCTGACCTTTACTACAGGTTCAGCGTTGGATGTTGTGGTGAAACACTAAACACACAAATCCTTACATGGATTAAGGTATTTACATCTATAGGGCTATAGATGTAAATATCATTAGTTACCTACAAACCTATTTTGTAAGAACTTATTTTTAACCGTATAGGCTCCAGGGATGCTAATTTGAAATACAATGAGTTGACGTCAATTGAAACCTTCGCCAGGAGAATCCAAACTGATAACCTGGCTCGCCAGATGAATTCTTACCATATTTGTGAATTCAGAAACTTGAGAAATCTATCTGACCCCATCAGCTGATTGGTTTGCAGTTTAAACCACTGGTTTAATGCCCAAATCACACTGCAACAGGGGTGGTTAAGGAGGGTTGTTAGCAAAGACGGCAGCAAGTGGAGCCTGAATCTCACAAAACAAAGATGGCAGTTTACAATCAGCTTGAAGTATTTCATTAACATCCAACAAAACTGTTGGTACAGAGTTGATTCTAGAATTTTCAAAGTTATTGAAACTTAACTGAGATGAAGACCCTGGAATGATTTGGAGCATAATTGCCTCTTTTGCAGTTTAAAGGTTATTATCTTTTTGCAGTATATATAAATATATATTAAGAGAGAGAGATTTTTTTTGTCCATAAAGCTTTTAAATACGAATAGATCTAAAGCCTGATCCCGTCAGATCTCAGAAGCTAAGCAAGAAAGGGCCTAGTTAGTACATGGATGGGAGACCGTTAGAACACCAGGTGCCACAGTGGGACGACAGGAGTAGATTGTCGTTGTGTCCTTGGCCAAGACACTTAACCCACACTGCCTCAGTGTCTATGTACACTGGGTGAGTGGATGCTAGATTGTAAAGCGCTTTGAGTGCCTGGAAAGGTAGAAAAGCGCTTTATAAATAGACCATTTACCATTTATTAATGTTATTGCACAAAAATCAGCATTTGTCGCAGAGTAAAATTATCAGACACTTTTACAGTAACTATTCCAATTTTGACCACAAAATATTTCTTAACGTATAGTTTGAAATCTGTAAAATATCTGTAAAGTGTTCATTCCTTCATAATACTACAGGCACTTCTCCTTCCTTGTCGTTGGCCCAATGGTTGTGTTCTATAATGTGATGGTGACATAAGGCCAGATGGTGGGCAAAAGACACTTTTTCCTATTAATGTTCTGTGCCATCAAAAATCTAGAAGGTAATCTCACACATTTTCAATCTGGTCTCATATTTTAGTGATTAATATTTAAGCTATATTTATTATAGCTGCCCTCCATCTGTATTAAATAGGCCTTCTATTGGCCTGTCAAATGCTGTAATGGGAGGCGAACAGATCCAATCCTCAATGATTGCAAGAACTCTCTGAGATATTTGCACCTAATTCATGAATTAACAATAAAAGCTGTGATATAATTGTCCTAGCTTTGCAGCATTTACAAATTCATCAATACGGACCAGATGTCTGTTTGGACAGCTCGTTTGAGTGTCTCTAGAGGTTACCATGGTTACACAGCCTCACCATTATGGTTGTCATGTGAGCCATTTGTTGATTTTCTTTAGCATTAGAAGAGTCAATATTATCGTCAACTGCCAAAGAACTGTAAGGTGAAAGTCTCAAATATAATGTTATTGCAAATGAAATTAATAAGGATATCATAGAGGAAATTGTAGTTATAATCTGATCTGAGATTATGAGACCACAGATCATTTTGAATCAGAAATGTGATTACATTGAAGTATTTCTACAACTTTCTTGTGATCATATGCAAAATCATCAGGTGGTAAATAAAGACTTTTCACTGCAGTTCTGAAATAACTCATGTGCTATTTAACCACGTTACAATGACAGTTCCTTTTATAAAGACACAGAGAATAACTTGGCTTTCATTCGGCCCCAGCAGACCTCATTATGGCACCATTCACTAGGGGTATTTTCAAATTGTA
Organism: Mugilogobius chulae; assembly: GCA_038363315.1. Lineage (NCBI taxonomy): Eukaryota > Metazoa > Chordata > Actinopteri > Gobiiformes > Gobiidae > Mugilogobius > Mugilogobius chulae. The sequence continues at coordinate 245,571 of JBBPFD010000274.1, read as the reverse complement.
TGCAAATTTTACCCACATCTACATCTCTGTTGGGGATATGTAAATTAGATTAGTCAGCCATTTGTGAGGAAACGTCTTTACTGATGCAAAAAGATTCTAAAAGTATTCTTAAGGTTACATTATTTATACAGCAGAATTTTTGTTGTTTTGTCTCAGATAGTCCTAGAGTGAACTGGAAACATAAAAACTAGTCTAAAGTCTAATGATTTGCATTAGGTTTGGCCTGACCTTAGATTACTTGAAGGTTGCAGACAGAGTTCGTTTGCCTCATCAACAGCATGACAAGAATGTGTTCGCAAATGAGCAATGCTTTACTATCCTAATTTATAAACTAATATGATTGCTTTTTAAAGTGAGAGTAAGTGAAGTAGAAAACCACCTGTAAATAGAAGTAAAAACAAGACTTTGGAACATTCTTCAAAGAGATATACACATATGTCTTATGGTATATTGTGACAAAAACATAAAGCTAAATGAAAATCTTTTCTCTGAACATGAGCAGGAGGAATGGTCATTAGAGTCAATTTTGTGACCATGTAGATCCTATACTAGCTCAGTAAAGTAAAGTAAAGTAAAGACATGGGTTTTTGTCATGTTTTCAGTGCAATAAAAGCATCTAAATTACAAAAATTATCTATTGATTGATTGAATGTGACTAAAAGTTAGTGTAATTTATGTTTGTGTAGATACATGCCCCTCCTCCTGCTGTCATAACTCTATCAGCTGTGGCTGCGCCTCACACTTGTGTTGACATAAAGAACACAGAGCTGTGGTCTGCATCCCTTTACCCTTCACCAAAAATCCGCTCAGGATTCAGTGTCACACTCTCCTCACCAAATGCTAATCTACACATAAAAACAGAAGCAGACAGTACATTCTGACATCATAATATATATCTTATTGTGAACAGCTGGCTATTATATGATATTCAGATCATACTGTATCATTCCAGCAGAAATGTGCAGTGTATCAACATTTCATTAACAAACTGTTGTGAAACTTTTTGAAAAAATAATGACATATGACCTTTTCATTCTTTAATGAAAGTTCACCATATTATTTTTATCCTTCTTTTTTATCATATACAATAATATAATTTTGCATATCATAACTAAAATATGACTATATTTTAGTTATGATATGCATGATAATTATTCAAATTATTATTTGAAAGCATGCAGTAGAAAATAATCAATGGGCTACTCTACAAGTGACATATAAAGACTGTTGCCTAGCATTTTCCATCCGCTTCTCTTCTGACAGCTCTATTCTCACACCATGAATGCCGCTTCTGTCTTCTTCCGTCCCCTTTAGCTTAGGCTTGTGCTCTGCTCGTGCTTACCATATTGTCTTGTCATGTCGTCATGTCATGTTCAATTTAATCAAATAGCAGCACTTGTCAATCACTGCTTCTTTTATTCGCTTTATAAACCTATTGCGTTATTCTGAACATGCGTCTAAAATGAGTAATAGAATCTAAAAAATTTAAGCCACTTTCTGATGAGCGAGCCCTAACATCCTCATTATAGGCCTTTACTTCCTCCGCTAGAGTATGTCTTGTGGATAAAGTTAGCTTATCGTACAAAACCAGCTGCCCTTTTCCAATTTAAATCCCCATTCCCTGGCAGCTATTGTCGCCAGCGCTGGTTACATGAGCCCAGACGTCAACTCGGGAATATTCCTCCATAATTTCAAAATGAATTTTAGCTAAACACTAATGGTGTTAGTCACGCTTGAGTAAGCCTGAATTAGTAGCAGTCTGGTTTTTAATAGAAGGACATAGGAGACAGGCATTGAGCTATAACATGATATGATAGTCCGTGCCAAAACTGATTGTTTGCTTTGGATATTTCAAAATATCAATACAGTAATATCTTGTGATAGACTTCTTGGCAATATGTGTAACAATACATTATACTTTTAAAAATTACAAAATTGCAGAGTTATACTAACCTACTACCGCTGAATCTGCTGCAGTGAGACGGTGACTTATTCATTACATAGTATACAGAAATTTGAGAAGATCTTGACACAAAATCTTGCTAGAAATTGTCAGAAGATTATAGATTTTTACACTTCTTTCATGCTTCTTAAGAAGCTGTAGTTCTGAAAAGGAATGTTATAGGAAAATTGTGAATTGCAACATGCATTAATTAAAAAAAAGTGTCCTGTCTTGTATTCAGTCTTACTCTTGTCTCACCTGAATTAGTGACTGCATAAACTTGCAATAATTTTTAAATTACTAAACAGAAAAAAAAAAATCTTGTTATAAGATATTACAACAGGTCTGTGCTGTGTGGACTTAAAAAGGTAACTAATCTGTTTTAAAAAATTTAGGGAGTAGAAAGTACAAACATTTTGTGAAAAATATAGGAAGTAAAAGTCAAAGGTCGCCAGATTTTTTTAATACTCAAGTAAAGTACAGATAGTCAAAGGAACCACTTACAATACTTGAGTAAAAATACTTAGTTACTTGCCATCTCTGCCTGTGATATACGTACAGTAAGTTTCCTAGAGTATTGATGTACGGGTGTACATGCATCTATGTATTTGTACTGTAACTGTCTTGTATCGCGGTGTACCAGACAATAACCAGACCTAGTTTGGTAGTAAAGTTGGATTTCTTTGTAAAGCGGACAAAGCTTGTCATTGACTTGTGCAGTCACATGATAAGTTTACTTCTTAGTGCCTTACTTTTGTCATGTTCCATTGCACTTCTGGGATGTTTCTTACTTTTAAAACTTGGAAAAAAAAAATACCTGCTCTAACTAATCTTTCTCCATGACACTGCACAATTTATCTTCTACAAAAGAGATTATTGAGAGTTTGGCACTGAAACCAGTCCTTCCAATCTCATTATTTCAAAGTGTAGCAGTCAGCTTTTTGGGCAGGGGAGGGCTGTGATGATGAAGACGAAGATGAGAAAAGTGAAAGGCCGAGAGGGTGGAGCAGATCTGTGTCAGCACATGTGAGGGAGAGTATAGGACAGGCAGCCTGTGGGGTGATGAACCGAGGTTGCCCCTGGGAATGCAAACCAATACAAATGCCCCCACACACACGCTGTGTAAAGGGGACCTATGCAGTGCACAACATGAGAGTGAGGGAGCAGCTCTGAAACTTAAACCACAGTAAAATTAGAGAGGCAGCGATGCATACCTCAGCAGTTCAAATACCCAGCAGGGCCAGCAGCTCGCACTGTCTCCTGTTGCATTTTTACACTTTATTTGTGCACTTTCTGTTCTCTTCCTGCTTAATCTTTTGAAAACGTATTGCCGTGTCAAAACAAAGATGCCCTTTTCATGCTGCTGTGTGATATTTGCATCGAAGCAGATGGTCAATTCAAATGCACTGATTTCACTAGAGTGCAGTGGCTCTGCTGCATGCTTTGTTGTACATTCATCATGAAAAGGTGGGCCTTTCTATCATTAAGCAGTTTTCACATTGTTATATTCTGTTACCCAATACATAAAGTTTCCTAGCTTGTTGGACAGTACTCAGAGGTGCTCTGTTGGATTTTTGGTGAGGGTTCTGCAGTTTTTTTCTTTACAGAATTGATGCTTAGCCTACAGAATGTTATGGCTTTAAATTTAGTAGGGATGCACTGATCCAGCTTTTTCAGTTCCGATACCGATTGGGTTGAGTATTTGCCGATACCCGATATCAACCGATACCAGTGTAAGAGCTGAAATACCTTATTTTTCTTATCAAAGAACAAGACATTTGGATAGTGTAACTTTTATTTATTGTGCAAGTCACAATTTAACAACTTAATCTGAACAAAATGTCAAACAGTATTACATGTTCTGAATCAACATCAGCCAGTAGATTTTTCTCATTATGTCCAATTAAAGGCACAAAAGTGATATCGACTGAACAGATATCATGGAGCCGATACCCGATCCAGAAAAAATGCCTGGATCGGCACCGATATCCGATCCCAGTATCGGATCGGTGCATCCCTAAAATTTAGATATTTCCATGAAGACTTGCATGTGTTGATTGCCTGGGATCCAGAACCCACACTTCAGTAATGCTTTACGAAGAGTGGGTCTGGTCACCATACGTTATCATTTTGCTTTGTTATATTTATACAGTAAACACAGCATCCTCCTGGTTGACTCAACTGAAGCACTGAAGATAAATATGGTGGCCAGACAGTGAATTTTTTAGTACACTATACAGTATTGTATGGGCTTTCCAGTCAACATAATGGACATTTTGTCTGTGTGCAGAAAGTTAGGACAAGCTCATATGTGCAGTGGCACAGATAGTTTAGGCCTATGATCTGGTTACGGAGCAGGTTCTGAGCTGTAACTTCATAATAGAGGTGGGCAATCTATCAAGGTTTAGACAATATCATGAATGTTGTTTTTATTTTTTATAAAAATTTAATATTGAGTATATTGTGCAGTAAAAACATGCCACAAAAAAGCTAGTTTACAAAAAATTTTTTATAACATTTGTAACTAAAAAACAGGAAGTTGAGGGTGGGAGATTCCAGCATTTTTTCTAATTATTTGACAAATATTTGTTTGAAAATTAATTATAAATAAATAACAGGAGAAGATGTGCCCTGAATAATTAGTATTTTTTATGTTTTCATAAAAAAGGAAAAATACCCATTAATAGAAATTATGAATGGAAAAAAATGCTCCTGGTAATAAAATAAGGACTAAAATTGTTTGTTCTATTGGAAAATCTCTATTTATGAAGGTCAAAACCTGCTCAAATCACAATAAACAATATTTCATTCAATCTATTTTAAACTTATTGTCTCATTATATGCCAAAAAAATATTGAGATATTAATTTTTATCAATATCGCCCAGCTCTATTTCATAATGCAGCAAATGATGACCAAAATGTCAAACTGTTGATTTGCAAACATACAACTAATATAGATTATGACCTATCTAAAGCTGAACAAATCTATTTTTCAAAAGTATCAAAAATCAGACACTAATTAATACTAAAACTAGCAGCAACAGTTGAGAAAGTATTAATATTAAAGACGCAGTTAGACCATTAGAGCGCTCTTGAGTTTATTCAGAACAACTCAAATATACTGTAGAATAGCGAGTGTATTTCACAGTACAATTGAGTTCAAATTGTCAACACCAATCAGTAGTTATTCAAATAAACATACGGTTTAAATACTAGTTTTAATATTGATTGGTATTATCTGTCTTGTCAATCCTACACGTATTTATTTAACAGTATATCTCTAGACGTACTGTATCTTTCTCTCTACTCTTCTCTCATTCTGCACTCTGCCGTTGTCCTCCATCACACCTCTGCTCCCATCCGATCACTGCCTGCCCACCAGCAGACATTCTATCTGTCCTATCGGGGCCTCTTCCTGTAACTTCTTATCACCACCTCACCCCAAGAGAATCACTAAGTCTCTTCAGTAGCTCTTTATGCATTTTTCGGCCTCTATTTCCAGCCAATCGCACGCTTCACACCTTTCCAAAATAGATGTCTTTATGTTGCTGTAGTAGGTGTCTATGGTAAACAAGTGACTGGGCATGTTTTAGTAGGTAAGAACAAGGAGCAATAGAGTGTGAAATTCCAAAACTCGAACTTCCCCCTGCAGCTGGTCAGAGAGTGACTGGGCGTTCTTTGTCCCTAGTTGTTGTTATTTGCGGATAGGAAAGTGTCACATCCTTTTGGTACTTAGGGTTCATTCATTCAAGCACTTTCATTTTTCCAAAGAACATTGTATTTGAAAGAATAATAATCGAGTTTTAGATAGAACTTGTAGACATTATCATCTGTGATTGGTCATTGAGAGCAGGATTTTATATTTAAGGTATTTTTAAGTTGTTTAGTGTAAAGATAATGCTTGCATTCTATGATATGTTATAGCATTTTAGCTTGTTCCAGACTGTAGCCAACCAAAGAAATTCTTAGTCCACCAAAGACAAACCCTGTTGATCTATAAATTGCTGCCAATTAACTCTAAGCTTTGTATTTCTGCTTCTGTCTCATTTATGAAACAGCTTTAATACATACGCAGTGCTCAAAACAGACCTGCGTGACTTCATCACTTTGTTCAACACTGTTTTTATGGAGTGACTAACCTTGTGCAGTTCTGCTCTGTAAAAGCAGCATCAATATGAATGAGTAAAGAAATAGCAGGAGTGGAAGAGATTGGGGCAAAGCGATGGTGAGAGGCAAAGGAGAGAAAGATGGATGAGTGGGATTAGACCGGACACCACACAACAGCTGTCAACATTTAGAGCGATACTCATCAGATCAGAGCAGGCTGTTCTGCTCTGTCATGTATTCTTAATCACTATTGATTACTACAAATTATTTCTGTTCCATCATCGCTTTGTTCTGTCTTCTGTTTGACTTTAGATGTATTTTTTTGTTCAAATGTATCTGCATCTGTAGCACTGTTGAAATTAGCTAGAATCCAATGTGATGTATGTCATCAGTAAAGGTTGATAGGAAGATTGTTGGGCAGGGCATCTGGTATAAAGCTTATGCATATGTCTTGCATCTCTGTTGTGCTCTTTAGAGATAATATAGCTTATATTCTGTTGGTTATAGGCCTACTAATATTTGTATGTGTGTCTTCTGATCTAGTGCCACCATGTGCCAGACTGGATTAAAGCCTAACAGATGTCAGTGTTTCATTTGGTGCAAAGTCTAGATTTCGGTCCACTGTAGAAAGTGTGATGTTTGTGCAGATGCAAATGCTTAATGCAATAGAAATATACAAAACATATTGACTTACAGTGCATTTGTACTTTAATGTCTTCCTAACATCTGAGAAAGAGACCTATTTTATATTGATGCATTCCATTTTGAAGTTGTCCGAAAGTTGCTTGAGTCACATGTGATCTGACCAAAGAAGATATGTGTCCAAGCTGACTTTTAATGTATCTTATTGTTCTCCATTTGTGTCTGCAGAACGGCCCATGCCAGGACAAAAAGTGAAGCTGCAGACCAGGCGTGTATCTCAGCAGCGCATGACTCTGAAATCGCCAGAGCAGTCGCCAGAGAACTCTCTCCAAACTTCCACCAACCAGGTAACACTTTCAACAATCCAATAACCACAATCTGGCCAATGACTTTTCTTGGAGTGTCCATTAGAATATGTTCTTTCTTGTTTTTAGCAACAGTGGAGAGGTAGGCTCTTAGTTGAGCAATGATGTTTGCACTGTTTTAGCGATGTTTACATAGGCCTGTCTTGTCGGTGATACACTGTGTGGTGGGAACAAAAGCTCCAGATTGTTCATTGGGGATGGTAACAAAACACTACAGGGCTACTGGGAATGATTTCAGCAACATAAAGGATAGCTTTGTTTGCAATTTGTATCTCCTAAAATGAGTCAGTGCTGTATTCTGGGACTATGTTTTCAGAGACATATTGTTATATTGTGTTTTAGGCCTCAGATTTATTCAATGGGATGTAGGGCAATGAAAAATAAATGTGTAAAACGAAAACATTGAATTCAAAGATAATGAGCTTAATAAGCGTATTTATTTTTTTCACTACAATATTAAAGGCCCTATACCATTTTGTTTTAGTGGTAGACAACAATAAAAATAGTATTTGGCATAAGATCTGATTCTGAGTAGGCCACCTCATTCACCCCAAGGGACAAACACGTTTTATTTAGGATTTACGCGGTAGTAAATAAAGACATGAATTTGAATGAATGGACAATGTTGCCACTTTGCTTAGGAGGTGTGAAAGTGCCATACCTTTCCTGTTTGTTTATGTGTGACAGCTTCACGTACTGTTGTGTGCAGTACATAATTTTAGCCCTGTGATCTGGCTGACCTTGGGCATTTGCCAGAAGCTACTTGAAAATAGTGGGTGACAAATAGATGGACAATGGGTTTCATTCAAATCATGTCCCTGGTTTAATCCACGGACAGCGCTAGGGTGAGAGAGACGTCTGGTGGTGAGTTGTTGTTGTGGAAAATTTCAGCCATGTACAAGTTCGCGCTGGGCGTCTTTGCCTTATAAGTCATATCATGAATGAGAGAGAGAGCAGTGTCGTAATAATGAGCCGTGTAGAGCGTCATTGGAGCCGGAGCATCGCGTCAGTGTGTCTGATTCCAGCCAGACGGGCACCTGCAACACCCTGTGGCCAAAACACTTTTCCATAGACTCACACCACAGGTACAGTCTGCACGGGTTGGGACGATAGGAAAATATTTCAGTCCCACAATGTTTGTAAGTTAAATTAGGTGACCGTAGTGACACTATGCAAGCCATGATGTGCCGAAAAGTAGTTACTGAAATCAAATAAGAATAGTTTTGCCCCCCACAGACTGTACCGCACAGTATTCTTAAAGTCAACAGAATGTATGTTGCAATGATACCAACACCTCTAGAAGACTTTTTCAGGATCCTTGAATGAACTTTATACTGAATGCTTCAATAAACTTTATGCTATGTCTCACTTTGGACCGCAAACTAGTCCATGCCTAAACTCAGGTTTTCTGCTATTGAAAAGTTTTAGCTTGCAACATTTCATATTCAACCCTGTACTGACAATTGTATAGAATAATACGGAAAGATAACAGTTTGGATTCTCCAGACTAAAACTTCAAGTCTTTAAATTTACAGAATTTGTCTCTATGTTTTTTTCAGAAATTACTACAAATTAATTTCAATTTTCAAATGGACAGTCCTAAAGGATTCACTTTTTTTAACTATTACAGAATGAGTTAGTTCTAAGACTTAGTTCTTGTTTATCCCCTTGTTTGTCCACCCACAAACATGTGCCCTTATTTGTAGCTTCCTGTAGTATTATGTCAAATGGGACCTAAATATTTTTTCATCATGTTAATTTTTTTAAATGCTACAATTTAAAATACTAAAAAACAAACAAAACAAAACAAAAAAACTCTACCTGCTCACACTGCCTGTGTGTAACGACTGTGTTCTTAAACCCCTGTTTGTAATTGTCATGTTAGACTCATGGCAGATTAGCACTTGTTTCTGCATGTTGCTCTTCAAAAGCTTTGGTGGGTCACAGGGACCAGGGCCCTGACCTTTATGATTGGTTTACATACAACACCCTGGCAGGGAGAGCAGCGAGGGTGAGAGGAGGCTGGGCCTATGGGTGACGCTCATTGGGCTATTTTTGGGTCTGATGCATCTGATGGAGACATAGCTGGAATCCTTACGTACTGAGAGGGCTCTGTGCGGCGCTACATGGACCTACAGACCAGCTGTCCCTTTCTTCAGCCAAATAAGAGAAATCAGAAAGTATGTGATGTTAATAAGCAGCACTCTGTATTTAGAAAACCAGAGCAAGTCATGAAGTTATTTGTCTGGGCTACTTGTTTTGTAAGTCTTAAATTGGCTCTAAATATTTACAAAATAAAGTATTGAATTAGACTAAAGGAATAGTGAAAAATAGATGCCCTTTTTGTAACAGTAGACAGACAGACATTTTCCTAATCAAATGCAAATTTAAACAAACATCAAAGAAACAAAACATCTAATACCACACTAATATCAACATACTGTCCCCAGTCACATTTGTGCACATGTGATTTTGAACTCAACCCAGACTTGGTTTTGCATGACTGTAGCCGCACAGGAAGACAGTGATTACGCAAAAAGCCACAATAGCCTTAGACAAAAGGTGGCATAATTTGCATGAACACATGAAAGCCTAATTCATGTGTGTTTAGGATGTAATGTGAACAAACAATAACAGCTCCCCTCTGCCCATCTGCCAGTGCGAGTAGGAGGACAGAGAAGAATGGAAAGAGCCACAAATTGAGTCATGAATCTTAAATTTAACAGTGCAAAGAACATGCTGAGATAACAACCCACAGAACAGCTTAATAGACGCTCTTTTATACAGCACAGTCTGAACAGGACTGAACAGAACCAAGCATAATGTAAATAATATATACAGACAAATGTGTACTTAAATGAGAATACAAATACATCAAAATTATCCTTGAAAACTTCACTGAAAGTACTAAGTAATGGTAAGAGTAACTTGCATCTGTAGATCACTTTAATTTGAATGACGCAGTCATAAAACTGCCATTCCACAAAAACGACTTGAAAAATTTTCAAGAAAATCACAAAACATCAATATACAGCTTTTCTCAAATATAAGTAACCAAATAAAAGTACAGTTTTCAAACTAAACATTACTAAAGTAGAGGAAAACTGCAAATTTTACAGTTTTTGGACATTTGAAAAGATACTCAAGAAACTGAAAGTGTTGTCATGGCGCTTATGGGCCAAAAAATAAACTTAAGTGAAAACGTGTTTTTCTAGTTTGGACGTCGTTGTGACACTAAGTAAATAATAAACATGCCTGACTTTGCTCTGAGCTGACTTGCATGGTCACAAAACTATTATTTGGTCAAAAGGAGGGCCTCCTCCTGTTTATTTTCATAGAAAAGCAGCTCCTTTAGTTGTACTTTTTTACATTATGGCGTAAATGTATTTAATCCCAATATGAATGTTCTGAAAAATTATTTTAACTTTGAAATGACTTTTCACCTTCAGAAAAGTTACACGGTGCACTTTTAAAATGTGAACTCACGTTAGAAGCCATAAAATAAGCTTAATGCCCAACAGTCTTTATAAGTGTGACATATTATTTTTTGACTCAAGGATTTATACAACAGACATGTTTCTCTGTTTAACCTTGTGGTCTGTGGTGTTGATTTAACACAAAATATGTTTCTGATACTTTTTGTATGTGATATTTTCGAGCTAGCTTTTGTTTCGCTTTGTTGTTTACATACAAGAATTTTGCCAGATCATTCAGTGTTCACTACTCTTGCCTTTGGGATGCTTTAGTGCTGTTTTTGAAACTACTATAACAAAGATATAAGCAAAGCAAGTAAAACTAAAAAACTAAGTCCTATAAACTGGACTTGTCATAGTAGCAACAGTCTTAGGTTTGTTGTTCTCCGTCAGCTCAGAGACGTTGCTAAAGCAGAGCCATGTATTAAGCAGCAGATGTAATAACTGTATAATGTCTACCCCCATTACAGATGCTCCATGAAGGACCCCCTTCTTTACACCAGTCATATCCAGGTCAGGAGGGTTAGGCTGAGTGTGTCCAATACTTGAGGGCTGAGAGTTCACTGGGGCAGAAAATGTGGCACGGATTAACATGGAAAAATGACTTGTATTTATGGTAAATATACTTGCACACTAGTGCAAGTATACAATATTTGTGTATACAAGTGTTCCAAGTGCCAAATGTCAGTGTTTTTAAAAAGACAGACAACACTATAAGGTATTAATAATAATAATAATAATAATAATAATAAGAATAATAATAAGAATAATAAGAATAATAAGAATAATAAGAATAATAAATGGCTCTTATTGGAAAAAGCTTCCTATAAATCTTTTGTAAATTCAAAGCATTATTTAGATTTTAAAATACCAATTAAAATATGTAACATTTAAATATAAAAGTGACATTTGAAGAAAGTCATTGTCTTGTTTTTCATTTTTATTGAGATAATTGCTATTTAAACATTTGTACATTAAAAGTTATGAGTACATTTGTGTTTGTTTTATCTAATGATAGTTTAGTATCTAATTTTACTGCTGTCTTCCTCATTGTAGAACATTTCTGATCATATTTTAAGCATTTTGTCAAAATTTATGCCATTGGATAATGTGGGGTCATATCAGTATTTGTTTATCCTGGTGAGACTGCACTGACTGTTTGATGCTTATATGAAAGGCCATCTTTAGAAAGCTGCAGACTAAGTCCACTTGATCAATGCTCGATGAAAGAAACACCAGGGCCATTTGGGTAATGGAGTCCGAGAACACGCTCCCGCTGACCCGGCAGAATTCCTTTCTGAGCACTTCTGTAATAAATCTCACTCATCAGGAGAGGATCTTCACATGCTAAAATATCTGCTGCCATTGCTGACATTGACCACTGTACAAATGACAGTGTCAAGCCAGGACTGGGCAATACATCGAATTTTGATGCAAATATCAAGTATATTGTGTATAATAAAAAAAAAAGCAAGACAAAAAGCTGATTAAAATGAGAGAATAAATCTACCTTTTTTCCATCTGTTTGTCTATTATTGATCAGGTGTGATTTAAGTAGCACCATACATTTTATGTTGAAAATGCAGAATTATATAAGTGACACCTGTTTATAGTTGTAGTTTAGGATAGCAAGCAGACAACATTAATTTACTTGGTTTTATTGTTGAACATGACTACACATTCTTGAATCTAGATGCTTAATTTTCTTGAAAAAATCCACTGTAGCACATGAAAATGGGCTGGTAGGTAAGACTTTTCTGACATTTCAGTTGCGGGACAAAATAGTCAAAATACCATTTTGAGTAAACTATAATGAAGAAACATTGTTATAAATGTATATTTTGCAGAACATTTTACACACTCTTCTGTGTAATATCTAAATGCAAGCAGTAATTTCATTTATTACCTGGACTGAGATGTTCTTTGAAATGGGACCAAACACCGTGTAATGGTCAAACATTGCTTGGACAGTATTTGTTGACACGAGATCTTTTCCGAGAACAACATTCTTATAGCAGGTAATGAGAAAAAATAGAGAAGTCTAATCCCTGGAAATGTTGTTTGTGACCAGGCATTTACCAGACTGTCTGTCTTCAACCGTGTACAGACTGAGATCATTGAAGGATGAAAGAACGGATAAAAAGCGGTATTCAATTTAGATTATCTGTGTTTTGGATAGTGGCCCTGACTTAAAGCTTTTGTGGCATTATTGAACTTTCTCTGACCTCCCATTTAACTGTGGTTTATGCAGTCAGCATACTTTACTTGTGCTGCACGAATAAACATTTAAAAATCCAAGTTGATTTTTGAGACTCAGATCCCCAGAGTCAATGAAACAATTTTTCTTCAATCAAAATCATTACGCTTACTTTTCAACACAAATTTAAAGTTCTTAACACAGTTTTGTGTGCTTTGCAGGACCGGACTACCTAAAGCAGCAGACAAAAGAACCAGTGGAAATCAAAGAAGTCCCTGTTGAAAAGCCAGAAAGAAATCCCAGAGATTCTCCTCACTTTTACCGCAAAGGCACCACTCCTCCGCACTCCCCCGTCACCAGCACCACAGGCACGCCACCACCATCACCCCAATCCAGCAAAAAAAAGGGCCAGATCGCCAACAGCACCAGCCGCAAAACCAGCAAGGATGAAAAGTCCTCCCGCAAGATTAGCAAAGAAGAGAAAACTGCTCAGAAAACTAGCAAAGAAGAACGACCTAGCAGGAAGTTAAGTAAGGAAGAGAGACCAACAGTACTTGATGGTATTGAAAGTCAAGCAAAAGCGCCACCAAAACCTGTCAAAGCCCAACAACCTACCCCTGCGCCTGCCCCACCTCCCTCTCAGCCGCCCACTGTCCCGGTAAATGGGCAGCTCCATGCAGAGTATCACAGTTATTATGTCAAAACCCCCTCAAGGCTTCCACCGCCCCCTGACCCGGAGGAGGATATCGACGAAGAGCCTAGTGCCCTGGCTTTGGCCCGGATGCCACCACAGCCCGCCCGATCCCTCACCACACCGCTCCCAAAGCCAGTAAGCTCGCTCCGGGACAGCAAGAGTGACCCAAAACTCAGGAAGCAAGATTCCCTCAAGCCAAAGAGCCTCGCTGACACAAAGAAAGCCAGTATGGAGCTGGCTGAAAATGGAGAAGAAGCAGTTAAGCAATGCCATTTTACATTTTTTTATGTTTTATTTTAATTACATTTTTGTTAATTATTTGTTGTGTCTATTCTTTGTTTTTCAGGGTCCCAACTCTATTCTTGTTGCTATGGTAATGCTGCTGAATATTGGCCTAGCAATTATATTTGTCCATTTTCTGACTTGATGTCCCAATCTCTAAGGTAATATTTAGGGTTTTACTTTAAAAGTGCATGACTTGTAATGTAATGCAATAATAAATCTTCTACGTTGCAGTGAGCATCATGGCAACTGGTATAGTTGCGTCAGCGGCCTTGCAAATGGCGCCAGTGAGGCACAGGAAAGACGCAGGGTGTTTGGGAATCTGCAGAAGTGACTACTGGAGGAGCTGCCTTCCATCTGGCATGGGCCAATTTTGAAAAGGCCTGCCCCTGAATTAGTGCTATCTGTGGGTCAACTAAAAGCTGAGATGTCCACGAAGATCATTTAAAAACATTTAAAAGAATAAAAATAAAGAAAAGATAAAGGGGAATAAGTGTGCTGATCCAACCCACTGCTTTGGCAGATAATGTGGTGGACCGGTGGACATTGCTGGAAAAGGACAGAGATGCACTTTTAGATGACGGGAGCAAACAGCTGCCTTTCTATTTTACCATCTGACGTTTTGATGGGGAGACGTGAGCTCTGTGCCAGAGCAGAGGAGGGCGGGGTACGATTGCAGTGTGCTGGGTTTGCAGCAGAGCATTTCCACTACTCACAACAGAAACCTGTTCATCACCTGCGCTCAGACTCACTATCCAGTCTTATCTGTTCAACATCGTCACGGTTTTCTCGAGCTCTTTACACTGTAAACCAGGACACACTGCTATGCACTCCCATGCATGGAATGGATTCAACATGTTTTCATTGTTGTTCTGAATGTGGGGTACCAGCCGTCATTCATTTGTAGTGGAAAAATCTGTTATGTCGCTTTCATTCAAATATTTATTTCAGTTCATGAATAAAAGTGCAATGTATGTTTTATTTTTAACTAAAAGTAAATATTTTATTATATTTTGCCAAAAATACACTTTGTATAATATAAAAAGAAATGTCTAATTTATTTTGTGGGTCAAATTTACTAAAATATATTGTGGATAAATTTTTAATTTCAAATTTATTGTTAAGCTGTAAAAGCAAGTTTATTCTGTGAAATAATGAAACAAATGTCTTATTATTTATTGAAGAAAAATACATATGTCAATGTACTGTTAACATGCCAAAAGCACATGGCTTGAATGACTTTATTTGTTCTTTCTGCTTCATGACCACATGGATGCTTTAGTTTCAGACCCAACATGGCTTGCATGACTGAGAGAGTGGGTCCAGACAGTCCTGTGTACAGTGACTTTCTTTAGGTGGGTGTAAAAGGGGGGCGTGTGGGTGAGTCGAGAGATGCCTTTATGTCTTTAAGTGATGCTGTTTACCTCAAAGATGAGACAGTGGTGAGATCAGGTGAAGTGGGCACGGCAAACAAGATGCAACTTTTGTCTTAATTTAGTTGTGTGTGAGATTAATTGTTGCCATCCGGCTCTCAACTTGTAGTTGGCTGTAGTCTTTGTTGCAGATATGGCATGATTTTTTTTTATTATTTAAAAATGGAAAAAGAAGTGACATGTTGTCATTAGTACAAAAACTTGCATAATGAATAATTGATTATGTTCATTGTATTTTTCCATTGCTCACTGTAAAAAAGGGCTTTAAAGGGGCAATGTTAAATTTACCTTCAAAACTTGACTGTTGATCAAATCGGACACCATGCATCAGAATCACTTTTGCCAGTGTAGAGCCCATAGTAAAAGGTGGAGGTCAATATTTTCCATCTGTATTTCTCTCTTGTATGAAAATCCTGCTGCTATTGAACTCAGTGGCATTCACTGTAAGAGCATCCACCATGTTTAAAACCATTCTCCATATAACACCATCTTCATCAAATCAAAATCAGTTAGTGGGATATTTTTCCGAGATGCATCAGTGCATGGTGGAGATCTTTATACTATATAAATGATTCTATACTGTTTGTATGGATTTTTACAGAGCACAATTCAGAATCTGGTATGAGTTGGTATTTTTCTAACTATTTGCACACCTGTATTTTGAAAAGGGATATATGAATATTGTTTGTAATTGATAATGTAATGCACATGACTGTGGAAACTGAAAAATACTTTATTTCTGGTTGGTAATGTATGGGTTGTCAAAGAAAACGATGGATGTTATTTGTTTTAGTAGCTATTGAGGATATGGGAACTGCAGGTGACTTTTGATATCTCAAGGCTTATGATACCCCACTGATTTGTGCAAAGTCTTTGGAGATGTGTATAACAATAAAACTGTTATGCCTAACTAACATTGCTTTCATTTTTTAAATTATTATTATTATTATTATTATTTTTTTTAATTATTGATAGGGGTTTAATTCTTTGTATTGCAGAAGCTCCATTTGGCTTCTTAGCAGTGAGGATGGCCTCCTTCTGACCTTATTCTAATGAGATCCCGAGGGTAACGCCTGGCACCAAACCAAAGAGCGGTGCTGGTATTGGTGGGCACACTCAGGCAGGTGTCCTGGTTTGTCCCGGGTCAGTCTGTACTGTTTCCACAGATGATCTACCCTGGATTAGTGTCGAGTTACAGAAGCAACGGCACCTGGCTGGAATCTGCAATGCAATGCCATGCACTTGCTCTGCCCGCTGCCCTCTGTGACTCAATGAGTTTTGATAAGTTGTCCTCTTTATATAAACTTGTCATGACTCATTCCTGTAGACAAGCACTTTCATTTATAACTCTGTTTATTACAAATATCACATTACTTTATTTGTGGCATATGGAGGAAATAGCATAAACCAGAAGTACATTTTGTTCGTAATTGTGCAGAATATCATTTAGTTTTCTTAAATAAACCAAGCTGGGAAAGGTTAAGTTGGTACATCTACTGTTAGGGGATAAATATATCAAAACATGTAAAGTCGTTTATATATATTTGGTGCTTTTAGATTTGAGTGGCATCTTCCACTATGCAGAATATCACATTCAGATGTTGCTTAGAAGTGTCACTCAGCCACACTGTTGCTTCCAACTGTAAAATGATTGGAAATGTATCCTACACAAGATTTCACAACATTTCAGAAATGAAACACCAATCAGCGACTCATCTTGCTTTAGCGAATTAGCATGAGTTGTCACTTGTATTAATGTAACTGTCCCTCCTTGGCTAAAATGCACTTGAGCTTCTAAATTTGGAATGAGGCTTGTAATCTGTGACTGGCATATCAGTAGCAAGCCCGTTTTCAAAAGACATCAATATTAGGCCTATCTTCTTTCCATGCCACACATAGCGAGCTTAAATGCTTCAACTTGTCTATTTACACAAACCATACTGAGTTATAAACGCATGAAACCATCAGTCTGTCAGCCAAAGTAAACTAGGCTTGATTAGTTGACACTTTTTTGCTCCATTGTGTTATTTTATAATGATAATGATGATAACTCATTAATATTTTGATGCTCAAACTAGAAATAGGCTATCTTTATCTCAACAGTAATCAGTGCCTTGCCTTTAACTGAAAGGTAACGACTTCAGGAGCCCACAATTAACAATCTAATAGTTGTGCTTGTTTTTGTCTAAATCAATGTAAAGCGTTGTTGTGGTGTCCTGTAAGTGAAACCTTATCAATATATATATAAGTACTTTTATATTCAGTACATCATCTACACATATATTCTTAATCATTAAAAGATACAGTATATACAGCATTTTGATCACTGTGTGACAGTTAGAATAAACCAAACAATGAAATGACACATTATGTAGATGTTAGGAAAAGCACACCGTTTCACCCCAGTGCTGCAGACCCATCTCGTAAGCCTATGAATTATGCCAGAATCATAAATCATCAGCTTGTAAAAAGACTGAAAGTAGATTTAACAATTTAGCAGCTGTTGTGTCTGTCACACAATCCACAGAAGAGAGTGTTCAGGCACTGGTCAGGGCCATGGAGTTTCTTTCTGCAGTTGCAGCTGGCATAAATTCCAAAGTTTATGTCAAGAGGCATATTTTTTGCATTTCATTTAGATAATAGCAAGGCCCACAACATTGTAGATTATGCTTTTCTTCTCATAGCCAGTGCTGTATATCTTTATATGCAGCACTGGTCACTGCAGATTGAAAACACACAAACAAACAAACAAAAACAAACAAAACAACAACAGACAGACAGACAGACAAACAGACAGACAGTAAAAAATATGAGCAGACTTTTGTCAATGTATAGACAAAATTCCCTCTGAGTCAGAGTGAAAGACCTCTCCTATGTTCTAGATCATGATTGCCTGAAGCAATTCTTGCCTGCCTTTGGTTCTGACCTGGTTTTATTGAGAGCCATTGTAATATTTACAATCCTCCCCATTGACATTGAACTGATGCAAGTTTAAAAGGGAGATCATGCTGATGATGATGTTATGTGGAAAATAATTTTCTATGCTCTTTATATAATGATATCATAGATTTTAAACAATTAAAACAATGTGAAAACTTGTCTTGAACATTTACCACTTGGACTCACAGACATCAAAAGGTGTCTAAGGACTTTATCATTTGGCACAGTACGTGTTTTCATATTTAGTTTTTGTTTGAGTGTGCTAAGAGGGCCTGTTCTAAAGAGCCATGGCCTCCCCTAAAATAGAGCAGGAGCAGCTGCTGTGGGATGGGTGGCATCGGACAGACTTCAAAGCTGTGCCGCTGCCCACTTGCTCTGATCATAAGCACTAATAGAGTAATGGACACTGTGGATTAGTGATCGGTTTTACTGTTTGTGTGCAATCCCTGAACAGTTAGAGACCCCTAGAACTTTTCCCGATATGACGTGCAGAAGAGCTACAACTGGAGCAGAAAATCTGTGTGGACATTAGCTCTTGGGTATATGCATCTTAATTTGTAGTATTCATAAAGACAATCAGCCTAAATATAGTGGTAGGAATTAACTGGGCCTGTTACCTTAGTAATTTTATTCTACTTTAGTCTATTAGTGTGTGTTGTGGAGCCTCTTGCCAGATCCTTGCAAAAGAACTTCGAATTCAATATCCTGTTAAATAAAAAATAAAAAAAAAAAAAACATAAACTTAGTGCAAGACCTCTCAACAAAAGAAAGAATAGCACTACCCTTTTAATAAAGGAATAGGCATAATGATATCAGAGAGCTATCCAGCTGCAAATAATTAAATAAAAAATAAAAAAAAAAAAAAAAAAAATCACATGATCGTGTAGTTTTTGAGCTCCCCCAACAGAGACTTACCAAGAGCCTATTATTCATCTTTTATGATACTAAGGAAAGTGACATTCCAAATCTGAACTCTTACTTAATGTGTGTCATAAAATCGGTTTGCATTCTCAAGAAATTAGGAAATCATTTTTTAATTGGAGTTATCTAATTTATTTACTGATCAGAATCCAAATAATAAGCCTATGATCATGACACCTGTTTTCGAATCGACCATATTATAACCTCAGCAAGTTTGTCTTCACATTATTCTGACACGGGTGCCATCTACTGGACTAATTTAGAACTAAGTTGTGGGGGGGTTCTTCCTTCTTTTCTTTCTTTCCAAGAAAGTTGAGCGAATAAATAAAGAAACCCTTTGTATCAATTTGTTGTGTAAAATGGTAAATTAAAGAAAATAACCTAAAAGCTTATTGTATTGGTTATTAATTCGACACGTTTTAAAACATGGTGAGCACGAGAGTTAACAGAAGATTAAAGTTCTAGCTAGTTTAATCTACTCGTATTGTTCTTTCATTATTGTTTTAGAACACTTTTTTAATCAGTGGAGGAACGCTAATAACCTAACGCTAGTATTGTTTCTACAGGGAAACATTTCGTACGGACCACTTCCGGTGGAGACAGCTGCTGCGCCGTTGCTAAATTGGTTAAAAATCAAGCGCAGTCACTTCTCCCTTTTCCACAACCGATTGGTAAGAAATTGTTCTTACGCTTGATGCGACACGTATTGCTGCTGTGAACCCGCTCTTCAGAATATATATACATTTTTGTCTTTCCAATTTAAAGACAATTGATACATTTAACCGTGTTTTCAGTATTGTATTGCTAACAAATTAGCATCGGTCGCTACAGTATGAGCTAACGTTCTTGCTAATTTGTTCTGTGATGCAAAACAGTTGGTTGGAAAGCAGTATTAATGGTTGATTTGAAGTATTTTGAGCTAAGCACTACACTGTACGTGACGTTGGAAGTTTTGTTAGATTAAAATTGTGTTGTAATTGCGGTATTGCTGTCAGCGATAACGTTAACTTAGCTAACTTATATCTGACTAACAGCCAGGTACAGGTAGAAATCAGCTAAGTTAACCATTACATTTGGATAACCCAATAATTAACGAAATATAATTTTTTATGTGTGTTTACGTTAACTACATACCCAAGAGAAATCGCCATTTCAAAAACACTTGACTGCATGTGACATTTGATCTGTTTATCATAACTATTAATTATGGAAGCCAACATTTTATTAATCTGAATTTCAAAAATGTTTTGATGAGCAGATTTAGGTTGCTAATCTTTGGTCCATAAATGCTTGGTTTATGATGTCTTAGTTCACCAACTGTTTTTTTTTATATTGTTGCTCATAGTTTTTGTTGTTGTTTTGTTGTTTGTTTTTTTAGAGAACATCCTACACTGAAACAACATGGGTAAGTTCATAAATAATAAATTACGTTGACCAACCTTCAGATCCAACTTTCAGATAAAACATGAAGAGCTTTTATAGACTTGTCTTGGAGCATAGCACAGTTGAATCTGACACTTGAGTCTGGACACTTTGACAAGCTGGGTACCAAAATGATGAAAACCATTTCTGTTATAGCACAACGTATGATCGCACCTTTTATCAAACTAGGAAAACTGACTTAGGATTGTGCTCTAAAGAGAGACATTTAAGAGGTGCAGAACAGATCTGCACTGTTAGCCCTGCGCTGTTCACCTGGTACTAATAATAATGGAGGGATCAGGCTGTCATGGTTACAGAAAAATCTGCTTCTCTCTCTCTTTTTTTTTGTGTGTATGCGTAATAACAAGAAAACTTAGCGTAATTGTTTATATGTGTTCTAAATCCACCTGACAGTCCTGTGCCTAGAACAGTTTACTTTACAGACGATTGGAATAGGTTACCATCTTGTATTAGGCTCGGGATCGTGACCTCATACAGCTGTAGAATGTTCAGTTGGTCCCATGTTAAACCAATGGAGATTTTAAATAGTTAAAAGCCGAAAATAGCGTATAATAAATCACATTTGACACTATATAGTGATAGATAAACTTACCAGTGCTGACCCAGCAGTTTATTGGGCTGCTCTACGGGTGTTTTGTTTACTTTTGTTAATCGTTTTGTCTAATGTATTCCTATGGAAGTTTTGCTAAACTATCAACAAACATGGCGGATTTGCCATTATTTCCATGGTAACCACAGACGCTTCCCGAGCCTAATTAAGTAAACTACAATAGATTTTTTTTTTGTTTCTATTTTTATTTTTTTACGAAAGAGCTAACGGGAGATTGTACTGTTGTTTTGTCATTTTCTCTTGATAAGGGCTGTAAAACTAATATATTTTTAACTGCAATTAATATTATTGCTCTAATAGGTTACAAAAAATGGGTATTGGAACAAGTGTGATTGTTAACATTAAGTGTGTTTGTGAGCACACAGGATTACTTGACTGTGAAAGTAGCTCTCAAACAGCGTCTTTACACTTGTACAGCACATTTACAAAAACTCTTTGCATGCTGTCCAGTCTTGCTAATCAAATATTTAGTATTTGGTATAGTCAGCCCTGGACTTTGTGGTCTAATTGTTACATTTGTATTTATTTTGTATTGTTATTTTATAATATGTTATTGCAATTTAAGTGATGGACCCCAGGAGGGCTATAGGCTACGATGGTAGCAATTAATGGGAATCGAGAGCCATTTAAACAAACAAATAGAGCTCAAGAAAGAACACCTGAATGGAACCTTATGCAGCAGGACATGTCCAGAGCCCGTGCCTACATTAGAAAAAACAATCTGCAAAATATGCAATGAAGTCATGAGAGAACCTGATAAACTGTTTGGTCAGTACTGGTAAATACATCTATTGATCCGTTTACTCAATTGCCTTTACTTAAGTAACTTTTTGGAGAAAATTATTTTACTTACTACTTGAGTAAAAGTAACATTGAGTGAATACTTTTACTAGAGTACTAAATTATAAAGAATATGTTGACAATATGACATTTTTACTGCTCCTTCAAATATGTAACCTGGCTCACCTCACGCCAGATGGATATGTGCATGACTCTGAATTGAGTTCTACACATAATCGATGGGCTCTGATCAAAAGCAGTTGGTAAAGGGAGGAACTTCTAGCAGAATACTTAGTTTGGACAAAGCCTTCACCCAACCTTAAGTATGTTTTAGCCAACTACAGTACGTAATTATAAATAAAGCTATTGCCAGGTCAAGTTGGAAGAAATGCACAAACATCTTTCCCGTTCACAAATGCACAAAGTGCTTCCTCTTGCTCTTTTATTATATATACTGTATATATATATATAAAATTATTATTTTTATTTTTTTATTTTTTCAAAAAAGAAATTATTGGCATTTCTGTTATTCAATAGCCTTATCTACAGTACCTGCGTCTGCCCATACTACAATGTTTGTTGTTGTGCTGTGATTACGCCTTCTGCTGTCTTCACATCTGTAAATCCCAACCCTTCTGATTAGTTCAAGTATTCGATACTTTTTGAGTGGTTTGAACCATTGGCGGGGAGCCCTTCAAGATGGTTTCTTGTGGATTTGTAAACTCAGTTATTGTGAGAATTCATCATGCTGTGCAAGCGTATCAAATATACTTTTCTTTTCTTTCTTTTTTTTGTTGTTGCATTTTTAAGTTTGTTGAATGAAAAAAACACAATTTTTGTGCCTTCCATTGCTTTGTCCTTCCAAATAAACTAACTCTTAAAAGTTAGATGTTCATTAACAAGTATTTCTTTACTCTTTCTTACGTCTTTTTAGACTACTGTTTTTTTGTGGCTTTTTTTTACAAATAGGCATGTTCATGTGGCCACCTTGTGATGTAAAAATATGGGCGTGCTTGGCATTCACTGGCTGGCTTAGCAAACCCAGTCACACAGCAAATACAATCGTTGTCTTTTTTTTGTGCATGTTCAGTGTGCATCCGTTATGTTTTAAATGTTTTGCCAACCAAAGAGTCGTGTGATGAACATGGGACAACATGACAAACATCCATATTAGGATTTTGAAATAATTTTACTCTTATTTTGAGTACAATTATGGATGGTGAACGTGGACACGTCTTGTTGCACATTGTTCTATGGTGTCAGAGTCCTGAGTTTTAATACTTTAACAATTTGTCTGACAGTTGATAACATTTGTAATTGCATTCTCTTATAGATGGTGAAGAGAGAACCTATGGTGGCTGTGAAGGGCCAGATGCCATGTATGTGAAGTTAATTTCTTCAGATGGCCATGAATTCATTGTGAAACGAGAACATGCTTTGACCTCTGGAACTATCAAAGCTATGTTGAGTGGACCAGGTATGTTTTTGGCAGTTAAAACCAAATTTCAAAATACAATTTACACACATGTTACACAATTTCTTAAAATTTAAACTCCTCCAACAAAAGAAAAAAGGGGAACCAAGGCACTCCTCATACAATAAAAGTTTAAAATGCCTTTATTTTACTGGGCTAATTAATTGTTAAAATAGTATAGATTAAAAACATGCTGATTAACTTTTAATCTATAATTTTTTTAACAATGAATTAACCCAGTAAATTAAAGGCTTTTATTATATGAAGAGCGGTTTTTCTTTAAAATTTAAGTGTTTCAAGGTTTTATCATTTGTCAAATTGTAGCTGTTGTGTCAATTATGTGGATTGTTGTCTTAATTTACTTTATGGTTGCTAGATAACATTTGAGGAATTACCTCTGCCATATTTGTTGATCAAAATAGCTGAATTGAGTGAAAACAAGTACAATAGTTTGTCACCTTTTAAGTATTCTCATGTTTACTGTGTTTTACTGAAAAATATAGTCTAACTCGTCATACGCACTTGTGGGTAACCATCATGGAAGTATAATTAGAACCATAGTAACCATGTTTACTGTAGTCATCTGGTCAAAGGCTTTTCAAATAACAAGGTGGTTTGGGGCTTCTTGATGGAGAATATTGAAATTGTGCTATTGCAGAAAATATTGTCACAATGGGAATGAGGTTATTGCAAATGAATATGGCAGAGCTGTGGCCAAATGTGTAAGATCTCAGATCTGAGAGCAATAATAGCCATACTTAATAAAGAGATGAACACGTTAGAAAAACAGAGTACATTTATTTAAGGTAATTTAAGTTAGTTTAAAAGGTTAAAATGTAGGCTACACGAGAGCAGCCTCTACTCAGAGTCCATCATGGTTCGGAACAGTCCAATCCGGGGCAACAGGGGCGTGGCCTGCACCGAACTGGCGACGACCCGTCCACACTCCAACTTTCTTTATACACTCCACCTGGATAGCACAAAACAACAGGGCCAACATCGCGTCCAACACAAAGCTACGGATAGATCAACATCCAAAGTTTAACAGAGCACCACTATACGCCCACTATACTCACCACACAGGCAGGACTCCTCCTCCTGCCGCTGCGTGTGGTTTGCGCCGTGGTACTCTGCTCTCATCCGTCCGGGTCAGCGGAGGCAACTCGTCGTCATCGTCACGTTTGCCCAGTCTCCTGTCTACGCAGTGGGCCAGCTTCCTCCGCAGTCCTATGCCGCACAACACACACAAGCCAGCACACACATCTCGCACACAGCCATGGAGCCAAAGGCTCCCATTTGAGAACCACTACTCCGTGTTCTTAGGATACTCACAGGGCAGGGAGAGCTCCCCTCTCTCCCACTGCTTGTGACTAGCATCATGGTTCTCTCTCCCAGCTGTGTGAGTGCGGCTCACTCCACCGTGCGGTCGGCTCCTCGGAGCGGTTCATCATCGGTCCTGCACTCATGCGCCCATTTTCCTCCTCTCCATTGATCCTCCTGTTGCCCCCAGCCAGCAACAGGCCACCGCCTCGGCCTCCTCGTCGCCCGCTCTTCCTCAGTCCTCTTGTCTGGTCCCCCTTTGCGTCTCAATATCCTCCCTTTTGAACCCGCTCTCCACACCATGGCGCAGGTGCACTGATTAGATGCCACTTCTGATTGGCAAGGGGTCACATGCGTAAGTTCAGTAGCTGGCTTGTTAAAACTAAACACAAAGTAAAATGTGTAAAACACAAACAATACATGCAATAACAAACTCTACCAGCTTTGACCATCTCACAATATATTTTGACTTTTTTTTTTTTTTTTTTAAATAGTATCACTGTCTTTGTTTGTATATGTGTTTTAGAGTCCGTATTGTACGAATCAAAATAATACAACTGCAAATAATGTATTAACCATTGCCGCCTTAAACATTACTTAACATTATATTTTGTTCAATGGGATTCTCTTTGAGAGTTATTCAGTAGCACTGACTGTCTATTGTCAACCATGTCTTTGCATCTGTAATTTAATGTGTTTCTAAAACTCGTCATTCTTGATTTTTGCAGGGCAGTTTGCTGAAAATGAAACCAATGAAGTGAACTTCAGAGAAATTCCTTCTCACGTTCTCTCCAAAGTCTGCATGTACTTTACCTACAAGGTCCGATACACCAACAGCTCAACAGAAATCCCAGAATTCCCTATTGCCCCTGAGATTGCACTGGAATTACTCATGGCTGCAAACTTTTTGGATTGTTAGGAAAAAAAACAAACATTGTATGCATTTTATTTTTTTTGTATTTAAGTTTTTCATGTACATCTTACAACAAAAAATGTATCACATTTGTTGTGTATCATTGCTGTTTGCATTTGACTTCTGTCACAATTTTAGTAGTATTAAATGATTACTTTTTAAGTAACTTTGGACAGACTGCTGAAGTCTTGGAATGTTTTTACCATCTCCTGTCTATCGACTGTTGTCACCTCACTATTTAATCTGAATAAAAACATTTGATGAGAAGCTCCACTGCTACTTATTAATGCACTTTATACTGGCGATGCAACAACCAGTCGCACTTATTGATAATGACTGAGCATCAAAATAAGTTATGTAATTAGTTATGTACAGTATAATAGAACTGTTTTGACAATATAGTTCCACACTGTGCTGGATGCTTATACTTATTATACATAAAAAGTGTGGGTCAGTGGGTAGGTATTCATAATGTGAGGACCAAAAGTTGTGTACACATCCTCTGACGTAAATCTTCATAAGAGATCAGCAATATGGATTTAAGTTCAAATAAGGTTAAGGTTATGATAAGGGTTAGATTAAGTAGTTCCTAAGATTAGAGTTCATGGAATTAATGTATGTCAATGTAATGACATGAAAACATAACGTGTATTTTTTTTAATGATTCCACTGCCACTTAAAAACAAAATGATAATTATTTTTTTATGGAAATGGGAAAGTGTGTTCCTTCCTGAGCTGTTGTCCTCTGTCAAAACAACGTCAGTCACGTGACTCCCTGACGTACAGCGTTTGGCTCTCCGCTGATGCAGGGGGTTTCCATCATGGCGTCGATGCAGGTAGGATAAATTTGACAGCGATCTCATATATATGCTTACTATTAACACTGCTAGGGGTAACATCAAATCTAACTTAATCTTTAATATATGCCAGTTCCCTCGTTATGACTCTGTAGACCGTAAATTAAGGTTTGTACTAAGCTGTCAACAGTTAGCGCTTGATGTTGCTAGCAATACAACTAGTTAGCTCATCATCACCAGCACCGACAACCTTAGCAGTGATAAACGCTTCCTGATACTGTGTTGTGTTTTTGGTAGTGAACATAACACTGTCCAGACACATCGTTAAACAATCGAGCAGTGGAACATAGTGGCTGATGATTTAGCCATATTGCGCAGGGTTTCTTTAGCGGTGATATATTTGGATTTAACCTCCTCGTTCTTTGCTAGCTTACGACAGTGCGCAGATTGGGTAGTTTCATTTTACTGTAAAGACGAACAGGTGCATTACTTTACAAAACAATTAACCATAGTGTGCATTACTGTATAATATATCGCTCTACACTCATGTTCTTAAAATATAAACTCATGGTTTAGTTTTCCCTTTAGGCTACCAATAATCTTGTTTAATTATAGCAAGGACATCAGCTTACACGTCATTAGGCATTTTTTTCAATGCGTATTTACTTGTTAGTTACCATTATTAATAAGCTATCCTTGGTTCTGAAATTTGTAAATTATTTTTACAGAAACGGTTACAAAAAGAATTACTAGCCCTGCAAAACGATCCACCCCCAGGAATGACGCTCAACGAGAAAAGTGTACAAAACACAATAACACAGTAAGTAAGACCTTTACAGAAGCATGACCAGTCCATTTAAAGACAAAGTCATTTTGAACAAAGAGAGGATGAGTAGAAGAGATTGTTAAGAATGATCTGGTAACGTCCAGATGACTATTGAAGGGGAAGGATTGGGGTCATTTCAGAGTGATGGCAACCCAGACCCCACAGTAAAGTCTCTCTAATGCTTAGTGTTCATCCTAATAAAATATTAATCAGATGGCATGTACCACTTGGGCTTAGGTAGCAAGAAACCGAGACTGCTGTGTAGTAGACTTTTTATTTGGATGTTCAGTGCCATTTAGTATTATTAGTGGTGTTTTGTAATCTCTACTACTGCTACTCTTTTAATTGTTTTGTCTTGTTGTATTTGCATTGTTGCCAAAACAGCATTTTATGCTAATTGTGGATACAATTGTTTGCTCTTGATATTCAAGGAAAGTTGTGCTTCACATGATAGGTCTCCCAACCAGTTTGTCTGGCTTTTACGCTGAGACAGAATCCTAGATTTGGATGCTATGCAAGGGTGTGCTGTTGTTCCATTCATGTGTGAAAAGGGCATTGTTTTTAAAGGATACCATGTGTGTCTTGTTTAGTTTAATTGAGCTTTATGTTCTTATAAGTATATCTTTTCTGCACTAACAGACATACTTGCTGAGCTAGAGGGAATTTGATCATGTGGTGCCTAATATATCCATGTCCTCCTCTTCAGACTCATTGACTGTGGGTTAGAATGAGTCCAATATAGCTGATGTGAAGCTTTACGTGGCAAGATAGAATGTAAAGCTGCATGGGGTGTATGTACAGACAAAATCATCATATAAAATGACACCCTGATTTACTAATTCTCAACTTTCTGCATATTTTGGTGCCTTTGTTAATCCCAAAATGATTGTCCAATTACAGAATTATGTTCGTTCTGAACATTTAGCTTGTTTTATCCGTAGATAGAGAAAAGAGATAGAGAAAAATAGATGTTTTTCTTAACCACTTGGTGTTAAAGTGATGGGACAGTGACCTTGCAGGGAGAATGAGAGACCTAAATGCTAAAATGCCCAAGGCAAAATAGAAAATACAGCTAAGTCTATTTACAATCGTTGCTAGTCTTTTCCTAGAACAGATACTGTGAGGCTACCTTCAGTGCTGTGTATGTGTAAACATAAATAGTTCATGCTACAATTTATCCCGCCCTGTATATTTTTTACACATATTAAAAACAAACCATGCTTGAGAGGAGGACATTCAAAGCCCAGTCAGCGATGTTCTGTCACCTGTTCAAAAATAGATGTGGTTCACAATGTTCAATAAAGTATCACATAATTCTAATGCACTGAATGACCCTATGGGGGTGTAAAATGTCACTGAAATGAGTCAGTCTTAGCACTTCTCTTCAAACTGCAGGGAGCTCAGAATGCAGAATAATCTGAATTTTATGAATGTATTGGCATGTTGATATACAGAAATAAACCATATATATTGTGTGCTTGTTTAAAAAGCTATTTTTTTTTTTTTTTACGAAAATGTTAAAAATGACTTTGCCTGACATTGATGCAACTATTTATTGATTACAACAGAAAAGAGGTCATGAACTATGCAATTGTCACATCCAATATGTAGCCAAGAATAGCATTAAATGATTATTTGGAAAGTGATCAAATCTGTATTGTAATTGTGTAACATTTTAATGCTTTGTGTCATTTCCAGGTGGATTGTAGATATGGAAGGAGCCCCTGGCACATTATACGAAGGAGAGAAATTTCAGCTGCTTTTCAAATTTAGTAGTCGTTATCCTTTTGATTCACCTCAGGTAAACAGCATATTTTATTGTTGTTGAAAAGTTTTTTATTTTGTGTTTAAAAAGTGTTTGACAAAGACATAAGGCCAGTGTAAAGAAATTTAGTCATGGAAATATTCTCTTAAAAACTCGAGGCTTGCAGTTCATTAGCTCAGGCACCAAGAGGATTTGTTTCATTCAACAATCCTAATTCACTTATCAAGTGACAGACCTGTCTAACAGTTAAAATAAATAGACAATGAGCCAGCGAGATGGTGCTCTACACCACTTCAAGTCTTTCTTTGACACTTTAATATATTAATCTTCTTAATATTTATATGCGGCTTTTTAACACAGCGAATTATGCTGCATAATTTGTTATCATACCTTTTAAAATCAGCAAATACAAATAAAGTACATAGAGACATAATGTTATCTTTGAACTATGTGCTATCAGCCTCCTATCTCTGCTGTACATCCTGCCGTCTGTTGTGGGAGGCCTGTTTGGTGCCAGGCAGCTGTGACCCATTGTTGTCCCGCATTAACTGCTTTACCAACTCTGACGCTCTCAATCATTCTGCTTTGGGACCATAAGTGCTTATCAAACCCTATACATCTACAAAAATCCTGACATTGTACTTTTTCATTTATTTTTCAGCCTTTTTTTTCTCCACCCTTTTTTAATGTTGGTACTCTAAGCCTAAGCCCACCTGACTCTGGCCCCTCTGCACTAATCCTGGAACCCTATTTCAAGGCTTACACAGCCCCTGTGATATGAGCAGACTCGTATTATTTGAATACATTAATGAAAAATTATCAAAATAGCCCAAACTAAGATGTAATATTTTACCTGTGCACATTTACCACCAAAGCAAGTTGCTGATCATAAGTAAGGAAACAATAATATCAATATTAATTTCTATTTGTCATTGAAAAATTAAATGTTTAAAATATAAATGTGGCCACTGTGGCACAATGAACAATGTGTCTCATTAGTTGTTGAAATATTTTTGGCATTCAGACAAAATACCTTAGGATTGCCACAAATCTTTTGACAAACATTCCCTGGATTTGTAGAGTTGTTAAATGGGAAGTGAATGTGGAAAATAGTGGTCACCATAAATGTCATCATAATAAATAGGCTCTATACTCAATACTATTTTTGATTGAATAATGATAATAAAAACATTTTATAAGAAATTGTCAACCCAAAACAATAATCCTTTTTTCTATGTACAAATGGTCACACGTTTTGACACGATTGTTCTAAAGCTGTTCACGTCACATTTTCTCTTGTATAGGTGTAGTCAGTTTTGATAGTAGTGTAAATTTTAGCACACTTTCTACAAACATGGCAGCTCTTCATGGTAACAGTTGTTTTTTGACAGTCTATCCGTAAGTCGATGATTAGATTTCTCTTACATTTGACATCTCATGGAGAGTTTATGAGACTACAGTGAACTATTGGTCTGCTGTAGGCCTAAGTCAGTTAAACTATTACACATTTGTTAAACAGTAGGTCTGGTGTTTGTTGCAGGTAATGTTCACAGGAGAGAATATACCTGTCCATCCACATGTGTATAGCAACGGTCACATCTGTTTATCTATTCTAACGGAGGATTGGTCGCCAGCCCTCTCAGTGCAATCAGTTTGTCTTAGCATTATCAGCATGTTGTCCAGCTGTAAAGAGAAGGTAAAGTCTCACCAAATAAATGCCCTATACACATTTTATTTTCTGTGAACTAACTAAACTCTCTATTGCAGAG
The DNA here is from genome assembly GCA_038363315.1 of Mugilogobius chulae. NCBI lineage: Eukaryota > Metazoa > Chordata > Actinopteri > Gobiiformes > Gobiidae > Mugilogobius > Mugilogobius chulae. The sequence goes on along the minus strand of JBBPFD010000274.1, from coordinate 214,877 downwards.
ACGACCTCCGGATAATTCATTTTACGTAAGAACGTGTAACAAAAATCCAAAGAAGACAAAATGGTGGTATCATGGTAAGCATATTTTCAATTTAAGCTTTAATTCATGATTTTGTGGTGATATTTCTGATGTGTTTATATTTTTCCACAGATGATACATGCTAATGTACACAAACTTTGTAATACATGTAGAGTACAGGAGTCCTACTGAACTACATAAGCACTTTTTAAATCATTCAGTCTTTGAACTCTGACCTATGACTGGCACAGTGGACTACATGCGTTGGATGCTTCGGACTGCATTTTTTTAACGGTGGATGGACGCATGTTTTGGTCAGTTCTAATATAAAGGAACGTTTAATCCACCTGGAATGGACTATAATAATGCAAAAAGGAAGCATTCATAGATAATTACTCTTGTTTTGAAATTAGTATTGTTTGTTTTTCTTTTTTTTTTTTTTGTGAGGGTGCCGTCTATAAGGTCCTTGTCTTGTGCAATAATAACTGATGGATGCATGCTTGGGCCTGCAAATCCAAATTGTTTTCCGGGAAGGATTTGACTGACACAATCCCAAGATAATGCTTCATCTGTTGTTTTATTTTTTACTATTATATGCACTGTGAAAGTAAATACAGAATCGGCACTATCAGATCATTTATCCTTTCCTGCAGATGCACTGTTGAGAAGTTCTCCACACGGTTTTGTTTTGTGCGTTAGATTTGTAACTAAACAGCGTTCATCTTCCATTGGACAGACTTGAGGTACAGATGGGAGTTTGAACTGGCGTTGGAGCTCTTAGTCAGCTGACACAATCTTACAGTCGGGCTGGACACGTGTAGTGTTCAGATGTCCAGACTTTGAGCTGTACAACGGCGTTTCTCTTCCATTTTACGAATGTTTGTAACGATCATTGCTAAATGATCCGTTTTTACTTGTGTGGAACTTAATTTGTTTCTGTCATGCTTTAATTCTGTCTAATTTTTATGTCAATTTTGTACTTTTTATTTTTCCATCTAGCTAAGGAGTTGTTAAATGGGTCAGTACAGTTTATATTTTTATTTAAGTTTCTGAGGTCAGAAGGGTGAGGAAATAGAGTCACAATGAAAAAGGTGTTTGATTTCCTGGTCAGAGTTTTTGGCTCAGGTACTTTTTTCAATATATAGTTCACTCTAAAAAAAAAGATAACCTATAAATATTTTGAATTATATTTTCACCAAAAGAGACTGTTATGTTGTAAAATAATAACATGTCTGGAACTTATTGTACAGTATATACGATTGTTCGATGATGTAAACTAAATGAGCAGAGGATGCATTTTTTATTTATAGCAGGGTGATGATTACAATAGGAGTGTTTTTTTTTTTTCCAGTGAAATTTTGATTGCATATTATTAGGACGTGTACAGTCATATTGAAACACAATTTGAAGATGTTTTTTTTTTTTTTTGGTGTTGGTGCATGCCATTTTAAACCCTGTTTTTTCTTATTGGCATTGGACATCGTGACAACTATGTGTCTTTCCATTTTACTAATTATTTATGGAATTAATATTATAACACCTCGCATCTGGAGGCTGTGTGGCTCTAGGTCTTTTTAGGCCGTAATCACTCCATTCCTGAATAAGAGTTTATCGCCATCCAGTTTAAGATACTTGAATTTAACATCTTTATAATTTGCTTTTTTTCCTGAGGTTTATTTGAGTTTCATGAATGTGATACTGTAGAGGAGATTATTACAGCACTTGGCTATTTATCGCTAATTGAAAAATTAAACTATTACCTATGAATATTTAAAACTGTCTGCTGTAAGGAAACTTGGGAATTGTATAAATGCAGTCACAACAGTTTGAGCAGTAGAAAATTTTGATTTAGCAAAGCTTTGAGTGAATTTGTTACTGGGGGTTTGGTTGTGTCATGTTTTTCCTTCTCTTTTTGGTTTAGTTCAGACAGGTTGTTTTGAGTGATCAACACTAATGAGGGTGTGTTTATTTATATTTTGACATGTGTTCTGGATGTTCAAGCTCCATATAATAGGTGCCTGTTCATTTTCATAATCAATAATAAAAAAAAACAAAGATTCACTTTTCCTAATGATTAGTTTGTTTGATGTTACAAATGACTGGATTGCCTGTTTCAGTTGAATCACTTTTCAAATTTTGTTTAGATCCACATATGGTCGAAAAGACGACACACTGCACCATCAATAGTCTTAAAGTATAACTACATGTATCTAATTTCATCATATCACTAGTACTATTGTAGTATGCATTTATATTTGCTTTATCTATGATGCATGCCAGTCCATCCACTATCAGAAAGGGCAATGCTGTTCTGTCCTTTCCAGGAAACTTGTTGTATTATGTTGTTATTATTATTAGTCTGATAAGACTAAATGTAATATGAAATAATCTATTTTGTGTTGAGACCAAACTTACACAAATGAGCAGATTCATCTGTTCCTCCGACCTCAAGCTCTCAAATCAACAGGACTAAAGGTAAGTCAAAGTTTTTTTTTAGACAAGACAATGTAGGTGAATAGGGTCATTGTGAAAATGCTGCCATGTTCTATTACAATTATTCTTTATTATAGTATGTTTTAATATAAAAAATATCGCATTTTATGTGAAAAATGAACAAAATTACTTGTCTCAATGGAAGAAGGTTTTATCAGAGGGGATTTTGGATATCTTACTTTTATGCAAAAAGTCAAAGTTTTACACATTTTTCTTTTATTTTTAATAAATCAAGCTCGTTTTAAATATCAATCCTTCTGTAAAAACCTTCAAAAAGTCCAATTAGGACCAAAGTTTGATGCTTGTAGGAAGCTTAGAGGTGATTTAGGCTCTGTGCACAGAACGCCACTTGGCTTGTTTATAGCCTATTTGAAATGGCTGTACTTATTGTGTATTTCCTGTTAGCATTAGCATTTGGACACATAAACACATGAACTCTGGTGAAGTATTCTCCTGATTTAAAAGTATTTAACATGTTTTCAGAGACATTCCCCATAACTCTGTTCACTGCCTGATCTTCCAAGCATTTATTCGTTTTGGACTGACAGTTAAAACTTCATAGAAATGAATTAAACAGGAAATGCTCAAGTACAGAAATTAGCTCTTTTGAAAATAATGCTCTGTGCACAGAGCCTATTGACGACCCAGTGTTTCATTAAACTCAGTTAGATTAAGTAAATTAATTTGAATGAAAGCGTATTTATGAGCAACTTGATTGAACTGATCAATAAACAGAAAATATTATAAGTTTTGCCTGTGTCTCACTTTGAAGTATATTGATTATAAAAGTTTTGAGTTTCATTATAAATTAAACGTAACAAACGCAAAAGCTATTGCGTTGCGCCCTCTGCTGGTCCTAATGAATATAGCCATTAATAGTAGAAACCCTTGGATGGGCTAATGGGTTCACATAACATCACAACTTTTACAGGTAAAAAAAATAATAATAATACTTAATTCAGACAGAGGGCAGCTAAAATAAACTTTGTTTAAATGCATTTTACAGTATTCATGAATGAGTCACAAATAGAACAATCCACAAATGGAATAGTGAGATTACATTTAATTTCATTTCATGGCAAAGTTATTGTAGGAAAAACTGGATTGTCCACCACCTGGCCCATTTTGGAGCGTGCGCAAGCTTACATGCATTTGCTCTGTAACAACAGCAGCTGTTTTGCTACTTCAAAAGGTGTAGACATGTATTTCTACTCTCTGGCTAGAAGCTGTATGAAAGCTGACACATTGCAGTTTGCAGTTTCCCATCTTATAAGGTCAATATAAACCTTCTCGGTAAAGTTGCAATTTGAGGGCCAAGAAAGCACAGGAGGGCGAGACCACAGCTCGAACGCGGGGGTGCGCACTTCATTCAACATTTAACTGTGAAATCCGTTTAGCAATCAGCACCTAACTAGCGTTTGGTTGGCGCATGAAAGGAAAAATGCACAATTTAATAAATATTCGTCAAATGTTCCATAGGTTCCCGTTAATTTCAATAGTTTGTTTGTTTGACGAATGGGGTGGTCTGCCCCCACTTCATCCAGTTCTCTTTAGTGTTTGCCAATGTTGGAGGTGTAACTGGGGTCTGGCCCTGGATAAAGGTAAAATATGACCGTAAACGTCGTCCCTTTGTAGCCGTGTAGTCTTCAGGGTACCGGGCACTCAGTTGTCAGTGCTTACCTGGCGTTGCGGTGTGTGAAATGGCCTAGACTTTGGCGGAGGATGGGGCCGTGTGAGATGCTAACAGCGGCCGTGCAGCCATGATGAGCAGCTTTCACCGGCTAAACTAGCGTAGCTGCAGCTGACTTCACATTTTTACACTATTTTGTCGATTGCAACGATAAAACATGTAAATGCATGCGTTACCACTGTTTTTACTCTTAATTTTAACGGCTGACATTTGCAATAAACGTCATTGTTGTGGGTTGATTATCTTTAGCTTCTGCTTAGCTCACTGAAGCTCTGCATATCAACCGTGAGGTTCATATTACTGAGCTGCTACACTCAGGAATGCACATTTTCGGTTATATATTATCACTGCACAAATATTGATATGCGATTGTGGGATAAAAAAAAACAACACGACAGTGGTTGTGTCATAGTCGTAATAAGCCATGCGCAGCAACTGCTTCTTTAAAAGCCCTCCTTCTCATTCATCTTCATTTTTAGAGAAACCATTAGGCCTTTATATATTAAAAAAATACAGCGATACAGGTTTTAAGAAAAAATGAAAATATACTATTCTATAGAAAGAACTAAATTAGCATTTGTGTCACAGAACAATATATTGCTTATGAGAAGAATTTGCACATTAAAACAGTAGTGGTGTCTCCCATCTTGACTCACAACATACACCTTAGCTTGAACATGAGACATAATCAAAGATCCACTGTCTTGTTGGAGCTGTTTCTGGATTGCTTTTTCTGGAGAGCTTAGCAGCAGTAACATGAGCAAAGCCCTTTCAATAAAGGGACATTGTCTGGTTGTATTAGTCTTTGGATCAGAATGTGAGATAGGCCCAGAGCTGCTCAGTTTGAAGTCTGCCCTGGCTTTGCATGCAACTTCACACAGAACTAAAACTGACACAAAAGCAAATCTGTGCAGCAAGAATAAAACCCATTTGCTTTGTCAAGTTTTTGGAGAACGTAACACACAGTTCATTTTGTACATGTTTTTGTCTTCAAGAAAAGAGCATGGCTCAAGTGAAAGTACAGACCTCAGCACCCCTGGCTGGTCCTGGCCTCTCTCCTGGAGCTCCTGCACCGGCCGTGGCCAGCCTGGAACCCTGAGTCTGCAGCCCTCTGTCAACGGCACCAGTCCAGCCCCAGCCCCCACATCCGGCTGCCCTGCTCCTGCAGGCGGATATGGGGACACCCCTGTGTCTGCTTCATCACCAGGTACACTGCATACCACTACATCAGAAATAAGTGCTAGAATTATTTTATTATTATGTAATTAAACTGTTTCTTTATAAACAACATGCCTATGCTAAGCAACTCTTTACAAACGACTCCTCATTGTAAATTCTTTAAAAACATTTTCAGAAATTGCATTGTTGAGTTATAATTCTGTTAAACATCATACATGTGGTCACACCAAATGTTCTTTATTTTTTCTGATATCAAGCTTTATACTGAAAAGTATTTCTTTATCTGTGCAGGCCCATCCAGGAGAACATGGCAAACCCTAAAGAGAAAACTCCAATGTGTTTGGTGAATGAGTTAGCCCGTTTAATAGAATCCAACCACAGTATAAGCTGCTCAGTGAGAGAGGGCCTGCACACGCAAAGGTACCACTTTTGTGTTCTTTTTTACAGGTATTGTTATCGCCGTGTTGATGCTCAAATGTCTTCTGTAATGGCTCTGTAGATCTTCACAGTACAGCTGACTCTTGGGGAGCAGGTCTGGGAAGCTGAAGGCACCAGCATCAAAAAGGCACAGCACTCCACTGCTGCCAAGGCTCTGGACGAGAGTGTGCTCCCCCGGCCTGCGCCTCGCTCTCCAAAAGTGGACATTAACAGCAACCCAGGTACGGCCCTGACATCATTGTCTCCTTTCTCAGTTTTTGTGGAATAAAAGGGGCAAAAAGTAGGACAATTTGGAATTTTACTTTCATAACACTTGCTTTTGTAAGTTAGTGAAATATGGGATGAATTCGAATTGAGTTTTTTGTACAAACTAAAGCATTATTGGGTTTGTCATATATTAATTTATGTATTTTACATGATTTATTTTTTTACAGGCAGCATAACACCAACAGTGGAGCTGAATGGACTTGCAATGAAGAGAGGAGAACCTGCTATATACCGGCCTTTAGATCCTAAGCCAATGCCCAACTACAGAGCAAACTACAACTTCAGAGGGATGTTCAACCAAAGGTTTGCAATCATTCATTACAGCCTCGTTATTTTATTTGCAGTTTGAGTTGAGTATTGTTTAAGATGAATGACTGTACACTTAGTCTTGGTACCATTATTATCTGGACATGGTCAAGATACATCTCCAGTAGCCTCATTCCGGCATTGTTTCTTTGATCCCCTTGGCTAAGATGTGTGTCGGATTCGGACCCTGCACCCCATATGTTCCAAAACTGATGAAACGTGGTGCCCTCATAGCATCCTCTTACACTCAGTCTCTGTCATCCTCCTGTTTCCTTTTGACTTTGTGTCTGCTATACTGGAGCCAGTCAGCCATTGCACCAACGCCATAAAAGTGTCACCGAGCTGCAATTAATGATGAGCTCTCAGTAAGTGATGTAACATTACTTAGACGGGTGGGTACGGTGGATTCTGGAGTTGTTTGATGTTATCCATCAGCCAGTGACCAACCAGTGGAGTGTGGGAATCCCTTTGCCTCCTGGTATTTAAGAAGGCGTGCGTAGTTATTTCACAAAGATACTTCAAAGTGACAGCTAAGTCTAAATATTTCTGAACCAGAAAATGTATTGTAAGCCTGGTAAAGTTCTTGTCCTTATAATTGTTTGGATAGCACATTTATAGAGTTACTTTTTTTTTTTTTTTTTCTTTTAAGAGCTGAGTTATGTTGCTCCCGATCTCGAAATATACTATTTTATTGTTGCTAATTCCCACCAGGTGGCAGTGTTTCCTTATATCCAAACCATGTTTTTGGACACTAAAGTTATAGGGCACCCATTTTGTAACATTTCCTGCAATTTATGAGGGTTAAATGGTTCTTCTAATACAGCCTTTAGAAACATTTCTATAGAACTTTGTATTGGTAGAAATTATGAGACATTTGTTTGATTTTAATAGTCAAATTTGTCTCTAAAATTTTAGGCACTTGTTTTTCTCTGATATATATGTAGATATTTGAATGAAAAATGCATGGACAAGGCCAGTAAATGTGATTCAGTGGCTGTATTGGATAATTGCGTCTTGTCAGCAGATAGTCTAGCATCTGGCTCACATCTTCTTCTATTTGATCCGTGCAGGAACAAACAGGGGGTGCAAGACAAATGTCTGCGGGGTAGAGCTGCAAATCTGTTTTCCAGCATGTGTCTGTCAATGTCATCTGTCACTGTGATGGCTTTTGTGACGGGGGTTTGCAGCCAGGACAGTGGAGTCATGTGTGCCAGGAACACTCCAAACACTTATGGCCAACCAAGGTCATCCATGTTTTCACAAGGTCCTTCTTTTAATGTGGTCAAGGCTTTTATTAATGAAAGTGAATATGAATTCTCTTCATAAGATGACTGACTATGTGCTGGAGTGACAGGCTATGTCTACTATCAGTCACTCTAATGATGCTGCGGCCAAGGGAAGGTTTCCATATATCCCATGTCCTTACCTATTATGATGAATAAGAGTGATCCAGAGTCATGTTGATGGAGAATCCAACCATTAAAGGGGCAGCCTGGCTCTGATCCATCAGTGCACTAATCACCAGGACGACCAGTATTGATTCCTTCAGAAAGTGCCCTGATGAGAAAATACAGCGATAATATGAAAAGTGCATTTGTCTGTGTCTTAATGAATCTTATTTATGGTGAAGGGTCTTGGCATTATACCTGACCATCCACGTCTGTGCTTAAATCAGAGAATTATGTTCGTCCTAATGCAGGACATTGTTCATTCCTAAATACTGATTCTCTTCCTTGTATTAATTATTTTTTCTAGCTGATTCCCCATCTTACATTGGTGTGTAAGGTTGCTAGGAAATCCAGCCTAAATGATTCACAGACATTATCACTAAATAATGAAAATATTTGGGTTATCAAAATATGCAGTTACATCAATGCTCACCTCATGGACAATCCACGCTCCCGTGTTTGTATATTATCATTGGAACACCTGTTTCCATTGACTCATAGTGGACTCCTCCAAATCTGAGGTTTCCTCCTGGTCTCAGCGGAGGGACAACATTGTGCTTTGTGTCAAGGAAGTAATTGAGAATAGGACTTTCCCTGTTGGAGCAAGACAGCGTCTAGTCTGCACGAAGCCACCCACCTTCCCTCATCTGATTCAGATGGTTTCTGTGTAGTTACTGGAGGAAGTGTGTGTTCAGTGAGTGCTGTATTGTCTTCATGAGGTGCATACATATTTGACTGTTAATGTAATAAAAATGTGTAAATTGTATTTGTCAATGTTTATAGAGGCTATGGGTGGGCGATATTGCTTAAAAAATAGATTTATCAATATTTTTCTCTAGGCAACAGTAACCAGAAGACGTTCTGGCAGTATAACAAAAATAAGCTATTAGCTGTCTTTTGTTGAGTTTTCAGTTTAAAAATGTTTGGCATAAAAAATGAATACGAGCACTTAGAGGTGTGCAATAATATTATATCAAATTTAGATAATATTTGTGATTGTTGTTTTGAAGATATTCAAAAGTTGAATTTCGATTTTATCATTAATAGTAATAAATACTACAAAACGAGCTGTAACTTAGAAAAGTGTTATTTAGACAATTATTCAGTAATTTGGGTCTTTGTTGACCAAAATTTGTTTTAGTTAGACTTTTTATAAAATTTTTTCTTTACAAATAGTTAATTAAAATAAAAAGCCTGTGGTCTTGTGAGTGCAGTTTGGGCCAGATGTTTGTCCATTTATTGAAACACACATCTTAAGTCAACTACAACCTTTTTAGCTTGATCATTACACTTCAAATAATACATTTAAAGACGTGCACGACAACCTTTCAAATTTCAGTTGCATTTTCAATTGGTTTGTTTCTATTGATTTATACTTCCTGCAAAAGGTTGTTATAAAATAGAGTTGTTTTTAGATGCAGACTACTAATTAATCACTCATTATTGGTGTTTATACTACTAACTTTTATTCTTGGCCTCCGCAAGCTAAAATGCACAAGTGTTCCTTACAAAGATCTAACTGCAAGTGACCATTAATATAGTGAGAATGAATACTAAACCTGGTACTCAAGACTATCTGTGGAGGATGATCTGAGCAGCAGGCAGGCTTTATTGAGTGAAGAACTCAATACAGTAAGATGTTTTTAAACCCAGCTCAGAACAATCCATATTACTGCACCTTTTTTTTTTTTAGCTAAAGTAGATACTGGTAATTCTAATTGTTTGTGAACTGACATCATAGTAACAGTGTCATGTATGTTGGAATATGTTTGTACAAATCTAAACTATAGGATTAACAGTTTAAATGCAGAAAATGACTGGATATTTTATAGTTTGTGAAGGAATATATTGTTTTATGTCCACTAAAATGGAAGAATTTTGATTCATGTTGATTAATTCTGCAGCATTAATCTATCTTAATTTCAATATTGTGCGGTTCTATTGGAAATCTTAGTACTGATATGCTAAATATGGTATTTCCTGAACTATATGCTGAATAAATTGTAGTCTGATATTTCATTTTGCTACAACCTTCAACCCAAGAGATCTAATTATTTTTAAAACTCACAAACATTATTTATTGCTGTCCGTCTACACACATGTTCTGAAATGCTTTCTACTTTCGAATGTTAACACTCAAACAAGATACAAAAAAACAAAGTTTGTATAATATCAGAATCCAACGTTGGAATTAGGAAGACAATAACAGAAACAGGGGTGTAGATCTGTTGTCGTTTAGTCAATTTAATGGTCGACGGAAATAAGAAAACTCTAGAGCTAGACGATATATTGCCTGGTTGACTCTGATCAGCTGAGCTCTCAGTTGGTTTGGAGAGAAAGTATAAGACTTTTTGTCTCTCTCCATTCCTAAGCCTGCAGTTTTGATTTTATCATTAACATACCAATTCTTGTTCTACGACTTTGGCTGAAGCACAAGCTTTAATGAGTGATTATTTGTTTCATGACTTTATGAAATGATTACGCTTGGTAAATTCATTCTGTCTAGCTTTGATTATAATCATATGGTTTTTTCTGATAAGACAGTTGTAAGAAGCTATAAGCTCGTACCTGACAGTTTCAGCAGTAGGACTTCCGCCTTCTCAGAGGTGACGACCGATGTTGTGCCTCTTTAAGGATACCTTATTTCAACTGTAATAGCTTATTACAACTGTCTTATCAGAAAAGAAAATCTATGAATGAGATTATGAAAAGATTGTTACTTGGACCAAAATTACAATCAAGCATCATTACATTGTGTGAAAGAGAGACACGTACCGTCGAGAATAATGGTTAACGTTGAAGGTTTTTTGGTCATACTATCTCACCCCAGCTATCTTTTTAAAACTAAAATAAGAAAATCGGCCTCCGAAATCTTGATTGACAAAATGTTGAAATATCTTCATCAGCCAAAGAAAAAACTCATATCAGTTGATCTCTAGAAATGGCTGAACTGGTTTGCCCTTCTTTTTCTTTTCAACTCTAATTTTCATAATATAATTGCAATGTCCTTGTAAACTCTTTGACGCGTTTTCTCACATATCTTTATAAAGAGAAATGACTTGGAAAGATCCTTGAAAACTGTACTCATGCCTGCAGCTCTCCACTCTATAACATCAGACACTTATTCAGAGGTGTACTTTGTCATCTACTTTTCTAATTGGGCCAACCTGTCTCGCTGAACAAGACAAATATGCCCACAAGGCGTTTTCTATATTCAATGTTTCCTCTCATCCCAGCATCAGATGTCCTCACCCACACACACAATTCACTTTCAGTTTATTTGATAGAGCCCCTTGTCGGCCTAGTGGGACCTAAAATCTCATATAGCATAACCAGGACAGGACACAATGTACTTCTTCGTCCAACAGCTAGCATTCCTCAGTTATGTTTTCTTTTATCTGTCTTGTCATCACTGCTCCAAATCTCACAAGTCTGCCAAAGCCCACAAGGTAGAAACTTCAGAGGAACAGCGTTTTATTGCATTAGTCCGGCTGAAAATGCATCCAGAATGACTAGTAAATCAGCTGCATTTTGTCAGATGTATGCTATCTGATTCCCCGCTTCATAAATTGCATCGGGCGACATTCCAGAACAAAGGATAATCTGTCCAAATTGTACAAATGGGTGTAAACTCATAAAGCAGTGTTTTATTGAGGAGACATGGGGGAGGAGCAGAAGAATAGAGGTCCAATGTAAACAGACGCCTGGGATGATTTGTACTTCTTCAGTGACACACAAGCCATACGCTTTTATCTCCTTTTTCCCAAATAGACTTGGGAATTTGTGTTTCCTCTCCTCATTTTCCTCAATGTACTATTGGAAAAGGATTAACTTACCACTAGACAATGCAATGAAAGTGCCTTTTGTAATGTTTTGGTTTGAACGGTTGGATGAGTCAGGCTACTTTTCATATAAACATCACGTCAGTACAAACACACCTATTATCGACAAAAGCTCTTTCTACAATGCAAATAGAATCCAATGGAGAATCTCTTGTCGGGGGTGGGTTGTGGTAAGACCGATTCAGACGCCGCATCAGGTGGGCTTAAGATCTTTTCCACCGGGCAATGATGCATGCTCTCTTTTCTTCCCACCTGGTTTCAGAATTGACTCCTCTTCTACACATAGTTTGTTGTCATTGTTCAGCTTAGAAAAAACATGGTTTTGATCTCCATCAAGAGAAGATTATGACAACTAGTTACAGTGAGATATAAAAAAGTATCTTGACACCCATTTATTGTGCAAGATGTCCCAATTAAAAAGATGAGAAAGGTCTATAATTTTCATCATAGGTACACTCTCAGAGACAGAACCTATCAATTTGTATATATTGAATATTTGGACAATTCCAAAATTTAGCTCAATGTTTTGTATTGATTGGCAATAACAGAAGACAAATGTTTGCACACAGTGTCTGTCCAAGCATTCTGACCCTCTCCTCCATGCAGAGTTGTCATGTTTTGGAACTCTCACTGGGACAGATTTCAGCTTTCTTCACTGATTTTAGATAACAATAACACCAACAAAAGAACTGGAAGAAAATGTGTAAAATGTGTGTAGACAAATCTAGAATATAAAGGTCTTACCTGTGTTCTTGTAAAAAAAAAATGACCAACCCGTCATATACACTTAAAAACAAGAACACAACAACCCAAAAGTTTGCTATGCAACAGTGTTTCATCACCTATTCATTTAAACTTGTCTTTTGCAAACGTTTTCAAGGCCAGATGTACTGAATGCAATGCAGCAAAGGTAATTTAATCTGAAGATGCTTTGAGGATGCTCTAAACCTGATCACATATCCTTTGAGCCCATCATTGAGAATAATATGGAGTCTGAACAAGGCTCGAATGTGACCTTGAATGGACGTGATGTGGTGCTATAAATAAGTCAGTGTTATGTATTTAATCGTTACAAAAGCTTGTAAGTAATGTAAGGTGTCTTGCTGTCTACTGACTCAGGCAGTCAACCTAGCATTTTTATTTACTGTCCTATTTACATCTCATTCTGTCTCAAGTATTCACTGCATTGATGTTTCACCTCATTTACATTGTTTTAATTTAATAAAATTTTTAATTGACCTTTATTTAACCAGGTAAGTCCCACTGAGATTCAGAATCTCTTTTGCTGGGTAGCCCTGGCTTGTTGGATAAAGATTTTTTTAATGTCTCATACAGCTTTTAGTTGAAACTTATCATTATAATTATAAATATAGGTCATTATAAAAAATATAATTTGGTTGTTGTTGAAATTCATAGTAGTAGAAGATCTTGTTTTATTCACTTTTACTTTGCCTCTTTAGTTCATTACAAATGTAAATGTGTTACAATCTTTTACTTTTAATTAGGTTTCTAGTCTACAATAAAAATGGAACACCAAGTAGTGCCAGTAATTACTGTGTTTTTTCTTCTTGTAATGCATGTCATGACACTGAGAAATGCCACACTTTCGACACAAATGTATATTGTAAAAAAACTTTGTTTTAAACATTTTGCTTGAGATATTTACAATTGGGCTTTTTAAGTTTTTGCTCCTGTGCTGTGACTAAGAGCTTTTGTTCTTTTCAACTTTCCAAGTGAAGTCTTTTCTACTAGAACGTGCTTAAATTTGTGGTTGACCTGACAAGTTAATGACAATGAGTATAAAACAGCAGGTTCCATTTGTAATGATCTTAATGAGGACCACAGGATCTAATTTTATTCTGATCTACAGCCAGCTACAGTCCAAACAGTTGGCACTAACACACCACAAAGTATTAAACATTTCTGTTGTTTTTGCCTCGTCACAAAAAGCCACAAGGCCAGATTAGTCTATGATCTTGTTCTATGCATTATTATTCACGCAATCCTTATTTTCAGTGAGTGTAGAAATAATAGCTGCAATAACCATTATTTTCAAGCTGTTCACTTTATTACTACTGCTGCAGAAGCCAAGTTTTTTCGCTTAGTAAAAACAATTGCATTTACTCTCATGCTACTTGTCAAATTCGGAGTTGTAAATCATCCCCCTTAATGTGTTGTTTTTGTCCAAAATAATGGCACGCCAGACGCTGTAGGCTAACTTTGCATGTGCTGGGATGTGACTTCTCATGCAGCCATCACACAAGGAGGCCAGTGACACCCGCTCTTATTACAGGCCCAGGACAGAAGGCTTTAATCTTCTTCTCTGCCACAAAACCACAACAAACAGTACAAACAATGAACACTGTCAGCTTGGACAAGTTCATCGAAATACCATAAGTTATATGAGCCAGTGATACATGCTTTTGGTACTGTACTACTTGTTAACAAGCTAAGATTTGCAAATCTGCTTTGGATGGTCCATATTGTAAGCGATATACTCAACTGTACCACTGGGTCTAATGCTAACAGAGAAGGGCATAGTCCTATACTATGTCATTTACAATACATTTATAATATTCATGTGGAAAAGTTTAAATGTTGAAAATTGCGATGTAATAGCTGTGTATTGCAGCTTTCATTTGTGATGAAGGCAGTCAAATTGTGGTTAGCTCTAAAGTTTTAAACAAGAGTGATCTAAACACAGACTGTGGAAGCTACAATACAAAAAATGAAAGACCTAAGACGTGGAGAGAGAAGGGGGAACTTAAAGTATAACTTAAATAACCTGAAACAAGCAATTACAAATGTTGTAAAACCCACTATTAAGCAGTCCAGGTATATCTTTATTTATCAACTAATCTGTCTTTAGTCTCGTAAAATCTGCACTGATGTCTGTTTTATCAGTTGTTTTTTCACTTCTTTTTTCATCATTCATCATTGAATGAAAAATTATTTTAAACTGCTAATAGTTCCTGTTATTGTCAGTAAAACATCTTTTCTGCACCTTTTTATTTTCTTTTGTGGCTCTCATTTTGAATTTCTTTTTTTTTCTCCCATTCACATTAGTGGTTTCCAAACTCCACATGTGCATGTAAACCTACCTCCCAACATTATGACACTTGTGTTTTGGACCTACTGTTTACTTGACTACACTGTCTTCTCACACCACAAAGTCTTTCTTACATTAGCAATCGCGTGAGGCAGAAGGAAAAAAGTGCAATCACTTGTGGACACAAACATGAAGTATGGACCGAAGGAGTTAGGAGTGAACACAAGTGAAGGTCTGGCAGCAGAATGGAAGAAAGTACAGCTGGTGTTGGAAAGACTCTTTCCAACATTTTCATTTTTTTAAGCCCCCAAATCTTTGTCATACTTTTGCTTTGACTGGCTTTTGCATACGTAGTGCTTGTGAACAGTTTTAAGAAAGCGTTAATATTTCTTTTCGTCTGTGTGCAATTTGTGTGGTCTGATGCCTCCTTCTTTATGTTATGAGCGATTAAGACACTAACCTTTACGCCATCAAACACAGCTGCTGGAAAGCATTTGCCTTCAAAGTCTATTTCATCCTGATTCATAACCTGCTGCAAACAGTGATCACTTATCATTTGATGAAAATGTGGCATCTTTTGTTGCTTTTCTCTCTCATCTCTGAGCCACACATTATCAAGCAGCAGTGTTTTTCCAGAGCCGCCCTGCAGGTGTCCTGCTCCCATTCCCTCCCTGCAGGAGTTATAAAAACAGAAAAATAATTGATAACAAAGGCCAGCTAATGCAGCCATGGAGTCCCGACGTCTTGACTGGTTGGTGTGCACTGTTGTGATACTTGTTTCTTTGCGTAATTGTGATGAGAGTGTTTGTGCATGCTTGAGTTCTTGGCGAACAAACTCCTATGAAAACCACTACTTTCCCACGTTGTAGTTGTGGTCTCCCACTGGTCGTCCTCCTTGCTCCCTTTCTCCTCTCCTCGCTCTTTCCTCTGCACCTGTAGGCAGTGCCGCCGACACAGCTGCTCACATGGCGGCTCCGCGCTGTTGGCTCGAGCCCATGTTGCACTTGGCATGTCCTGGGAGACCCTGGGGCCACACTTGGCGTGCAAGGGCCAAGTCTGCCCTGCCCCACCCCGGGAAGACTTCTGTGGTCAGGAGTAGTGCTGATGGTGGAGTGCTCCAGAACATACTGTAAAGGCCTGAGCAATATTGTGATAAAAATTGAAACATGTTTATCTCTGTGACAGTCTGCATGTTTGATAAAATCATCATTTTATGATTTCTCATTTCTGTCTTCTTTGATGCATATGTTTCTTTCTCCACCTACTTTTCCTGGTGGTCAGCCTCAGAGTTGCCAAGTCTGCTTTTTTATACCAATTTTGTGCTTCTTTTTTGGAAAGTTGCTTGTTAATTTTGACAGTTTGTAGCTTGCTGCACTTTCACATCATAGAAGAGTTCATTTTTCAGGTTTGGACCATGAAGATTTTTAGCATATTTCATGTCTAAATGTAAATTAAAATCTTAAAACTACTATTGAAATATGTCGAAATCAATACACAATGTTCTGATCAATTGATCGTTTTAATCACATTTTACTGAAGGGCTGGGGTTGCTTGTCAAAAAATAGACACAAAAACTGTGATAAAATCGAAATCATAATCTGGCCCCTAGAAAATCGGATAACAAGATATTTGTTTTTTTTTTCTGCTATTGAACTGTCAAGGCTCTACTACTATGATATTGTTAAGCCAATAAATTAGTTACATGGCGCCAAATACAGACACACTTCTTTGCATTTACTGGGCCTGTCTATAGGGAGCTACCACATGCAGTGTCCATACGCCAGCATATATTGGTGAGACTGATATTAAAAACGTTTCCTCTTGTTAACTTTCCCACTATTTCTCAGCCTTTTTGCTCTAGGCCCAGAAGGAGGTATCACCCACACGACTCACAGACCTCTAAATCTGCTGGGTGACAGCTCAGTCCCACTCAGTCAGGGCCCAGAGAAAGAGAGGAAAATCTATGTTCGGGGCCAGAAGAAAGAGCAGCGGATATATAAGTGCCAAGGCTTTGTTTGCCGACGCTACTTTGAGATCCAACAGTGAAACATCCGTCAAGTAACTGGCCAAATGGCTATTGTGTAGTAATTGACCCTGATGAAGCGGTGGGCCCTTATTTGGGAATGTGTGAATTGATAACTTGGCTTTAAAGCCTTGGGGTTCTCTTGCTCCTTCAGCCTGTAAACATATTAATCTAACATTATCTTTCAACACTAATTTGGCATGTGTAATTAATTTCCTCTTTTTTCTCTTTTGCTCTTGTTGACTCCAGGTATCACTATCCAGTTCCTAAGATCTTCTATGTGCAGCTGTCTGTGGGGAGCCATGAGTTCATTGGAGATGGACGCACTCGCCAAGCAGCACGACATAATGCAGCGATGAAGGCACTGCAAGCTCTGCGCAATGAGCCCATCCCTGAAAGGCCTCCACAGGTAAGGAATCCTGTCAGTACTTAGCTGGTCATGTTCAAAAAGACTGAAAATCTGTCATTGTTGCAAAATGTCTGTTCTGGACACAAATATAAAACCCTTTACAAACGTGCAACTCCCAAACGATCTCTGCCTGTTGAAATATTGAGTACCATGTGTACACGGTTACACCCACTTTTGCGCCCACAGTTTACACTCCAGGGCTCTAGTGCAGACTAGGGCTGCACTATCAATTGTAATCGTGAAATTGTAATGGTAATATTTATGGACGCAATTACCAAATGACAAAGGCTGCAATTTTTGAATAACCTTTATAACATTCTCAAATAACAAACTCATATTTTAAAACATCTAAATCTAAAACATCTTTTTTTTTTGGACACGTTTACAACAGACAAACATATATTGTACTAAACACAACAGATTAACAGAATTGGGATATCAGTTTAAATAAAATAATTACTTTGCTGACACAGTATTAAAAGAAATGGTACAGTGGCCAAATTTTTTTTTACTTTAAAATTATATTTCTAACGGTGAACTTTATTTATTTCTGTCTTTCTCACAATTTTCCTCAACATATACAAAATATAAACAGAATACATTTTTCAAAACATAAATCGCCAAGCGAATTGTAATTGCAATACTTGTCTGAAAAATTGCAAGTAGATTATTTTCCCAAATCGTTCAGCTCTAGTGCACACTGCAGGTGGTTCGGCTGTGTGTCCTGAGCAGGAGAGGAGATGTGCTTTTCTACTTGTGTAGTTCTTTGTGTGCCACTAAGTAGTCTGTTATGTCCAGCACAACCAGGATATTGGCTGAACTATGTGGTCAATAACCGATACAATATTTCGTGGATCAGTGCCAATATTTGATCTCGGTATTGGATTGGAGCATCCCTAGTTGGATTAGAATGTCAATAAACTTGTTTTCATTACAAATCCATTTTATGTGATCATGCAGTTTGTATGTTGAGTATGCGTGCGTGTCAAGGGAGATGAAAAAGCAGACACACTTTCATCCAGCCTTCAAATCCCAAGACAGCTGTAGCTACAAATGACTGATAAATAATGAAGGAAATTGTCGGTCAAACCACTAAATGATTGGACAAGCATTAAAATACATGTCATAAAGATGTCTAGTTTTGATGGGCGTATTAAATATTTGTTTTATTTTGTTTATTATTTTTTAAGAGTAGTTAAGATAACTATGAAGATGCTTGACTGGGTCTTATTTGACATCTCTGCCTTTAGTTATAGTCGAGACACGAAAGCTGCCATAGATACTACCATCACGACTGTAAAACTGCTTGTCATTCCGATTGCTAAACATCCTTATTTCACTCTCCAGCCTTCACTGTCCTAACATACTACTGCTCTCTCCTGTCTTTTGACTCTTCTCACCCCACATGGCTGGCCTCATGTTCGACCCTGTCCTGGTACAAAACTTCTCTGCTAATGAAAAGTCCAGGGATTTGTGCCGCGGATCTGCCTCTGCTCCCGCAGGTGCTGCCGGGTGCATATTTTTCCGTTAATAAGATGACTACATAACCAGCTTTCATCAGATTGAGTTTAAATCCACAGCATCTCTAATTACTGTAATGTATAATTTAAGCTTTATGTTTGAGGCTGACAGGGATTGATTTTTTTTCCTACTACTTCCACACACAGTGTCACAGTAGCACTTCAGAGTTTCCCTTTATGTGTAACTTTTGTTATCTTCTCCCACCGGAAATCAAAGTACCCCATATCCTCAGAGCCTGGCATCACTGTTGGTTATTCAAAACGTTTTGGCTGCTCTCACCTGCGGTCTTGTGGCACTGGGCTACATAAATGGGCTCTTTGTTTGCTGTGGCTCCTGAGTCTAGTTTTACAAATTGTGCCACATTGTGTTTTCAGTCATGTCCATCACGCTGGCTCTATGTGATGTCCTCAGGCTCTAAGTGTGTGCTTTTTTGTGATGTTTAAGTAGAATTATTTATTTTTGATTATCTATGTTTGTTCATTTTGACTTATTTGTCACTTGTATCTTTTTTTAACACCACAAAGTTGAGGCAGAAAGTGACCTGCATGATTCAATGGAAATAGAAAGTTTAATCTATTTTTTGTGACACACATTTTATGGCATATTGTGATTTAAGTTTACAAAGGAGTAAGGACACAGGTTTAGTGCTACATCTGATATCTATGTAAGTAACAATAAAAATAAGAAACCAAGGTTCTTTTAAATAAAGATGTTGCATAGGTTTTCTTCCAGTATTTAGAAATATTTACCAAGGAAAAAAAAAAAAGTCTTTCTTAAGCATCCACAGTTTAAGCAGGAACACAATGCAGAGCAAGTTACCCATAAAATATTTTGACGTTAATAGAGAGGTTTATGTGAAGCTTTGAAAACTGCATTCGGTAGGATTTGTAAAATGTAGATCACCAATTTTTTTCAGCTTACTACTTCTGTATAACACCAATATGTAGAAAAGGTTACCAGCTTTCATTTTATCTTTGTCAAAGCAAGGTTGACTTTATGCTCAGTTGGCTAGCCTTGAGACAAGCTTCACACTATTAATCTTTAAAAAACGATGCTACTGAGAAGTCCGTGAATATAATGCCAAGTGAAACGGTAGACTGGTGCATTTTGAAAGAAGCCCTTTTATGTCACAATACTGAATATCCAGCAGCACATATTTAGTTTCTGTCAAGTCCCATGCATTCACCCGCTCTGTGACAGTTTCCTGTGAAATATAAGGTATCATCAGATGAATCATGCACTGTATCAAGTCACACAGGGACAGAACGAACCCAGAGGGACAGACCCAAGTCAGTCCCTTGTGAATGGAGGTGGACATGTTGAGATAAGTATCGGGACAGGGCTTTTGCACACCCACAGTCTCTCATAGACTCGTATTGTATTTGAGATTGAAATGTGATAGTTAGTTTCAACATGATGATGTAAAAAAATATGTATTTATTTATTATACATTTTTCATCAGCAATTTTCAATTATGTTTTTTCAGGCACCAGAAGAACAAGAGGACAGTGAAGAAGGCACAGATGCTAGCAAATCTGAAATAAGCTTGGTGTATGAAATAGCCCTGAAGAGGAATTTCTCTGTCAACTTTGAGGTAAGCTATTATTCCAATGATCATCTCTTATATGAAAACAAACATGGCTAAATGGAAAAATGTGAAAAAAGCAAAAATTCAGCTAAATTAATAAGCGGAGCAAAAAACAATTTTAATGTGAGGTGAGGGATCTAAATGACAGATGCCCAATCATTTTTTGAGATATGTTGTCTGAATCTTTTTATCTGTTCATATTTGAAGGTAAACTAATACTCTACGCCTTCTCTCTAAGCAAACAATTGTTAATCATGATTTCAGTTATGTCTTAAATAATCTTGATTATTATTTTGAGCTGCCCTACAATGTGTAATAGCATTCTGTCAAAAGACTGAAATCAAAGTTGCAAAAGTAACAAAAGGCCTTGAAGGTTGAACTGTAATTTTTATATTGTCTGTTCTGATTATGAAAATATGTCAAACCACAGTGGAATAAATTCACTTGTATGGTTAGCTCTTTGAAAGAAGTTGTGAATAAGTTGCATGTCCTCCAATAACCCTCTAAGCATGATCCCCTGTTCTTTTGCTCTACTCTCTTCCACCTCATCCACTATGTCTCCAAAAACACAGATCAGTAGCTGCTAGGATAGATCTGACATATCAGTCAGTGTGAATCAAAGGGTACAACTCAACTCTGTTAGATTACTGAACACAAGACGATTTTGTGACTGGTTCCCCCTCCCACTACCTGAAGCTCATTAGAGCGTCACGTGGCTGTACTTCCTAGAACTGCTATTAATCATTTCAGCTAAAAATGGATTGATGTGACAAGCCATTATCTCATGTCTATGTCACTGTCAGCAGTTTCATTTTCAGACCTCCCAATGTGGAAGTGCTGGATATAAAACCAGACACATTCCTCTAATTGTCTCCATGCTGGAGACCGTCACAACATCTCAACATTCAAACCTTAAGCAATTATCTAACCTCTGCTCTATCTCTTTATCTCTTTTTTATATTAACACCCACCACAATCAATATAGTTACTATGTTTTCAGTGACAAATATGATATTCCAAAGAGGTCTTCTAGATTACGAGAAAAATCTACTTTGAATTGACATCTTTGACAGCTCTATTTTTGAGACAATGTTCATTGATTTTCCTGTACTTTGTCAGTTTAATCTGCCTCAAGGCCATCCTGCTTTTAGTAAAACATACTTTTCTCTGGAGTACATACCTCTGGTGCCTGTCTTTATTCATAATCAGTGTTGCATTATACATGTTCACACACTATTACTATGGCATGTGCCAATGACTCAAATCTCTGGATCTTTTCTGTCTTTCATTTAATCACATGTACCTCAGTAGAAAACACTGTGCAATGTCATTGTTTAACTGTGACTTATCAGATCCTGGACCCCTGCAGCGGTTCACAAATACATGCAATTATTACACTCAGGATTTCTATAGTCACTACATTGCTTTTAGATTTTCTTGAAATTACTTTTTTTTTCCTATGCTTGTAACAACTTTACCCATAATTCATTGCTGCTCTGAAAATTTCCTATTGTTTCTTCGTCACTTTTATCCTATTAATCCTACCATCAGGAATTATCAAACAGGTGTCAGCATCAAAGATGACCAACTCTTATCATTCAGTGTTTGTATGTGGATCGTCTCCTGTTCCATCGGGACACAGGAGACGAACGTCTGAGCCAAGGACCTCCCATCTCACATGAGGCAGCTTCCCTTAGGGCTTGGCCATCGACCACTCATCACAAAAGAAGCTTTCTTTGCTTTACCAGTCGTGCCATTGTCCTGCTCTGCTCCATCACAGTACCTAAGATCTCATGCACACCTCTTCAGACAGCCAAGACATCTAATGTCTCAATCAGATGGCCTCCCATGTTGTTAGAAAGTAAATAAGGAGAGAGTGACAAAAAAAAAAATCAACAACAAAAATCACACAAAGTGTGTTTGTTTGCCCTAGACTCCACTGGCTTTGTGTGGGGAAGGTGTGCATGTGAATGAATGGGAATTGCTTAAATCCCATCGGCATGGTGCAGATCCAGTGTTGTCTGCCAGGAGACTGACTACAGCTTGTCTACTCCCATGCTGAGCCACACTCTGTGAAGTCGTACTCCTGATCTCAATATTGCAAGTCTTTCTCACTAGTGTAATTCAAATTTTCAACTTTGTCACAGAGGAGAAGGTTTTATTCTATTTAAACAGTTAAAGTCAAAGTACAAATTATGTAGTGTATGCTAATTATAGCTGCTGTCATGAAAGAAAAATACATTTTTGATGTGACTTAATATGCTTAACAGAACTATCGTAACAATAACGTTTACTTAAAAAGGTAAATATTAAGAATGGATAAATAGACTTGTACATATCAAATTCATAGGTTCATGTCTCTTGTGAAATGTGAAAATCACATTTAGGTTTTTTTTTGTTTTTTTTTAAGTCATTTTGCCTAATGTCATATCATGAGTGTCAAAAACTGCACTGAAGTCATACAAGATTAAGACCAGAGCAGTTTCCAAGAGTGATTGTGAGCACTCATCCAGTTATGAATGACAGCTCTATTTCTACGAAACAACGGAATTACAACAAAAACAAAAACATTTTTTTTGCAATTGTAGATGTATGTGTTTAGCTGATTTAGTATATTTTTGTGACAGAATATAAAAATGGAATTACATGTATTGCTGTCAATGTTTTATCCCTGTTGATGTATAAAAAGGATTATTTTTTTTTTTATGTTTTTTTTTTTTTTAGAAAAAAAATGACTAGATAAGGTTAATGTCATTTGCAGAAAGGGCATTTACTGTAAAGCTACAGGTGTATTAAGGGAAAATAATTTTTTAGAACAAATCACTCATTGTTCTTCCTGGGCACATGTATTAAAACATGTTGACGTAGAATCTTTGTGGAATGCAGATAGTCAGCATGATTGATTAAATCATTTTTGCGGTCACTGGGTTTGTATTAACTGTTCTAGATTGCATCTGATTGCTACAATTTGTGCTGTCTGCAGCGTCAAGGCAGCAGTGAAACACTTACACGAACCAGAACTAACTCTCATCAATCACATATGCTGGAAGTGTTGGAATGTCTCTATTTGTGATTTCTTTATCACATAAGAAGACAGGAGAGCTCCACCTGTTACACAGTGTTTTTGGGTTTTACAGGAAGTAGATCTGATTGCAAAAGCATGACCTAACGCGGGCCGGTGTTTGTTTTAGGTCTCCCAGGTGACCAGAGACTAAAGGAAGGAAACTGAGCCTCCAGCACTAGAGACTGTCATCTAGGAACATGTTAGTCTTCAAGTGTCTTTGGACATCGGTGCTGGGTATATGAATAACATGCACTTAGGGGCGAGGCACAGATGTTCTGGGCCACCTGGCGATGTGAAGTGGTGTACAAAAATCTTGATTAAGCGTACGCCCACAAAGCTCAGCTCGAGCTGAACTTCATTAAAAGCAAATGACTGTGATTAGACTTGTGATAAATACTCCTTAGGGATAATGGATGTTTGTAAACTGGGTCAGGAAAAAAGAACTTAATGAAGTTAATGGCTTTCTGCTTTGGCTTTCTGATTGCTTTGCATAATTGCATCAACAGATTTTGGTACAATTTTCTTTCTGTTTTATTTATTTCATCATTTTGTTTTACAGTTTGGTTGTTGGAATTTGTCTTTGCCTTTAGTTTTAAGAAGATTGGCTATTTAGTGTATCCCATCATCTACAGAGAACAATGTTTTTGTGGTGCTGTCCTCCACAGGTGTTGAAGGAGAGTGGTCCTCCTCACATGAAGAGCTTTCTGACTCGAGTGACCGTCGGAGAGTTCAGTGCTGAGGGTGAGGGCAACAGCAAGAAGCTGTCCAAGAAACGTGCTGCACTGTCCATTTTACAGGACCTGAAGAAACTTCCCTTCATCCCTGTGGTGGAGAAACCCAAAACACATTACAAGAAACGTACCAAGACCATTCTCAAGGTATTGCAACTGTCCATGTGTAGTATGATACTATCTATGATAGTTTCCTGTTAAATCCCCTTTTACATCTATCTGATACAGACAATTTCTCTAATTTCCATTAGTCAGGTGTTTAAAGCCTTGAAACATGAAGACCTTTTATCAGTTCAAACCCACCAGTGTGATTAGAAAGATCGACAGTTAAACTGTCTGCAATGATTGAAATTGAACGCTTTTTTTAAAATTTGCATGAAGACAGGACCAGACTATGGCCAAGGCATGAATCCAATCAGCCGTCTGGCCCAGATCCAACAGGCCAAAAAGGAGAAGGAGCCGGAGTATGTGCTGCTCTCAGAGAGGGGGATGCCCCGTCGCAGGGAGTTCATTATGCAGGTAAATAGTGTACTTGACAAAGTTATTTTTTTAAGCTCTTAGAATTTTGTGAAAAGAAAATTCAAGACCTAATATTTGTAAGCCTTAACCTAGCTCTATACCAGCTGTGTTTCTGGTGAGGGCAAGATCAAGAATTTATTGTCCCTGGCCAGAGGCAGCCATCACTCCCATTATATAATGGTCTATTTCTCTCTCTCTCTCTCTCTCTGGGGACAGATGCAGTCTCCCTTTTCTGTCTTTAGTGCTGGTCTCTACAAATTGGAAAGTATGTTTGAAAATGCCAGGCCTTTAAGGCAGTATCTTTGAAATACTCAAATAAAAGCTTTACAACTAGAGATCTGGCTGGAGCACTTTACCATTTTTAGAAAAGATGTTTTGTAATTTAACTCAACCACAGTTGCGTTGAAAATGTTGCTTAGACTCTACAAAGTTCAATTGTTTATAGCTTTGGTTTTTGTTTTTCTAATAGTAAAGTTGTAAATTCACCATCTCATGTTTTTGTTTACACAAATGCACAGACTATACTGTTCATTGACAAATGTGGCCTGTACATAATGGAACCAGCATTCATTAAGAAACTTATGAACCAGTAAATAGAGCAGGGGCCTTTCATGATGGGAAATTTCATCAAATTGTATCAATTTGTTTGTTTAGTTTGCACGAAGTCTGTGGTAGTCACACATTTAATACCAGATCATCAAGAGAAAAAAGAAAAATTGTCCTTCTAATAAATCATTCGCATTCAAGTTACTTGTTTGTAAGAAAAATGTTTTTTATTTTATTTCTTTCTTATTGGAGCTGTCTCAGCCCTTAATCCTTGTTTTTCATATGAAGACAAATCCTCTAGCGCCAGGCACTGTCGCAAACATATTCTCCATGCATCTTGTGTACACAAAGCAATTTGTGCGTGGGTGTGTGTTGTACTGACTAATATTTGCCCCATTTTCTACTATTGATGAGCTTCTCCTTTATTATGTCCTATTTATCATATTTGTTAAACACAGTCTGGTCTTGTTTTAGACTTCTGCAGCTGTTCTTTTAAAACTTTCATCCCCTTGTAGTATGCCTTCTTCTTGATCCAGCTAAACGTTTATGAACATGTCAAACCACTCATGAGTTTTTACGCTTCGTTTCTTTACACGACTTGGCATCAACAGGGTAATTTGTTCACTGTAATTGTCTGTTTGCATAACACAACGACAGCTGAAATTCCCTTTGAAATAATTTGTTTACTTTCTATGTCAACAGATTTTATGTTTTGGAATCGGAAACTAAACATTTTGTTGAACTGAAATTGAATAGCTAACTTTCTCATGCTTACATATACCTTGTAGTAACACAGATTACATATATTTTTGTTGTGACTATTGCTTTTTTTCTTTTCACATTTAGGTGAAAGTGAATAATGAAGTTGCCACAGGAACCGGTCCTAACAAGAAAGTGGCAAAACGCAACGCAGCAGAGGCAATGCTCTTGCAGCTGGGATACAAGGCCTCCACAGTAACACCTAACCCCGCGGAGGTATGTTCAGTCATCACACATCTCTCTAGGTCACCTCTTTTGATCTCAGTTACAGGGAAAGATAACAAAACTACAGTCTACACAGTTAAAGAAACCAAAAATATATGGTTTCCTTTCATCATTAAGGATTACATTTTGACTTTTTGGCACTTTTAGCCTCTTCTCATTTCACTTGACAATTTAAATAGTGAATGTTGCATATCTGAGTAATCTTTATTATCCAAGACTCTTTCATTGTGTGTTTGACCAAACCCCAGATTTTCCCACTGCTCATTACTTTGTTTTTGTAAGCAATGCAATGACACATGCAGAATTCAGCATTGCAGCTGAGCCATTTTGGCACAAGTTAAAAAAAACAGACTTGTTTTTGGTTAGAGTTAGCTTAATAATGTACACAATATTGCACAGAATGTCAGTTGGCTTGTTTTTTTTTTTTTTTTTATTTAAGCTAACATTTATGGCCAGGCTTGTGATTGGTTTTCACTGTTAACATTTTAAAGACTTTACAAATCAGAAGAATACTTCACCAAAGGACACTTTGAGTCTGTTTATTAAAGGATGTGCTTGTCAAAGATGTCCTCTATTTATCGATGATTTCTAAGTTTGAGTGTATTGCTGACAGAATAGATCTTATTTGAACCATTTGTTGCAACTAAGGCGTACATTTTGTATGGTCTGAGACTAAATGCATTTCTATTTCATAGCGTATGACATAGTGCTTGCATCCACATCATTCTTCAATATCTGTGTCACTAATATTATTCAGTTTACTGTATACAAAAATACAAATACCTGAACATATAGAAAAGCAAACATACTGTATGAACAGCCTTCTAAGGCAGGCAAAGTGATACTTCTGACTCAAATGACTTAATTATTTAGGAACCTTTGCTCATTTTTTGTGTGAATAGATTGTATTAAACACACCAAAACAAAAAGTGGTACCTTTGGCAAAGGAAATGAATGTACAGTACATGAACAAATTACCAAATTATTTTTACTGTGCTGTGTATTCTGTGAGGGTCACTTGAGGCTGTGCTGTACAACATTTTCAACCATTTCTGAGAAATAAAAGTTTAGTACACTCATAGTCATTAATTAGGTCATAAGTTTATTAGTTTTTTTGTTTATTATTAGTTACATTTAACAGTTCTTACATTTAGGGCAATTGTGAAAGCTTTTCCAAACACCTCCAGCTATAAAAAACTCTTACAATTCAAAGCATGTGGAGCTGTATGTGAAGTCTTACATAAACCTAGTATCTATGCAGTTCTGCTCTGAATCCAAGATGGTCAGTTCTCCAAATTAGTCAGTCTTGATTCTGCTGACGGGCTTGACCAATTACATAATCTATTCAATCATATGAACTGCTTGTGTTTTTGCAAGTCAAGCGTTGATCACCATCACTTTTAGTCACCTCATTGGTTTTAAGCTCTGATCAGATAAAACTGAAGTTACATAACTTTAGCCTCAGAGTGTGCGTTGCTCCCTGCGCGGCTCATTAAATAGATATGTGTGCAGTATATATTTCCTTCAGGCTGCTGCTCCATGAAGGTGCAGATGAGGAGTTGCTCTTATCTAGATAGAAACTGCCCATTTACAAAATCTAGACTCTCTTTAATAATTTTTAGCAGCAAATCTCATTTATACAACTAAAACATATATATGTTCTATAGAGACAGACAGTCGACCGACAAACCATTTAAACATTTCACAGTATGTGATAGTCTTCCTCATGCAACTTTTTATACTAAAAGTCCACAACTTATTTTCTTGAAGATTACAAGTGCAAAAACCTTTTAGATGCAACTATGGAACTAGAAATAGTTTTGCTTTGCTTTAGTGCGTTAACACATTTTCTAATCAGGACTAAACATTTACAAGTACTGTAACTGTTCAATCTTTAAATACTTATTTTTGCAAATCATACAGTAATGTCCTTGTTTGTTTTACAAAGAACAAACACTTGGATGCATTGTTTCAAACTATTTTGTACAATGATCTGCATTATCTCACAATCAGATGCTTTTGTCAGACTAATCAAAATGCTGTGTGGGGGGTCTCATCTGGACAAACAATTCTTGTTTTACCTCATTGTTTGGACCCAATAACGTTGAGTAAACCAGTTGTTATATGATCTTTTAAAAAAACTTTTAAGCAATGCATTGGAATAAACACAGTATGCAAATTGCTGCTGACAGTGAAGCTAATATGCACTGAAGGCTTTATTCTTGGACAACGTCCTACTGATTAAAAGTTAGAGTGTCTGAGTGCTGCCATATTTTATGAGTCTGAGATAGAATGTGTGTAAAATGTGCCGTAATAGAGTCAAGAGTCAAGTCAAGTCTTAAGCAGCAGCAAATTAATCAATTTCCATCTTTGCTGAATGTCCTCCATGCTCTTCTTTGTTTCAAAGTCTACTAATATTTTTTGTAGCTAACAAGCTGAAAAACTACTTCAGTAAAAAAGCAAATGCTGTAGAACCAATATAGAGATATATTACCGTTCATCATTAAGAATTTTGACAAATTACTCAGCATTTCAAAGCTATTATTTACATGCAATATATGTTGATGTTTGTTTGAATGTTCTTTTGAGAAAAAATATTTAAATGATTGAAATTTTCAATTTGTAAATGCATAAACAGACATTTATACAACTGCACATATTGAATGGAATCCCTTTTAGCTCCTAAACACTGACAACCCCCCTAATTAAGTAGTTGGCTGAGAGAGACACTAGGCTTCTTAAGCATCCCCTCCTGTGAGCGCTCGTCTCTTTGTGGGCCAAACAGTAGGAAGGAACTCCTCTGACATGCGTGAAGAAGCTGTCTGTTGAAAATCTTGACATCTCTCTTACCTCCCCTCCTCTTCTCCTTGCATTTCTCCTTATAACTATAGATGGACAACAAAGGCTGGAACGGACAAAAGGCGCCATTTACTGAAGCCACAAGTAACAGTGAGTATGAGCTCTCCTGGTTTCCTTCTCTGTTCTGCAGGTGGGTTTATCCGGCAAGATGGCCCAGCGTTTAATCTCTCTGACTGGTCAATGGGGCTCTGACTGTCAGCTTAATAGGCCTGGCGTCCTCGTGGGGAGCCTGCGAATTCAGTCTTATTCATATACGGCTTATGCGGGATGGGTGCGCTGAGGCCCACCAGGGAGTCCGCCCCCCTCTGCCTTCCTGTGCGACAAAAAATTAGGCTTTCACGGAGGATTAGAAGATAAAGGAGCGAAAATAGATGTATGCACATATGCAGACCAAACAAGCAGATAGGACTAGTAATTAAACTTTTAATGTTGAAAGCAATACCTTTCGTAGACGCAATACGGTTCTTGGACATGGGCTTTTGTGGAAGACTCAATTCTGCACTGACCAAATAGTTAACAAAACAGTAGTTGCGGAAGTACATACAAAGATAACATTTTCAATCTGAAATATATGTACATTTGAACATGTAATCTATGTAAATATGACACGTTATAGCTCTAGATTAATTGACGTTACAGAACTACTACTACTACTACTGACTATGGATCGAAATAGGGATCATATTATGTTATTGAAAACATTCATCAATAAATAAGTTGACAATGATTAGAACCCAATGCATTTTTATTGAACACACCCTATATACCCATATTATACTAAGTCCTAATGCACAAGTTATATTACTACTTTAATTTGATATAAGTTTATTTTATATTGAATGCAATATTTAACACTAACATTTCGAGATTCAAACAAAGTTAACAAAATAGATTATTTTTTATAAATATATAGTTTTCTCACACTTCTAAATTGAGTATTAACATCACAACTTGAGATAACATCACAATTTAGAAACAGATTTTAGATTCAAACCTGTCAACTGCAGTTTTTAAATATTAGCTGTGAGGCCAACATTCTTCATTTATATATGACCCTCCCCTAAATTTGCACAAAGGGAGCAATAATTTACAAAAGACAGCCTCCATAGTCATCACTTCAGTAGGAGCAAAGCGTCCTGTCACAGTTTCCAAGCATAGACGAATACAAAATGGGATTTATGATTGTGTTTGAGGGCCCTTTGGGATGTCTCATTTTATAGATGGGGTGGGGCTCGTAGGCCTCTCAAAACATGAGGGCGCAATTACAAAGGAAACAGCTGTGCTTTATCTCCCTTTTGGCTGTGTTGTCTTATAATTAAAATAAAAACAATGAAAAAAATGCATTTGCCTATTTGGAGGATCTCTGTTCTATTTCCAGTTGTTTATTTATTATATTAGCCGGGAGGATTTTTTCTGTTTTACACTGGGTGTGGTGTCGGATCATATGCATATTTGTTTAAATTTGACTTCGTAGCGCAATCACAATATGTGTTTTTGATGAATATTTTCTGTTTGAGATTTTAAAAGAGTGCCCACAGCAGTCTCTTTGACTCTAGATGTCAAAAAAGCTAGATCCAGGAACTTGGGAAAAAAGCAGTGTTTGAGACAAAATAATCTGTGGGATATGGACATTGAAGTGGAAAACAAACAGATCGCCTTATTAGATTTGAATCTGCTGTCGTCACTGTGGTAAATAGAGACTACTTTCTGTTCTGGTCTGACACAAGGTATCCAGCTACAGCCTGCGCGGCTGTGTTTTCAAGCAGAAATGCCAACCAGACTTCCCATACTCACAATGCAGATGAACCACAAATCTGGCATTTGTGGTTAATCATTTTTTTAAAGTATTTATACACAAATGATTTCTGCTGTTTGAAAAATTGTGATTAATGTGTCCCAATTTATGTGAGTGGTGTTGCCCAACATACCTTCCGTGTAGAGTCCCCTGAAAATCACTGAAAGCAATTTCTTGGTTCAATGCCATCACTGCTTGTGCATCATGCATCTGCTAATTAGCCTTTAAATGTTTCCAAGCAGAAACCCTTCAATGTTTTCCTCATAAAGTCAACTATTTTAATTGTGAAAGCTGGTCTGCTTTATCTAATAATTGATATGACTTTAAAAAAATAAGTGCTCTGATGAGAAGTCTTATTGTTTTGTTTTTTTTGCAACCAAAAATGACCAAGTCTGTCTGTAATTCATTTAAGTTGTTGAGTATTTCAACTCAGGTTTGTGTTTGAGTAATTTATTGTATGCCGTTTTCCAATTTAAAAATTGTATCTTGAAGTCATCTGAAAACTCCCAGCTCACTGCATCGCAAGTCATGATCCTCTTCTGGGCTCCAGAAATATACCATGAGTGTTCGTCAGTGTATGTGCCTCTTTTCTTTTTGCAGTGATGACTGCAAACTTAAATAGATTGCTCACACTTGTTTTTGATCACCACAACCGCTGTTTTGACTTTTCTTCTCCTCAGCAGTCGAAAACATGGCTTCTTTAATGCGTTTAAAGCCTCTGAATGCCAACCAAGAGCCACCAAGGCTCCCACTGTAGCCTTGCAAACTTGCTTCACTAGCAGCTTCTTTGTCAACCAATCAATCAACCTTTTTTTATATAGCCCTTTACCACACAAAAAGTGATCAAAGTACTTCCCAATAAAACACAAATAAATGCCAAATACATATACAATAAGCATAAAATCAATATACAGTAACATTAAAACAATTAATACGAAATAAGACATGTATTTTCTAACCACATCTTTATGTCTTTAATGCAGTTGGTCAAGGATTGAAGTGCATCGTTTCTCTCAGGGAGCACTGGTAAATAAATCTGCATAGCAATGAAAGGCTAGACTATGCTTAGCAATGATTGATCCCAAACGGCAACATGTACAAAGAAAATTACAAAAGAACCTAAAATAGAGCCC
Organism: Mugilogobius chulae; assembly: GCA_038363315.1. Classification (NCBI taxonomy): domain Eukaryota; kingdom Metazoa; phylum Chordata; class Actinopteri; order Gobiiformes; family Gobiidae; genus Mugilogobius; species Mugilogobius chulae. Next base: position 182,975 of record JBBPFD010000274.1, on the reverse strand, counting down.
TGAGGCACTCAGCAAAAAAGCGAGATGACAGAGGGTAGGAACTCACCTATCCTGACAGAGTAACTCCTATTGTTTATATACGACTTGAACCATTTAAGTGCAGTTCCACAAATGCCAATATAATTTTCAAGGCAAGACAACAAAATGGTCTACAGTGTAAAAAGCAGTTGTTATGTCTTAATACTAAGACAATGGACGCTTACCATCTAGAATTATTTTATAAACAAAATAAATAAACAGACAAGGTGATATCATTATTCACTTTCAGGAGTGCAGACTGTGCTATGCCATGTTCTGAACCCGGACTGAAATTTTGCTGAAATGGAGTTGCGTTAGAAACAGGTCTAAAGTTTTACAGAACATTAACAGTCAAATTTGATTTTTTGAGAAGAGTTCTCACTATAGCATGTTTAAGTGAGTCAGGAACACAGTCTGAGCTGAAAAGTGTTAATAAAAAACAAAAGGGATAGACCTACTGCCAGGAACACATCCTTTAGCAACTCAGTAGGCACAGTGTTTGAAGCGCTCATTTGCAGGCCATTTTCTGTGAGTGTGGAAAGTGAGATCAGTTCAAAGTGGCTGAAAACTGCAAAGTGCACATCACTCTCAGGCAGGACTAAGTGCTGGTCAACTATGTCACAGACTATACTTCAATAAAAAAGTGCAAAAAAGTTCTCATATGTGGAAACAAGCATCAGTTAGATTTGACACATGAGGATTAATCACAGAATTGATGGTCTTAAACAACACCCTAGGGCACTGACAATTTCTAGATATATGATTGGACAAAGATTTGCTTTTAGCCTCTTTCAGAGCTTGCTGATTGTGAGCAAGGCTGTCCATCGAAATGCCAAACATGTGGAGTTTGTCGTAGCATGCTTTTGATTCATGCGAGTTGTGTAAAATCTAGAGAAATACTTTGCAGACCAGTTAGTAGATACAGTCTGTGTGGATATTATCTATTTGATCCTTTTGAGCACGTGGCATCGAGATGCGTGCAGAAGCACGTGTGACTCTCTAAATGGTTCATCCGGGCTGGGGCTGTGACGGGGGTACAGCACAGACACAGACAGTGTGGCATAAGTAATAGTCTAAGTAAGCATGAGAGAAAAAAAAGGACAGAAAACCCATGCCTGTTAGACCTGCACCTGAATTGATGAGAGCCAGACCAATAATGCAAATGAATAATATCATTGGAATTGATAGCATCCACTCGCATCTCGAATTATGTATATACTGTATTTCTATTTTTTTCTATTTTGCAATCAAAAACTCCATAAAGTAATGCTTTTTTTTTTTTGCTCTAAAACAACTTTGTTAAGTTTCTAATTGCGCAGAATGAAATAAAAAATCTAACATGTAAAAATTTGAAACATATCACAAACAATATGTTTGTGATATGTATGTATGTAAAAAATGTGATGCTGGTGTATCTAACTAAAAAAAAGTTAGGCACACCAAATGCTAAGTCTGGAGTCCTGCCTTTGAAGAGCCTGCATTCTAATATTACAGTTTCTTGAGCCTTTTGAATGACCATTGGGACCATAAACATCTTTAATAGACACTATTAAGTATGTAACACAAGCGGAACATGTGTAAAAGACACTACTGTTAAACTGGTGAAACTGGTCGACCCATTTTGTCAAATATTCAGCTTGGCTTCATTCAATCTGTAGTGAAGTGATTTCCCACTAGATTCCTGGATTGATACTTTGAACTGTGTCGTGCACATTAGACCTTTTGTGTGTGCTTTTGTGTATCTCTGTCCTTAGCTCTGTGTGCGCTGAAGGATGCAAAGCCGTAACAAACAAAGTGACCAGACACTAATAAAAGCAGTGAGCGCTGTGATTTTTCTTCCTTTTATTCCCGTGGGGACTGCAGAGGGTCTTTTCAGTCGCATTGCCACATTTCATTTCCCGCTGTGGGTGTGTGTGTGCGCTCGTATGTGTCTTGTGTGTGCTCTGGGTCCATGTGTGTGAGCTATTTGAGGCTGTTGCTCCACACTAGTGATTTATTGTGGCGGACCCTGGTGCTATCTGTTTTCGATCAGTCTCATGCTTGGCTCTGGCTTCCCGCCAGAGCTCCCCTGGTCCACTGGACTACAGCTCTGGGTTGGACCTAACCAATAAAATAGTCTTTACCCACCACCACAAACACAATAATCAAAATGTAACTTTTGTGATTTTACTCTTATTACTTTTTAAAGTACTTTAAAATCTTTTTTCCTTGCCCATACACTCAAACTGATTACAGTCAGACCAGTCTTTATCCAAATAACTGTGTCCACTGCTAACGTCATGTTGGCTAACACCTTTCATTTTTTATTACTACAGGCCTGTGAGTTTTTCTTGTGTAAATTCATATTAAAGTTGTCATCATCATTGGGAGTCAGGAGGGAAAAGCTCCCACAAGTTGTGTCATTCCTGGCATGAGTCAGTTTGCTGTAGTGTGAGTAATAAAATCTATATTTTAGACATTTCCTTAAGATTTTGCTGGAAAGAAGCTTAAGTTTTCCTTGTTTCTAATGAGAAACCAGTGGCAGATTTCTGCAACTTCCCAGAAAACTGCCACTACGGAAAGCTAAGAATAAAGTGCAGAATGCGTTTTGTGTGTGATGGTAACTCAAACAGGAAGTGGCCTGTCAGTTTTGGGTCTGCTTCGGCATTTCTCCAGCTGTACACACTCGTATGAACAACAGCCACACTCGCAGCTGGACCTGGGTCTCCTGTGACTGCAGGCGTGAGATACATCTGCCTTTAAATTATAATAGCTAATTTCAATCTCTCATGTTAACATATTTGTTTCATGTTTGTCTGTACTGCTCTTTTTAAATTCATTCTTAGATTGATGGTTCCAAAATTTTAATATCTCAGTTTAAAATTTAAAAATCTATCACGGGGATATCAGTTGATAAAGCCACACTTATTGCTTCCATTTGTTTACATTAAAATATAGAAATCTTTACCAAGAAGATAAACTAGATCTTACTAGAGAAAAAGAAAATCAGAGAAATCCAGTAATATTAAAAGAATTTGCTATGCACATTATTACATATAATTGATAGGAATGTGTTATTATTTCTTGATATCTGGAGCTGCTGCTATATTTTATTAATGTGTCTTTTTTATATAATTAATAGGAACACCTAAAAAGCTACTCATTGGAATGCAGGGTGAGCTCTTGGCTTAACGAGTTAGTAAAATTGTTAGCTGGTCCACCATATCACTTGAGGCCAGTGAAATATCACTGCTATCTGAATGTAAGCCTCCCTTTTGAAGTTAAGATGCTGCTTTGTCGACAGCACTGCTTCTCATCAAACGCATGATGAAGTCATAGCAGTTCTGTTGATATTGGTAGATCCTTCGTTTGAGTGTTTGTGTTTCAGAGAAAAAAGAAAGAAGCTGTGTGTGAGTGTTTCCCAGCAAACACTTTGATAGTGCTGGGAACAGCCAAACCACATGAAACTGTCATCTACGTTCACTGAAGGAATGCCACTCTCGAAGCCAACGCATCTGTGTGCTCCCTAAAGCGGACCCAAAGCACACCCTGGCACTCAGAACCGTTTGGAAACTTTCGATAATAGAAATAAATCAAATACTGCCATATACAATTTATACGTGTGTGTGTGTTTATGTATATGTATTAGTATTTACTAATGTGGCTTTTTTTTATATTTTGCAGCTCAGAAAGGCTTGCTCCACCTCAGCCCTGATGTATACCAGGAGATGGAAGCCAGCAGGAAGCAGGGAGGTGGCACTGTCCCCAATAACAACAGTGGCTCAGTCAACTACATGACCTCCAAAGACATGGGCCCGTTGCCTCCAGGACACACTCCCTACTATGGGAACACGCCCTCATCCCCCAGCCCGACCGCTGCCATGGCCCGCGAGCTGCTCCTCAATGGCCAGTCTCCTACAGCTGATGGCTCACTCCCCTTGAAGGGGAAGGGCTCGTCGCTGCCCTGTGGTGTGTCTGTGCAGCCTGCACAGCAGCTGGACTACCTGGCCCGCATCCAGGGCTTCCAGGTGAGATGGACATCTTCTACTCTAAGGTTTGCACTCCAGAAAGTTCTGCTCTGTTATAAACATAAATGTAGTTTAGATGCATGTTGTCAGAGTTGGTATGAACAGCATGCTTTTGATTGTATTTATTAGTACTTAGATGGAATCTAACACAAAAAAACAACTTCTTGACTGCGTAAAGCAAATAATAACTGTTTATTGTGTAAGCATTATGCAACCAGTTCGACAGTAAATCTATACTTGACATTAAAAGATAAACCTCTGCATTCGTAAAACGTGTTTCGTACACATATGTGTACAGAAACACATGTTTTCTGTTATTTATTCAGGTGGAAACTTGAGCACACACTGTTAGTATTCAGTATATTCATGCATCCAGACAAAAATGAGCTTGCATTTTTGCTGTTTAAAGGTGGACAGTATGTGCTGCAAAATTATTTTGTCTTAACATGCTGATATTTTTGAAAGGTTTTTCTTATTGCTCCGTGCCTTCCTGAAAGTTTAACCTTTTAGAATTATGCTACAAAACCTACACACACAAATTATATGAATCTCTGTAATGATGTGATCTTGTTTTTGCGTCACAAGTGCGTTACCTAAGCAATAAAAAATCTAATAAATATCTTATCTGCTAAGCGTTTCTTTTAAATTTTGAGGGGATCTAGTCTCTGTTGGGAGTATTGTGCACTCGCTATCCTCTCGACAGCTTGGAGAAAAGAGGTGTACTTTTGCTCCACTTTTTTCTATTAATTTGGCTGTTGTTGTTGCCAATGAGGGAAAGAGTTCTGGAAGTGAGGCAGAAACAAAAGCAGGAGTTAATAGATAACACATGGACTGATGTTAAGGTGCATTTTAAAATCCAGGTTCAGCCTCTGTCATTGCCTTCTTGTTTGCATTTTTTAAGCGTTCCGGTTATTCGCTCCAGCTGGCCAGCCCTTCTGCCATCGCATCACTTAATGGAGTCATCAAAGACATCCACAATTTCTGATCACAGCAAAGTGACAGGATGGTTTAATATGGGACATGGATCTCTAATGAAAATGTGATGACTCGGTCCTATTTCAATTGAAGCCCAGTTTGGCCATGATTCATTGTGTAATTGAGTTGGTAACGTTTAAGGTTTATTATAATTTCAATGGTAGATAGGGTTGAATGAGTTCATAACAAGAATACTGTACAAAAAAACAACTAGTGTAAAAATGACTTACAACTTTTAATCCTTAAAGAGAAACTAAACTCAGAATCAACTTTTTTTCACTGTTAAACTGTGTATATGGGGTCAAAATGAATTATCTACTGTTTCCAGCCTTTTTTGGACATTTTTGTGCAAACTCGCTTATTTTGCAGTTATGTGTGTAAAAACCGCGGCTGTACTGCCACGCAGGCAAACGCTGTCAGTGCATTTCAGTACCTCTGACGTCACAGTGACTTGACGCGCAGACGAGCCGCCCAAAGGGAATAAATAAACTCCTCCCCCTGACACCGCTGCTGCGGAGGAGTGTTGAAGAGCGATAACTCGTTGCGCATATACGCCGTCATTTGGCTCAGCTTGTTGAGCGAGTGGTGCGATATGCAGCTGCTTGTACAACCATTCGCTGGTTCGAATCCCGTGCCAGTGAAGTGTTTTTCATATTCATTTTTAGAAAATACCCACATAATGAGCTCATGTGCCTATGTAGACTAAAGCAAAGGTTTAATGCATATGTTTTGTAAAGTTAAAAATATCTTGACGTGCAAGTAAGCAAAGACTAGTACAGCTTCCCTCAGATAGACTGTCAGTGGTCCCGGACTGCTCCGTCACATCATTTGCCAAGCTCACTGTTCATATTTGGTGCTGTCAATCAAAGTCTGTTCACACCCACTGGGTGTCTCTTAAAAGGCCTCCGGGCATCTCCCACTTTTGCGAGCCTGTTTGAGGTGCAGTTGTAGGCGGAGTTAGTCTCTGAACGTGTGTTTAGCCTCACTTTAAATAATGTCGAGCAAACTGTTGTAAAATCACTACAATCAAACTTCGTCGATCTGAGCAGATTCTTGTCAATTACTGAAAGAAAATTTCCTCTTGTTGTTCATACACAAAGGCAGTATTTCTTCATAACTGGCAGCGAGAATTATTTTAACACCTTTTATAGCGCATAAGCTGTACCAAGTTATTGTACAAGTGGTGTTTTTGCAGTGGAAAATATGACATGGGTTTTGTTCAATTTTCTGCCTGTGTAGTTTTAATTGTGAGTAGAGTTTTTTATAGAAGTTATAGCTTTATGGGGTATTATTTGACAACTTGAGTAAGATTTGGCCTTGTGTCAAGTTTTTCTTCTCTGTTTGTCATACATATTCTTTAAGTTTTGGTTTTTACCAAGGTCCTCATACAGAAAAAGTGATATGTTTTTGGGGCTCCGGCTTTTAGATTATATACATTCAATTGAAGTTTTCTTCATATCATGGATAGTTGCTTTTAATTATTTTGCCACACAAATATGCAGACTGCTGTATTCTTCCCCAGGATTGATGCTGGCATTAATTTTTCCTTCTGTTGGCTACTAGTAATCTCTCTAGAGCAGAGAAGCGTAAACTTTTTTTCCTTGATGGTCCAAAATTTTTTTTGCTTGGCAGGCCAAAATGTGTTACGTTTAATCGTGCTGACAGCCAAAGATAATTTCGCTCTGCATTTAGATTTTGTTGTTTTTTTTCTTTGTTTGTTTTTAAGATATGAAGATTAAATTGTTTTAAATTAACATGTTTTCTGAGAGTTTACCTGATTTGATGTAATTTGTTTTTTCAACACAAAATTGAATCATGCACCCCTTCGCGGGCCAAATTCGACCCCCTAGAGCGCCAAGAGCAGTGGTGCCCACTTTCAGCACCACTGCTTTAGAGGACTTGAGCGCAGGTCTAACCTGAGACATTTTCTTCCTGAAACTCAGCAAACATAAGATAAGATCTCAGAAAAAAGTTACATGTTTTGAACCGCCAGTGGATACAGTTCTGCGCTCATTTGTATCAGGACTACAGAGCATGGGCAAAGGATATATCGCGCACATACAGAGGCTGGAGTGGACGCGGTGTAACGAAAGATTGTTCCGGACAGAGAGCATAGACTAAAGACATATTGCACGCACATGAAAACCTGACAGCAAGTGGACACTTCTTAAACTGTCGGGTACCACAAGATTCTGTGCATACACTGCACAAATTGTGGCTTGTGAGGTCATGAGGAGCGGCGCCTGGCTGTTTGTGCATTTTACTGGGGAAAAAGATAGAATTAAACACTGCTGCTCCACTCACAGGTGAGACATAGATGAAGTCACACGCACATTAGATTTTCTTTTTTTTTTATGCCAATAGGTATTATGTAAAAAAATACTCTTTTTTTACAAAGATAGTTAAAGGTTGTGTGAATAGACTTTTGACAAATAGATTCCTAATTACTTCACTTTATAGTAATAAACTAAATGCTGCTAACTTAATGCACTGAGCGTTTGTCACTTTGCCAGATGTGCGCACATCTCACTACATTGGTTAACTGAATGAAATGGTATCAGTCAGATCAGCAGTGTCCTCATGCCTCAGACTTACACGCAGTCTGCTCTGGAGGACTTACTCAACAGAAGAAAAAATAATGCCAGCGCCAGCTCTGTATTGAAGATGGGGCCCCTATGTTCAGTGTTCAAGTTCATTCTCACATTTACAATAAAGTCTTTGAAGTTTTTGAAAATATATTTAAAATATTATATTTTTCACTTCAGACTCCCTGCATATACCCTGTTTTTTGGATAAAGATTTAACACTTCTGTCATATTTAGTCAAGATTTTACACATGACTATACGATATATTTTTAGAGTCAGCAGCAGAGGCACATTGACATTTACGCATCAGTTTTGCGTCCGAAATTATATGTGCACTTATAAATCCCATGCAACACATCCACAAATTGCTGTTCTTTTGCTTGCAGTTTAGCACCTGGAATGCGCTATATCTCTACATCAACTCTAACCACCTGCCAAAACTTCACCTTGTCCATAGGCTCAGAAATTTTTGTCTTATCTGAGCTGGACAGAGTCGAGGCAGGAGGTGGATTTAGAGAGAAATGAAACAGTAAGGTCCTTCTCAACTGGAAATCCTGTGTAAATGAGAACACTATTCTTGGCATGTGTCGATTGTTGATATCCAGTCGTACAGTTCCCAGGATTTCTCACACTTTTGCGCTGTTTATTCTTCTGTCTGCTCTTTCTTCTTTGGCAGAATCAGAAATCTTTTTCAAACGTTGTGGATTACACCTTGTGTATTCCTTGGTACTGTGGTGCTTTTTCGGTTCCAAATGTGTAGTCACTTAGATGGTTTGAGACATAATATTGCCTTCATACAAAAAAAAAAAAAAAAAAACAGCCAATGTTTATTTTTGATTTTGTGTTAAAAAGTAAATTTATGGGTGGCTAATCCCCCTCTCTTGATTTTTGCGGGACTTATGATGACTTGCAGCTGCAATTTGTGGCATGAGGAGACACAATCTATGAAAACAGTTTTGTTGGTGGTATAAATCAGCCTGTGAGTGCTGTGCTAGCTTGGCGCAGGGATCGTCTGCTTACACGGTGGCCCACTGGTGTGTTCTTGCTTATCCGCCGTCTGCACATGTTTGGAAAATCCCACTGATGAGTGTATTTTTTTTTTCCTTCCACCACTATCAAGCTTGTTTTTTAACTTTTAAATCAAACGCCTCAAAATGTCAGCACAGCATCTAGTTAATTTCAGTATGCAGTGCAGCTTGTTCCTTGGATGCTGATTTTGTGGTTGTCAAACTGTGGCACTAGCAGCACTCTTTATATTAATTTAAGTAATATATTTTATTTGTACTTTGTTGATGGCCAACTTCAAACACCAATTACATGTGCTATTTTTAGATATTTGGTTACTTTTTGGTTAAAGGGTTTGGAGGAAGTAATTTGTTCTCATTGTGCAGCTCTTGTTTGGTTCTGACAAAGGCCAGTCCAGGCTTCTAAAGCAGAGGTTTTGTTCGTCTCGGGTCGATGGTCCCCAGCACAAGTGAAGGGCATATTAACAGTCTGGTTAAACAGCTCTTGACCCCTGGTCGCCTCTGAGGAGGCTCACTTTGTGCTCTAATTGCTTCTCACCAACAAAGATTCAAGTGTTTGTTGGCTTTATTTCCAGGCTTCTGGGGTTATTTTTGTGCTTTTTGCCTGTAATTAGACAGCACTTAGTTTTGGGTGAAATCAACCTCTGAGTAGTTATTTTCATTTCCTTCCCAAATTAGGTACATGTTATTGTTGCGTTAAGAGTTCTTCAAATTACTGGTTTATATATAGCACATTTAATCAGTATTCAGTTCATATTAGTGTGTTTTTGTTTGGTTCACGAACATGTGTTATTGTTGTGTATATACTCGCATAGAGTATACCTCCAATACAGAATGTTTTTTGACGCTCCTGTATACTCTGAGTTAAAGCGCTTTTAGTTTGTGCATGTTAGTGTTTGTTCCAGTGAAGACAAGCATTTGCAGAGACCCATCCAGCCATTGAGAAGCCAGATGTCAAAGGTCGTTCCACATTAGTGCCGCCGATCAATCGCAGGCCTTGCATAACTTTCTTCTGTCTTTGTCTCTAAAGGAAGTGGATTAGAGGCCATTTTCTGAGTTGGAACCTGGGATGATTCGTTAGGCCTGTTTAGAATGCCTGCACTCGCAGACGCATACAAACAAACATGCTGAAAGGAAGAGTAGAGGTTTTGTAACTACAAAATGCCCCTTGTTCTTCTGATAAAATATATACATGATGATAGTCGTTCAGTGTTTATTCCAAAAATGTTGCTGCATTGTGTCATTAAGACAGGAAGAGTACCTTGTCTTTTGCCGTTTGAAACATATCACATGAAAGTACCCTGCTTTAAACCAAGTTGGCATGACAGTTCAGAAAGCCCACTCGACATCTGTGGCAACATAAATTAAGAAAGATACTGTAAGAAATGTTAACAATTCAATAACTGACATTAGTTATGTGTCCTTTGACTTCTTTGCTTATTTGCACCATTTATGAAGATGAGTTTCCTGGGTAGAAGTAGGCCAGGCAAACTCCTGGTCATGTACGCGCCCACGTGTACTCATGGAAATGCACACGCATGCTCAGCCTCAGACTAAGAACCAGTGAAAAGTAGGGCAGAGGGGCAGCCAGTGTTACCACAGCTTTTGGCTCTAAAGAGCAAACCGTCCCAGAAGAACATCATGTCATAACAGTTCTGATTGCAGAGTGTTTAGGAATGACTGCAGAGTTAGCCTTATTGTGATGGAGGGTCACAGTGATGTTACCTTCTTTAAAATCACACATACACTCAGCTTTCTTTGTTGTCCATCTCTCATGTTTGGTATTCATTTATTCAAACAAAAGCTCCATTGTGGCAAGACTTATTTTGACATTTTGATTCATTGAGATGTTTAACTATTGACATGTTTTGTTGAATGTTCTATGTCCTGCAGGTGCAGTACAGTGATGCTCAGAGTGGCAAAGAATTTGTGACCTACCTGACCCTCTCCCCTGTGCAAATGACTTTCCACGGCACCGGGAGCACCCTCCAAGCCAGCCATGACCAGGTACGTCAGTACAACACCTACTAGAAGGCATCAACGTCACTCACTATGAATGCGATGTAATATCAACACATTTGGCCAAAATGTTATTTGATGTCCATAGTAGAAAAGGTCTTCAAAGGTAGTCATAAGTTTTGAAGATCAAGACGTTTCAACTTTATCTGAAAGGCTTTGTCAGTTGAAGTCTTTCATGTCCATGCCTTATAATCTATAATTCAGTGTGTTCAGTTGTATTAAGTATTAAGATAGCTCTAACTTGATCCTCTAATTATAATTGAAGACATGGCTTTGTGAGGTTAATATAAATCATTAGGGAATCAGAACCACCTGTAGCAGTAATTGTGTCCTGCCATTCTCTCTTCTTACCATACGCACCTGCCAAAACGTTGTTATTTTCAATCTATCTTCACAACTCCAAGCCCGCTTTCTCCCTGTCGATCTCCACTGCATCCTCTCTGTATTCAGAAGAAGGCTCTTTGTCTTGTGTTGCCCAAGCAGAAAACCAGTTGCTTACATTCTATCATCTAAACATAGGACTCCCCTTTGTTCAACAATCTTCAAAGCTTTAATAAAAGACCAGTCCAGCTCTGAATGGGACAGCTGACAAGGGGCTAGCGCCACTGATGCAGACTGCGAGCCAAGCCAATATAGGCCAGGCAGGTCTGCGTCCTCCGGACCTGTTGTTGCCAGGAGCAGTGGGGCATGACCGACTGTTAGAGCAGCCCTTTCTTTTACTCTCCTCAGTACAGTGAGGAGTGACCACAAAGGGAGCTCCCAACAATAAGAGGTCATCCTCACCAGCCCCAAACCTCTACACCAGCTCAAAAAGTAGGTCTGAAGGCGTCACAATTTTGATGTTTCAATGAAGATGGTTGGTTTTTGTGTGTGTACTGGGCTGTTTTGATCCAGTTCTAATTCAAATTCAATTGTATTTTGGTTTTATTGGTTATATGTATTCCCTTGTCTACATGAATGTCTACAGCTTGGCCGTATTTCCCTCTTTATACTGTAGTGTGCCTTCTGTTTCATGTATTCTGACTCTGGGCTATCACAGCTCCAGATTCTAAGACTTTTTTTTTTCATACATATTAAATCATGCAGCTCGTGGTCTAACATACTTAGCTGACATTGATGATTTTTCCTCTTTTTACTGAATGAAAGCTTTCATGCTCTTAAATAATTAGACATTTTTGTGTAATGTGCATGCTTTTGGGACAGACTGATTTCTGTGTTTGTTCTGTAGAGCTGAAGTAACTGCTGCAGTAGAACTGTGGCGGCAGTGGGACACCAGGGGGGCACCAACACAGAGCGCAGTGGAGGTGTCGCTGCCCCAACATGAGCGCTCAGCGATTGGAGATGACAGGGTGACTGTTGTCAGCCATCAGGCCAAGCGTATGTGCATGTGAGCCTTTGAGGACCTCTGCTACACTAGTGTCCTCAGCTGAGCCACTTTGCTCCTGTCATCGGGGACACATTTATAGCTGTAAGCATTCTTAAATCAACAACAGGCTTAAGATAGATGAGATTAGTTTATCAGGATGTTCTATTTTAATACCTGTTTACAAGAACATTCATGTGCCTCCAAGATTTTCTTTTTGCGCCACAGAATTAGCGGCCAGGTCAGACCGTAATGCTTCCATTCAGTCACCTAAAATGATTGCTTATTTTAGAAGAAAAGAACAACACCTGCCAGAAGAAGATGACGACAGTTGGAGCTTTAGACGACTTGATTCATGTTGTGCTGACTGCTTGTCTGGTCTCTGAAGGTCCCCCACAGAGCTTAGGATGAACAGCAGGAGAGAGGGACACTAGAGGCGGAGGTGTACGGGATTGTGTTTGAAGTTTGCCTTCCCAACTGTAGCGCAGACGTTGCCCCATCCCAAGCTCCTCTCAGGGGGTCTCACAGGAGTGTTACCCAAGCAGGCAGGCAGCTGTCGGACAAGCTCTCCTCCCCATTGACTTTTCCTGTCTGATTCTTCATGTGGATATGTTGTGTAGCCAAACACAGCAACTGAATGCATATGACTGAAGAGCAAAGAAGGAAGTGAACCTCGTTTGCCTCATCTGCAGTGTACATGCATCTTAGTAGATCTAATGAATATGTTTATTTACATATTTAGACTGGGGCTCAGCTGAATCCGTGAAAAAGGACATTGCCCTGCAGGAGTCATCATCTGTTCTAGTTTCAAGGCTCAAATCGGCATTTTGCAGACGTTAAGCCGCAAAAAAGATCCTGTGTTTGTTTAGTTATTTCCAGAGTTAAAAAACACTTGACCGAACGCTGCAGATAGTTACATTATAGCTAAGTACAATCTTGTATCTAGTTAATTGTTCAAATGTGTGACTCATTCAATAACTTCATACAGTGTGTTGTGTAATTACTGCCAGTTTACTGCAAAAGCATGATCAGTTACACAGTCATAGCTTCTGCCAAAGCTGTGCCTCAGCCCAGTCCTTTCTCTGCCTAAAAAGGACAGACTGAAGTGTCTACAGTTGTGTGATCCATCATTGGGGCTGTCCTCTCACACGGCCTCCTCAGGAAACACCTTTCAGTCCAGAGATTAGAGTGTGATGCGAAAAGGAGCAGGGCTGTGAGAGAATGATGGAGCAGCACCGAGGCCACGAGAAGTGAAGAGAAATTGATTGAGTGGATTCTGGGAGATTGATGAAGAGAAAATGGGTGGTAGAAGAGGCTGTCTTCTCCAGAGGAAGTGCTGACCAATGAGGAGAGAATAAACATGAACTTGCCCATTAGGGAAACTGTTGATAGCTTCAAGTGGCCCCTCGGAGTATTAGCATGTCGATTAAGAGCTGATATGGTGTGGAACTAAGCACACTTAGGACACTTGAGTCAAAATGACCCTTATAACAGAGTGAGATGTCTTAACTTAAAACATACAGTATTTTCAAAAAGCAATAAACCCTTGAAAAAAGGTATTTAAATTGTAATGAATTAATATAAACAATACAATAAACCTGGCAACTCCAATAGAAACTTTTTATAAATGTTTTCTAAAGAAAAACACTAAGCTATGTAGTCAATTTTTAAATCCAGAGCACTGACATATTCATGACACATGCAAGCTTAGCTTTTGTGTTGCTCTCGTCAGGATTAATATTTTGCCTTAAATCTGAAAGAAGTGATTTGGAAAAAAAAAAAAGCATTTCATGTGCTGGTTTGTGTCATGTTTTTGTTGCTTAATCTCTATAATTACTGCATTTACAAGAAAAGCTGTGTTGTTACCTTTAAATTAGCATATGGTGTACAAATAACACCTTTCCTATTGCTCTCTTACCTGTTAAACCTGTGATGGTTTTAAAGCGTCTTACGGCGTGAGATTCATTATCACCTTGGTGTAAAGAAGGGCTCCGTTAGAGTTGTGGGCCAAGAGCGTGAGGTCCCACACACACAAATTTGGTGTTGATAACTTCTGAAAACCAGTCACACCTCTGCTCCCTCGTCACTGCCACGGGAAGCACAAATGAGACGCTGGTTAATTTGCTGCCTGCGGCTCTTTGTAGCGTCTCAGGCTCATTATCTTAATGTCATTTGATAGGAAGTGATAGTTTGACTGTCTGAAAAGGTCCCCAAGATAAGAGCCAGCTATTTAATCTTTTGCCTCGCTTTGCCATCATCTTTTGACAACTTGTGAGATCAATTGCCAGCGGAGAACACCTGTGTCAACACAGAAATATTGCGCTTCACTTTGCAAATGTAAATTTTCATAATTGTATTTATGCAAAAAATATGACAGTGCTTACGTACTACAATCACATCTACAGTGACTCAATACTTGGATGTTCAACTTCACTCAAATGTTAAGCTGTAATTACATCCTTTCCGTAGCTGCGGGAATTATTAAATTCTACTCACAGTTCAAGTATCACTGGGTGTGAAGCAGCTTTGTCTCACTCTCTCAAACAAATATAAACACAAAACCACAAAATGCATCAAATTGCCTTTTGTCTAATTGCAAATTTGTAATGTAATCTACCTTGTGCATGGAGGACTTAAAAACTGATACTCCACATGCCTGTTGGGCTGGATTCTAAAATTAATCATTCTTCTTGGGTAAATCATAGTGACAGTAATTGGATGTTTGGATGTTTACCTCGTTGGCATAAGAACGGGCACATACAAAAACACAAGTGTGTCAATATTTCTGTCCCTACATTATCTTCCCATCACGCACAAGTCTGTATACAAGAGGAGACCTCTGACACATGGAAGAGCCCTTATAAGATGTTTTTGTTGTAGATCTTTTTTTTTTTTTTCAATATTATAGGATATTTCGCTGACCCCGCATAGTTAAATATTTGCCTTCTCACCCTAAAAACAAACTGAGCTGTATTTAACATCATTATGGCAATAAGTTATATTTATAACCCATAAAATATAGAAATTAAAATGTACCTTTAAGCACCAAAGTAGCAATATAAAAGAAGATAGAAAATCTAGTTTGAATTCTAGGCTAAAGTTTTTACCCAATGCTGGATTGTATTTTAAATGAACAACCTCACTTCCTAAATGAAATGGCAAGATCACGAAGTACCACCTCAGTATAATCTTATGGGAAACACTGACCCTGAATGACCAGGACAGGCATGTCGAGGTATGGGTGTGATTAACAAAAACTATATTACTTTGGAAGGGTTGTTCCTATATTATGACAATGTTTTTGGCCAGAATTGTTCTATTCTAATATTCCACATCTCCAACAACAATTGCAATTATGTTTTTTCATTAGTTCATTTTCATTCTCTTATCTCTGTCTTTTGAAATATTTTGAAAACCGCTTAAGATGCTGGTGTTGGGTTATGAACAGTGGTGCTAGCATTACGTAAGCCATACTAAGTGAATGTTGTGTTGTCTGCGCCCCCCACAATCACTTACTCTAATCTGCATGTTAACACATTTTCAGCAGACATTTTGAAACTGTAAAAACAAAAGCCATTTTAACACCTTTTACGATGAACGTGTGAGAGACCACTGAGGTTTGGGTAAACACTTCTCTTGTTTGTGGGAATTAGTCAAAACACTATCACCCAAAGTGTTACTTCAAGTTCCTGTCTCTTATGCAAATACAGTCAATGTTGTGTATTACTATATATATAGTATTTTATTATTTAATTAATTAGGTTTATTTATATTTATTTGTTTGGGTTTTTGTTTTGGGTTGTTTTATTTTATTTGAATTTATTTATTTTAGCCTAAGACTTCTTGACTGGACTAAGCTGGCAAGCACTGTTTGATTTTGTGATTTGACCTCAAATGACAGACCTGTATAAACCGGAATTGTCCTTCCTCCACTTGTATCAGCCCCTTTATCTCTTGACTTAGATGTCTGTCTTAAAATATAAAATATTTTGAGATGGTGACTATGGCCAGTGGATACACACTCTCACAACATACAACAGATCAGTGTTTGGATGCAAAATAACTTTCTCCAGCTAAACTCAGACTGAAGTTATCATCTTTGACTCACAGAAACAAAGAGAAAGTGTCAGTAATCACCTTCACTCTCTCTCTTTCTCTCTAAATCCTTAAAATCAAGTTAGAAAACTGGGGGTAATAATAGACTCAGACTTAACTTAACAGCCACATTAAGTCAATAACATCAGCAATTGCTTTCTACCATCTAAAAAACATTGCCAAAATTAAAGGTTTAGTGTCAAAGCCTGACTTGGGGAGACTTATCCATGCATTTGTCTCCAGTAGGTTAGACTATTGTAATGGCCTGCTCACTGGCCTATCCAAACGAGCTGTAAAACAGCTGCAGTACATCCAGAATGCTGCTGTTCGAGTCCTGACTTGAACTAGGAAGTACGATCATATTAGTCCTGTGCTTAGGTCTTTCCAGTGGCTCAGAGAATAGACTTTTAAACAGCCTGCTTCTGTTCAAGTCTCTCCATGGACTAGCACCAAAGTACATCTCTGACATGTTAGTGCGTTATGAACCATCTCACACTCTGAGGACCTCAGGGACCGGCCTCCTGCTGGTGCCCAGAGTCAGGACTAAACATGGGGAATCAGCGATTCAGTTTTATGGAGCTAAGATCTGGAATAGTCTTCCTGAAGATGTAAGACAGGCCTCAACTGTGCAATGTTTAAATTTAGGTTGAAGACTGCCCTTTTTAATTGTGCTTTTAATTGAAATATTCAATATTATTGCTGTGCTTTTTTAATGTAATGTATTTTTCTGTTTTTATATCTTTGCATACTTATTTTTTATGTTTTTTAGTGTATTTTAAATGTATTTTAATGGTGTAAAGCACTTTGAATGTAGTTTGCACGAAAGGTGCTTAACAGATGTAGTAGTAGTAGTAGTAGTAGTTGTAGTAGTAGTTGTAGTAGTATAGTAGTAGTAGTAGTAGTAGTTAGTAGTAGTAGTAGTAGTAGTAGTAGTAGTAGTAGTATAGTAGTAGTAGTAGTAGTAGTAGTAGTAGTAGTAGTAGTAGTTAGTTTATCACATTTTTCATTATATGTAAACTATTATGAGATGCTAAAATGTGCCTGTAAAACTATTGGTTGACAACGCAAAATACAAATGAATCATACAATTAGCTAATACTTCACTTTATGCCTTTCTCTGCCTGGCATTGCTTATAACACCAAAACAGCAAATCCAATTATAATATTATTTTTTATGTATTTCTCACTGCCAGATTGGAGAGCTAATTTTATAGACCTTGTTTTCTATTAGTTTGTGTACTGTGATTGTATTTTTAAGGCCAGTTTTATTTTTGCCAAATTGCATGGGTGTGTTTTAGTGGTTTTGTTAAAGACCTTTCAGTGTGTGCTGGAAGACAGTATCAAATGTATAGGAAATGCTTTACTTTAAGCTGTAGCTAAAGAAAACCACAAAATGCAATTACCTCAACAATCACTCAACCTTGTGCAGAATGTATTCCAAGGCAGATGAATTATGTTTTGATGACTCTTGAAAACCTAAAAGATCTCTGTAAAACATTTTTATCCCTAACCATGTGAAAACAAAGTTGTGTAAAAAGCTGTGATTTATTGTAGATACTTCAAAATGAGAGCTTTAATGCAGCATAGTTGCTAAGTAAACATTTATAATAGGGGGCCCCTTCTCCGTTGGGACAAACTCCTCTTTCCCTAATTCCGTTCACCTTCATTCTATAACACAAACTCATTCTCACTGCATATTTTTCTTCTTCCTGTAATTCTCTGGTTCTGGCTGGCTCGCCTCCCTTGTGCCCAGCGCGTAAATGTGGAACCGTGTGAGCCGTTAGCTGGACTTTGAAATGGGACAAGGCTGATACATCAGAGCTCTGTGCCACTCAGTAGAGCCAGCCTGATTTATATGAAGCCAGAGGAGAGGGAGTTTGTTTCCAGAGGCACCCAAGGCCACAGGGTCCTCCATTAGCACCCTGACCTCTGTCTATGGGACCCAGCGTTACACTGAAGCGAAGGAAGGAGGAGAATTGGGAATAGATGGATGGTGCACATAAGCATCTAGACTTTTTCCCCACCAAAAAAAATAGCAATAAAGTAGCTGTTGTAGAATTTTTTTGTGCGTTTTGTGCAGTCGTTTATACAGCTTTACTTATGGGAGTTTAATTAGCTGTGTCTTAATCACGTCCTAATCACGTGTTAAAGTGCAGGGCCTCCCTGGTGTTTACTGTCTGTTATCCATGTTGTAAAATGTGTGAGCTGGCTTGTAAAACATTAACAACACACTCTCACTTTGTGAAGAAATGGAGACGTCACTGACTAATTATAGTTCAAAACATCACTGCTTGGTTCCTGCTCAGTGTTACTGATTATACTGATTGTATTTCAAAAGAACTATAGATTTTTTATATTATTATTATTTTTAAAGATAGCATAATTAGCTTTTGCCTTTCTTATAGTAATTATTAGTTTACTTCAGCACTAGCTGGATTTATATTATATTAATTAAGTTGATTTTTTTTAATAATTCAGTTTTGTCTTGCGACTGTGGCTCACAAAATTTCACTTGCCTAGTTTTCACCCACCCCATATCCCCCACCGATATACTTGTATTCATTTGTGATTATTTAAATTATCTAAAGAAAGCTTCTGGTTTGCTTCAAATATGTTGTAGCCACTTTAAAAATAAAAATAATAAAATGAAAAACATGAAATTTGCTGCTTACTATGCAGTTTTCTATTACTAAATTGTTGTAAATCAATTTGTTGTTTGATTAATTTGTTCGTCAACATGATGTATTCTTCATTTCATAGTAATTAAATGATCCTATTGATAGTGGCTGTAAAAGCACACAGTGACAGTATTGTACTCCCTATCAACATTTAACTTTATCACCCTTTAACGTTATTAAATTATTCTTGTAAAATCTAATTGTTTTGATTCACACACAATGCCGCTCCTCCTGTACGTCAGCACAAGTTTCTCATCACTTTCTTTGGCTTACAGAAACACCATAACATGGCTTAGTTCCTATTTCTTATGCAAGATTTGAAAGCCGGGCCTGGCCTTAAAACACAATAATTTCATTGCACTGAAATATTAAAGGCATATGTTTTAGTATGCCCTTATAGAAGTTGTGTTTTTTTGTTTTTGGACTAGTTAGTGTGGTCCCCAGAAAGATTTATTCCAAGAGGCACTATTTGCATTTAGCTTAGTTGAAATCAGCTTTCTGGAATTTATTGTTTTGAGTAAACATGTCTTATGCATAATCTGTCTTTGCATTACACACAGCTTGTTGTCATGGTGATATTATGTCATTTTCATAACACTTTGGGCTCCCTCAGGCCTGATGCGTCTCAG
Organism: Mugilogobius chulae; assembly: GCA_038363315.1. Classification (NCBI taxonomy): domain Eukaryota; kingdom Metazoa; phylum Chordata; class Actinopteri; order Gobiiformes; family Gobiidae; genus Mugilogobius; species Mugilogobius chulae. The sequence continues at coordinate 163,580 of JBBPFD010000274.1, read as the reverse complement.
TCATTCGCTGTCACACAGCACATTTCATCCCCGCTCTCCACATTTGCAGATTAGGGGAAAAAGCCCAAACAATCCCCTTGTACTTCCTCAAAGCATGCTGGGTAATGTGCTGCGAAGCAGTCTTGGACTTTATAGGGGTATGTGGCAAATTCTAGACACAACAGCCCCTTTACTGCCCTGCCTTTCAAGGATATGACACGAATAAAAGTTGGCGGGATGAAGAATAAAATGCTGTCTGGAGTACAATAAGATTTCAGAAACAGGCTTTTGTCTATAGGGTTAGATTTTTATATAGCTGAAATTACTTGGTTCTACCAGATGGATTCTTGTAATCTTTGTGAGAATCCATTTGGAGAGACTCTTGTCGTACAATTAAAGTCAAACTAAACGCAGAATCAACTTTTTTTTTCACTGTCAAGCTATGCGTATGTTGTCAAAATTAAATGAGCTACTGTTTCCAGGCCTTTTTGAACATCTTTGTGCAAACTTGCTCAAAGACATGACAGACGAGCCGCCCAAGTAGGAAATAAAAACTCCTGATACCGTTGCTGAGGCAAGTTATACAACTGTCTCCCGCTGTGTGATGATGTCATCTATCATTTGGCTCAGGTGGATTAGCGGAAGATGCGTGGCGCACAAGGTCGCAGGTTCGACTCTGACTCTAGTGTTTGTTTTTTCACAAGAGCTTATGTAAAGGAAAGGTTTATACATATATTTGCAAAGTTGAGAAAATTTATCTTGAAGTGCAAGTAAACAGCTAGACCTGTGCTGCACCGCCTCGCTATCCATATCTCGTGCTGTCAATCACTATCTGTTCACGCCCATTAAAAGGCCACTGGGCATCTCCCACTTTTCCGAGCCTGTTTGGGGAGCAGTTGTGGTCGGAGTACGTCTCAGACCACGTGTTAAGCAGACGGCCACAGTGAATCGAACCACTCAGTGACGCAGTAATGGTTTGGGCCGAAGCGCACAATTGAACTAAAACAAATGGTGCCAACAAATGGACTTCAGCTTATTCAGGAGAGTTGCAAAATATTTGACTTGACTGAAAAACATGCACACAGGCGGTGTGTACTTTTGTGGACAACGGCAAAAATAAATAAATAAATATGTGACTTGTCACTTCCGCATTGTGAGGTTAATGGCTTTCAGCAACAATCTACCCAGATGTAATGGCACAACTGAATTCAGAATGATACACATCAATCAATTCAAACCATAAACTTTAAAACTATTTTGAAGGCAAGTTTCTCTACGTAAATGCAGTGTGTTGAAGAGCTGCCAAGCCAACATGACTTTTTTTTTTTCTTCTAAGACATAAAGAAAGTTACTGGATAATCTAAATGTTACTACTAGTCTTGTAGTTATTAATATGAACAGTCTGGATTATAATTTAATAGTTTGCAATGTTAATCTAGAGCTGATAAAATGGAGGGTATGAGAAAAATGATTTTGGAGGAATAAAAAAATAAAATGTACTCAAACTTGCCATTTTTACAATAATTTCCTTCACTAACTTATGATCTACTGCTTATTATGTATATTTTTTTTAATACTTGATTTTTAAGTTTTTCATTTTACAAACGTGCATCATTTTGTCAATACCCCCGAAATAGGAACAGCACTGTGCTTATTTCTAAAAGTCGAAAATCCAAAGTCGAAAAGTCGAAAATCCCATCACAATAGCAATAATAGTCAGAAAAAAAATATGCCGCAAAATCATGCTGTGAAAACTTGTGCCTGGTGATTTTGATATTTCTGGATCCATCATGATGCAATACTGCTAGTTTTGTTTTGACAGATTCCATGAGTATTTGGTGTGGTCATGTTTTTGCTTGTTGTTGGTGCGTATTTTGGACCTTGTACTCTTTGTTGTGGGAAGTCCCTGCAACAGCTGATCATTGTTTTTTGATGCCCTCATGTGCTATGTCAAAAAAAACAGACTATAAATAAATAAATAATATATATATAAATATCCTTTTTTATATATGTATATACACACACCGGTTAAATTGTTGTGGTTAAAGTGCTTTTAGTACATTAGAAAACGTTTTGACTCAGAGTGGGTGAGGAACAGTGCGAAGTACAATGCAGGAGAATCAGGACGCCCTCAGGGGCTTTATCTGCCACTGATAAAGAGAAACTAGTGCCTGAAGTCTGGCCTTTCTCCCTCAGGGCTGCTTCAGTCCAGTTTTCAGAACAACAGTGACTTCTCCCTGAGGTTTTCAGAGTAGTTATCAGGGTTTAGACATGATCTGCTGCCAACTTACTCAACATCTTGAAATTTGTCTCATTTTATGTCCTTTTAAATTACAATAATGAAGGCTAAACAGTAGATTAAGTCTTTCTATTGGATTACAAGAAAATGACAATATGATTTGTGGTTTCTCAGAGCCTAGAATTTATTTTATTTTCCTTTTGTCCTATTCTGTCTTGATTAATTATTGTGATCAGTATGTCATACATAGATTTGTCAAATGACAAAACTTAACCCAAATAGAAATAGCTTTTTTTCCTTTTTGTCAGAATTTAGTGATGTCATTCATGACGTTTTAGGCATTTTCTAGAGAATTGTGAGGCACTTTGAACAAATATAACTTTAGTGTTGCACAGAAATGGAAAGTTTTGGGCGACTCACAAGGGTCAGAGTTCTTAATACTCCAGGGATGATCATGACCATAACATTAAGCTCTAACCTACTGTAGTGATGAGTCACTACCTCAGCCCCCAACTTTCACTATGAATAATGCATCTTGCATAGTCTTATCTGACTCAAAAAATGTTGATGATTCACTTCACATTTTTCTATCATGTTTCTCTTTGTGCCTGGAAAGATAAAGTTTAGTTATTGCTGAGACACAATAACTTTTTTTTTGTAATAATGGAAAAAATGAATTCAATCTTAAATTTCTGTTTTTCTTTTCATATAAAAATACGTATATAATACTTACTTATTTTGACATAGATTTTGCATTCTGCCAGTGGTTTGCACATTTTATTCAAGCTCAAAATGCACGTTTTTTTTTTTGTCAATTTGGCGTTCACCAATTTCTTGTGTATCTGCTTTTTCTCCAGGATGCTTTGCTGACAGGGCAGGAGTGTGATATGCCGAGGTGCTGCTGCCCTGAGCACAGCGCCCATATGTTTTGTATTACGCCCTAGGAGGTGCCATGCTCAGCGGCACAGTGATGGGTGGGGATAGAGCAGGCCTCTCCGGTCCAAATGACGCATGACATGGTGCTGCGCTCTAGGCCTTTATTTATGGCTTCCCCCGAGGAGCCTCTTGTCTGTACCTGTTGATTTAACTAAGCTTGCCCTAAATACTCATCTCCAGCCTCAGAAACTTAACTGAATACTTTTGGAGATATGTTTCTTCTCTAATATTGCACAAGAAATGCAGCGGCACTTGTGAAGTGACTTGAACAGGATTAATGTCATGTCAGCTGCCAGGCACACACTGCCTCTTTTATCAGTGTCTCTGATGTGGAAGAGGATGTGAAATCTGGAGCAAGAGTGAGGACCAGATCTGATCCAAATACATTTTCTGCTCAAGAATTCATGTACACATCACACAGCATTAACAGATTGAAGAATACACTGGCCGTCGGGCCTTTGCATACACAGGTGTTCTGCACAAACTTTACGGGAATGCTCCAATGATCCCACTCCAAAGGTTTGAAGTGGTTTGAAAGGAGCAGAAAAAGAATGTGGAGGAAATGAAAGCAAAGCGCGCAGAAGCAACTCGAGCATACATGACAGGAGGAAAAAATGTTGAAATGGACAGTGTTAAGAAGAATTTGATGAAGATCAGAAAAAGAATTGCCCTGCCGTGCCAAATGCCAACACAGCCGTCAAAGAGCAGAATGAGTGTTGGGAGTATCTCCTCCCTGCAAATCTCATATTTCTTTGCACTTTGGTGAGTGAACGTCGAAAGAGGGAGTGCTGTCAAGGTTTTATGTGGCCCTTTGAAAGCAAAAGACGCCCCTTTCCAGTACAATATATCAACCTTCAGAAGTCCTCTGATAACAGAGCACTTGTATCTCCCTCCCCAGTGTCTGTAAAGCAGCCCAATTGAAATTCATTCTGGACTCTATTGTTTAGTCTAGCAGACATCCCTCAGATCATCTCCATCAGTAGCTCACACATATCTCCTCCATCTCTTTAGAAGCTCTATCACCAAGATTTAGCCCATTTCGAAGATTTCATTTGTGACAATGCTTAAGGGTAAAGTGTCGTGTAGTGCTAATGAAACACGTTGTTAGCAGTTACACAATAAACTGAGCGACTGGTTGAATCTACAGTCTGCTTGTTACAGATTTAACTGGAAAAGAAGTATAATTCACAAATCAGTAGGTGATGCTGATGGTACTCACCTCATTAGGACCTCCCTGGTGCCTTTGATGGCTGTTCTGCTCCATAGAACTCTTTGATGGAGAGGGGACGGTTCATAATTTAGTAGCCACATTTTTCTCATTGCTTTACTTTACTTGTTTTTGTTGTGACTTTTTATGTTCATAATGTAGTTATTGTGTTTCTTGTCAGTGTGAAACTGTGAGTCTGATTTGTCAGGGTCAATGTGATCCAAAGCCCCATTACAGATCCTCGTCCTGGGCTGGGATTCTCCAGGGACGGGGTCTTTGTTTGGGTAAGCCGCTGATTGAAGTGAAGTCTCTGTTGGGAAAGCCATTAGCAGCGCAGCGGGCTCAGAAAAATGATCCGGCCTTGTCACTCCACATCGGGAGCTCCTCGGACACTATCGGACTGAACTGGGATGAACGCGAGCCTTTGAACTAGAGACGGATAGATAGAGGGGTAAATGAGCCAACGTGTGAAAAGGATATTTGGGTAACTAGCAGCAATTTGACCACTTTGTTATCAGTGTATGTGAGAAAAGGGGGTAGGTGATGAGCTATGGGCAGATATGAGACAGAATGTTTTTTTTACTCCATCCACAAAAATCTACACTTTACATGTGACATCTTCCAGTTTTGTTTTGTTTTTTTTCTTGTGTGTATGACTCGTTATCAGTGGTAAATTTGTAGTTCTGAATCTTTTAGCTCATTGTCATTAGTTAAAATAGTAACATCACATCAGCTTGAAAAAAAATATTTGTAACCATATGCTTTTGAAGTTGTCACATTTGCTTCTCTAATGTAATAATATGCCATTTCCCAGAAAACGTGTTGATATCTATGTCCTTGGTGGATCTATAGAGCTGCCTGTTGTATATCAGCAGCACTGCCACTGACTTGCTCTTGATTTATGACTGTTTATCTGTGGTCACCTCTTCTTTTAACAGATGGGCTTTGGCTATTTACTCAGGGGGGAAAGGGCCCAGATTTGATCAAGTGAATACAGCAAACATCAAGTAATTAGGACAAGTTTGTGATTGCAATTGATTGGTTTACGAAAAAGTAGGTTCACATTTGAAAGATGTTTGAACTGATTGGAGGCACTTTTCTGGTTATCCGAGTTTAGTTTTACGCTTTAAGTACAGTATAGGCCACTATCAAATAGCTGAATATACTGTGATCATGATTCAGTTTATCCAACTGATCAAATCATAGTTTTTTCTATGTTTTTCACTGTGTTTTACAATTATATCTTTGAAATGAATGCGTTACTTTTCATCTGCCAGATGACTGTGTTCTTTAGCTGTAGTTGATTTCTGAATCTCAAAACAAAAGTTTAGTATTAACCAAAGACAAGGTCTCATTACTTTGTTGCAACATTGTTGTCACTACCTGCCGGCGTCATGTTTTTCCTTCTCACTTTGAAATATACCAACCAGATTTTGACCCTTGCACCTGCCAGTCATAAATTGTGATTCCTGGTTTATGTTTCTCATAATCTGTAGTTAAATGCTTTGAAAGCGACGTCGTAGCGAAGTTCACAGTAGTCTAACATCTTCTGTTGCATTCCCAACAGACAGCCTGATACAGCGCCCAGAAAAATAGTATTTTCTCAGGATTAAAGGCTGATGAATGTGTCCTCGGAGCTTAAATGCAGATGATAATTCAGGGACGGTCCGCTCTCCCCGTCCGTCTGTGTTAATTTGTCAACTCATGTCCAAAATGCAGGCGGGAAGAGTGTGACATCGTTGGTGGGCCCCATGATGAGATAAACTTAGCCAGACTCTTCACTGATCAGGAACACTTTTATCTGAGCCCTCATTCAGCACCAAGTCACACATAAGCACCAGTCGCACACGCTTAAACATTACAAAAACAATTAAATACTGCAGTATGAGGGCTTCTTCAGGCGTTCATTCAATACTATTAATTTTGACTGATGCTAAAAAGAGTGCTTGGGATGTACAGAGAATAGTGGCATTGACTATGGACAGACTAATGTTTCTACTTCCACTTTTATCAACAAGATGACGGACAAGACAATGGACAATACATTATCCCAGCTAGTTGTTGATAGTTATAGCTGCTCCACACCACCGAGGCCTTTGTAAGGATTGTAACAAGTTCATGTATTAATTGCAACTAATCAGTTATTGGAATAATTTTCAACAAATTTAATAATCAAATGATTGTTTACTTAGTATACAGAAACTCCAAAGCCTGAATTACTCCAAAATACCACAAAAAATGTCAAATAGAAAAGAAAAATAAATATATATTTAAAATTCTTGTAAATGATCTTTTTAAGCGGCATCTCTTCTCCATAGTTGTTCTCATGATTACACAACTAATCGATTATCAAAATCATCATTAGTTACTTGTAGCTCAAACTAAGTTGGTCCTTTCTTTTTTGGGAAATCTCAGTGAGACTTTCCGGATTAATAGAACAAATAATGGCTACTGTTATTGCAGTTTGAGTCTCTTTTGTAAATTCTGGTTGAAGTTTATATTTAAAGATAAGGGAGTGAATTATTAAACATGTTTCCTATGCGTATACGTCCAGACTGGTGGTGTCGGCTCGAGTGGGAGATATATATTCCCCAGAGCTCAGCCCACACTAAGAGCCAGCGGCAGAGGAAAGAAGAACACATCTGGAGCCAATCTTTGCAATAGAGGCCTAGTCTGCATCTACCAACCTGCCGCAGCTCACATCGTCTCAGTGTGTCGGCAATCTACAAGTGCTCCATAAGTGCTCTGTGTTGGCGTCATTAGCTTGTGTGCTTAGTTGATTTTTTTGTACATGCCGTGTCAGTTGATCCCTTTATCCACAAGTCCCACACAACTCGACCCCTCAGACTTGGGGAGATGAGCGGGAAGGAAATGACATCATGGAGTGTGAAATCTCAAGTTTGGCACAAGGAAACTCTTGAGTTATAGTGTGAAAACAGAAGAAAGCAGATAGGATATGTTTTTAATGACTTATGCTCCTCAACTGATAACTTGGCGGAAATTGAAGTTGACGCATACTGTTAAAATATTGCTGTTCCCTTGGTACCGACATCATCTTGTTGAAATTATGAAATTATCTTTACATTTTGACGAGACACTTAAATTTTTATGTATTCACAAGCCGTTTATGAATACAGTTGTTACCCAGGCTAATGTAGGAAAACAGCAAGCAGCCAAAACATAAAATGCACATGTTGAGCCAATAAGGCAAGATAAACAGTGCAGTGGAGTGAGAGCCAAAGACAACAGGAGGAGGGAAAGTGTCCTGCTGGCATCAGGTTTCTCAGAGTAAGTGTTATTTGAAAAGCAGCTGAAGGGTGACACTCACTATCACTCCTACCACATCTCCTCGTCTTCCTCCTCTGCTCACTCCACCATATGTTCTCTCTCTCTCTCTCTTTGCAGGCTGCTCTAAGTGCCTTGAAACAGCTGTCGGAGCAGGGACTGGACCCAGTAGATGGCCCTGTCAAGGTAAGCCACAAAAAGCAGCCACATATACTGGCCTGGTTGATTTACACATGATGTATTGATTCTGTGTGGTGTATTGACATAAACTGTGTCCTCTGTCTGAAATTGTTGACTAATTAGATGTACCAATATTACTATACAACTAATAATTATAGATTATTGTCCGTCTTCTGTTCTCCAAGACAATAGTTGTTTTGGTAGGCAAGTTTATGCCATCAATACAAAATCAAAATTCCACTGTGTGCAGAACTGTATATTTTATAATAATGGAAAAATTACAATGGAACAATAGTAATAGAAAACAAGAAGTACATTTGAATTTATGGTTTAGCAGAAATTTATATAGACTTCCTATTTTCTTTTTATCTCTTAGAAAGTAGGTCAGGATTTCATGTTAGGAAGACCTTTTGTTATCGATGGCCTATTTTATAAACAATTAGAAGAACACTGAGTGTCCGAATGAACAGTTAAATTACAGACTGTGACCTTTATCAGAACACTCCTGTCCTCATCCCTCCCGCACAGTGACAAGAAGACATTCCCCCGCAGTATTCTATAGGAAAGTCTGCTGTAGGCGTACAAAACATTTATATGCATGGCCATCCTGTGAGTGCACAGAGGTGTGTGTGTGTGATGCTTATCTATGCCCAGGCATCACAGTAGCAGCAGTCATATCATTTCCTTCCTCAAAAGGAGGAATACCAGGCAGATCAATTTGGAAAGAACAGTCATAGCATTTCTGTTATCTTATAAGGTGTGTCGTGGGAAGAGTTTGGGCAGAGCTGTTTGCTCTGTGCCCCTGGCTGTCAGTCTGAGCATACACTGCTGCAGTAATGTTTAAGCTGCAGTCACTGCTACAAACTCTGGCCAAGGTGGTAGCACTTACACTTTCACCTGTGTGCTGCTTAAGCGCTTATGTTTGAGTCAGAGCATGAGACACAAAACAGATTCAGGTCAAGGACTATCTAATTGTACAACCACACTGACACTTTCAGTATCACTGAAAAACACCATTTACCAGAATCTGTCTGCGTAATGGGAATTGGTGATCCATTGAAGTCATCAAATAATAATTTTCTAAAATACTCAAGTTACGAAATGGTGAAAAATGACAGATGTTGGATTATTGGTGGAGCTCAGATAGTTGAGAATACATGTTACTTTTGCAGCAAAACATGATTAAGTCAGTGTGTGACTGAAGAAGCCAATGATCAGCTAAAAATGCACTGTATATAAATAAAGTACCAACGTTTTACTTACATCTGCTGTTAAAATGATCTAACTTTATGAATTTATATTTGTCTTGCAGAGCAGTGAAGCCTGTGGGAGGGAGGACGGACATTAAACAGACTAACTCAGGCACCACCACTCAGGTCTGCAAGGATTCAAAGGCCGTCGTCCAGGAGCTGACAACCCCCTCAAAACCACCCTCCCTATCCCCGCAGTAAACACCTCCAGTGACCCCACCCACCCCACAGTGTCCCACCCCAACCCACTGTACCCCCACGATCGCCACTGTATCCTGCAAAACCTGTCAACATGCAATAGGGTGGATGTGCACCGAGAAATGACCGACTATAAAACACAACCTGAGTCTATGTGAAGACAACGCTATTTTAACACGTTTATGAATTATTTCTGTCGATGAAAACACGTTATGAGACCCATGCATGGTACTGTATGACAACAAGGGAATTGCATAGACAGTTTCCCTCACTGATATGTTATGGTATGGTTAAAAACAAATGTACATCATGCCATTTAGAAGATTTCAAAGGGGCAAAACCAACTTGCATACAGTAGCTTACTTTTGGGGGTTCTGTTATAGTTTTATTTCTTTTTTTTTGTTGTTTTATTAATCTAACAATGCTTGAGTACTGTATTTAAAATTAACCAATGCCAGTGCTGTGAAAGTTGTAGTTGTTGTCTTCATATATAGTCACCCAGCTTACCTTGTATGCTGATTTAAAAGAAAAAAAAAAAGAAAAAAGAAAATTCATCTATCTATATGGATGTGTATGACTTGCAAGAGTATCATATTCCAGAAAAATAAACAGAAATTTCTTTTCATGTGGACGAAAAGGACTGGTGTTAGCAGTAATCGGTAGAAGTGTGACAAACAGGAAGTAGAGAGAAGTACTTCCTGTGAGCTCTGTTTTTTAACCAAATCTATGGTCGGGCACAGCATCACTGGAGCGGAGGTGCTTTATTATAAAACAAAAGGCCAGTTCACATTAGCGCCAGACCGCCAGTATAAAAATGTAGTATCCAAAAGACTTAAACTTGTGAGAGCTTTGTATGGGCGCCGTGCCAACTGCATGTCCTCCAGCAATGAAAGGTCCTCTCCATTCCAGTGATTTTGTGTCAGTGGACCACCCTCCCCTCTCCCCCGTCCACAGTTTTGTCGATCACATCTACACCCATTGTGTGTGTTGTATTGACTCGCCAAGGCATCAACTGGGTGCTTTTAATGCCTGCATCTCTTTGGAGCAGAGACAAACCCTCTCCCCCAAAAGGCCATTATGAATTACTAGTTCACTGACATTGAGGATGTGTTGTCTTCGCTGTTAGTGCAATACTGTAATACGGCTGTTTGTGTTACTGAAATGCAGTAAAATCACCTCAGTTCATGTGGAAAAGAGCTACGTTTCTGCGTCTTCTTTTACCATTAAACAAATTCACCATAGTTAATAGTGACTGGCAAATAATAGGCAAATAAGCTACTGTATATATTTGCAATAAACAAATAAAGCTGGGACACAGATTTGGATATGCTTTGTTAAGGATGATTTTTATAGACACAACTGGAATATACTTACATCCAATTTTAAGTTTAAAAGTAGTTGGAGAAGGGGTATTGTAGGTATTGGTTAACTAGCATATATTTAAATGCAGATTTTCCTAAAATAATGTGCACAATGAATGAATTGAATGAATTTGAACAAATTTACAGAACTCGTTTAGTTATGTTCAGTTAGTTGATTCAGAGATGGAATTAAGCCCCCTGCACACTAGAGAATTTAAAATCTTTCACAACTTTAAAAGTGTATGAAACATAAGGACATTTTACTACAATTATTTAAAGGGGTCCTATTGTGTTTTTTTTTTTTATTATTTACTAAGAAACTAGAACATAAACAGATCAGTAATTTACCTTTTGTTCATTGTAAAACACAAAGTTGATCTAAAACAGCTTGAAAATAGAAACAGCTCAACTGACTTCCTGTTCAAAACTGCAGAACTGATAAGCCCCGCCTCTTCACTTTAAAATTTAATTGTAAAAAGCAATAGATTTTTAGAAACATTTTTTATTGTTGTTGACAGTTTTGAACCATTTAGGCTTCACTTAGAGCATTTATCTTTTGAAATATAAAAAGTAAAGACAGACAAGTGGGAGGGGATAGGTGGTAGGTGAGAACGGGGATTTCTGAAAACTTAAGTTGCAGCTGAAGAACAAAACAAGATTACTCAAACATGCATGAATCAATTCAAATATAACTTTGAGTAAACTAATGATGAGGGAAGGCCGTCATAACAAGGTTAAAAACTTCGAAAAGTGAATTTGACATACGTAATAGGTCTCCTTTAACCAGCATGATTAGAGCTATAGGAGATAATGGGATTGACTCCCCGGTCGAGCCAAGTCAACATCTTAAGATCTCTCAGAGTGGAGTTTGCATGTTCTGTCCGTGTCACTGAGGATTCTCTCTGGGTACTCCGGTTTCCTCTCACCTCCAGAAACATGCATGTTTAGGTTAATTAGTCATCATCCTCTTTGTGAATGAAAGAGAGTGAATGCTTGTCTGTCTTTAACCCTGCGACGAGTTGGCCACTGTCCAGGGTGTTCCTCCGCCTAAGGCTCAAAGTCACCCATGACCCCTAACTTGAACAAGCAGTAGAAAATGAATGTAAACTTCTTTTTTTTTATTTACTTTTTTTAAGAGAGATCACTAGGTAGGGCTGCTCGATTATGATGAAAATAATAATCACGATTATTGAAATCATAATTGAAATCACGATTATTCAGACGATTCATTGCTTAGCGAGATAGGGTTAATGAATGTAGAGAGTGAAAAGATAAAATAAAAGGTTTCACAGAAATAAACTGCTGTAAATGTATTCTACAATTTAACAGAAACCACCTTTTTTCCAACTCAAGGAAATAAATGAGCTCTAATAAGCAGACTTACGGTCAATAATCCCGATTGCTCGATTACACAATTTTTGCAAACGATTACAGCAATAATCGTAATTGAAATTGAAATTCGATTAATTGCACAGCCCTATCACTAGGCAGAGCTGACTACACTGATTTGACTGCCTGTTACAAAATGTATTGGAACTTTGCGATCTGACAAATAGTTGCATCAGATTTGCATAGTCCAGCACAAACAAGTCGTGTTACTCGTGCCATGCCACTTCTAATGGAGAGGCAAATAATACTATAAATCAGGCCTAAAATTCTCTAATGTGCAGAAGACTTTAAAAGTTGAGACTTTCACTAAAAGAGAGTTTCTCAAATGTGGTTTACCTTAATGTAGGTGAAATATTTGTTTCATTTGGAGGCAAATAAATGCATGATATTTTCCCCTTTTGGGCTATGTTACTTATTTATCCAAAGTTTAGTTTCATTTTAGACCTACAATAGCCCAATTTCTGTCCTGATACAGTTTGTGATTTAACCTGGTGATACTGGAAAAGTCAAACATCATCGTAGGTGAACTTTTTGAGAACCAATGCACTAGAACATAGTCTAATGTTTGTGAAGCGGCTAACATTTTCTCAGTTTTACATAAGAGTATTTACACTCAATTAAATCATTGAAGATGTTTCTTTCATCATACACAAATGTGTTAATCTGTTTGCAGACCAGACCTTCTGATCTACAACCAAACACACTTTAAATCTGAACGTAATGACATAATGTTGTAGCGCCTCTTTAAGTGCCATTTGACTGCATCACCTCCAGTTGTTTCTTGTGTCTTGTAGTGTCACCCACAGTCTTCTCTTCTGCCCATTACACAGACAAATGAAAGCACATGACAGCTTAGATCTAATTCAACCTGGCTGACTAATGGACTGGGCTGGCAGCTACATCTGCTATCCATTGAGACCAGGGCCGTTCACACACATTACCAGCAGATCTCTATTCCAGAAGTCCAGGTACGAGTGGCGCTTGGGACTTTAGCTTTAAGATGAATTACCTCGTAGCAAGCAGCCAATATGGGAAGTGGAGCTTACTGCCCAAAAATAGAACCAAATCGATGAGACTGGGAAGGCTTGGCCGTTCAAAGAAAAAAGCAAATGCCACACACATTGATTTTTAGCACTGAATTATTTGCCATTGACCATCTTGAAGTCCTCCAAGTTAGTGGTGTATTAAGAACAGGATAAAAGATCGTCCTTCAAGTGTTGATAGAAAAATGAAATGAAAAAAAAAAACATCTCAAGGCAAAATCTAGTGACAAGCAATTAGAACGAAGATTAGACGAGTTTTGGGAGAACAGTAGTTGGAAGCAGTTTGCAGCAGCCAACATTGCTCCAGTAGGAATCAAACTGTCAATACAAGTTGTCTTCATATTACACCTAATCTGCTTGTGTGCAACTTTATCCAGTTTAGATTAGTCACGGCAGAAGAGTGGGAGCAGAGATGGCCCATAAGTTTTGTGGTGTAATGAGCAGTGTCTGGAGTATGTGTTCCCTGTCCCAAACCGAGAAATCCATTTGTTCTGTGGAGACATCAGTGTCTGCCCAACTAATAGATGGTTTCCCACAGTGGTCTGCCCCTTTTCAAATCAACAGCTGTACCATTTGCCAATAAACATTTGTTTCTGGTACAATTACATTCACCGTTGCAAACCCTGACAAAAGTGTAAGCCTGTGTTTCATTTTGACAACATTTTAAACAATTTGTATTTTCATTGGGTGAATAATGAGGAAATTCTTTTAAATGAAACAACATTTAGGTGGGATATTATTATATTTGTTAACTTTTTGTGCGCCAAAGCATTTGTATTTGAAAAATGCTCCTCAACATCCTGGCTGAGTAGCTTTTTTTTTTTTTCCTGAAAGGGTTTGTTTAGTAGTTATATTCAAGTTTGTGGGCATGAGGCAGTTTTTCCTGTTAATAACATTGTACTCTGTCGTTTACATTTTTATAAGTGGTGATTTCTGAGGTGACTAGACCCAATAAACTTTAGTCTTCTTACAAAAATTACCTCTATTTAGACAATATTCATTTTAGCTGCCCCCATCTGATTGAAATAACATTGGCCTGTAGAATGTTGTGACGTCATCTGAAACCCAACAATAGCTTGGCAGAAATGTTATAAAATAGCTTTTCTGTTGTCATGGCAACAGTGCAAACATTGCCCATTTTGTTTGCCAACAGCAGTTGCAGATTTAAGACATTTTTACAATTTGAAAACAAATAACTCACTCGACAAAAGGCTGTTAAAAACATCTTAAGTCAAGAAAGTTGAAATGAAAGGCAGTTGTAGTTTTTCTGCTATTGATTTTTTCACCGTACGTGCCAGATTCAAACAAATCTTGAGCAGTAGTTGTCGTTTATATTTATTGTCAGCCGTAGCTGTTTTTTCTTTAGCAGTGTTTTGTCTTCAGTGACTCTCATTCATTTTCACCGCTCACTCCTGACATTTAAACACTGTGATGTTCTCTGTCTCTGCAAACTGTGAACTTCTTTCTAATTATTACTTAACTTAGTGCTGTCCATGGTAAACATACATCATAGTTTTGCATTTGTCTATTGATAGTTTGTAAAGAAATGCTATGTTTATTAAGGACAATGTACAATTACATTAAGCACAATGGCAGAAATACTTGTAGCAGAATCTAGCCTTACAACTAATTTCCATCTGTCCATTGAAAACAAATTTATAAAAACACAAGTAGCAGCTACACTCTTATTGATATGTATGGCTTCATAATGATGACAAAACCTTTAATAATCTAAATTACTTTATTATTTTTAAGTTAGGTAGAGACACTAAACATTGAAACCACATTTTTGCTCAACTCTAGAGCAGTCCAAAAAATACAAAATAAGAAAAGACACTGTTATACGGTCAAAAAAAAAAATTAAGAGGTAGAGGATTTAGGCTCATCTTTGTGACTAAGGAATCTGGCCTGTTGGAATGTAGGTTAAAAACTATACATCAGAACAGACAGGATGTATGGCATATCGTGTATTCACAACACTCAACATTTTATGGAAACTGAACAAGACAGGCAGTGGACACTCAGGCTACTCACATTACTCATGTGGCAGCCTTTGGCCTGTCTGCCCATAAGAAAAGGGTTTATAATTCAAAAATATTGGTAACATACATTTACAATATAAACATTACATTACAGAGGATACGTGTGATCTCCATAACCTTTATTTCCTCCGTTTCTCAGTACAGTTAACACGACACACATGCAGCTGCTTCTGCCCTGGACACATATTCCATTTTAAATTGGAAACTCAAGAGGTTCGGGGTCACAAGCCACTCAGTCCCATTTGGAATGTGTAGATTTCACTACCAAAAAGTTTTTGTGTTCAGAACTTAACAACAATGTTATCATAATGCCAAAAATAGATGAGTGATGGTGCTGGTCAAGACCCAAACCCACACAGAAAGGTGGCAGTGTCAAAATTACAGTGCATGTCTACAAAAGTGAAATATTTATCGTTTATACAGCAACACACTGCATATTCACAATGACTCTAGATAAGGCTGGTGACTACATTAGGTAAATAGTTAATTACTGGATACCTTTTCTGCATGATTTTACAAAATAAACTAGTGACAGAATATAGATGTTTTCTTTTATAAACAAGAAGACAAAACAAAGTCAAAATAAATCTGTTGTGTAGTACACAGCTTTCTTTGTCCCAGAGGAACAATATGGTAAACCTTTGCATTTGCTCAATGCAAGTGCACCAGTCTAAAGTCTGTCTGTCCTCCTTCAGTTGTCCCATTGTCATCCACAGTGGTCATTTCCTCACTTGCAGGTTTATGTGCACCCTGTATGGGTTGCAAACAGCGCCCTCTAGATCCCATTCTTTGCTTCATTGTTGTTCATGGCCTCTTTTCTTTGAGCTAGGAAGGGGTACATGCATTTATCTGCACCAAGGAACCGGTACATGCAGACAATGGCTTCAAAGGGCAGGATGCTGAAGACAAAGAGAATGATTAGTATTAGAAAAGAGTCTTACAGTGGCTTCTGTTTAAGCCAGCCTCACCTTTTCATGAAGTTCACCATGTAGATGATGCGAGGAGTGCAGACCATGGGCTGGTCAGTCAGGATAGCTCTCATGGCCTGCTTCACACAGAACTCAGGCTTCAACGGGGGCAGGAAAGGCTCAATTTCTTTTCTAAAAAATACGAAATTTACATTGCACATAAAAAGTCTGTAAAGTAGATATGTTCCTGTGTACAAGGTTATGTATAAACCCTGTACACAGGAGAGCTAAGCACCTGTTAAAGTTTGCCCTGAGAACTTTGAACAAGGACTGGACCAGTGATCAATAAACAGCAATGTTTTAGTTGAAATTTAGAACATGTTAATTCAGTTCAATGAAGTTACATAAAAGAAATGAAGCCCACCTTATCCTGCAGCCCTTGAACATGCCAGTGTCCATCAGGTAAGGACACACCAGCGTCATGTTGATGCCGTCCTTCTCTGAGGCTTTCAGCTCATGGCTCAGTGATTCATGAAAGCCAATGGCACCAAATTTACTGGCACAATAATCCTGTGGGAATAATCGGAGAACAGGTTAGCCCAGTAAAAAGCACAGGGACCAGGGAGAGCATTATCAACACGCCCCACGGGCATACACGGCTCTAATGATACAGAGACAAAAGCCAGTCAGCCACTGCACCGATCTACTATTTCATGTGCATTCTTCTACAGTGCTTCAGGAGACTGCTCAGCATGGCAAAAGCGGTTTGATGTGGTTCATTGTGAAGTAGTCTTAAACAAGAGCTTGCGCAAACACAGATGCTCGTTGATAAAAAAAAAAATAAAAAAATCAGAGCATAAAGAAATACTACTGCCCACATGACACACAGCTCTAGTTTCCTCAGACTAATATGCACTTCAGGAACCACATGTAAGACACTTCTGCAACACACAATGGAGCAATAAAGAGAATTCCTCTGTAGATAATACAAATGTTTACATAGCATATCAAAAGTGCTGGTCCAGTTTAGTAGTTAGGTCTGCTCCTCTTACAGTGGGAAAAAGAACAACTCAGAACCATTTGAGATCAATTTAAATTATTAAAACTGGAACACACTCAATAGTATTGAGCAGTAAGAAAAAAAATCAAGCATATAATAAAAGGAAGAGTGAATACTGAATGTTAAGTTGGTCACAAAGCAGATGAAGATGTCTCTGTCAGCTTATTCTAGGGCCTGTTTCCAGTTGGGGAACACTGACCCCGTCTCAGTGTGTTAGCTTGGCACAGAGAGCACCACAGAGAAGCACTGGTTTCATTTGGTGGGAACTATGGCAGAGTGCTGTGTGTATGATACGAACCTCCACTCCAGCTGTGCTGAATAAACCCAGGGAGCTGGCAACTGTCACAATGTGGCCATGATTCAGTTCCAGCATCTTGGGGAGAAACGCCTTGGTGGTCTGGAAACAGACAGAAAGACAAAGATTAGTTCACTAGTGCAGTTTGTCTGTGCCAAAGGCCTTTGATCCTCTGCATCCCCCTATCTGCCCTGCTCCATGGAGATGTCTGAATGAGAATTCACAAGATGAAAAAAACAAAAAATAAGACTGACTTTTGGAGGGACAGACATACAAATATGATGGAACAAGTCCACATTTTCCATATTAGCACATTCTTTGTGAGGAGATGGGACAGATTCATCGTTCCCACACAGATCTGATACCAGGAGAGGCTGTGCTGTGTAAAGCTGCTGACAACACCAATCACAGGCTTCTGTTCCCTGCACTGCACTGGCCTAACAGTGCACCTGAGCCCCTGACTGTTCCCACACTGTACTGCGCCTGTCGAGTCGCGCTCAGCACAACAATTGAATAGATACAAGCTCAGAGATGAAAGGGGTTCAAAGCAGTGCCACGTGAGAGCTCAAGTGCTTCAGTCTTCCCCCCAATCAGAGTTTGAAAGTGAGAAAAAGAACACCGAGGAGGGGCTTAGGAAGGGGGGCGTCATTGATTACATTTGATTCACCCACATATCCTTTTCCACTGGGGTAGGATACTCCCCTATACACAGCATGAGCCCATCGGCAGGTGTGACAGACAACAGTGATAGGAACTGACCAATCACTGTCACAGCGGGGAGCAGCAAACAACCACCATGGCCTTTCTGAAGACATGTTTATGCACTGTATGTTGCAGCTCAAATTCGGCTGGGATTGAATTCATGTCACTCGGGTTACTCTCAAAACAGTGCGATTTAAATACCAATGAGGCAGGTGATAAACAGTCAAAACTGGAAACAAATTTGTGAATTATTCCAACTGTAATTTGGATGTTTGTTGGCGATCAACTTTAGTACATTTGGCCTTTCAACTATTGACATTCTGCTGGGAATTCATTACTGAACTTTCCAATAATTTTAAGGTCATATAATAAAGTACAGTTTTAGCTTGTATGGGCCTGGCTTGTGTACTTTGCACTGGGTAGAGGCAGTGGGCCAGAGAGCATGGTACCAGGTAGTACGGGCCATGATAGCACTGGCAGGGGAGGGAAGTGCTCATTAAAACTGCAGAGCAAGATTAACTGCATCAGACCTGCTGGTTTTTAATATAATTTATATTTTCTGCCCTGTGTCTGACAAAGGCAGTTTAAGATAAGGATTTACTTGCTATTCTAGCATATACAACTGGAAGCATTGCATCATATGTATTTTAGGAAAATGATCTCACAGTTTCAGATTCATTTTGATGCCAGGTATAGCTGATTGGAGCCAAACATCTGTATTTTTGCAGGACATACTGCCGTCATTAAAGGCCTAAAGTGAGGGGTGCAAGTAACTAAAAGCAGGGCAAAATCTGAGAAAGCCAGTGTTGAGCCAGAATGGCAGTAGATGACGAGAGAGTTGCGTGCAAACTAAGCATTAACTTTAGATATGCTGTACCCATCTCCAGCCAAAGCTCCTGCTCACACTTAAGAATGACTTGATCTGGCTTTACAAGTTCCTGCTGGAGCCAACTTTAGTGCACAATTTTGCTGAGTGGCTGTCATGGCCTACACAGGACAGGGCCAAACGTGAGCAGTGTCTCCCGCCCCGGATGTCCTGCTTCTCATGGCAGCTCAGGCATGTGGGTATGACCTCCGCTGACCTTTCAGACACTAAATGTGTGAAAGCAACCGGGGGCTCGTGTCTTACATCAGAGCAGCCGTAATTGGGTCTCAACGCTCTTGTTCCGCTAAATTACTCGCCGACACAGCCAGGACCTCCACCCTAAACAAGGGTACCCTACTCCCCGTACACCCCACTAATTGGTTGTGTGCCCCCAGGAGCATTTAAGCCACACAAAGCGTCTTGCAGCTGGGGTGTCAGGCTGCATTAGCGCTAACGCCTCATCGACACAAGTATGAACAAAATATTGGCCCTTGCGTTGGGCCAGATGGTCATTTAATTGGGCTGACTTCTCCCTCAACGAGAGATTCGAGGCACCGTGCCGGAACTGTTCTGATGCTACAACAGATCATGGGATTTAAAAAGGAGGCTGGGACTGCACACTGGGCAGATTGTAACCTATGGTCACTTGCCCCGTCAATCTCATTTGTCAAATTCACTTGAAAAACCAAACACATCTGTAAAACAGGAAAGAAGGGCTTTGAATGCAGACAATTGGAAAGGCAATTAGGCTCTTGATCTGTTGTTGAATGTGATTAGTTGACAGGGATTAGCCTGTGGGTCTTAAGATGTTAGCAAAGTACTTCAAATTAGTTACAATAACCTGTCTTGTGTTTTTCTAACCATTCAAACAGGTAGTGAGACCATCTCAGACAGATGCGATGCTCTAGTGAAGACCACAGGTGCACAAGGCCCGAGGAGGGGCCCATATGAAAACCAGTCAAGTAGGACCCTTCTGCCTGGCTGCCTCCTTTCTCTAGCTACAGCAGGAATGTGGCCTGCGGAACTTGGCTCTTGTCGTCTGGCATCTTGTCAAAGCCGATCCACAGACAAGAAACCAATTGTCAGATAAAGTGGGTCAGCAGCGGCTTACCATTACCCTCTCGCCTGTGGACGCGACCAAATCACTTTTTTACTTCCTCATCTTTTCTTCCCACTGCGCTTTTCCCGCCGTCATGCCACTCAACAAAGGAGATACAGTTTAGGAAGCAGGGGCTTAAGTCGGTGTATTGTTCATAAACCACCTGTTGATAAGCGCTTCAATATGACTCTGATGACTTCCTTTCAAGTCGTTCCTGCCACACACAAACTCCAGATGTTGTTACTCTAGATTGCTATGACTAAATGTTTAAAAGGCTTGATCACAAATTGCAGGATAGAGCAATGAAGCCACTAAACTAAAAGTGATGACCCCCGTTCTTATTATAGCAAAGTACATTGAATCATAGTCTGGCATCTGCTGCACTCACTATCTCCTGCTTATAATAGGATGTCAATAGGGCCTTTGAACAGACTGAGCAGTAAATTTAAAGACTAAATATTAAAAGGTGAGTATTTCAAGATCTTGTGTAAATCTAATAAACCAAAACTGATACTGTCCAAATTAAAGTTACTATACAACTTCAAAGGTGCGCAATGCATGATTTTTAGTGGAGGGTCTGCATCTTCTTTTCTCCATTGAGATGACACTTTGCCTATTAAAAGTTACAGGGTAAAGCTTAATCATGGATATCACATGAGTACAAATATGTGAAGTGTGGAGAGGTGCTCGTCACTGCAATAAAGCATGTTTTCAATAATAATACTACTAATAATACTACTACTAATAATAAATAATTTTGATTTATAATAGCGCTTTTTCAAGAGACCCAAAAAGGATTCACATTACGCATTACTCATTTATCCCATACAGAGTAGTGATAAGCTACTATTGTAGCTACAGCCGCACTGGGGTTGTAATAGGAACATTCAGGGCAAAGCAATAACATCCCCCTGGAGTCAGGCAGGAGGCAGAGTCTAAAACAGAAAGTTACTTAGTGCACCTTTAACCATAATATACATTTTATTTCTTAAATGGTAAACAAAGCTGTGGTGGTTTTAAAGTTGCTTAACTGGGGTATTGTCTGATCAATCTAAGAGAAAGAAGGTGAAGATTTGTAATAATAACAATAAGAAGAATATTCTTTACGTTTAAGCCAGCAATACTGTAAGTGTGCGTGTACAGCTGACAAGTCCTCCTCAGCCTAATCTCTATTCATGGAGCTTGTGTCTTTAATGAACCACATCCTCCATTCGGCCTGTCGCTATTCATTAAACACCACCTTCATCTGCCCCTTCACAGCCTCTTCAGAATATAAGGGAACACAAACAGACACCCCCTTCAAGAATACCAACACTACAATAAGACCCCTGCATTAAAAGAAATCTCACATCTCTTCATCATAATCACACAATACAAGGGGAGTTAGAATTTAAACAGGTGTGGGCCAAGCATTGGCGTTACATCACAAACCAATTAGTGTGCAGTCACTGTGGGAGAAACTGTTGCCAAGCAATCCGATCAATCCTCATGACCACATAATTGGAAAAGTAAAAGGTGAGGAAATAAAAGAAATGTTACAAGAAAAAGTAATTTCACTCCAAATACAAGATCCATAAAATAATGCCTTTCTGAAAGTCTGGAGTACTAGCCTTTTTAAAATAATGCTTTTTTTAATGTACTTCATTGTCATGTGCCTATGAAAGGAGAAGATCCACAACTAAATTCACATGATCTATTATCCTCATCATCAGAAACGTCAGAACCACAGCAGGACATTCCATAGAAGTGCTGTGCCAGAACGCCCTCGTGAGAAGGAAAGAAAATCTTATCTAACTGGTTCAGATAGTATTATTTTGTGTCTTGTGTAAAGATTTCGGATGGTTTGCAGACACATCGCCCCCCATTTCATGTCTAAGTACATTAAAATAAGAATATCAAATGTGCGTAAAACTCACCCAAAAGTGCGCATGGCAATTGACCACCATAGTGCGCTCAATCAGTTCATCAGGACACTCCAGCAGATGGTGCCCGGAGACCACACCGGCGTTGTTGATCAGTATGTCTACCTCTCCCACTTCACGGCGCACCTTCTCGGCCGTGGAGTAGACGCTCTCCCGCTTGCCCACGTCGCACACGTAGGTGTAGACCTGTGGCTGAAACGGTGGCACTTCCTCTACTCCTCCAACGGGTCCTAGTGAGAAAATCAGACATGCTTATGCTGGAAAAGAACAATCATATAATCACTAGTTTGAGTTTTGGTAGCTATATTAACCACAATCAGAACCAAATCAGAAGGAACACGTTTCCGCTGGCCGTGATACCAAAATAAATGTTTAGCTGCAACACACTTGAACCTACCGTCCTTTGCCACCGGAGAGTCAAGTTCGTGGTAAATCTGGCGCACCATCTCCGCTGTTTCCTCGTTGCTCTGGCTGTTAATGTCCCACAGCACCAGGATGGCCCGTCTCCGGGCAAACTCTTTCGCAAAGAGCCGCCCGAGGCCGCTGCCAGCACCGGTGATTACGCACACCTGTCCTGCAACACTCTTCTCTTTCGGTTTGACTACCCATTTGGCCCCGGCGGCCACAAACGCCCAAAGCACTTTGAGAATAACCACGAAGAACTCCGCGAGGATAATCATCATCTCAAGCTTTCAATGGAAGCAATAAGGCCAGTCGTTGAGCAAATGGTTTGTCGGAGCGAGAAAAACACTTGTTGAGAGACCGTGCGTAAATGTGCTCTGGATGAAACTCTCGCTCGTTTCCAAGCGGAGTTGGATTGATCTGTGAGCAGCTGTTAAAGACACACTGCTTCCTCTGCTGCTCCTCCACTCAACTCATCCTTCGCGTCGCGCTCCCTATTTATTCAGTCCACCCATCAGAGCTGGACCCAATAGGACTGAGACTAGGCGCTTGTCATAAGTACAGCTCTTACACCACATGAAGCTCAGAGTATTAACGGTAGTTGTCACAAAAAATGAAGGTTGTCTTTAATTCTATGAGTTATTTGTCAAATTGCATTGGTATTTGTTAATAGAATAAGTTTAGGGGGTACGTTTCTGTTGAATATTTTCTGAAAATAGTGCAGTCACAAAATATTAGGCTAAAATATTTACGGTTACAATACGTTATCCAAATAGTAGGCAACATTAGACACGGGCATGATCGTAGTATAATCTGAATAATACCATATCTATGATATATCACGTTGGCATTTTTTTTGTAGCCTACTTCTGGCATTTTCTTTTTACGCACAATAAATTGAAGACATAGCCTACAAGTTATGATACACATTTTTCTTTTCTCCAACCGTCGTTTGAAAAAACTTGGAAAGAGGATGATAGTCTAGAGGAGACAGAAAAAATATTTGTTAGAATACAGGCTCCAACTATGTGTAACAGAACAGCTAAGATAAGGTGGAAAAAATATGCTTGTACGGTAGGCCTATAGTCTATTTTAATATGCATTGTTCTCCAAATCTTGCATCAAGATTAACAATATTATGGCTCAAAGTTCACTGCTTGGAGGTTCCCTCTTTGACGTTGGTAAAATGTCATTGAAGAATGGCGCCCTCTTCTGATCTATTGAGCGCATTACACAAGCCCTTCATTGGGGAAAAAAAACATGAAATAAACTGAAATGTTAGACCGCATTAAATTACAAAAATATTAATAGCATTTATATTCAAAAGATTACTTGTAATTTTGGCGGCGTTTGCTTTTTATTCTGTAAAATAAAACGAAAAGGCATCAAGAAGGGCGACTCGCAGGGTCCTCAAAATCTTTAACACGCGCATGCGCAACTTAAGATTTCTCTTTCTCGGTGGACACAATGGCGGACACAGAGTGAGTGTTTACCGCTGTCACTAAATCTATGTCCATCTTATGTTTATATGAACGCTTTAGTTCATCTTTTGACCCATTTAAGAAGTGTTGTTGATACATTTCATCTCCCCGCCAATATTTGTGATTAAACCTTACATTTCGAAGTTTTTTGAGAATCTAGCTGTAGCCTACTGCCCGGGTGCACGGCTCCAAGTAAAACATGTCTCGGTGGTTTCCACATGGGCGTAAATTTTGTAATTTGCGAGTATTCTCGCATCAAGGGTTTGTCTGTGCTGGTAGATCAGTCGCTGGCTTCATTTGAAGTGTTAGTATACTTATATTTAACTTAAATGTGAGAGCCGGTTGTGGGTTAGCCTCTGTGCTAATGATGCCCTAAGTCAAGATTGCAGCGTTAGCTTCCCCAAGTAACTTTCTAACCATGTGTTTGTATTTATTACCAGAAAAAAGGTCCCGGCAGTCCCTGAGAGCCTTTTGAAAAGGCGAAAGGCCTTTGCTAAAATGAAGGCCATGCGCATCAAGAAGATACTTTCTGACAAAAAGGTAAAGCATGCTAAATATTGAAACAAGAAGGCAATGTGAAATACCAAGCCAGTGTGATCATCCTTTACCTAATCATGTATTTACATCCACATAGGCCCGCAAATTAACCAGGAAGCTGATCTACAAAAGGGCTGAGAAGTACCACACGGAATACAGGCAGATGTACAGAAAGGAGATCCGTTTGGCCCGTACTGCGCGAAAAGTGGGCAACTTCTATGTGCCATCTGAGCCCAAACTGGCCTTTGTCATCAGGATCAGAGGGTAAGCAGAGCAGCCAGTGTGCTTAAACTGCAAAAGTGCAATGTCAGATAAAACTTTTCTAGTTTGCAATCAATGTTAGCCTTTTCTTTTTTAAGTAAATGTGGTTAATGATGCATACTCTTTCCCCGACATATCGACAATGGTGAAACAAAATTGTTCTTTAAGCCAACTTATCTGAAACCACACAATTGCAAAAAGATTCTTGTTTTCTCAATACTATTAGATTTGCTCACTTTTTACTGTTTAATCTACCTAGTATCAACGGCGTCAGCCCGAAAGTCCGCAAAGTCCTGCAGCTGCTCCGTCTAAGGCAGATCTTTAATGGCGTGTTCGTCAAGCTCAACAAGGCGTCCATCAACATGCTGAGGATTGCCGAGCCCTACATCGCCTGGGGGTAAGCATCAGAACTGTTATTTTAATCGATGAATTCATCAGCGGAGTGTGGTTAATGATGTAGTACTTTTTCCCCGGCATATCGACTATGTTGATTAACTTAAACTATTAGCCAGTTTTGTCTGAAGCCGCACCCCTAAGTTTTACAATTCAACTTTAAACCAAGATAAAATGTAAAATGATTACATTACTGCTCTATCTGTGATATTACCTTCAACTTGAGGTGTGAATCTTTCCAGGTACCCCAACCTGAAGTCTGTGCGTGAGCTCATCTACAAACGTGGACATGGCAGGATGAGGAAGCAACGCATTGCCCTTACAGACAATGCTCTGATCGAGAAGGCCCTTGGTAAGCACAAAACAAACACTCAAGTATTAGTTTCCTTTAGGATGTTTATAATTAAGTGGTTTATGATGACCATTTTTTTCCCCGTCTTATCGACTTTGGTGAGAAATCTACAAACTTAAGCCAGTTTATTCTGAAACCACAGAAAGTGATATATATGCTTTAGTTTGTGTTGGGTAATTTGAAAAATCTATAATTGTTCACCTATTTTCAGGTAAATATGGCATCATCTGCATCGAGGACCTCATCCACGAAATCTTCACAGTTGGGAAGAATTTCAAACCTGCCAATAACTTCCTATGGCCCTTCAAACTGTCCTCTCCTCGTGGTGGCATGAACAAAAAGACCACACACTTTGTGGAGGGAGGAGATGCTGGCAACAGGGAGGACCAGATCAACAGAATGATCAGAAGGATGAACTAGATAAAAATGGTGAGCTCATAAGTTTAAAGAAGAAGCAACTTTTAATAGTGGTTGATGATGCATAATCTTTTTTCCCCATCTTATCGACTATGGTGAAACTATGCTAACTTAAGCCAAATCTGTCTGAAACCACATCACTTAACGCATGTGTAAACACATAAGGCGAGGAGGTCAAGTTGTACTTATTGTTGGGTTTTTCTTTTTCAGGTGTCAGTGGACTCAAATTGTACAATAAAACATCTAAAAACCACTTGTCTCTGTAGTGCTTTGCTTAGAATTTTCCAATGTTTAGTTTGATGCATATTTACTTTGCAATGAGAAGATATGCTCAGCAGGTAGATGTTGAACAGCAGATACTGAAGTGTTAGGTTTATATAATGCAGTTATACTATGGATCTTGTTCTATATGTTTTATAGATTTATTTCTGACGTAGTTTGCCAGCGGTTCTGATCATCAGTTCAGTTTAGGCCTTCCCCCAAAACTAAGGCACAACAAAATGAGTTTGTCCTAATGCTCTTGTTGATTATTAACATTTTGATTCAGGAGAATCTTTACCTTACACAGTTTGATCTTTTAGTTGATCAGGTCAGGTCAGATAGCTTTATGAGGCTCTCTCAACCTGGTTAGAAAACACTAGAATATAAATTTGAGTCCACAGCAGCAGAGGAGAACTGTAAGTGTTTCTGTTATAAAGAAGTTTGAGTACATCATATAAACTGTAAATTAGGATGTTCATTAAGAAAATGTGCTACAGAAAGATGAAGTCATTGCTGTGAAGGTCCTGGTGGGGAAGACTTGTTTCCATGGAGACGGAGTGAGTCGGTAGCGTTTACGACCGTGATCCGAAACCTGGCGTTAAAGCAGCGCTCTATAATGAGACCCTGATCAGCGTTGGGCGCTTTGCAGTCGCGCTGTGCGTTTCTCCGGCCTATAGCTTCAATGGCAACTCCAACATGATGACATTTCAGGTGAAAACAGCAGCGGTTCCTCCGGCCAAGGTCTTGCTCGCTGCAGAGGGAGGCTCGGGTTGCAGCCTGCGCGGGCCGGATGTGCTTCAGTTTCCCGCTGCCTTCACCGAGCTCAGGACGATGGGCGCATCTGGAGGACATGCAGCTGTCAGACACAACATCCAGCTCAAGAGGTTCCCCGTCATACAGCCAGTGAGCAGTGAGTAAGCGCCTTTTCACCGCAGGGCATAACCTGCTTTGACTCGCATCTCTAGTCTGTCTACACATTGCTAACCGTGGATCTGTAGGTTATGTACAATGATGAAAATGTCTTTTTCCTTGTAGAACCGAGAGATCAAAAGTCCTTGTTCACTACATTTATTGTTGGGGGGTAAGAAATTGACAGATCTTTTCTTTTGAGACAACCAATTACTTTTATTAGGGTACTTTTTCACTGTATAGTAATGCATTTTATTGTGATTTGACATCATATAGTCTGCATGTTTGCAAGCTGTTAAGGCTCTAAAGTCGTTTCTAATATTGAATATGTTTAGATCTCATTTAGCCAAAGATGACCTACCACAAGCCAACAGCAGTGAACATGAGAGAAACCTCTGTGGAAGACACTTTTTATTTGATAGTCATTGTAAGTATTTAGCTCCTATAATAACCACACTAGCCTAAAATATAAGGCCTAGACCTAATATTTATCTAACAACATTGTCCTAGCTATTTCTCATGCTATTTCTGTCCAACTATGCAGTCATTTTACAACTAGAACTTTCCCCTTATACCCACTAGATGTCACTGTTCTGTTTAAAATAGCTCTGTCACCTTCTGGAGTTAAAAGACAAATAGCACTTCACACGTGATGACGACACACGGCTTAATTATGTTGAATTATTTAGTGATGCAGTGGGTGACCTAAGTGAAAGCATCTGTTTTCATTGTGCTTCTTACCTTACGTGTTAATAGGTGTAAGGCCAGAGAGAACCAGATCCATGATTCCTCCTTTGCCAAAAGATTACCACGTGCACCGGCCAGCCAACCTGCATCCTCTCACCCTGCATAAGGGGCTTTCCCACAGCCACAAGAGCGGACCCTTTATCCTGGAGTAGGCATCATCCATCACTTTTTCTTCTTTTATCATTGCTAAAATAATTTGTTAGCATGAATATATTTTTTGACACATCTTTTTGTTTTGTAGTTGTAATGAACAGTTTGAGCTGACCACAAGTCCAGCTGTTCTTGTTCCTTCTACATTTGTCCTCAATGGTAGAAACACCTTTCCCGTGGGAAACTGTAAAGTCAACAGGTACCATTACACTAGTCTTTCAAAACAACTTACTGTATAGACATGTATTATTACTTTATTTATTTGCTCATGTCATGTCGCTAAGGTCAAAGGTGAACTACCCAACTTACCACCTACAGACTGTTAAGGAGAGCCAAAAGAGTAAGTTGTGTCAAAACCAAATGCGATATTGTAGTATTTTACAAGTTATTGTAGTTAATGTAAAATGTAACAAGTCAAATATTTGTAGTAATGTTTCTGCCTACATGCATGCCCGTCGATAAGCCCGGCAACTCCCCTGCCTACATGCAATACAGTCTATTGCTGGGTTTCAGATGACATCACAACATTCTACAGGCCATTGTTATTTTAATCAGATTGGGAGCAGCTAAAATAAATATTGTTTACATTTTGTTAATTTTTGTAAGTCTAGTCACCCAGAATCACAATTTAAGTGATTTATTATTTATTTTATAGCAAAGAATAATGGTGTTAATGGGGAAAAACTGCCTCTTGTCCCCAACCTGAAATATAACTTGAATTCTAAAATATGAAACCCAGCAATTTGTATATATATTTCAGGAGCCATGTTGTGGTGTTTTGAGTGGAAAATATGCCACAATTGTGGGGGATTTTCAGTGATTTGGCCTTATTTCTAAGCTTACTTGTGTGTTGTTGTGCTTTTTAACATGTTCCTCTCTGTGTTCCAGTCCAGTCCTACGCAGACCCTGAGACTGGTGCTCCTCAGTCTTTCCTGCACCGTATATCAGAGCTGTCGTCCCTTCAGTGTGAGACAGTGCGACAGGAGAGGCTAAAGAAGATGAAGAAGCCTCGCAAACCTGCCTCCTGACAATCACCACTGCACCCGAGGGTCAACACATCCAGCTCTGTGCCAAGGCTGTCTGAACTCAATAAAACGCCTAGAGTACCCTGTTCATTTCAGTGGCTCGCTCTGACAGCTATTCTGTCATCCATGATCTTAGTTTTCTGTGTAACATGGTTAATCTTCACATTCTGGGACTCTTGACACCCTCTGGTGGCAGTTGGACTGTTCTACACAACACCTTACTTCTCTGCATGACAGTACGTATATTTTTAGGACGCTTATATGCGCTTATGTGATATTGCCATATTTCTGACTGTTTTATTAAAATGTTACAGATATGCAGCACATGTTTAGCTCTTGAAATGTATAAAGAAATTTATTTAAGCTGCGTCAGATCATAATACTTGTGTCTGGCATGTTTAGCATAGCCATTATTGTGCCTTGGTAAAGGTCTTCCTCCTCAAATAAAAGTACATTTATTTTTTATTAAGCTGTAGTGCCTGTATTTGGTTTTCATTTAGCTTCGTTTCAGTTCTAGGTTTTTGTTACCTGGTGCAGTGAGGTGTACATTTCAGTGACTGTGACCTAGAAAGCAGAGCTCCCCGGTCTGTCGGAGGCTCCTCTCCTGCAGGTTTTACTGTCCTTTTTATTTGGAGTGAAACAAAATGGCTCGGAACAAACAGTACACAATTGTGTCTTTAACAAGTGGCTTACAGAGGCTGCCCACAAGCGGTATATCATTTCACCAGAACTCAGGTGAACTTGCCACTGGATGACCTTCGACTATACTTCAGCAGTTGTTCCTATGGGCTGGATGCTGTTTTATTTATTACTTCTTTTACTCTTTAACATTTTCACTAATGCTCAACTACTTCTCTGTCCAATAACTAATGTCATTGTTTATAATTTTTTATTAACATTAATTGTTTTACCAAGTCAGTTTGCCTGAATAATTGAATGTTCATTGACTTTAGCTTGCTAGAATCATGCAAATCTTAGTACAAGATAATGTATTAAAACCTCCAAAAGCACAAAGAACTGAAAAGATACTTTCATGCACACTTGAGACCTGTTTTAGTGCAGATTTAACATAATACATTTCACAGACATGTACACACTTTCATCATGCATCATCTATTGCTTATACATTAATGAAAGTTATGAAATTCAGAGTCAAAGTTCTTAGACAGATGACAGAAAACAGCTATCTTTGACACATATATTTTGGAATCAATTGTACATTGATTATTTTGTACATTTTTTATGCCATGTTGACAAATTGCACATATATTGCTTTCTAGATTGTAGCCTACACTTAACATAATAGTGTCTAGTGTCTTTTTATAATCAGGGTGTCCGCGGGTCTTAAAAAGTCTTAAAAGTTGATAAATGAAATTTGCCAAAATTAAGGCCCTTAAAAAGTATTAAAAAGTCTTAATTCCAATTTGAGAGTCTTAATTTTTTGCAAAGCAATCTATCAAATAGATCTTGATAATTCGTCTTTGTTTGATGAAATGTTCAGAGCGTGAAAGAGGCAAAATAATAACCTCGGTGCTGTGGTCAGACGCCGCTCTGAGCGCGCAGTGATACGAGCAGGGTACGCGAGTGACATCTGCAGGTCGGAGGAGGCACCCGAGAGCGAGGAGGAGCATGGGCCTATATTTTGGACAGGTGGACCACCAAAGACCCGGAGCGCCCAAGGAATATACCGTGTGTCTTTACGTTACGGGATCTAGCGAGTATCTTAAGATGCTGCAAATAAACTGCAAAACTTTAACTTCAACAACCAAAGGACGAGCGAGTTGGATCAGAGGCAGGCATCAGCAACGAAAACCTCCGCAGCAGCATTCAAGCAGTTTTATGGAAAGTATTGTATTGGATTGTTCGCAAACGTGAAGTTTTTACGCGGAATAAACACACAGACTACGTGTTCGTGCATTCCGCATCTGCTCCATCAGGTAACGTAAAAATAGCCTTCATATTTAGCCTACATGTGTAAACGGGCTCTACTTTGTCATTTGCTTTGTGGAGCTGCATTTTTAGCGCTAAGACGGCCTGAAATGTCTTGTGTATGCATTGCAACTCATATGTGACATTTTCATAAATGGTAAAGCCTGGTGAAAGTTTAGCAAAACATGTTCACAACGAACTCTTTGGCTCTGCTACAAGAGCAGCGCAGAGACGGAGATAGAGAGAAGCGTTCTGCAGCTTCTATGGCAAATCCCAGACACGATCTTTGTGTTTACTTGAATGTGCGTAAACCTGTGTGGAACATGCGCTGGTTAGTTTTGCGTCATTGTCTGCGTGCCTGTAGCATGGATACGTTTCCCCGCTGCGCGCTTGAAACCCAAACCAAGATCACAGTCTCACGATGTATTTAGGATCACTTTTACAAAACATAAACGACACATGTGGTCGCTAAATATTCACAATACAGCTGTGTTCAAAAGGGTTTGATAGTACTACTGTCTTCTCAGCTTTGATAGACTTCTAAATTAACCCAATAAAGATTTAGATAAAGTTTAGATCAAATGAGCTGATAATATTAGATCTATTTTTAAATTAAAAAGCCTATTAAATTTGTTTTGATGTTGTGTATTTATATGCTTCATCTCCTCCTTGTTCACCATTCAGAGCTTGTGATAGGACAGTAACGTTAAAGGAGCACAGTGTAACTTCTTTTGTGAGGAGTATAACTGTATCTGCTTGGAGTCTGGCAGATGATGCCACCAGGCCAGATCACAAGTCATATCTGTGGAAAAGTGAGCCTGCTCATACTTAGAATTTATGGTTTTATTTAGCTGGTTTTGAGCAACAAAACACATGTGGTTCCCAAAGTAGGAGCGGGACCCCTTGGGGGTCGCGAAGCAAAATCTGGGGGTCGCGAGATTATTTCTAAATGTAGTTTTACAATTTTACAATTATGACTTTTAATCAGTTTTGGGGGAATTGGGGTTATATAGAGAAATACACTATAATATTAAACACAATTAAGCCTAATTGAACTGGTTTTGTAACTTAAAATATTACAAAAGTATATAATTTTTGCTGTGGGGGTCGCGAGTTGGTTGCACGGTTCTTTGGGGGGTTCCCGGGCTGAAATGTTTGGAACTCGTGCTTTAATAAATAGATAAGATAATACCAAACAAACAGTTTGACATTAAACTAAGATATAAAGAGACAAGCAGGTCAATATGAATTACAAATATTATTTGTCTTTAATCTGACTAAATGCACTAAAGGAGGAAATAAAACCTGTCTTGTCCATAATACTTGTTTGAGGTACAAGTTTGGAAGGACTGTTAACTATTGTTTCTAGTTTGTCTCTCATGACTCACAAGAGTAGCCGTTTTTAAATATTTACCATACAAAAATTACTTGCGACGGTTGCGATGGAGTCTTAATTTTTGTTTGAATAGGTATTAAAAAGTCTTAAAAAGGTCTTAAATTTCACTGCAAGATTCCTGCATATACCCTGATAATGTTCCTTCATAGCAAATCCTGGGACCACAAAATACTGACGTTTTTGTTTTTTTTTCTTTTTCAATTTAATACATTTAAAAAGCGTATTCTCTTGTATTAGCACAACTGGGCCTGGTCATTTACTAGACCATGTACACTGATGTCACTATAGTACTCATTGTAAGATGAACTTTACATTTCAACTGTAGACAAGGCCATTCATTCATAAAATAAGAGATTTTATGGACATATAATGTACTGAACATGATGTTTGTCCAGGTGTTCACAGCATGAATTACGAGTTAAATATTTCATTGCAAAGAAAACACAGAAAAGACAGTGTCTACATACCCTTTTAAGATCACAAGGCAGTAAAGATTTGGTCAACAAACCATTAAAATGACGTCTGCCTAGGTCATATGTTTCCATGGAGATGTCCAACTATTTGCATTCTCTACACGACTGATGTGAATGAAGCAGAAAAATGTACTGCCACAGAATGAACTGTAGATTAACTGGTTCAAAACACTGTTATCTTTCCTAAACGGTGAAATTCTACCACCGCTACTATGAGTTGTAATCTAATTCTTTGTAAAGTGATCCATGTAATGTCCTAATTATAAGTCAGTAGACATGATACCTGTGTTACTCATGCTTTGGCTTCTCCTATGTCACTCTAAAGTGCTACTTTGTCATTGACCTACATTTGAGATCAACTTCTGAGAGTTATAGATGCTCAGTATGATGTTGAATAATGTATAATGCATATACTGTTGATACAGTTAGTAGAAATTAAATACTATATAGTATTTCAGAAGACCTAGCAGTATAATCAAATATAAACAGCACTAAAATGTTTAAATTATGAAGACAAAACGTATAGCAAGCAGTGTGTGTTTTGGATAATATCAAACAGCAAAATGGTCACTTGGCTAAAACAAAATCAATAGGAGTTCAGTTTTTAAGCCCCACATGTTTCTTTAAGCAGAAACCTGATATTATACAGTCTATGATAGAAACCCAGTTAATCCCAATGTCTCTTCAATAAGTTTATCTTTGAAGGGCTAGCATTATTTTGACACTGGAAAAATGCTTGCCAACTAAATCTGTCCATGTTGGAATGTGTTGTTTTTGGAAGCATAAGACACAAACGAAAGTTTTCTGAAAATGATTCCCCAAGCATTTATTTATGTCTAAAAGACCATGTAGAGGCACCGAGCTGTATGAAAAAAAAAGGATTTTGAAGGTTGTTTGACATTAAAAAGTATTATGTATCACTAAAAAACTAATTAACCCTTTAAGCGCCAAAGTAACAACTATGCAGAAAGTTATTCCAGGCTCTCCATTCCCAGACTTCAAAATCTCTGTCTTTGATTATTTTCAGTAACATTTCAGACTCAACAGCGATTGTATATACAAATACGGGGATAGCAGATTGGATTAGATCAGGAGTGGGCCATATTTCCAGGTAAGTGGCGTAGGACCTGATGTCAATTATATTCTCATTCTTGCAAGTACATTTCTGTAAAATATAGGCTATTTAATCTATTATTTTGTCCATTTACTGTTATGTTTCCCCCAAACTCAAGTACAGACAAAAGTTCAATAGCAAAGTCAATAATAAACAGGAAATATAAAGAATCAAATCAAATCAATACATTTTTGTATAGCCCAAAATCACAACAACAGTCGTCTCTGAGGACTTCCCAAGATTATTAATTTAGCAAGCATGAATAGTTAAAAATAAAACAATACACATTCAAATAAAACAAATACACATTACACTTATTCTTGAAACATGTCAGGGTCTAATTAAAACAGGCAGAAGGATGGATTAGACTAAAGATTCATGTTTCTATGCCTAGTGGATTGTGTTTCAAATGAAAGACCATGGCACATAAATGGTTAATAAAAGTCATTCACAGAGAGTTTATTAATTGTGAGCAAATAGTTTATTATTTGTGTTTAGGTTAGAAGTGATTTCTTATTAGTTCATTATGAGTTACTGAAGTCTCTGTTCATGCTCTTTTGAGGTTTATAAGTGCTGCTATCACAAAGTGTTACCAATCATTTGTTTCCATGTGTTAATCGTCAGTGGAGCAATAATAAGTCTGATTGTGTCTGACAGGTGCCTACGGTCTGTCAGCTGCACAACACACATGATTTGAACTTTACTTTCAACTGCTTCAGACCAAAGCAAACTTACTGTGCTGTGGTTTTGCATCAGTGGATAAGATGAGCCTCACATGACACTGCCACATTCTTTGAAATCAGTTGAAAAATACTATCAACATCATATATAGGAATATGTTTAATTCATTTTCAAGAACTGAATAGAAAGCTGCATGATAATGTGGCTGATACATGAGCTATGACAGTTCAACTGCTGGAGATTATATGGACACTGGCTTTAACACTTGGTGGTCAGTGATGCTTCTGATAATGAACATAGCGGACATGAAGGCTATTAAGGCTATTAGTGCAGTTTGACCTGATCCACTTAAAGGTAAGACACAGACCAAAGAGCTTAAGTTCAACAAAAACCTTTTCCATTAATTATTTTAACACTAAATTAATTATTCCGAATAACACTAATACTAATAATAATTAAAAATAATTTACTATGATACATTTCTCTCAGTATCTGTAGCATTTGTAGGCTTGTTTTTGATTATTTAGCTGATTTCCTGCTGATCAGATCAGGGTTGAAACAGAAGGTTCACTGATAGGTCAATGAAGAGTAGTTGGAATAGACACTAGAGGTCACCACGGCAACAACATTTTTTCTAACATTAAAAATAAGGGTTTTATCATCAATTGAATGAATTACTTTTTGCCACTAAATTAGCAGAGGAACTTTCAGGAGCATTTGTTAAGAATAGTAAAAGGTGAAGGCTTAAACTAAAATAATTTGTGAGCTATAATTTATGATCAAAACTAGATAGGCCATACTTAAAGGTTTTAATTTAAAGGGTCTAAAGTGTTGTCAAGCCAAACATTATTTATTAAAAACTTAATTAAAAAGCTTGACTTTTATTTTTCATATCACTATTAAAACTAGATTATATCTCTTTGCATCAAAGCTGCGTGTTATATTACAACACTAATATTTTTGTACAACATTAACATAATCATCTTGACCTAAATGTGTGTAGTTGTTTAGCTGAAACCTCAGATCTTATTATTTTATTGCTTCCTCCACAGAGTAATAAATTCAGGCCCTCCCATGTCTGCAAATAATGTCAAGTCCACTAGTCAGGGAGTGCAGAGAGCTGACACCAATGTACCAAAGAGACTGAAAATATTCACCTGTGGTATGCATGAAATGCCACTGTACACACTGAATCACAATCTCAGCATGATATCAGGTAAAGTTTGACATTCTTGAACACTGAGGAGAGGATTTTAGATAGAAACCCACAGAGGTGACAACAGGCAAAGGGTGGCTTACTTGCTCTGCACTGGCCCCCTTGGCACAATTGTCTGGAGACCTGCCAAAGTGTGCACATTCCTTCCTTTCTCTTTGGGGATGTTTAGAAATTTGTGATGGCAAAGAATGGGCAGGAAAAGGCGGACAAGAAAACCAGTGTGGTCTGAGGAAGAGAAAAAAGTAACAAAATTAATAAATCTAGCTGATGAAAAACATTGTTGGAGTATCTGGGAGTAGCTGACCCCTCCCTCGCCCTCATTGTCAGACAGCAGTGGGAGGGAGCAGCATGCATAGTCCAACATGAAGAACTTTGTGATGAGAGCTAGGATAATGCTGCTCTAAGGTTTTCCAGGAATTGCAATTTTGGGACACAAGAGAAGAATTCCAAGTCACAAAAGAGCTGCTACTCTAAGTATTCCTACTTTTGGTCATGACTTGAGCCAAGAGTTTAAAGCATATCTACAATGGGCACCAGTGTGGAGCTTGTATACCTGCTTCTTGTGCTGTATTCTCTGGGGCAGTGTGCTTTCGGAGGGTGCGCAGGTAAATGTTGCCGGGGGAAAGACAGACATTGCCTCACTACGGACTGGAGGATGGACAGAGTTTACGGGACGTGCTACTGCGACGAGGGCTGTGGGCAGACCAGGGACTGCTGCTTCGACTACTTCACAGAATGCCCAGGTTTGTAATGAATGAATTGGCCTAAAGCATATGTACACGCCTATAGAGATAAGATGTTGTTTCAGATAACCTTTGCGAATAGATAAGAGGGCGTCATCAGGTAGACAGATAAAAAGATGGTGTGTGGCAAGTGTATTAGTGCTGTAGTCATGGTGACAATGTTCTTACAAGGGGAGGAAATGCTCAGAATTTTCTCATCTGAGTGACACTTTTTTGTGTAAATAAAGACAGTCCGTGCAGTTAGGCTGTGCATGCTTTAAAGCTTTTCTACTAAACGTTGTCAAAAAAATAAATAAAACAATTTCAGATACCAGCTACTATTTTAAAACTCTTAATATGGTTTCTAAATTTCTATGAAAAAAAAGATGATGGACAAAGATGGTGCACTATTTACATTGTTCTCATTTTTTAAACACACTCTTGCAAACTTCTAGAGTGCCATCTTGTGCACAAAAAATAAATAAATAAAAATAAAAAATAGAATAATAAAACACACAAGGCAATGCTTCCTACATCTTCCCTCAACATTACATATCTGCCTACAAAGGAAATAACACAGAAGTAATAATTTAGTCACTCTTACTTGTTATGCTAAGCTGCAAAAATGTTCAAAACAAATTTGGAATATTTATAGATTTAAAAATATTGGAGAAGATTTCGAAGATTTATCTTTGACATCACACTTAGATGTGAGAAACACAGATGTCTTGGACAAAGGGACAAAACTGGTACCTTCACAGAACTCAAAAAAGTAAATTTTGTGTATGTGTCCAACTTTAAGCTTTTCTGAATTATCTACAGTATATCAAAAGTGAAAAAATCAACAAACAAGCAAAAAAAAAAAAAAAAAACATATTGAAAAAGGATAAGGCCAACTGGAACATGTGATTGACCCAGCTGGTCAAAGGTGATCGCTGTCTAAAATGATAACAAGCATATTGCGTCAATAAAAACAATGCAACTACACTGTATTTGCTTGTACAATCGCAGCAGTGTACTGTAATAATCTTACCACTGAATACCTTAGCAGTCCAATGTCTAACCTCATTTTTCAAGCCCACATAATAGAATTAGTCCAAATATTTAAAGAATGTCACTTCTCATAAGGGCTGTAACAGTAACAATCAAACAAGGAGAAAGTATCTAAAACATTACATGCTGCACACTGGTAATGACTGACGATTAGCACTTCAAAGTGTGGTTATGAAAGCTCTGGCTGCGGACATCACAGGACTGCCTTTTTGGCCTGGCTCCACTGACCTACTGCTACAAGTTTAAATCAGTGGATAAACGAACAAAGTTTAGATCCTGAAGTTTGATAATAACTTTAACATTATTGTCCAAATTTGTCTTTGGTTCGTCGTCACATACAGAAGTTCATTAGACAAAATAGACATGGACTTTTTTTTCTAGAATGCTAAAAGGGCAGAACTTTTTATATTTTTATATTTTAGGCAGTAATAAAGTTGAGATCCCTTTTTATTGTAAATAATTCAACTTGTTTTGTTTCCCAAAAAGTATATTGTGCATGCAGCACTTAGTGACTAAAAAAGATTTTTAGTCACAAAGTGCCTAAAAATCAGCTATACCTGAAATACTTTGAATAATAAAGTATTTCAGGTATGACTTAAAACCACTGGGCTGTGGTTCACTCCAGTTTCACTTTCAGTTTCGTTGACTGTCTTCAAAAGTGAATGCTTATGGATATTAACCAAGTGCTAAAGGATATGTCTGAACTCAACTCAGATTTATATACTGTATCTACTTATTGTTTTGTGTAAAAATCAGGTATCCCAGCTTTAAGTTTGAGTTGTCAAAGATTCATCTTTAAGTGTTTACAAATCTTCATCTTTAGGTAATCAATTGGTCTGACTTACATAGACTAAATGTTATGTTTTGTCACAATCTCATGTGGTCTCTTACCAGCCCAAGACTGTGTGGTGAGTGAATGGAGCTTTTGGAGTGGATGTGCCAAACTGTGCCAGCCCTCACAGCGGGTTCGAGTGCGGCACACGGAGAGGCAGCCCTCTTACAGCGGAGAGCCCTGTCCCGCGCTGGAGCAGAGGGCCGGCTGCAGGGAATACAGGGACAACAAGGGCAAGCCATGTGGAGCCAACTCAGGTCAGCAGGACTCAGTCAAGTGGTGGATGTTTGCAAAAGAAAAAAAAAATCATAGATGACAGTTACAAAAAGAGATAAAAAAAAAGGAAACTAAAAGCACTGACCAAAACAGACCTCCAACCATGATTAGTATAGTTCACTCTCTTAAATATTTCAGGCTTTCTCACAAACTCAAATCTTCTTATTCAAACAATGTTTTGTGAATAAAGTCCAGTTAAATAGCTGTATATGGTTTGTTTTAGCTTCCTATTTCATGCCACCGTTATCATGTTATATTCCCATTCCAAAGACATACACTTTATTTTAAAATTTTGAATAGCTTTAGTTACTGTTTTTATCTTATCTTATCTTTTACCTAACATACAAAACGTGTTAATGTGTTGATTGTTGTATTGAGACTGCAAAATAGTATCAAAACAGTTCACAAGCACTGCTCTGTAATAAGATACAAATGTAATGTTTCTCTCTAGGACCAGCATTTATCACCAGTATGGAGTTTGCCAAAGGTAGACCCAAGCATGACAGCTATGGAAACCCCCTGCACCCTGGGTAAGTTTCACAAGATTTCTCTATTATGCATCCTCCCAAAATCTACCCTCGGAGTAACAGAAGTTAACTAATGCTGTTGTTTAATTGTGTAACCTAAGCCTGTGTGGGTGAACAAAGATCTGTGCCTGAAGCGGACGTTAGGTGTTTGCTCACCTGCGTGTCTCTCCACACACGGTCTTTGCTGGGGCACTGGCCTTTGAAATCAAATCCTGAATATTATAATGCCATCCAGATGAATAGAGCATAAAAGAGTGGCACTGTTAGGACCCAATCACAAGTGAAAGTACTCAAGATAACAACTCACACATATTTTAATTTCAGTACTGGGTTTGACTGATAATGAGTTAATGATATACAGTGGGATATACATTTTTCAATAGAATGGGCTTAAAGTCATGTTGTAATGCTGTCTACTCATAAAAAAAACATACCCAAAGGTGTTTTGTTTTATTGAGAAATGTTTGAGTAGTCCTGCTTTTTATATCTCCAAAATTCAAAATGCTCTGTTCCACCTTGTGATGTCAATATGTCATATTTGAGCTTTTACAGAGCAGTTTCACAACATAAATACTAAAACATAAATCGAGTGAGTAGATTGTCAATAGTTTAATAATCTTGTTTTAGATTTATCAAGAATTTTAGTGTTCCCCAGTACACCTCTTCCATGTAAAAAGTTGAAAATGAACGTTCCTATCCATGTCAGTGATGATGTTGTTACCCTGTAGCTTCTGTGTGGAGTTCATGCTGGAGTCCCGGACGCCCCACTGTTCCCTGCAGAACCGACCTCACACTCACTGGATGCGCTACATCACTGAGGGCTTCCGGGTGTGTGTGGCCTGTGAGCCGCCTGCCATGAGGAACAGCTCCAGGTGTCAAGGAGACGGACAGGACGCACACAAGTATGTAGTAGTTATGATGCTTATGAGAGGGATCTGTCAAGAAGGAGTGCAAAGGTCAAAGATTTGATCATTAACTGAGAAGATTACAACTGCCACCACATTTCAGATACCCACTTCAACAACTGACAGTCCTAATGTTGATTTAATTATTCATAGTTTAAAGCCACATTCTTTAATGTGTACTGCATAACTTTTTGACACTAAACAGGCTTGCACATTTGTATATTGCACTAAGTAAGTCACAAAAATCAGCTGTTTGGTCTGTAGGACGGCATCTTCTATGTTTCTATTGAAAAGATGTTCTTTTAGCTGTATTTTTGTATATTGCGGCATAAAAACATATATATTCCCATTGAGAATGTCCTAAAATATGGTTTTAACTTTATAACTTCTATTGAATTATGTGTCAACATTTCACTAAAAAGTTACACAGTGCCCCTTTAATAGAAAGCACCTCTCCAAGTATTAGCTAAAATGAATTCTCAGTTTGTTTGTATGTATGTGTTATGTTTAAAGAGATCTTAATTATCTCTTTAAAAACAAAACTACATTTTGGCAATATCATGTCAATGCAACAGAAATGTGTTTAAGCATGCCCCTAAATGTAGTATTTGAGGTGTTCTCATCATTTTAACACATTCATGTAAAGATACCATTATTTTATTAAATACTATTAAAAATTATTATTATTGATATATTGTGTATATTGATAATCTGCACACACACTCTATCTTAACTAGACTTATTTTAACTTAAGTGTTTGAAGGGCAAGTTTGAACAGAAACCACCAACTACAACTAGTGTAACAGTGTGAAGACTGTCCAGGTCAAGCCCCAACACAGCAAAATCTTTGCTGGCACTAAATCTTCTTGTATATAGTCTTGAAATCTTAACGCTTTACTTTTTACTAGATAGTCAAATTATCTCTCAAGTAGATGTAGTTCAGTATCCGAGGTTTTTTACATTCCACAATGATCTGTCTGATCAGTAGTGGTCGTTTTACTGCCCTCTTGTGGCAGAAGTAGCTTGTATATAATCTCAAAATCTTTATGTAATGTTCTGCTTTTGTGTGTTTCAGAGAAGCCCTGCTCCACTGGCAGGCGCTGGGGAGTCCTCAGTGCGGCGGGACATGGAGAAGGGTTCAGAAGAGCAAGCACTGCAGCTGTCCCCCACAGCACAGTTTTGTTTTTATCTGATTCAGTTACATCACTGCCAATAATGTCAACTGGATGTTGTAGTAAAATAGTTAATAGTATCTGTCAACTCAAAGCACGCTTTCAAATCATATTAACACGTTTATATTTAAGTTATTGCACTTTTGTACTTTCCATCATAATACTTTGGGCTTTAATTATCAAAGATTTATATCACATGCAAAATGACTAACAGCACAAAATTTAATGGTGTATAATAGTTTTGTGAAATGTCATATGTGCCTTTTCTAATAGTAAATTAGGTGCAATGCCAGTACATGCCTTTTTCAGTTAATACTTGCAGTTTAGCAGCTGGATTGATAAATGAGGCCCTTGGTGGATTGCCATTGTCACTTCAATA
Organism: Mugilogobius chulae; assembly: GCA_038363315.1. Classification (NCBI taxonomy): domain Eukaryota; kingdom Metazoa; phylum Chordata; class Actinopteri; order Gobiiformes; family Gobiidae; genus Mugilogobius; species Mugilogobius chulae. Next base: position 122,010 of record JBBPFD010000274.1, on the reverse strand, counting down.
TAACAAACACTTAATACACATAACTTGCACAGCACTTTTATTACAAATAACTGTAAAACTTTTTTGCATAAAAATGTACAAAATGTGAACAAGAACATTTCAATATGAAAATAAATATGAAAAACTGAACATTTTAAAAACAGTAACAGTAAAATAAAGCTGGTGGTAGTTTTTTTTTTTTGCAATAAAATCTATAAAATGCAGATATATACAAAATTTTAAATTTAAACTAAATTGGCCCTCGATAAGGTTCGCCATCGGTCTTTGAGCATAACACTAGTGCGGTCCCCAAAGTCAAAGTCCTGCAGAATTTGAGACCACCGTCCCAAACCGTGGGTTTTAACACCTACAATAAGTCGTTTGTCTTCTGCGTCTGTCCATTTCTAAACAAAGTAAAACATATTTGATCAAATAAAAGCATAACATACACAATAACATTGGACCAGAATATGAGGATTCTGGCTTACTGTGCGGGGTTTCCGCTTTTTGAAAGTTGTGGTTTCCATGACGGAGTTCTCAGTATTTGAGTTAGACACATCTGCAAGAAAATACATAAACATTTGTCCATCAAACTGGCTGCTACATGAACTGTTTGATTGCAGTTTTGATAGAGTTGATAAAAAGTTAATTCGCAGCTCTCAAATAAAAGAACTCTCACCATCCTTAGAAACTCTTGTGAGGCAAACAAAGGCTTTTTGCATGGTTCTGGGGTCCAAACTTCACAGATTTTAGTTGATAAAAGTTTACGCTTTGATCTGTGGACATAAGCAAAAATATTTGTAAGCATTTTAAAGTTCAAGTCATAGTTTTCAGTTTCATTTGTGAAGAAAAAAAAATGAATTCATAGCATGTTTTTGTTTTTTTATAGCATAGAATGCACAAACCTCATATTTAATGTATCCTCCTCATTCCTGTTTAGACATAATTATTAAATTATTACAATGCAAACATACAACTTAAAGATTATTTAGAATTGCTAAGTGGTGTAACGCTGTCTAAACAAAACATATATATATATATATAAAAGGTGAAAAACTTACTTTTTGTTGACTTTAGCCACGGTGGACTCAGTTTGAGAGTTGTCCTTTGCTCCGTGTCTTTGCTCCCAGATGACTGCACTGCCTTTGTGGCTGCCTAATTACAAAACAGAAATAGCATGCGTCTTTATTAATCATGTTTCTAAATATTACCTGATTATGCTCTTCTTAAGCAATTAACTTTCAGGTTCAACTGTTGCCTTAATGAGAGTACAGGATTAATGAGGCCTGTCATTAGAGCAGCCTTTAAAGTTTAACCTTGGTCAATTGCCACAGTGCAAATCACTCTAGAGACTTTCATAAATAAAGGCAGTTCTGCTGAACAGGACGACTTTGTCCTTCCCCCTCATTTGCTGACAAATTGTCAATTAGCAATCAGTCACATCAGCTGTTTGTTTAAATAACCTTAAAAAGATAATCAGAGGGATTCTTTTCCAGAAATGCATCCAGGAATATCTGAGTGGTCTCCAGAAGGCGGTTGTAGCTGAAGATCTTATAAGCGAGTGGTAGTTATCCTTTTGTGTCACAACTGTTGCCAGTTTGATTCTCAGGCCCTACATGAGAAACAGAACTTCATGAACAGACAAACTATGACACATGGATAAGTCAAAGGCAGATTCTTACTGATGGAAAATCTAGATTCTTCTCACACCACTGAAATACACGAGAGGCATTTGATCCATTCTCTAAGCACACAGCTACTGACTAGAATAGTACAAATGAAATTAGTAATTGCACAAAATCTAATTTGAAAGCACACGTTAAAGACAGTCATTACCTGAACAATTAAAAGTATTGACATGTTTTCCACCAAACTTTCATCCTCCACTTTCTCTTTGAGTTCACTCCAGATTTTAGCGGCAGACATCAAAGGAAACACTTTTTCGTCTTCTTCGAAAAACACATCTGGAGAAAAGCAACATTAGTTTATGTTCCGTTAAAAATAAAATATATAAAGGATAGGTTTCAGAATAGCATGTATTACCCAGCATTTGTCCGTGCATCACTCTGGCAAGGAAGGCTGAGACCAAAATTTTCTCATTTGGTGGTAAGTCGTCAGTATGAGCTAAATTACAAAATAAATAATAAAAAGGATGAGAGTAATGTGAAGGCCAATGTGTGGATTTATCTATAGAAATGTGAATCCTTAAAAATGTAAAAACCTTTCTTTTAACTATAATGCAAGTGTCTGAGGGTTTGTATCGGGTCGTCATTTTGTTTTCTTCTGGTTCAACATTTTAGAGCTTCTAAACTCCTTGTTCATATCGCAAAAATGGAGCCAAAACTTTTTCGCGTCTCACAAATAATGAACTAGGATTGGGAGATATTTAGAAACATATATATATATATAATATATATATATATATATATATATATATATATATATATTTTTTTTTTTTTTTTTTTTTTTTTATATATATATATATATATATATATATATATATATATATATAATAACAATAATTAATTCCAACAGAAATGTGTTAAAACATGTCTTTAGACCTTTTTGTTTGGGTTTAATAGGTTGCTTTCTCATTGTAGAAGTTGATGATGCCATGAGTCCAGTGTTTACTATTAATAACATTGTACTTTGCATAAAATATCTAAAAGCTCATTTCACACATTTCATTCTGATGATTAGTGACAAGATCAGGCGTGTCCAAACTTTTTTCCATTAAGGGCTGCATCTTAAAACCCAGACTAAACATATAGGGGCTGAGGTATAAAACCCTAATAGGACACACTGAAATGCTTGATAATGACATTTAAAACGATAGATTTTCAAAAATATTGCGGTTTGTGCCAATTCTTCAGGTGATCTTAACAAAAACGGCATTTAAACTATTTTATTTTAGCTGGCAAACATCTGTATGTGTGTATTGGATATAAAATGTTGTGATGCCACATGGACACAAACTATAGTCAAATATGAATTGGAATATGAATCATTTTTTGGCTAACTTGAAAACAACGCTGACGATAATATTGAAAATGAAATATATGCCCCACCTCTAATGTAACTATTTGGCTGTAATGTAATCTTGTTAAGTGTCAACACTGTAGCCCAGCCAGAGCACGTGAGACAGCTGGAGCAGAAAACACACATTTCCTCAGCAGCTTTAGATTGATCAGACTTTGCTTAACAAACTGGTACTTATAATGATATGACCTGCATTTTTTCCCTTTCTTACCTTCAAAAGACGAGAGATTTTTGTTGAATTCATCCAGATTTCTTTCTTTGAAGTTCCGACAAAGACTTAGGAACAGAAAGTCCGTCATCCAGTCCGTGACCACAGCGGCGATCCGTGAAAAGTTCACGTCCTCCTCATGCTGACCGTTTTCTGGCTTTTATCGTGTTTTTGTCTCTCCATTTTCAAAATATTTGCACTGTTGTTTTTCTGATCTTCCTCGTGTGTTGGTGTTGGCGCCTTTTCCGCTTCTCTACAATCCCACTGCCCAAACGCTCCCCCGTGTGGTCTGGAGAAGCAACAGACATTCAGGAAAGCCAATTAAGAAGTTGACAATTCATTTTTATTCTCCCAATTGTCAATTTATTTATCATTTACTGCTAAATTTCACATGACTTCATATTTACACGCCAATGTTATAATGAGAAAGACCTGTCCTATAACTACCTTGAATACTGAACACAAAACCCAGAAATACAACTTTAATTAAACTCTTTTAGTGTAGGCCATAAATGCCTGCTGGACTGTTGTTTGGTCTGCTAGACTATTGTTTCATTGGTCATTAATAATGGTCTTCATTTAGGCTACTTGAAATTTTGATTACTTTTGCCCATGTGAGTCTATAAAAGTCAAAAGTTTGACAATTTAATTGCTGTTTGTTAACCTTTGTTTGTTCGTTTGATTCAATCACTCTTAAGCCAACTTGATTACTTTGCACTTGCAAGTGCTATATTCTAACATTGCTTCATCAAAAAACAACTGAAGTTCTTTTTGTGAAATAGCTCTTGAACCACAGGAAACAATGTTTGGAATTTCCCAGATTAGTGACGTTATAGGTAGCTTATCTTTGATCATCTGCACTGTTTTTACAGTAAGTACAAAATCTGCTTTGTATAAATACAGCCAGTCTCAGGTTACGTGCATCAAATTGAAGATGACTGGATGAGAGTCGAAACGTCTCCATCTTTAAAACGCTGTCCAGATGACAACTTTGAAGCCTTTCTTGGGCGAATGAGGGATTGTACAGACTATACCTGTGTGTAATTTTGCAGCCAGAAAATGAAACTAACACACAAAAGCACATGACTGCCCTTTGCATTTCACATTACGGCAAAGACTAGTAATGTAACTGAAATCATATGAGACCTTAATTGCCTAAGAATGTGTTTCTTTCTTATTTTGTATTACACACATAATGAATCATTTACATAGAAGCATGCTTTTGCTTTTCCCTTTCAATGCTTTTGTGTCTGTTATAATTGGAGCATGCTTCAGTCATTTAAAAGCTAATACGTTTGGATTAGACTCTGTTTCTTAATGAGTGTATGAACCATGATAATGCAGCTGTATAGTTACGACACTCACACACAAGTTATATACACATTTATTTGTTATTCTGCATATGCTAATAGACGTAATGGGGAACAATGCTCTACAGAAATGTTGACATACATGTATCATAACAAAGTGTGGTCACATAATTGTTCAGACTACTACATGCATACAAAGATGATGTTGCTTTGTACAGAAAAAAAAAACAGTCTGTAGCTCCGAATGAGTCAAAAACAGATAAAATAATGAACAACAAAAAAAAAAAAAGAAATGTAAGAGGCAAAATACAACATAATAAGAAAAATGCAATAGCTTAATGCTTTGGGATGTGTGGGCTAAGCACGCATGAGTGACATGGACAATACCATTTCCCTCAAGGAGAATACACAACTGCATATGGTATAAGGGCTGGATAATGCTGAGACAGTAAGACAGAGCGCACTCCCATTTTTGCTGTCATCTTCAACACTATTTATTTCAGTATCCACACAAACGCCATCCCAGGGGAGTCTAGCCGATCAATCCCTTGTTCCTCTCGCCCTGGCTGTCACAATGAAGAATGAGTCCGAGCCCACGTGGAGATGTGATAATGACAAACAAAAGGGGCTCGGAAGTAAAAGTGAGCAAACCCTGACGGGAAGAGTGATTTTGCTGAAGGTCAGATGAGATTGAATTAGGAGGATTTTACAATGAGGATATGTTAGATTGATGTTGAAATATATGTACACAAAATAGGCCGAAAATGGTGCAATGTAATAATTTAGGAGGTGGCGTCTTTCTATTTTATCAGTTTACACAGTACTGGAGGGCATGCAATGTGGTTAGAGTCGAAAGCTGTTGTGAGAAATGAGAAATCACATGGACTTGTCACTTGGCGAATGTGTTTTTTGTTTATTCTGCATGTTTTATGGGATTCCCAAACTCTACTGGCCAGAAGTTTTGTATTGTGCTCCTTTCTCGCCTCACTGAAGACTGATGGGGTGGATAGTGAATGTAGTACACATATTACCCAGAGTGCTTTGCTCCGGGAGCCAAGACATCAATGTGGATTTGACAACATCACCGTTCAAAAAGCTGTGAAAGAAAAACAGAGTTCTATCCAATTCAGAGAGTTGTAGAAAACCTGAGAACTCAACAACATTACTTTATCTATTACATAAAGACCTGATTTCTCCTATAAAATTAGATTTTTTTCTGTACAGTGCTATATGAACAAAGCAAAATGACTTGCTACCTTCTCATAAACATTTATGAAAAGGCACGCAGCATTTCAACCACCAAATATGGCAGAAAATTGTGGTCGTGCTCTATTTTGTTTTAGAAAAAATAGAATCATTCTCAACATTGAGTCACAAAAAACATAAAATCCATTGTGTGTGGCCATCATTATTATTATTTTTTTTGACAGACATAAGTTGGATTTCTTTCAATCCAACTGTAATATAAAATGCCCTAGTGGTCAATTTAGATTCATACAGTCAATATTATTATCAATACGAAAACAGAAATTTTGCATTGTTTGTGAGATTGTGGTAGTTGTAATACTGTTCGCCTTATATTAAAGATATAACATTTGAAAAATACAAGTAGTTTCTGCCTGTACACTTACAAATCCCATAGACAGAAAATAAAGTGCCACGATTCTTGGCCTGCATAGATTGCACATTCCACATCTTTCTGTGACAACAAAACATGACTCGAGTAAGTAAAAGAAATGTAAAACAAAAGACATGAAGCACCCGCTCAAAGTCGACCGATAGCCTCCTCGTTTGTGAGGCTCCCACAAACGCTACACGCTGCAAAAAGCGTCATGCTAAAAACAATAACAATCATTCCAGCAACAAAATGGAATCAAAGGCAACAAACAGACAAGATATATCTTCAGTCAATGTAAAACAGAAAAAAGATCAAAAAATAAAACTCCTTTGGGTTTTTAAGTTTGACTGAAAATTATTATTTGTTCACAAAATAACAGAATAAATTACAGTCCAGGACGCAAACACATACAAAATAAAAAATATGCTCTCAAATTGATCAGCAGGATTAGATTAAACTTGTAGTAGTACCAAACAAAATGGACATCAGGGTGTCAAGGATATGACCAATGTCAAAAGGAGAAAAATTATATATTATAATCATATTCTTACGTTATTCTATGCAGCTGAGAAAGACAAGAGCTTGACAGTGTGCTTGATTTGGTCCATTGACGCCTCTATTGTAGTTTATTATCTATGACCTGCTTTTAGTGAAGCGTTACAAGAGGAACATTTGAAAATTACTGACCAGGTGTACTGTGCAAGTGCTATTTGGCTAAATCCATTTAATTTTATTTAGAATTTACTATGACCAATCTACACCTATGTATTTTACACTATTTCATACAAGATGCTAAAGACTTAAATCATTCTATACTGTATATATTTGTGGGGTTGAACAAGAAGTACTTTCTTGTCCAAATTACAAGTATGATATTTGGCAACTACAATGTGAGTGATTTTTGTTTAATCCTTCTTGTCTAGATCTTTAATAATTGAATGCACAACTGAAACTTTTAACAGTTACTTATGAAATCCCAAAACATTTCATACAGTTTTCATAGACCGCTAATCACACTAAAGGGAAATAAAAACATTACAAGGTTGTCATGGGAACATTGCATTTCCACAAAAAGTAATGATATGTTTTTATTTTAGAGTTCGCTACAATGCAACACCCAGTCTGAGGGCGTTTCGACCCAAACCCACTCGCTCACACCTCTCACATTATTTTTCACATTGCAGATTTTTGTACCAGCATCAACAGTCTTTTTGCTTTACCATCCTGTGCATTGTCACTGGCTTTGATGTCCCGGTATTTACAGTGGAGCGCTTTCAGCAAACTAAGCACCGTAAAATATTGTCTTTGTCTAAATGCATGCTTTGTACAGTTTAGCCCCCTTCGGTAAGTTTTCTAGAAAATAATTATGTACATCAGGAGGGCTGTGAGTTTACCTAAAGCAGTTGATGACATCCTTTATTTCTCCGGAGCCTTTTATAAGCTTTTCATTTTTCTCTTCTTCAGCAAAACACAACACAAGTAAAAGGGACTTGTCATGCCATGCAAAAATATCATTTCACTGCATCCTTTTCTTGCGTTCCTAAGTCTTTTAAATTGCCTTATTGTCACATGCTGGTTTCACAGGTGGGGGAAAGACTACCATCTCCTGGTATCAGATGGATTTCCGTTGTAAACATGTGGTTCTCGACTTTGTTATGTCCACTTTGGTTGCTATCGGACTCCCCGCTTGCCCCGACTTGGGTGCAGTTTTGTGCGGCCATCTTTGGAGAAAGAGGCCCTACCCCAGCACCTGCCACCTCCATGAGATGATCCTCCGTGTTTGGGTCCTCGTCTCCTGGTGGTGTGTCTACGACTAGCCTTTTTGGAGATAATGACTCTTCTTCTGCGATGGGAACAAGCTCATCAGAGCACGGTATGAGCGGGGACATCTCTCCATCGGGCGATTCGTCTTCCATAATGCTGGAGCTGATGTCTCCAGGAGAGGTAGTGCTTGGGGGTGTCAGCGGGCCTTCTGCCGAGTTTCTGTTTACAGTTAAACCTTTAATCTTCAAAGGATTGTTCCCCCTCGGTGAGATCGTTTCCATGGCGCTGTTGAAAGTCCCGTCTTCATCCATGTGGAGCTCAGACTGATATGGGTTGTCCGCCGTACCCAGCTGACCCAGATCCAAAAATGGACGCTTTGGAAGAAATGTGCAAGATTCAACGCCATCTTCTTGTCGCAGAAAATTCTCCGAACAGCCAGCTTCTTGCACTTCAGTCATCTCCAGCTCCACCTCTTCCTTTAAAGTGGATTCTGGACTGTGAAGTTTCTTGGGCGAACCAGGTCCCGTCATAGTTGTGCTCATGGTGCTCACTGAACTTGCAGTATTTAAGTTGTTGAAGGATTGCGATTTCGTCATCTGATTGTACATCTCTTCTAACCTCTGGGCGTTTAGATCTTGAGGAATCGTGTGTTCATGTTGCGGACTTCCCGACGTGATAATAGTAATTCGATTGGGGGGGGACTCTGGGTTTCTCTTTTCTGGTGATTTTAGGCTACTTTCTGACGACGCATTCTTCGCCGAGCCCCAGCGACTTGGCGACAGATGGTTATCAAAGGTTTTCTCCTCTCCTTTTTCCACCACTACGTCCATGAGTTCCATACTGCGAGCAAAAGCATCTTTGAGATTCATCGAGACAATACTTCCATTCCTCTTTGCCCTTTCGAGCGCCTCTCTCCTCTTGATGGCTTTTTCCTGTCTCTTCTGCTCTTTGTAAAACTCAGAAAAATTGTTGACAATGATAGGGATTGGGAGGGCAATTACCAGCACTCCCGCGATACAGCAGAGCCCCCCTACAATTTTACCAAGCAAGGTCTGCGGGTAAATGTCACCGTAGCCCACTGTAGTCATTGTAATAGTGGCCCACCAGAAAGACGCAGGGATGCTAGTGAACTTTGTGGCATCTTCATCTTTTTCGGCAAAGAAAACCAAACTGGAGAAGATCATGATGCCCATAGCGAGAAACAAAATAAGCAAACCTAGTTCGTTGTAGCTTCTTCTCAAAGTGAAACCAAGAGACTGAAGACCTGTAGAGTGTCTGGCCAGTTTTAAGATCCTCAATATTCTCATGATTCGGAAGATTTGCACCACGCGCCGCACGTTTTGAAACTGCAGCACGCTTTTGTTGGATTCAGTCAGAAAGATGGTCACATAGTAGGGCAGGATGGCGAGCAAGTCAATGACGTTGAGTGGGCCCTTGAAGAACTTCCACTTGTTGGGAGATGAGAGGAAGCGAAGAAGGTATTCCATAGTGAACCAGGCGATGCACACGGCCTCCACGTGAGCCAGCTGAGGGTTGTCGTTTGCCTGCCCGAATTCATCCATCACCTGTAGCTCCGGTAAAGTGTTGAGGGACAGGGCAATGGTGGACAGCACAATGAAGAGGATTGATATGATGGCCAAGATCTGCAAAGAGAAAAGAAAGATGTTTGAATTAAAGTGTAAACATAAGCATGGCAAAGATAAAGATGTTTATGAAAGTGCTGGAACTGAAAACTATTGCTTAATCTCTTTTTCACACTGCACTACTTGATGAATTCCAGCCCATAAAGCAAAACTGAGCTATGACAGTTAGTTGTAATTTCATCAAAAACTAGAAGAGAGAAAGGGTTTAATAGATTGCACATTATGTTCCCTTACTCAAGTTGCATTTATAACTTGGCCCTTTTTGTCATTATGTGCTTTTTCTTGCACATAATGACAAAGTTTGTAACTCACGCCAGAGAAAAAGCCATGAGGCAGTGATATGCATAAAGAGCTGTTGAACCAAATGAGATAAAACATATTTCACAAAGTTGGTAAGTGGGTTTGCTAATACAAATAAATACGGTACGTTTTCTGTAATCATCCACATAACAATTCTCTGCAACTCAACCTGATCAAAGTGACTGTATATTTAAGATGTTTTTAAGACAACAGGATTAAGATGCAGTTTATTACTTTGACACCATGTTTCAGCTGCTACAGTATCTGCAAGCCACCTTCTTCTAAAATACACTTTGTGTCAAACCTTTTGTCTTCAAAAAGAAACAAAAACTGTAAAATAGAAGACAAAATGAATGTTATTGAAAATTAACTAGGAAGTCCAATGAGTGGGAAATTTACTTGGGATTTTTAGTTAATCATAATGCAGATTCAACAAGTGCCCTTTTAGTTATACAAATTGAGAGAATAGTTTCAATGTTGCAGTCATTTATGTTAATAGATACTTCAATCTGACTGTTAATGCCAAATTAACATTTTCATTCAGAGCACCGTGAGCGCTAAAAACTAAAAATTGGAAAAATGATTGATAATGACTAATCATAATACCATGATGTTTTGTTTGTTTTTGACAGTAGTCTTAACATGTACTGTATGTAGGGACATTCAATAAAAATGTTGTTCAAAATAGAAACCAAAGCAGAGTAGATCAATCTCTGAAACTTGATAACAAAGTCCGAACACTGTGTTCACGTGAAGTGAGTAAATGAAACACAATGAAGTGAATGAATGTAAGTGGATATACAAGTGAAATGACGCAAGAATCTCTCAAAATGCCACCAGCATCACAGTCTCATAACAGTCAGCTCAGGTTTTCATTCTGTTGATGTTATAGCTTTGTTTGTCCTCAGAGTTGCTTTTCCACTTTGAATGCTATAAGAAAGTCCCCTATCCAGCAGCACATCCACACTGGCACTGACTTCAAATTACTTTAGAAAAACAAACTAGATCTCGAAAGAACCGCCTTAGAGCCCCAGACGACTGGTTTGGAGACACACCTTTAAACCTTTTATAAAGTGTTATTTTTCTCGATAGCGAACAGGTCCACAGGGGTCCCAGGCGAGGGCTAAGATTTAATATGGCCGTCAGCTGCTATCAAAAGGGCTATTGTTCTCGGCCAGCATCATAAAAAGCAATATCAAAAGTATTGTCCGTACATATCTGTCTTAAGTTAGAGTTGATGTTTTTATTAGCAGAGATGTCGCTGAAAATAAGAAAATAAAAAAGTATTAATAAATCTGTATTTGAGTGACAGTTTATCAAAATGTTAGTACACGTTCGTCATTGCCCGAAAACCATCATAAAAGCTAAGCAAGACTGGTTAGTAGTACTTGCATATGAAAACACTGTAAAAACAGGGTACCACAGTGGGGCAGTAGTGACACCAGTGCAAACATTTCACCTATATTGTCTAGTATGAAAGTGGATGCCGCAAATGGCCTTAACTTGGTTATTCCGATAAAGGGCAGCTGTGGCCAGGAGTATTTTCTCCTGCGCATGCGTTATGCAGACAGAGCTCCTCTCCGCCTGCTTACATAGGGAAACTTCTTTGCAACAACAAAACAGGACGGCAGCTAGCTGTTTTAATCAGGTATGAACCGGTCTGACAGACATCTGTCTCCTGATGCCTGAGACAGTGCTTTTCTTGCTTTTAGGTGATTGAATTTCATTCACAAATGTTGAATTAGCAGCATAGCTTTTGTTTTTGCACAGTGATAAACTCTTGTAGTTAGCAGACAGCTGTGCTTTATCGACCTTTTTCCACTCTTTGTGTCTATGAGCGGCAGCGGATAAACAAAAAATCCCTCTTTAGATGCAGAATGAATGAATATTGTGAAGTGTCACTGAGTGTTCAAGAAGCACTATATGAATTAAATGTACTCAAAGGACACTTTTATCTGGATATATTGCTTTGCCTATACAATGTCCCAGTAAGCTTTAAAAGCACTGTGGAGTCAAACATGTGGTACCAAGCCAAGCTAAAAGTCAGGATAGTGGAAAAGTTTTTCTCCCTCATTTTAATAAAGAATATTTTTCAAGGTATTTGTGAGCAATAAAATCATTTTCTACAACTGGAGCCTATCCCAGTGACTTTGAGCCTTAGGTGGGAAAACACCCTGGACTGTGGCCAACTTGTCACAGGGTTAGAGACAGACAATCATTCACTCTGTCTTTCATTCACTAAGGAAAATTTTACCGTAACGCTTAATTAATCTAAACATGCATGTTCTTGGGAGGAAACTGGAGTACTTACAGAAAAGCCACTGCGACACAAAGAGAACATGCAAACTCCACTCAAAGAGATTGTGAAATGTTGACTTGGCTCGAGCCAAGAGTCGAACCCATGATCTCCTTATTGGGAAGGCAGAGCTCTAACCACTCAACTACCATGCATCCATCCATAACAAACTAAATTCTATGCTTTTTTTAATGCCATATTACAAAATATTCTAGACAAAGTAACAACACAAGGGGAGGAATCTCTAACAGAAAATTTACAAAATGCACCTTTACAATATTAATGCGTAAAACATTATTCTGGCGGTGTTGTAGTAGTACTAAAATAAGTGAACCTTATATTCTAAATCATAAAATAATTCTCAAACAAAATAAATCTTGACTGGTTGATGACTGTGAAATTAAATTTAAAATTAATTAACTTTCCGCTTTTGGCGCAGTTCTTAGTGTTACCTTAATATCACTCCAGCAAAATATAGAATTTAGTCCTTGCAAGGGTAAAAGCACCTAAGAACATCCCTCATAATCCCAGAGATCTGCGCTGCTTGAAACTCTTTCCCCAGAGGCAGTATCTGACCCTGATTTATTGACCCCAGTAGATTAATGTAGGTGGGAGCTAAGCCAAATATGCTAATTAGGAGGTTTATCATTGCGTATGTAATTAATATTATTAGACATTTTCAGACAATGTCCTTTTATTCTTCCGCATGCTTTATTTCAGAAAGGAGAGAAAAAACTTTTTACAATGCAGCTGGGATTGTCAAGGTCTTCCATAGCTCCACTCTGGGACTCTGTCAGACTTCAGTCATCAATCTCCAGTCTCCAGCACAACACAGATTAACCTTTCCCTGGAAATTATAGCAGAAATTGTCAAGTTTGGTGAGAAGTCCTCTATGACCGGGCCCAATACAAAAGCGATTAGTATCTAATGAATAAAGCCTGAATGGTTCACATCAATACTGATGAACATGGTACTCAGAATACTAATCACATCCCCTCTGTCCACCGGGGACATTTCGGCTTATGTCATTGGTTTGGAAAAGATACAAATGCCTTTTCTTCTACACACAAGCAAACTTGACCTCATGTGGATTTAAGTAAGATCCTATGCAAAACAATGAAACATATATAGGCTGCAACAATTTTGACTGTGTTTATAAGACATCTGCGTTTGATGGGATGGTTAAACCAACAGAACGTTTTCTTTTCTTTCTTTTTTTTTTTTTTAGAAACAAGTATCCTTTATCTTTAAGATGCAGTTTTCAGGACTCTTATTACTGTACCTCTATTTTTTTTTACTCATTAGTATGCTCATAAAACAAATCCACATTTGTTTGGGCAACAATAATTATAGGTGATTTCTTAATATCAGATAATCAACACAGTCTCTGAAGAAAACCCAAAGAAAATGTTGACTCACCACGTGGCTTCAACCAAACTCGTGGTTATTTTAGGGTTTGGCTTTTTGTAACATATGGACATAAAAAATGCACAAAAATGTGCTTATTGTACATTTTGGACATTTCGTTGTATATCTACGTTTTCTTCGGAGACTAGTCAGTAGATAATTACTGATATTATTCTGTTGCTATAACGACTGTCGCATGAATAAATTAAGTCTCTAGCACACTGCACTCCTGCAACATAAGCAAAATTTATTTACAGAAATGTTTCTCCTTCATCAGGTCACAGGTCAAAACGTTGTGTCCATGTGAATACATTTCACTAATGTTGCAAGAGTGCAGTGTGTGAGATTTTTATTCATAAAGTCTGGCCAGCTGTGCATGTGCCCTCTCTTAGCGCACCTGTCCTGTGGTGGGATGAGCACTTTTTTTTTTACATTTTTTTTATTTTAACTGTAGAACTACCACTACTTTTTTAAACCAAACTGAAGTCAGGGGTCTTCTTACTTCTTGTAAAGCTTACTAAGCCACAGAAGATGGATATTGGATGCTTTTACGTTTCCTGGAATGTTCAACAGTATGGCATTAGAGAAGCTGGAAGTACTGCTCATCCGAACCACAGTAATGGCATCGAAAGCAGATGCTCACTTTTGTGGAAAAAAGAAACATGTTGGACGCAATGAAAAAGGGGGCTAGAGCACTGAATTTAAATTTTTTACCCATATGCTTTTTTGGCATTAGCAGTTGACACTTCTAGGCGCAGCTATAAAAAGACTAAGAATATTTATTAGGTCAAGTTTTTAGAAAATAAAGACATATCTAATACTGGTTAGAAAAGGCCTGCTCTTCTGATAAAGTAATTTCTTTAGTATCGATACTAGCTCAAATGAGTATCTAGTTTCAATAATAATCTTAGTGTCAATTAGTATCTGATTTTTTATGACCCTATCTGTAATACGACAATAAGCAAAACATCCTAAAACAAGTAAACTATAGACATGATTCTTTAAAGCTGGACAGTATGCAAACAAAGACACATAAATGCCCTTTTTAGAAAATTATAAAACATATTGTAGCGGCTATGCTTTTCATCGTACTTCCATGGCTCAGCAGAGGAAGTGTCATCACTAAATGAATGCTGCTGCTGCTGACTAACAGGTTAAGCCTATTAGTCTCTAAGTGAAGCCACCTAGACCTGACCTGGCCCAAAACACAAACACTGAAGTCACCGAGAGGACGCCCTGAGCTTTTTGGCAGAGGGAGCGCGCTGCCCCAGTGCCAGGCGACTCCATCGGAAGACCTGTGCTTGTTTCCTGATGCACGACCTTGGCACCCAGTCAGCATCAAGGAAGAGTCCATTACAGTGAGAGATAATACGGCAGCCCGCATTTGGCTTAAGCTGCTATGAGAACACAACGGCTAAACATTACAGAAAAAAAAACGATTGCTCTTTAGAGATCAATTATTCTTATGTATTCCATTAAAATACTTTAATATAAATATGGACTTACTACATGAAGTAAATAAAGCTACAAAGAAGTGGAAGTGGAGTGACCTTGTATTATACTGCCACAAGCAAGGTTTAAATTTTCTTTACATTTTCTGTCCAGTTCGATATTCTGGTTACCTGAATATACAGTATTATAGATCATTTACTGATGTTGATCCAATGTGTTTGAAATTGAAATTAAGTTGTTTTTTAATTACAATTACAATTACTATATAAACAACTTTCAGCAAACAACTTTATAGCCAAAAACTACACCTGAACAAAAGCATTATTTTTATTCAGTTTTTTTTTTTTACTCTATAAATGTGTGTTTTTACTCTGTGTAGGCTTGCATCTTTTTTGTGTAGAAAAAGACCTCTTCCTGCTTGTTTCCATGGAAATCTTGTTTCTTTGGCATTAATATTATGATATGAAAGTGATTTATTTCAATAAAGATGCCACAATGTTTTATATTTCAATGAGACTATGCATTGATTTTCACCCTCAAAAAGTTACACAATGTCACTTTAATTGAATTTTGACAATTAAAAATTATTTTTTCAGTATACGCGCAACTGAAAAAGCAGGCTAGATGCATCCCTACTCTGACATATACATATATTGATAAAATTTATTGAACTTGTGCAAGCAATTTTTAGTGTCTAGTTCACCCAAATGTAAAATGATTCTGTATAGCTGTACTGTATTTATTTTTTGTCACAATAGAAGTAAAAGAAACATCCTAAAAATGTATAGACTTAGAAAAGAAAACTATTTTATTGATGCTACAGATTGGATTTTCTAAGTGATACTCGGTAAATCTCTGTACAAGAATAATGTTAATTTTCAAATACATGGACAAACAATTGTCTTCTAACAAGATTTTAAGTATTGGTAATAATTAAATGTGATTATTTTGATCCCATACAGATGTACAGCTCACTTCCTGTTTGTACACGAGTGAATGGAAAGCACAGCAGCATTACTACAGTAATCTCTGAGGCTTGTATTAACCTGCACTAATTCAGTGGCCGTAGTTAAGAAGGATCAATTACTCTGGCTCAGTCTGGTTGACCTCTGATCTGTGGCTGCATCAGATGTCGTGAGTCCTGGATTATGAAAAGGAAAATGAGACGCGCCGGTGCCAGCTGACCTTTTGACTTGGAGAGAGAGAGGAATCAGCACTTCACCATTTCATGTTGTTTTACTCAAGCATGAAAATACAGGATTTGGTTGACTTTTATAATGTACTATTATGTAACTTTTCTATAGCAATTCAGTTTGTATTTCACTCTCAAAGACAAATACTATAATAATTAGATTTTTATTTTTCTTGACTTTTGACATGTTAGGGTTAGAGGTTAGCAACATGACTTCACATAAGTCCACTTTAGGTCAGAGTGAATTACGTAGTGCAGGTAATGCTGGCACAAAACATGATTTGACGGAGATGATTTATGGACTTAAAAACAAGGTAGAAGATCTCTGAGCTTGACCCATCAATAAACAGAAAAATCCGGATAGATTGGTTTTAGTCACTCTGAGTTACTAAACAGGATTTATCATACTAACAAGAATGTAGTTAGAATACAACTTCAGGTAGATTTGAGTGAATTAGTAGTCTTACAACATGGCTAAATATTCAAAAAGTTCAATGTTCTAAAAGCATTATCACATTATCAGCATTATCAGCCTTGCTCTGCACAGATCTGACCAGACTTATGCTGGTGACAAACTCTCTAATGGAAAAATTACTTAATGCACCTTTAAATAGAAAAATTAAAATGATAATATAGACTGGAATGTTTGTTGAGGCTTAAAATACCAGCATGCCGGAGTTGATAATCCCAAATGAATAAATCATCAGCAGACACACTTTGTATTCTGTCTGCAGCTCTTCCAAAATTTACGGTGATATGAAACAGACGGAGAGGGATAAAAGATTATTTAATACCACCTGACTGGTTTTTATTTTTACACAGTCCTCTGAGAACTGGATAATACTTAGTGCTTTTTCACTCTTGGGTGAAATATAAAACGTGTCGTAAATGAATAAATAATGTGACAAATGTCCTCTTGACAAAAAAGGTCCTCAATTCACAAGAGACACTTAAATAAACGGAGCAGCACTAACAGAGTTTCAACCATTATTATGGCCACATTATGAAGCTTAAGTGTTGTGGACACCTGAGCAGAAACTTACTGCTGTCACTAGAGTCTCAACAACAAATGTTATTACAGAATATGGTTGAATGCAACGTTTGTGTCATACATCCACAATTATATATACTAACATTCAAATGTTGTCAAATTTGTTTCGATAATGTACAAATCAGTAAAAAGCAATAAAGTTCTGTGATCATATGATTTTTCTCTGATAAGACAGTTGCAACAAATGTAATCAAAGCAGACAGAATGAATAAACCAAAAATAAAGTTCTGTGAGCCTAGAGTATTGCTGCCTGATCTCAGCAACTGCCAGAAGATAAGCAAGACCGAACCTGGTTAGTACTTGGATGGGAGGCAACCAAGTCCAACGAGACCGGGCTATCTGGGAGAAATGTGGTTGATCTGGATTTTTGACTTGATTTAGTCTTCTCAAAAACAGACTTCTAATCTATGCCACACAAACAATCGACAGATCAAGATTCAGTCATGCTAAATTGTCTGTTATTTTGTTGGTGTTTTGAATCAAAAGATAAACAACATATTTTGTATCAGTATAAACATGAGATTTGAAGCAAAATCCTTTAAAACTAAATTTGGACATATTTATAGTGATTTTTTCTGTAAACTGGGCCTATTAAACGTTTGTTTTGTCTGTGCTCATGAAATCTTCACAAAAAGCAGTTTTTATTTTAGTTTTTAAAAGGCTAAACAAAATCAAAAAACGTTTAGATCAATGTGATGAATCAATATGATGAATAAAATTGTGATTATATTTTTTTCCAGATCGCTCAACTCAAGTCTCACATAAAACAAGATGTCTTTTCAAAGTTTGACTTCTGCTCTAAACCTCATTTTTTCTTACATTTTTTACTTCATAAAGCACAATCAAATAATTGACCATATTCTGTTCTGTGCCACAGAGAGGAGGCAAAGTGCATTGTGTCCTTGGGCAAGATACTCAACCCTCCTGGGTGAGTGGTTCCTTGACATCCAGTAAAGTTTTTTCTATTTTTCCACCTTAAAAGTGGAAAAATATAGACCAATTTACTGCAGTATTCAGTTGTCAAAGTTGCCAAAGGAAACTGCATGATACAATTTAATGTTCTGGAGCTTGGTAGTGAAAAGGAGAGAATACTGAGGCAGCTATCTTATGAACACAAAATTAAACGCACGGTAAGAAAAAAAAATCGAAAAAAAAAAGGATACATACAAAGCATGCAATCATTCAATTATTTACCATTTTTAGAGATTCAATGCAAAATCATGAACAGTCAATAAATTATGATTATTCTTAATCATAGTTCCAGCTCAGCCTTTCCAGTAAAGTAGAAAAACTATGTTACAGAACTAGCTTGAAGAAAGCCATCCATTGCATGACAGTTGGGACACTAAGCCCAGCCAGAGCTATAAGCTCTGCATCGATCCAATTCACTCAGAGAACCATGATCCTCCCAGTTTCCCGGCCGACCCGTCTTCCTCTTCATCCATTTCTTCTGGACTAACTCAGCCCTTTCTCTTTCAGTTATGATAATTTTTGGTTGCAATCAATTTGTGTGATTATGGCTATGCTAATGTGGATCGATCGCTGAGCCTGAGAGCTATTTTATTCAGGCATTAAAGCTTATCAAAGCAGATACAATATAATTAGCCATGTTCCATAGTTTTAAGGACAAGCAGGGCAGTGTGCAGATTGGACTTCTGTTTACAATTTGCAACTACTACCAATAACAAAGACGCTATATTAGTAAGGAGAAGCGGAGCGAGGATATGCTAAGTGATTTATAAGACATAAATAGATGAGGTGTGACTTAAAGGCTGTGTTCTCGACATTAATCCACAAATGAGAGATGAAACATTGCCAGTACCTCTGCTCTTTCTGCTGCTCCAGTGCATTCTGCGCTCCAAAGGTTCACAATATTTTATTTGGTAGCCTTCCCATTTAGTCCTTAATACTAAACCTATTAGTTTCTGGAAAAGAGAACTAACTCAAAATCAAATCAAGTGAAGCTCTTTGGCAATATTTGAAAAGATGAAGTGGAATAACTGGCATCTCTCAAAAAGTGCAGTGCATAATAATGAAGACTGATTATTTTGTAAAGAATATTAAGCTTTTTATGGACTTGTGACAGCTCTCAGTGTAGTCAGTAATTGTGGCGGATATAAGCCATTTGTCTTGGCATAGCATCGCAGAGCCATACAGTGTCACTTGTAATTTAATTTGTCATCAATCAGCTGGAGTATATGATGTGTCCCTCTGCGCTTGGCAACGCTTGTCAAAAACATTGGCGTGACATGGTCCGAGTCACTCTTTCAGGGACACTTAAAGGAGGTGACTTTTGATGGCAGTTAGGTGTAAGTGCATTGAAAGTTTTTTGGATTTGGGTTTCGTTTATGGAGTCACAGTCTTAGTTTACTTTATTTGATGATAACAGATGCCGTACAGAGAGCTCGGGCCAGCTTTATACGCAGCATGTTGGAATTTCTTTTCAGCAAAAATGCAACAGTGTCCTGGCTGTGGAAAGGCAACAGAAGGTACAGTACGAAGCATTTGCACAACAGCACACAAAATCAAGTCCTATAGATGTTCTGCACGGACTATTGAAAAAGTGGATGAGAGGAACGTTTGATAAAATGGTTTCTTTTTTTTTTACCTAAAAAAATAATTCAGTCGAGTGTTGCAGTTATAATATGCAATATATACAAGAGTTTTAGTTATGTTTTGATCTCTTGACAATGTCTATTAAAGGCACAGTATGTATCCTCTTCCCCTGTATAGAATTAGAACAGTTTTTTAGTATAGTTTGTATTCAATACCAGAAGATTCTGTTTACTAGAAATGTTCTTGTTACTATTACTGTGAGTAGTCGACCTCAATACAAATGTGAACCCTTTTAAAAAGTATTAATAAATATGCAGTCCAGTCGCTGAAGAAAACGCAGATATACAACGAAACGTCAAAAACAAATGATGAGCACGTTTGCACACCTTTTTTTAGTAAATATGTTCGACGAACTGTAAAATAATTATGCTTGTCGCCACATGGACTCAACCAAAGTTTGTGGTTATTTTTATGTTTGAATACGTTTTTCATTGTATATCTACGTTTTCTTCTGAGACTTTGTTGAACATGATGTGACCCTTTTTCAGGTTGGGATTTATAAAAAGACAGCTTGACACAAACATGAGCTACCCAAATGAATCCAATAATTCTGAACTTTGGTATTTCAAAGGTGAAGCAAAAGAAAATTAAAGACGAAAATGTGAGCATGTTCATAGAAGATCCTTTAAGACTTTTACATGGGCTCTGGTAACTTGCTCCAGTGTCACATGCTTGTTTTCATAGAAATTGCAACTTTTTTGTTTGTTTGTGTTTTTACAACATGTGTTTTTTTTTTTTTTTCAAAACCTTAATAGTCAAAGCAAAACTATACATTAAAGTAGGAGTGGGTGTTATGGCAAAAAATCTCACTATTTAGTAAGAGCCAGATCACAATTTTGATCTAATTTGATCCATCCATTGCCCAGCTTACATTTAAAAGGCTGTTCCCAGTTTTATTTCTGTTAATCAGTTCTGTCCCAGGATAGATTCTTAACGAGCAGAGGTGTCCAAACTACGCTAATGGGGTCAAAATGCAGTCACCAGACAATTTGTATTGGCGCTCGGGCTTTCTGGTTTAGTATGGCTCACATTTCATGTTTGTTTGTTTTTTTACTGCAAATGTAATATCCTTCATCATTATAGCCACATTTGTGTACGACAAATCTCCCTCAAATTATCAAAAATGCAACTTTTGAATGATTTAACTATATTTACCGCATGTCTGTGGCCTTCTGTTTGGCTTATGATAGAAAAAGTTTGGACAGTCTGTCACAGAAAGTTTTATTCACAAAGCAGGAAGCGCATTGTTAACATGCTGTTGCTTTACTGTGACAGCAAAACTCGCTGTTGCTTCAAGAGTTCTGTCAAGTGCTGATAAACTCATTACTGGGATTAATTAAGACGCCACAATGCATTAGGTCTGTGAGCAATACACATGGACTGCAGGAATCTGTTTAAAATGAACTGGCTAAGACAGTTACTGCATCTTTAATGACTGAATGAGTAAAGCATAAAACTCAAACACTTTCTAGTGTAAAACATGGGCCTAGATAGGATGAGCTGGCAAAACTGTAGAAGACTCTATAAGCCTTGATCAAAACTGCATAATAAAACTTTTCTTAGAGTTTAAATAGCAGTTAGGAGCTATCTCTTAAACCTTTGATCGTCTTGCTAAACTCATGCCCCATGTTCCAGTGTTTTCCACTGTACTAACAACTGTAATGGTCCTGTTTGTGTCAGTGACTTTCTTTGTTGTCTTGTTCTTGAGAAAACTGGGCTGCAATGAAATATTTACGCTGTTTGTTTTTGTTGGCGAAACATGACTGTGTTAAAGAAAGAAGACAAGGGTGTAATGGAGCTGTGCTGAGAAGACACTGCTTGGACAACTGGACTGCATAGAAGTGATTCAATATTGGATAGGCCAAATAAATAGATATCAAGGACTGCCTAAAGAAAACAACTCTAAAACATTACTCACAAAAATCTTTCACATTAGGAGCGTAACATTGTAATTTTAAAATTATTGTTTATTTGTATTATTTGCATAACCACAGACAGCAAACTGTGAACTCCTTATTTAACTTTAGTTTGTGTAAAGCTATGTGACCAGAATTATCAAGTCAGACTCTTAGTCCAATTATAGAAAGTTTTAGGAGGAATAACTTGAAATTACAGGTACAAACCTTTAAAATTTTCCTGGGCTGTCTGGTGACATCACAACATTGTAAACTCTTTATAGTTTAAAGTTGAACAGGATATAGGTCAGTTTTTTTGGTTGAATTTGTTGTTTAACAGATTGCTGATAATTAACCTGCTTTATGCTTAATGTCTATGTAAGTATAGGTCTATACACATGGAACAAAAAATAGCAAAAAGTTCAATGTCTTCTCTGAATATAAATAAAGAAACAAAAATGTTTTTCTCCCGTTACTGTAGTCTTGCCCCAGCTAAACTCAAACGATGGTCTTTCTGAGGCTATTGTGAACATATTTTTATTCACCATTATTCAATCCCAAAAGTGAGAGGTGAAAATGCTTTAATCTAATCCAGTGGTGTCCAAAGTGTGTCCTGTATAATATAGCCAATGAATGGATGCCAAGGTTTGTTTAGATTATTATTTTGTTTTGAAAAAAATATCATCTCCTAAAACATGTCAATACAAGACAATTTAATCATCAACTCTTCTCAGACTTTTTAAATGGGAAACATCAATTCACCATCAGGACGATTCATTGCAAAACATTTTGTCTAAGGTAAAAATAAGATATATTGGGCCACCAAAAAAAAGGCTTTGGCACCCTTGATTTATACCCGAATAAACATTTTCAACCCCCGTCTCATCTCAAAAAAGCTATGACGGCAAATAAAATGCCAAAACGCTATCACTTCAAACTATGACACTAAATCACTGCATGTCTGTGAACCCATTTAGCTGTAAACTTTTTAAATCGACTCTTAAGGAATGCTGACCAGTGTCGCCTTTTTCAGTCTGAAAGCACTCCTGTAGTCTTAAACATTAATGAGTTCACACTGTCCCCCTTTACATCTGCACTTAGACCAACGCGAGTTATTTCTGAACACAACCTTGAGACATATTCTGCCTCAATCAAAGTATCGATGGATTTATTTAAAGCTCTGATAGATCCTTGGGCTATTCTTCGACTGTAATGGACACCTAATGCCCGCCCCATCTACTGTTTATCCGGTAACAATAGCCCGCCTTCTCGGATTTCCAAGTCTTGCTCCTCGTACCGTACTTCATCAGCCTATTAAAAGATACCTCACTGTGCGCTGTACGCCATTTCCACGAACGACTCAGCACTTTTGACAATTGGGTGTTAAAAAGAGCCCCCCTAGAGAGCGCGGGCCTCGCAGGAAGGACACCAAGCAAAGTCACCAAGTGTTTAATGCTAAGAACAAATAGGGTTTCAGAAGAGAAGGTTTGATTAGGCTCAGCAGGGGGTGTGGCAAACTTTGGAAACTTTTAATCATGCTCAATCTTCGTCACTCTCTGCCCTCCACTATGTGACCTGACACTCACATCTGTCCTTTAAACACCTTACACGGGCAACTTCTGTCAAAATGTGTCACTGGTATTCAATTAAAATGATGTATTACAGAACAGAAGCTACGCAATATTTTGTGTTTCTGGCGTCTTTAGCTTATGTTATGCTGCAAGCAGGAGTTAGTTAGTTAGTTGGAGCTAAATTATTAAAGCTTAGTGTATGCTAAATGGAGGCTATGTCTGGATGGTTTACTTAATTTTATCACAAGTAAAAAAATATTATCTGTTCTTGATTTCACTCTTGCTTGGAAATTTAAAATATGTATTACAAAAGAGAGACAGGAGAAAATGTGGTGCAGTAGTTGGTTCTTATACTGACTTTATCAGTGCTAAAAATATTACAACAAAGCTTTGAAAATTAAAAGAAAGCCAACACAGTATTTCAGTGAAAAGAACAGTGAACACAGTAACAAACACAGACTACTGTATGGCAGATTATTATGCAAAGATATTTAGAAAAGTCAACATCGTACACTAGTAAGATTATGTTACATCACTAGTACTAGAACAATGAAATGATCAAAATAGTTTAAAAAATTAATAAAAAATAAAAATGTAACACAGCAATAACTGTTGGGATGTAACGGAAGTTAAAGGGAGAATGAAATATAAACCACACATACATTTTTATATCTAAAAAAAAAATCTTAATATCTGAAGCAGCAAATGTTCAGAGGTTGATGATGTCAATACAAAGCTTCTGAGTACATATGTACAGTGCATTAAAAGATACTCTAGTAAAAGTATGAGACTACACTGTTCATTGTAAGTGCCTTCTGAATTCTACAATTCTGCTTTTGTTTTTCTATATAGTTGCATATGTTCTTTAGATGTTCTTTGTTGCAAATACATATGTTTTGAATTGCATTTAATCAGGAAAGTCCCACTGAGATTCAGAATCAGTGCTGGGATTTTCAGTGAATCCCAGCTAAGACTTCCTTAAAGCGCTTATGACAGGTTAGACTATATTTTTCAGCAACAAAACATTTAGCTTGTTTTCACCCAGTTTGGTTGTTTTGACGAGGTTTATAATTGTCTTTTGTCCTGTAAATATTACATATGTTAAGGCAATTCTACAACTTTAACTTAACAACCAAACTGTAAATATGGGTCAAAATCTACATAAATGGCACAGATGTTAGGGTTAAACTAAGTCCAAATTAGAAAATGAAATAAGTAAAAAAATGAAATAAATATAAGGGTACTCATTCAGTGGGAGTTACTAATAGGACTATAATACCTGATATACAGCACAAAGACCTGCAGTATTATTTGATTTCACTGCATGAGCCGAAGGTTGCCTCTAGGTTACTCTCTGCCATGTCGTGACTGTTATAGCAAGCTGTGATCAAATCCCGTGTCCTTTTTCAATGTCCTCTGACTGCAGCTGAACATGAAAGTGCAGAGTATAAAAATATATGTTTCTGCCCATCTGTGCGAGCGTTCTGCATGGTGTTTGCACAAGTGCCTCTGGTCCTTATGGCGTGACAACACTATTAACCTATACGCCACGAACATCTCCCCTGAGAGAAGACAAGGCCAGCGGACCAGATACGCACGCCATGCACATGACTTAAGAAGATGTGCTTCATGTAAAATACTGAAGAGGAACAGCTACTGGAGAGAAACACCCACATGTCAAGTTTAATGATAAAATTAGAGATGCCAATGACATAACCAAAGCAAGATGAAGTCTTATCACTAATAAGGATGTTAATTACCTGCCTTTTCATATGAGTGTTTTTAAACCTTTTTGGACTTTTGCGGTTTTGATGTTTGTCAGGTAGCTTGTCTTGTGCCCATACTGTTTGTCAAAGCCTGATCTTGTTAAATCTCAGAAGCTAATGAGACGAGGTCTTAGTCTTGGATGGGGACCAGGTGATCAGTGAGACAGCTAAACTAAAACATTGTTGTGGTGTCTCCAGACAAGACGCTTCACCCTCATCATCTCAGTGTCTCTTTGGTTTCTTAATGCAAAGCCATAAGAGCGCCATGAAAGGAGGAAAGTGCTGTATAATTAGAGATTATTTACTAATTACCTCAATCTATGAGTACCCCCAACACTAGTAACTAACTAAATCTGATCATGGACAATGCAATATGTTCAAGTATGTATTTGTTCATTATATTATATTTTAAAACACTTTAAACCTTTTTTCTCCAAATATTCCCCTGGTAAGTGTGTACATAGTTGCTCAAAGGATTAAACATTTGCAAAGAGAAAATTATTTGTGCTAGAACAAAAACGTTTTCCCCAAATAAAAAAGCTCAAATAATGTTGATCTATCAGTAACATGAACAGAAGATATTGTTCCCCAATAGTCCTACTAAACATAACTTTTTGCACTATTTTCACTAAAGCTGCTTGCTGTAACTGCAGGGGGCGTGGCCTGTTTCCTCAGTGTAATTACTGCTAAGTGTCCTGATGCCTGAATAGATCACTATGTTAATCACATGGGCCATAATCAACACTTCCTGCTGCCGCTGCCACACTCCAAAAAGGAACTAGCACATGGCTGTTAATATTAATGGCGCTTAGAGGTGTGCCTATAAGCTCTGGGGCTGGCCTGCAGGTAGAGAGATAACAGTGAGAGGAAGGATCGCTTACACGTGCTCACGAGCTCCCCACAGTGATAAAATCATCTATCCAGGTTGGAGGCGCACGCTGGTGTGTGTGGCTTTAGCAGGAGGCATAAAAATGATTTCAGCTCTCAGATAAAAGTGGGGAAAACCTAGCAGAGATGAAATTCACAACTCAAACTCCCACACTTGTAAAATACCCATCTCTGTCCCATTGCACTGTGCTCAGCAGGGGTCTATAGCTCTTGGCACAAAGTGCTACATGAAAGAAGAGAGAATCCCCCTCCCACTCTAGCATAAGTTTGAGTTATCCTCAATGAGCGCACGTCCTCACCTTCCTGTCTGAGTCAAACCGTGTAACCATGGAGATGAAGCCAAGAAAGTCGAGCATAGACACGCTTTTTAAACTTTTTTCTATTTCTCTGTGTTGCAGATGTCTTAACATTCAAACACAGCGAGTGCTTTTAAGTGAAAAGGGAGGTGCACTGTGGAATTCATGATAGAAACTCTGCAGTGACTACACAAGCAGGAATGTTGCTGTGAGGGGAAATAAAGTTTAAATATTTGTACTTGAAAGGGTACATGTATGATGATCTACCATTTTTCCCATCATTAGCAAGCAAAACTATAATCCCGTTGGTAAAAATTATGGGCCTCATTTGTCAGTCCAGGTGCTAAAATGAAACTGAAAAGCATATTAAACCCATTTACTATGTAGCATATTCCACAAAACGATAAGCACCACCTCAAATTCAGAATTTTAAGTGTTTGTGTAAGACCCAAATGTCAGTTGATCTCTCCTCTTTTAGCTTATTTTTACGGATTTACAAATCAAGCTTTTTATTTAAAAATCTTCCCATATCAATATTAATGGATAAAGTAAGCGTTGCAATGAAATTATATTCTCCTCTTCCCAAAACATACGAAAATTGGTCAATAGTGTTATGTAATGGTTATTTAGTGACAACTTAACAACTTTATGTGCATAAAATTTCATCATTACAAGATGTTCTGAATGAACATCATCCATATATATATATTTTTAAAAGCCACACAAAAAACTAAACATTTTTTTTCTCTTACTTTGTCATAGGTAAATCTGCCTCCAGAAAGTTTATTGAGTAGTTGAACTTTCTTGGGGAAAATAAGATGAAAAATATTTGACTTCTACACACCATCACCAAACTTTTTTGTTTTGTTGTTTGTAAATAGGGCCATGTGCATCACTATGACTTTTGGCATCAGAATTGATTGGCCTTTTAAAAAAATCTATGACATGCCAAAGAGTTTTTGAGTGTGAGAGATGAGTTAGATGCATCATCATGTTTTTGTTACAGTAAAACCTTTTGATGCATTAGATGATGTGAAGATTTGAAAACTTTGAGCTATGTTGGATGGTTACAAAAACATACTTGAAAATAATCTACCTATAACATGTTTTGATTTTCATGCCATAACCTCTAAAATGATAACTAATAATAGAAGAAATCACTTCTCTGCCAACCTGTTCCCACTAGAGGGAGCACTTCCCTTCTTTCAAACTCTGTGAATGACATTTCATGACTTTGCTCTTGTACTTTTTCTCTCTTTCTTCCAGCAGGGTCGGACAGGGGCAGGAGGAAAACTTGGTTGTGATGCGCAGAGGCGGAGCTGCACTAATCCCTTATACTGCTCTCTGCTCTCCCATCTCTCTCCTCTCAATAAACACTTCCCCCTTGTCTCTCAGCGGGGACCACAGCGAGGCCAGTGGTCACCCAGGAGTCGCTAATCCTAATCAAGAATAAAGATGGAGGCACAACTCATATAGTCCTGTAGAAAGTGCTCATTCTTATTCCCCATGACATCAGCACCCAGCGGTATCATTAAGCTGCAGTGTGCACAGTCACTCTTGATTGTGCCATTTTCGAGCAACATAACGCATTCTTTTGGCTCGCCTATTTTTATGTGTGTCCATTGGGAAAGTTTGTTGTTACCCAAAATATGAAGAAACCATGTAAGCAGCCAGAAAGATGCCCAAGTGACAACATGCCGCGCTTTTAACAAGATTCGCCGAGATGATGTTGCATGAATATATGCATGAATGAGACGAGGAGAGAAAGAATAGCAACATTTGAATGAGGCCCAGGATTTGAGCATTTTGAAGTTACTTCTATTGCCTCAAACAACACAACAAGCAAAAATGTTAATTTGAAACAATAGGGGTTTACTACATTAAAATAAAAAATATATATATAAAATAAAACTATTTTTCTTTTCCATCTTTTACTTTTTCAAATTGTGATAATGTTGAGCATAGCACCATTGTAACACCAGTTAGTTAGGGTCAACAACTGAGATATATAGCTATAAAAACAAAAATTGCTAAAAAAAAAATAAAAAATAAAATAAAGCTAGATTTTCACACTGCAAAACTGAAGTAGTTATTTAAGTCTGTCAAGATTTCAGAATCAGGAGTATTTTTATTTTGTCCCAAACGAAAATTGTCTTGGACATACAGGCTGCCACATAGATGAAAATCACATAATAATTATTATATTTTACATAGCGCTTTTCAAGACACCCAAAGATGCTCCACATAATGCATGATTTATTCATCCACACTAGCCACAGCTGCCCTGGGGTAGACTGACAGATTCGGCCCCTCAACCACCAACCATTCGCCATACTGCGACAATATGGGTGAAGTGTCTTGCCTAAGGACACAACAGCAATTTCTCCTCCAGTCGCCCCACTGTCCCACATCCAGAGTTGATGGAATCAGACATTGACAAAGGCCACAAAGAACAACTATAGAACACAGAGGACATGAACAATAACTAATCTATGTACAGCATCACTTCTAACAGACCTCTGCTGTCTGGCTTGAGTTTATGGGGTACACTAATATTAGGAGGAAGAAGTTTTTATACGTGTTCAGGTATTGTTTTTGATAATACTGTATAAGAAAATGGGTTCCTCATTCTAACAAGTCCTTCCATCTATAGTCACATATTAAGGACAGTTACACACGGTGTAGGTTGTTGTCAATACCACTTGTATCTGTTTCATGTGTCTCAGGTCTACCTCTATGAAATAATATAATCATAACACAAATCATGACCTTTTCATAACTTTTACACAGTCCAGTATATACAAAGTATATGAAGGATAATGAGTGAATTGTAAAGACCCACACTGGACTGCGTGTTTTCCAGTGCCTCTCCAAATGCTAACTTCACTTGTCCCCTCTTCATCCCAATTACCATGCAACACCTTGACATTGCCATCTGCTGCAGCGAGCTGAAGAGGCTTAGCAAATATGGTGTCAACAACCTACTGACGCTTTTCCCCGTAACCATAGAAACATGTTAACGGAATCCCTCTCTGCCTTTGAAATAACTGTCACATATAATTCAGAGCTTAGACATTTTATTCCAAAAGATTTGAGTATATACATGAAGCCATCTATAATTAAATGTATGACTGGTTTGATAAATGTGATCCTGATCTGGCCTTTGCAGACTATAAAAACAATGTTCCTCGAACTGTGGTACATGCACTGTTGGTGCATGGTGGCTTCCTATTGAACAAGAATACAATATTTCAGATTCTTTATTTGACACATTCAGTCAGAATATTTCAAAGTTGAATTGGTTAACATGTATTGAAGTAGTCTTTCAAGATACAATAGAAGTAACAGTTTGACAAGTGACTAATCAGAAACAGCTGACTGGTCAACAGCTAAAATAACATTTAGCCACAGTGCTACAACAACATTTTTAAAGATATTGTAAACTGTATTACAAATAAAATGATAAGAGAAAACAGCTTCACAAAGGGCCTTTTTCAGGATGCAAAACTATAAACTAACTATTGGTGGTTTATTAAAGTATATTAGGTAGCTTGGACATCCCCCCAGGCTATACTGATATAGCATTGTATTTATTTTTCTTTCAAAGCTTGATCAAACCCCATGGACATCGACAATAAAAGAACAGTGCAGACACAATAGAAATTTGAGCAGAGTGAAAAAAGTGGTATGAATGACTGGGCAATTGAGCTGAGTGCTGCTTCATGGTGGGAGTGGTAATAAGTGTATACAGGCCGAATTTCACTGCCTTTGTTCGGAGAAAATGAGAGTGATGATGAGCAGGCACTGTTTCCATGGCGTTGGGATGAAGTGCATGTGTGAGGGAGGGGTGCAGCGTGAGGATGGAGTGATTTTATTGATAGGTCAGGGTCCATGCCCCTAGGAAAACGAAAAACACGGAGGATTCCCCTTTAATTAATACTTAAGTGTTAAGTGGAAGTAGACTTTGCAGTAGGGAACAATCAATATAAAGTCTAGTAGAGTCACTGTTTTGGAAAGTTTGTTCACTTCTACTTAAGCCAAAAAAAATACATCTGTGTCTCCTTCTAAGTAATATAAATCTAATTTCTGATACTGATACTGTTTTACAGTTTTCTATAACTATATTATGTTAGTTCCAAATTGGACAAAAATTCAAAAGTGATGAGCTGGAAATGTGCCACCTGTTGTAGAAATATAACGCACAAGACACAATTATCATTAGAAAAGGCGTGTTTTTATTATCCCCGGTTCAAATGCAATAAAAAGATAATATAAGCTAAAATGACTACTACAGCCTTCTGAAAAACGTCCTTGTCTAATAAATTCAAACCATGTGCTTTGGTTTGTGTTAATGTTCACATTTACAGGTAAACCTCAATATGTGCTCCACTATTTCAGCAATAATAACAATAAAAGATTCAGACAGAAACTAGAAGACTAGAAGTATTAATTTGACATCATATTTTGTCCCACTGTGAGTGCATGTCAACAAATCAGACCAAGCCGTCCAGCTGAGAAATGTTTCAGAACTGATGACCAAATAAAGATGAACTCCAAAGTAGGTCTATGAAAATACCAGAAAAGAACAGTAACGCCACAGCAGTCAATTAGACGGCATGCAACAAAATGGATTATCACAGTACACAGAGTCAGATGGGAGGAAGAACCTTGAGTGGTGGTTGTTGGACAGGTTGTTGGCTCACTCTGGCAGTCAATTACATGATCCTTTTTATTTTTCCACCTTGCAAGGCATTCGAAGCATTTTACAAGACAAAATCTCTGTCTACCTATATCTATCATTTAAAATCTCTTTTTAATATTGAACATGGCACCTACCAAAAGGCGCTGTTTCTCCTTTGGACCCCTATTTTCTTATTTTGACACACATCTTTTATCCTAATCAGTCTATGTGTATCTATTTGAATGATAGAAGACAAAAGATGTTATACAAACATTGAGAAGGGCATACATGCATTCGGTTCACGTTTGTTTCTTTTTATGTATTTTTTTCATCAACCTATTTGTCTTACAATGTTGCTATAATATTTCTAAACCAGGTTCATTTATAGAGTTTGAGTTAAGTTTGGAAACAGACACGACTATTATGAATGAGATAATTTGAAGGCGACATACTGTATATGCAAAATTGACTTTTTAATCTTATTCTAAAATTGATTCCTTTTCAAAAACACTGCTGAAGTTTAGTGAGATGTCTTTTCTTCCACTCAAAACCTATTCTGAATTTCCCAGATCTGTGATGCCATAGATAGATTGCTGAGAAATCCTGCACTGTTTATATTTCCAGAGATCCAGACTAGTTTAGAGCATTTCTGCCGCATTAGCATATCAGGCTAGATGGATTTAATTGCTGATCTTGTGTCATTTCCTTTGCAGTCAGTAGATAGAGCTCTACAAACTTTTATTGGTTTTGGTGCCTGGGATTCTAAAGTGGAGGTGCTCGGAAGCGTATTTGAAGGAGAAAATAGCACAAAAATACATCTTATTTTGTCCTTTAAGGCTGTGTTAGAGAAATGATGTGAGCTAATATGCCTCTGATAAGTGCCACGCAGTCATATCTAATAAAGAGAGAGAGTAAAACATTAAACTGGGCTTTTTAATGTGCAACCCCATTAAACCCCGCCTGCTACACTGCTGCATTGTGAACAAGAAAGTTGACTACCAGAATGCTAACTCACAAAGCGATTTTCTGTCTCTGCTGCAGTGTTGTCATTTATTGCATTCAAAGGGCAGAGCAGGTGAAGTTCACACTACTAATGCTGTGCCACTCAAATCCTTAAAAGAAAAAAGAAAAAAAAATCAAAGGCGAGCAGGAATCACGCCCAAAATAGTCTTGAAGCACTTTTCTGCTCAGTTTTGTGTCATTGATTTTCCCAAAGAAGCCTGATCAAAGCTGTCGCAAAGATGAGACGAGATGCTTTTTTTAGTTTGCCGAGCAGGTGATGTCATGACAATGCAAGTCTATCACTAAGCCCATATATTTAGTTAATGCAAGAAAACCACTGCCAGGGTTTTAAGTGTCTATTAATCATTCTTATTACACAGACCAATAAAGAGGGTCCTTGTAAGGAACTATTACTATTTGAAAGGACCGATAATTCCTATGTAGCAAAGACGAGAAAAAAAACGCACCATAAAAGGTTCACGTGGAAGTGGCACTAAATTGGACTTTGATGGAGGTAGGTTGAGTAAAGGTTATGCATCTTGACATAAAAGCAAAGTGGAGGCTTAAAAACTTGAATTGTAAAGTGGAGTGGGTCCTATGTATATTTTATAACTTCTGACTAAGCATGTGAGAAGTTGAGCCATTTGACTAAAAGTTTTCAACAGTAATTGGACCCCTTTTTGAAGTTATCGCCCCAAAGCTGAAAACAGTGGAACAACACACTTCAGACCGCAATGCCAAGGTCAAACTAATTGGCCGTGTCTCTCGTCATATCAGCTGTGGAGCAGTGAGCAAACAGTTTATGGCCCCTAAAAGCTCCAGCGCTCAAGTTCATAATTTAAAGTCAGTTATAGGAACACAGGTGCCCTCTATCTCGCCGCAGCAACAGAGCCTGTCAAGCGGACACCTTTGGAAAGGGAGTGTGTGCACTGCAGGACAAGCAAAAGTGGACAAAATTAACTTTAGAATGTAGTGCCTCAAAACACAATGTTTGATGCCAAATAAGGTTTATGATCTAGCAAAAAACTTAGCAAAATAGTAAAGAAGATGTTCATAAAAGAAGATGAAGATTAAACTGTCAATTTAATCTCCAAATCCCAGCTACCTCTTAATATGCACTCACATACTTGTATACTGTATAGGTCATATCGACTATTAGCCTCAATTTTGGCCGATATCTGATCATTCTGTTGTTTGGGCTTTTGCTCTGTGGGAAGTCACACTCACAGTGATCAGCTAAGTTGGTTTGGAGAGAAACAATAAGACTTCTTTTGTCTCTCTCCATTCCAACTCTGCAGTTTGGATTTTGTTATTAACATGTCTTTAAGTTTTGTTCTTGTTCTATGACTTTGGCTGCAGCACAAGTGTTAATGAGTGCGTTTGTCAATGTGAACAATATCAATGTCTTTCATGACGCTATGAATTAATTGTTTCTTGGGCCAAAATACATTTGAGTGTCATTACATTGTGTGAAAGAGACAAACATGTACCATGGTGAATAACAGTTAGGTTGTACTATTTCACCCCAGCTTTGTTTTTAAAATTCTAATAAGAAAATTGGCTTTGAAAATCAGCCATTGATATTGGCATTGGCTGACAACATTTTCGAAACATCGGTATCGGCCAAAGTCAAACCCATATCGGTCAATCTCTACATATAACCAAAGTAATGAGTTGACTAATAACAATTCAATATTGACCGGTTAAAATTATTATTTTGCCCTAAATGCAGCTTTAATTGCAAATATCTAAAATGGAATTCCAGTGTTCTACTTCCATGTGTGAGTGACAGCTGAGAACTGGATGTAAATCACACAGCTCTTAGCTAGCAGCCCATTAGCTACCACACTAATGAACACTCCCATCCGGGATGACCTCCTGCGACTGTTCAGCAGTATTCTCCAGATTGATACATTTATGCCAGAAGACCAAGCGGCCCAAGCCACACATTCTCGGGAAAATCCCGCAATCAATGGTGAATATTGATCCTTTTGTTTTTACATCAGTGTGCAGGGCTTTCACACCAGAAATCCTCTGTGAATTTTCTATCAGAATTAATGGAGACTGAAAATGGATCTGCTGGACTGAAAAGTGTGTGTCAGTAATAATGGACTGAGTACAAAAGGACAAAAGCTTTTAACAATATTCTTTTCATTTAAAAATGACTGTATTCTTTGCAAAACAGAAATAATCTTGTGTCTGTAATATGTGTTTTTTCATGCTGCCCTTAATTTAATATTAATCTTGATCAAATATATCCAGCTATCCAGAAGGGTGAAAAATGACCACCTACAATAATCATGGGAGTGAATGGCTGTCTCTACATCCCTAATAAAATACCACAGACTGAAAGCATCAATCCAAAGAACCTGACATAAAAGAAACAAAGCAGTTCCTTACATGTGATGATCAATAACTAGAGGCCTATTCAATTATGTGTTGTTTGTCTAAAAAGTCTGAATAAAAATAAAAAAAATCATGCTGGCATGAGGATGAAACACTAAGATTCTGGTGAGCTAAAGACAATATTGTGTTGATGCTAGCAGATGTCTGAATGCAACATACCAATCATGTGTGCATGTCTTTGGTTAAAAAAAAACTGTGTACATCTGGGCGCTGATGTCAGAGCTGGCATCGCTGGTCTCTGGTTGATGAGCAGGAACAGAGGACACACAGGCTGCCAGGGTTGTGGCTAAATCTGGGCTGGGACTGCAAACCATCCTCTGTTGTCACTTGGGTCTGTAACAGTTGCCACACGAACAACAGTGGCTTTAACCTTGGCACTCACGTCAAATAGCATTCTCACCACTTCTCCCTAGGATGGCGTCTACTAGATCAGCCTCAAATTGGGACTTGAGAGACTAAATGAAAAACAACCTAAAGCACCAGCCCTGTATTTTTCTCTTGACTGTGCAATAATGAACCTTAATACCCAGCGGTGCTCTCATTAAAATAGTTAAACTCTTAACCTTGACTTGCAAAGTCAATCTTCTTGCCTTGACCAGTGAGTCTCTACAGCCTAAAGACAAAGGGGAATCAAATACACATCCTATTTGCACATATTTATTTGCTTGACCTAAAATTATGCAACACAAAATGTCCAAGGTGTTGACAAATGATGTTAGAATGTAGATGTGGTGGTTTTGTTTTGAATGCTACACAGTATGTCTTTGATACTGTAACTCCATGGAGGCAAGCAGAGGCATACTGCTCATGGTAATATGCTATTCAAGATATTTTTGAGCATGGTGAAATAAATATTACATGTACGTTATATATACCATATATATATCATACTTAGGAACGAAAGGCAACACAATACATCACCATGTAGTCAGGCAGGAGGTGAGAAAAGTAGTAAAAAGTTTACCTTTAAACTCAGAAATGATCAAGCTTGTTTTATAACCAAAGCAAACAAACAAAAGAAAGAACCAGGGTGACAACTAGGACCCACCAAACTTGTCAAGCAGGCTTAGGGTACAGCTTCTTCTAAGGGCAAGGCAAATGAGACTGGCTGCCAGTCTCAGGTCACATCCATTGAAAATAATTGAAGTATGATAGTCGAAATGTCTCAATCTTCACAAATGCTGTCCACTCCAGATGATAACTTTGAAGCCTTTCTACAATGCCAGTGGGAATAGTATCCAGCAGATAACCCTCACTGTTGTATCTTGTTCTACAAACTGTACAAGGATAAACCTCAAGATAAAGATACAATAATACAATGTAGGCCTATCACTACTCAGTGAAACACAGCTATCACATGACCTCTCATAGAATATCAAGAAAATGAAGAGGCAGAAGAGTGTGACAAAGTCCAGGACAAGAACAAGAGACAAGTGGCTGAATAATCTGCTTAACAAGGCAGCCTCTAATTTAATAAGCATGTGTCAAAGTCAGCTTTAGCAACAGGAACAAGGCAGTTATTAATGATAGTGGCTAGGCCTGTCCGCCGCACTGCCCCTAAGACAGGTAAGACCCAATTTAGTATTAAGTGCTCTGCTCAATTAAGTTTTCATTCATATTTTGTCTGAATGACGCCTCAAGTGCACACTGCATGAAAAATTAGGATAGGATTTGCTTTACTCAGAATGTTCCAAAGTAGTATGGTGAATATTATCTTCATGTAAACAGTGCCAAGTAACAGGTCAGGGTTATAAAACTTTACGTAAACCTTACTAAATGCAAACATACATAGATAAAACACAAACCTCATACTTAATTTCTCTCATGTCCTGCTGTTTTCTGCTGTTTTTAAAATCCCTGGTGCACAATGTTCAAAATCCTGTATTGAAAAGATCATACCCAAATTGTCTTTCAGAGCATAGAAGAGAACAACAAAGAGGGAACAAAAAGCACATACGAGACATACAAGACAACCAATAAAGTTAATTGTCCAGTGTAAAAGTTTCATACATCTGTCAAATACAAATACAGTTTTTAAATGAAGCCCAGTTATAAGCTTGGTCATGTCCTAGAATGCTGTTCAAGTTGTGTCCTTGTCAAATTAAATCACAGCAGGAGTTGTGAGATCCATATATGAAGTGAAGTAGGAGGTCACAAACCAACCATGCACGTAACAATCTGTTCTACAAATAGTCGGCCCTGCTTAGAGTGAAGAATTCATGTTTTAATGCAATAAAAACACTTGTAATCAAATAGATGAGAGAGCCATCGGTTTAATGTTACACTGTGAGATAAACTGGTACCAAAACAATACCCACAAAAAGAAACGTAATGGTCTGAAAGACAGTCTAGAAAAGTTTCGGTGCTAATATATTGTGTGACTAACACTTCTCTCGCTCATGTCTATGTGATGATGAGGCATTCCACACTGGGAAATGAGGCAAGCTCTGAACCATGTACCAGCGCATGCTTCTGGGGCCAATGGGGTTTTACCATTTGAGCTCCACTTCACAGCCTACGCACCCAAACATGCAAACGTCTACACTGTGAATGTGCCGCAACAAGCATTTCTGCTAGCCCATTCTTTTTAATTACAAACTACCCTGCCCTGCTTCTTTTAATGATCTTAATCTTAACCCGTGTGGACCTTAAGGTGACCAGACGCTGATAATTGGAGACAAACGACCAATTAAAACACAAAGAGTAGATTGCATTCCTCACACAGTAATCGATCACTCTCAATTATTAATTTGAACAGAAACAGCTGTAGTGTGGTGGCTCTATCTCCCCTGTGTGCCATTACTTTGTTCATAATAAATACAAGTATATAGTCCGGTGTAAGGCTATTTTGTTCAATGTGGACATTATCTTTATTGCGAGCAGTGTTCTGGGTCAGCACTTTGGACAGGTGGGCTGTTTAGAGTCACTGTAAATGTTGCCAGACTCCTCATGTCTCCCTAAGAACAAAGAGGGAGTTAGCTCAGGAGGATAGAGGCTGGAGGTCAAACGCAGATGGACCATTAGCAGTTTGTTTATGGTGATACAGCAACATAAGCACCACTGAGGAAGTGCGCAAGGCCATTTTAAAGTATTATGTTGACAGTGTGATTGTGAAAATAGGGATATATCAGACACATAGATACAGAAAATACTGTATACTGAAGCTGTTTTATTGGTAACATATAGAGGATTTGCAGGTAACATCACGGCATTCTAAATGTAAGGACAGAGTGGCGAGAAATGAGAGTCAATGGAGAGGAAGGACAATTTCTCCTGTAGAAGCTCAATATACAGCTAAAACAGGAAAAGGACATACAGTTTGAGAAACAAATTCTACCCACCACAAGTCTGCTAAGTACTGGGTTTGTAACATGTAAAAAGAGAAAATCAGCAGCACATAAACAACAAGACTTTAGCTTCTCTTACATGTCTCACAGACACTGAGATCACACACACAGTTGAACTTATGACCTTTAAGAAGTTTTTGAGGCTCTGATTGTTGCAGTTAAAATGACCTAAATCATCAGCTGTCATTAGAAAACAAGCTTGTAGCAAACGCACTGCTGAAACAACAACCAAGAAACACATTATTTTGCCTGTAGTTTTGCCACTCATTCTATATGTTGAGGAGAATTTTCAATTAAAAAAAATGTCCATCCACAACATCTATACTGGAAGTATTTTTACAAGCTTCTTCTTAGTGTATAAATAAGCGCTACTGTTTTAAGTTACACTCCATTGTCCCTAAAGGGAAATCTATGGCTGCATTTAACTTATCCATCAGCCACTTATGCTTCTCCAGGACCCTCTGTCTGGAGACAGTATCTTAGCCACAGGTGCTGACTGGATGATTTGTCTGGAGGGTAGAATGGAAGATCAGTGCCATCATACAATGTCATGTACAAGCAGATGTGGAAAAAAAGCAGTGGAAAGTGATTGTAAAACGGAGAACAAGATATTACTTTGACAGCAATTCAAAGACATCTACAAAGCTCAACATTTCTACAAGGTTTAACAAGTTGAAGTTAAAATTTTAAATTGAAAGGAGAATCAAGACTTCTCCTTTAGAATTACATTTTAGATGCTTACTCATACTACGACCTTTTCATAATAAGATTTCAACAATACTTATGTGACACAGTAGACACTTTAAAGCTAAGTACCATCCTCCTTTGTCACACCTATCTCACCTCTGCGTTGCCTTTGATCTAATTATGTTATATACAATAGAAGGAAACATTTTCTAAAATAATGTATTTCAATTGTTGCCTAAAAGAGAAACCAAATGGGATAGGAGGTCATTATCAGGACAACTATAAATATCCCACTTGGCCTGCGATGCAACAGACAAGTAAAAATAATCCTTGTTTCTATTATTATATTACAGAAAAGAAATCTATCCCTAAGTTGTAACCTTTTCCCTCCATGTGCATACTATCACGTTCGGTTGTTTTTTCTAGACAGGACAGGGGGAGTTGCACATTACAAAATTCAATGTGGGAGGAGGAGGAATCTCCCCAAGAGTCCTGTCTACTCTATCTCTGCCGTATTTGGTGCTGAGGACTATTGCTGTCAATCAAGCTGAGTTCCGAGCACACTGAGAACATCATGTTAATATTACCTAGATTAGACTGCACTAAACATTGGCATTTAAGGTATTAGTGCTGGGCTAATAAGCAAGATGTTTCCCAAATACTTTTACCATGAGCAGGAGGTATAAATCAAAACATTAGCTGGACAAAAAAGTTCTTCAGTGATTATACACAAAAAACCTCAGCTGTACAGAGGAGACTCCAGCCTCAGGGCACTGTCACGTATTCTATAAAGGGTTGCATGTTATTGATGGGCTATTGGCATGTAGTGCTAGCGTAGCAAGTCTTGGTTTCTGGATTGGCTTTCCTTTCTCTCTCCTGTAATCATTTTTAAAGCATTCTATCCAATGCACAAAAGGCTTATTGTTAACAAAGCACTTTCCACCAAGCAAGAAAATCTGACCGGTTTAGACTTTATGTGTACATTTTTCAATTTTTCATGTTTAGGCTTTGGACTGAAAGACCTACCTATGATGTGAGATGTACTTTTTGGAGCTGTTAAAGGCACTGTTTCTTTATCAACAACTTTCATGAAGCAGTGCTTCACTTTCTTCACAATTTTGGTTATAAATTAGTCAAGTTCTATTACAGTTTTGAGTTCTTAAAGATGAACTGTGTAAGATTTTTTTTTGTGGTGGATCTGCAATCTACGGCGCTCCATAGTACTCACGAAAAAAAAAATATTTATCTCGTAATCACGAGATAAGATCTCGTAATTACGAGATAACTTTCTCGTAATTACGAGATAGTTTTCTCGTAATTACGAGATAATTTTCTCGTAATTACGAGATAATTTAAATGGCTTTTCCCACATCTGTATACCCACACGCTTCGTATAGGCTAAGCTAGTGACTTTATCCACAACGAGTAGTCTTTTCTGTGCTAGCTTGATGTTTCTAAATAGCTAAGATGTACTTGTGGATTTCGTTATGTTAAATTAAGTGTCTGTGGTCTTCACTGCAATGTTTACGGTCGACAAAAAGTATGAAATAGCTAATAACGTGACTGTCAACTCACGCTGCAGTTAGCATGCTATTATAAAGACGGCCAGTGTGTGGAGCTGTTCACCCACCAGAAAGAAGCTAGTGGTAATCGGCAGGTTTTTTAAATAAAACTCGATCTTCTTGACTGTTGACAGTCAGTCTCACTCATCCTTAGAAATGAGCGGCAGTTTTTCTTTGGCTCCAGCGTCTGGTTTTCAATTTATTTGGCCATAAAGGAGAGAAGTGCTGCAACAGACTTGCAACATACGGGCATTTTTGCAGTACCCGCCCACTCTGGGTGATCCATGCGGAAGTGTAGCAAATGTGCAGCATTTCTCTTCTTTTTGGCCAAATAAATTGAAAACCAGACGCTGGAGCCACAGAAAAACTGCCGCACATTTCTAAGGATGAGTGAGACTGACTGTCAACAGTCAAGAAGATCGAGTTTTATTTAAAAAACCTGCCGATTACCACTAGCTTCTTTCTGGTGGGTGAACAGCTCCACACACTGGCCGTCTTTATAATAGCATGCTAACTGTAGCGTGAATTGACAGTCACGTTATTAGCTATTTTCATACTTTTGTCGACCGTAAACATTGCAGTGAAGACCACAGACACTTAATTTAACATAACGAAATCCACAAGTACATCTTAGCTATTTAGAAACATCAAGCTAGCACAGAAAAGACTACTCGTTGTGGATAAAGTCACTAGCTTAGCCTATACGAAGCGTGTGGGTATACAGAATGTGGAAAAAGACATTTAAATTATCTCGTAATTACGAGAAAACTATCTCGTAATTACGAGAAAGTTATCTCGTAATTACGAGATCTTATCTCGTAATTACGAGATAATATTTTTTTTTTTCGTGAGTACTATGGAGCGCGTAGCAATCATCTTATCTCCACAGAGAATGATGTTGTCTTTTGTCCTTTTCACACAGAACAGTGATTATCTAGGGACCTCATATAAATAGTAATAATTGCGGACAGTATCTGAGTTTCTAGTCCCATTTCTGTAAAAATGTGTGTAAAGTTTCCCCCGAATTACTTTGTCAATCTCAGACATCCTCATGTGACTCTAGCACTGTGTGAATGTGTATGTTTGTTTTCATTCTGTGAACTTTATATGAATGGATTCAAAGTGACTCTGTGATCTATCTATTCCTTCAGATTTGAACAAAATATTACTACTATTAGCCACGAATCAATCTCCAATCAAATTGTTGTTTATTTGTATCTTACCTTCAGATTTGAACAACAGTATTCTTACTATTTGCCACTGATTATTCTACAATTAAAAGCTAAACATTAAACTAACTATACTAAAATTGTAATTGGAAATACAACAGGGGCAATCCAAGTCTATAAAAAGAAGATGGGAAAAGTTGAATTATAGATGGAAAAAGTGTCTTTTTATGCTCAGGGTTAGAGTTAGCAAATAAGAGTAAGAGTGGGTAAGCACTGAAGTAAATAATCAGCACCTGGGATAAGCTGAGACACGACACGGCTTTTCAATTATAACCACTTGTAGACACAATAAGTGGATTAAGGATTTACCCCTTAACTACACATCTATATCCCTGTATTTCTGATGCACACTGCAGTTTCTGGCTGTCCCTCTGCTCTGATCCGCAGCGGTGTTGGTTCAGACCGCCCACTCTCTCCTCACGAGCGCTCCCGTCTCCTGTGAAGTCCCATTACCCATGCCAACATTTCAGCTCCGTAAGCCACACAACGATGGATGTTTGCAGGGTTGAGAGTAACTTGACATCAGGGAAGCGCTCCATTTTTAGACACTTGCATAGTCACAGGACGTGGCTATGTGGGTCTACTCTGAGAAAGCTATAACTCCACAAGGGGATAAGTGTACTCCGAGAGAAACTGATACCTCGGATAGAAAATGCAGCACGAGCTAAGCATGCAACAATGCACCAATCTCAAGAGGGGCTTCCACTGGCTTTGGAGTGTGTTCTTGTAGCTTATGGAAGACACACACACAGTAATTAAAGGCAAACACAAATGTAAACAGCT
The DNA here is from genome assembly GCA_038363315.1 of Mugilogobius chulae. Taxonomy (NCBI): domain Eukaryota; kingdom Metazoa; phylum Chordata; class Actinopteri; order Gobiiformes; family Gobiidae; genus Mugilogobius; species Mugilogobius chulae. Next base: position 80,022 of record JBBPFD010000274.1, on the reverse strand, counting down.
CTCTATAGCTCACAATAAGGCCAGTCTGAACCAATAACAAAGTCAATAATAACAAATTGAATCAGGTAGAGATTTCTACCTATACTGTGAATGAAGTCTACAATAATAACAATTTTGTGCAGTTTCTAAGTGAAGGTAAATAGTATATTTTTAAAGTAGACAAATGTTTTTTTAAATATATATATATATGCACTGTGATGGCTATGTAAAATATTATCTTATCTAACTTTTTTCAAACAATCAAAACCAAAAACAGGGGATAGGTTTCCTGGTAAAAGGGTGCATGGCAGCTGCTTTATAGCTGATATATCTTATACTGTCATTGCTCTATTAATCATTTTTTTTTTTTTTTTTTTTTTTTTTTTTCATGTGCATTTTTTTTTTTTTTTTTTTTTTTTTTTTTTATTCAGTTTGATTTTTCTTCCTTTTTTAAAAGATTGTTTTCACTTCGATTCAAAAAAAAAATGACATTCTTCGATTATCTCATTTCTGTCAAATGCCACCACTGCCTGCTCATCCCAAGCTAAAGAGGGTGTGATTGGCAAATGAATTAGGCCAGTCATGTCCAACTGGCCCTTGGATCATTGTTTGTGGCCCTCAGATTCCCTGCTTAATTTGGCCCAAAATTACAAGAAGTGTTATTTTTTGCTGTCAATTTGAACAATTATTTTACCAAAATCTAAATAACAAACTGTTTAAGGTGTTTTGTCATCAAAACTACATCAAATGCAAATTTACTTCATTTCCATCTGTTATGTGCCCTTCTGCTCCTTGTTGTTTTTCGAAAAGTTCAGAGAAAAAAGTTTAGACCTCTCTGAATCATGCGGATTTTATCAGTCAAAACAAACATGGCTACTTACAAGTAAATAACATATATTAATGTGCTCTATAGTTCATAATCAGACTCACACTTGGTTAAGTATTGAAGAAGCATGGGTTCTTTATGTCAAGATGTGGAAATAGAGGTAGGTCAAATGTCAAGCGTCAGTTGCTGATCAATACATTTTTTTTATTTTTATTGATTCATGCAATAAAACATACATAAATCAATAAAAATAAATTTTCAAAACACTAACGTTAAAACTTTTTGTAAGCAAAGAGATATGCAACAACAAAATTAGCTCATATTTCATCTTAAAAGCAATCACTTTGACACTATTCACTTTTTTGTCAGAAACACTTCCTATGAACCCCAGCCTTCGCTCATAGAGAAATCAGCCTTTGAGCGACCCTAGCACCATGAGCCTGCTATCCTTCCTGCCTCCTTCTGTTCCCTTTGAAGAGGCCAACCTTTAACCCAGCAGCTTGAAGAAGATCTATTGTTTTGCCGCCTCTTCCCCCACACCTGTCACAGTAGCCTGCTGCTGTAACAAAAAAGGGGGCTTCTCTGTGACGGGGAGATTGCTGCCTTTCATTTGTCTAGCCCACTGCACTGCGAGCGCTCAAGCTGTAATTAGTGTCAAGAACAAATTTGTTGGTGCTAATAAGGCTGCAAGCTGTGGCGCTAGAAAGTACAACATGGCTATGTGCGGAGCAAAGCAGATGTAGATTGTGCATGGATGACAGACAGGGCTTAGCGGGGAGGCTAGCATTTAAGGATCGCTCGCAAAATAGTTGGTTTAAATGGGAGTAGTACAGCCGCTTGTAGAGGCTAAATACTATGTGCTAATGATAAGCTATTAGCAAAATGGGCTAACTTGTCTCAAGGACTTACAAGCATGTGTGGAGCTTTCTACTTTGTTTCAAAGCCTGCCTAAAAAAATTAAAATACATACATAAAATAAAATCAATTACGTCGCTTAAATTGGTCTGTCTGACGTAAAATCAAACTTCAAGCTAAAAGAAAGAAATGCTCTGTAAGTTTGCAATAGGTCTTTAGGTGTCTAAGACATCTAGACATCACAGAGTACATAACAATGCATTTTAGTTTTATTTAAAACGGGAATGGAGTTTTGTATTATTTAAGGGAGACATTATGGGGTTTATTATTGTTTTACATCATTTTTATTTGTACTCTCAGTAATTGAAGCCCGGTTGAGTAATCCTGCATTACTCTGCATTGTTGCGGCATCTAAGCCAGACAAATTTAATTTGCACCTATCTCTGAACCCCCCCTCAACACGCACAGTTAGGCATAGATGGGCCTATTATAGTGTACACAGTGTTTCACAAAAGTTGCCTAAAAGATTGAATATCCAATATAGTCTTTAGAATAAAAATGCAACAGACAGATTGTATTGTTTAATTCAGTTTTTTTGTTGATTTGAAATACAAACTAGTAAACATATAGACTAGAAACCTTAGCCTGGAAAAGTCAAACTGATATATTTATTTTTTAAGTTTTTGACTGGATAGTCTGGAGTTTGAAGATGCAGAGTCTGGAATGGCTTGGTGAAGAATTGAATACAATCTAAATATCATCTGAATTATTGATGTTAATGGTTTGAAATTTTTAAAGCATTCTAAAATATTTATTGTCAATATCATCCAGCCCCACAAATCTGTAATTCATCAGAAAAAAAAAAAAAAAAAAAAGACGAGACACGTAGGTTTTAAAACAGACTGAGGTCTAGCTGAGAGCTTGTAGATGTGAGTTCATGCATGGCCACTAGAACTATTCCTTACATGCACTCTTAACTACTTATCCTTTCAGATAGAACTTTTATGAAATGACCTGAAGCAAACTTGAATGAAAACACACACTGAACAGACGACAGAGCTAAAGTTGATTAATGCAAGATTACACAACAACGTGGACTATAGGAAAGCTCTTGATGAAAAGATTTAGGATTTGTTCTATAATCCATAGAATGATCCACAGTTATGTAGGATCCTGTTTAGAGGCAGACAAGGTAAACGCACTTAATAGTCTGGGCCAGAACAATATCATTTCATTTAGATGCTCAGGAGCGAATCAATCATTTTCATTTGATGCAGAGTCAATTCTACCTAATATTGTTTATTATGTACATATACTAACCTTTATTCACACATTAATATACAGAGCACTGTGTGAAGGTTTAGTCAGGACAGAACATCACTAAATCTTGCATATTCTCTGTGAGGAAACTAAGTATTTATGATCTTTTTATGTGATGATGTATATATATTTCTGTAATGTGTCTTTACCGTTACAAGAATTAATCAAAACCACATGAAAGTTTTCCTTTACAGTTTCGAGTTACTTTGACACATTTTTCTAGAAGGAAAAAAGTCTTACAGTCTGAAATATCCCATTGTCACGACAAGCTTTTTCACTGAGAGCTCTGTTATCAAAAGTTGTAACACCGGGAGTATTCAGCAGCTGATCATCGACACAGCCTGAGTCTCTGCAGATATATACGGCTCTGGAAAAAGTCATTTCAAACACCTATCACATTTTTATAGTCCATAAAGGAAGACCAGAAATCCTAAATGGGATATGGCAAAGACTGTGAGCTCTGCTACGCGCTTCACCTGGGATAAAACCTATAGGCTTCAAAGAAAGAACCACTTAACCACAGCGCAAAAAAAGTATTCACTGAGATCAGAGGTTCTCAAACTTTTCAGACCCCAAAATAACCGTGCCGACGACTTGTGACCCACACAGCAAAAAAAAAAACATTTCTGTCAAGTTTGCCAAGTTTGAAACTCATTCAAAATTGGGCTTAATTCTATTTGCTTTAGTGGTTTGTTGCATTATATTACCCAAATCCACACAGACATTCACTTAGATGACTTAAATACCAAAACGTGCAATTATAAAAGCAGCTTCTGTGTTATTTAAAACCATATAGCTAAACGTAAAAGATAAAATAAAAAATATGTATCAGATCAATTGATTATTATTGGATCGATAAGTATTCATAAGAAATTCAGATACTTTTCACAGCCTGTGTTACTGATAAACCTGTCATTGATATCAGCTGCAAAAAAAACATACAGTATTTTATCAGATACACAAATTTTATTATTCTGATTGCGTGCACAGTTACGAAACAAAAAGAAGTTTACTTATCAGTTTCTCCTTTGCCATGGTTCAACATTCATCAGATACTAGCTAGCTCTGATCTATAAAAGACAAAACATTAGTGATCTAAATGAATCATTAGTCTAAGTAATTTCTATATGTATCTGTTCTTTTCTTCCTTACCTTACCTCACCTCATCCCGCCCATGCCTTTGCCTATTCTCCTGCCTAGTCTCTGCCCATATCTGATGCCCTTGTCGCCACTGTCCACCTGAAATAAGTTAACCGCTTTATCAGATGGCCTAAAGTGTGCCAGCGTTGATTAAAGCGTAGATCCAAACAATGTCTGCTCTATCGGGGACACTCAAATTGAACCGTACATCAGCCACGCCTGGGAGCAAAAGGCCCTCGAAATACATGATGCAGGAGTTTGTGCAATTACAACATGGAGGAAACGAAGAAGAGGGTAACACAAGAGGAAACAGTTAAAACTGAGCACAAGAACAAGATTTTGTTGCATAAAATGTGATCTCTTATTGACTCGAAAACAACAAGAAACAGTGGTTCTCAACCTCATACTCTGAATAGCCCATTACCATAGTCATTACATATGATTTTTATAAGCCTATATTCCCAATTAGAATTATATTTTCTTGCTATACAATACTGATTTTAATAGTAGCTGATTTCCAAAATGTTTATTTTTATTGACAGTGATAACGGCATTGTACAGTAGATACTGTTAATGTAGTAATTCATACTTGTACTGTGAGATTCAGTTGACTGATCAGAACCACTGCTGTTTCACACAGAAGAGAAAAGAAAAAACAGCAGGAGTTACCAATCAGAAGCAATATAGGGCAGGTTCAGTGACTCGCTCTCTGACTAAAACACAGAAATATGCTGAAACAAGTGGGTTTTAAGGATATATGTATCTCATTATTTTGCAATACATGCAAGTAAAAACAAAGGATCGTGCCATGTGTTCGTGTTTAATGTGCTGTTGTTTGTCCTCAGCAGTGTCCGAGTGTAAATAGTGCTGATGCATTTGGTGACTTGCTGTACAAATAACCTTATTATTTTAGGTATTTACTGTTTTTGAATAGTTGCTTTGGTTGGTAATTACTTTCATCTCTAAATATGACTACAACTAGTTAAATTCTTAAAGCAACTGTCCCAACACTGCCTAGTAGCCTAATTATTCACCACAATGAGTATAAAAGTGCTTTTCACAACTTAATTAATTTGAAACCAGTTTTTGTAACTTTGAAAAACCAAATATTTAAGCAAATTCTTTTAAATGCTACTGTTGGTTTATGTACTGATCATTAGTGAAACAATATTAATAATCTGTCAGTTTACTATAGATAATTCCATCAAATTGTGTTGAACTTAAATATATGATAAACAATCAACTAACAAGACTTGATGTGTTTCTTATGCTGTGACAAAAAAGAACAAGACGAATCGTTCTTAATAGTGCCTTGTCCATCCTTAGTCACTGTAATAATTTGTTCCTATTCATTCATTCACTGCTACCAACAATCAAATCTCTATCACACCACTTCCTCATCATTTCAACTCCTCCACAGCTGACTTTGCATTTTAGCACAAACAATGGCAGCACAAAAGCACAATTATGAGACATTCCCTGCTGCACATGGGGTCAACAGACTGACAGGGAGACGCAGGAAGAGTAATTTGTCCGCAGATTCTATACATTGCGGACATCACGCATGGGTCATTTGTACCCGTCACAAATTCACAGATGGTGCGTGTGTACGGTAAAAATAAAGACAAGATTTACACAAGGTGGCTGGAAGGGCAGAGGAGATTATGTAGTGGTGTACGTAGCAGCGTGTACCATGGCTTCCACTTTCTCACTCTGTCTGTTCTGTGTTCTCTGACCCAGCCCTGCCAACATCTGCCCACACCGGAGCTAAGCAGATTAATTGAAAGATTTGGCTTTCTTTTCATTTAGTTTGTGGCTCTGTGGGACTTCTTCAACTACTACAAGCATAAAAAAAAGAAAGAGAAAGAGCTTCACTTGCTTCCTGTTGAGCTGGGAGTCAAGTTTAAAATCTTACCCATAAGGCTTTAAATTAGAGACCTGCATCGGGCGGGAATTCCCGCGGGACCCACGGGACCCGTGAGCAAACCCTCGGATCGGGTGGTTTTAACGTTGCCTCAGGCGGGAGCAGGCGGTCAGGCCAAACGCCTCGGGACCCGACCAGACCCGCGCTCTCTCCGCTGTCTTAAAAATATTACGTAGCGAGAAAGAAATACCGCTTTGTGCGCGCTGCTGTTCAACAGAGAGACGCAACACTGACACCTGCGAGGTGCAGACACGTAAACTCGTTGCTGTATTTCCTAGTCTAGCGAGCGTATCATCTGTGCGTCCTCGCGCCAGCAGCAGCCGCAGCACGGACGCAAGCTTTCCCAGAGGAGTAAATGAAGGACTGGCTTTTACGCACGGGGAGATGGAGATAATACACACGAGTTTGGGCAAATAAAGTGTTTGTTTAGCAGAAACCGGAGGTGTGAGGAGCTTTGTATTACAGGTAAGAAATACACAGACATCATCGCTTATGATTGAATGTGTCAAACGAACATAAGTTGCAGATTATTTAGGCTCGTGCCTAATCATTTTAAAACTAGATGCAGAAAGTTATGCAGAGTTTAGTCATTTGTGCCCATGTTGTCATGCCCTGGGGTCGCCACGCAACCTCCGTGTCACCAAAAAAAAAAAAAAAAAGTCGGGACCCACACGGGGGCGTCGGGATCGGGCAGGAACGGTCACGGATGCTTCGGGATCAGGCGGGAGCGGTCATGAAAATCTAGTCCCGTGCAGGTCTCTACTTTAAATGACATTGCATTAAAAAAAAAAAAAGTACTTCGCTCTCAAATGTTGAAATTTTGGTGGTTCCTGGAGTCTCTAAAAGACCGTCAGGCCCTTGTTATGGAATCAGCTCTCTGCATATGTCAAAGAAGATCTGTATTTAAGATTAGGTTTATAATGTTATGCTTTGAAATAGTTTATGGCCAGGCAGAAACAGAATCCAAACTCACAGTAGTACTGTATGTAAACCTGAGCGCTATCCTTTAACTTGTCCTCTTCTCCTATAAATATTTAATTACGAGTTCATCTGTAGTTTGCTAATTGACATTCACAAATGTTCTTCTCAGTTCTTCTCAATTTGGAGAAACTGTTTCAGACGGTTTCATTGTTTGATTTTTTTGTATTTCTATGTGTTCAATAGCAATTTAAATAGCATTTTTTCAGCAAGTTCTCAGATGCAACTTATTTTGTGATTTTGGTTATACAAAAAAACTTTAATGTTTAGCAATTTATGAATACATACAGTTTGTTTTGCAATTACAAGGACAAAGTAAGCCTTCTTATTGCGAGTGAAAAGTGTTGTTCCTCCACAGATATTTAATGCCATAATATGGAACAATAAGGAAGGCAACAACATCTCCGTCGAAGTGGCAGACTCTACACTAGAAGTATTACAGCAGGTGAGTCTAGTTGGCTCAGCTTTAAACTCTATACAATGAATTATCCACTGCCTCTGTAAAATACTCCCAAAAACTCCAAAGATAATTTATGGCAACGTATCTACTCGCCAAATTGGAAAGGCTCTTCTTCAGGGCGACTTATGTTTATCGTTTATAGCACAGATAAAAGAAAGCTGGCAGCGAGAATTACAGGCCTGTGTGGCTTCACTGTGAGACGAGAACAAAAACGATAAAAACAACGGGAACGCAAACTTAGGCACAACCCTGGACCCACAATGTTGAAAAACATTACTGTTTCTCTCAATGTTTACTGCTTTCTATATTTTTAGCTGTAGTATTCAGACAAAGTACGAGGCAAGGTGTAGGTAGAAAGTATTGCTGAACAACTGTGTGAAATATTTCTGCTTACTCTTCTGAGCCAGAGATAAATATTATAAAGCTTGATTCTATGAATGATATAATGTTGTGAGCAAGTTAAAGTGCATTACTATTCACTTTTAAATTGCCAGCCAAAGCAACATATAAGGGTTGCAAGATTAACCACGATCAAAATGGCTTTTTTGAATGCACAAGCTGCAATTTTATAGTTCACTCCACAAACATTCCAGTGTTTTTCTGCATAATATTTAACACTGTGGTTTAGATTTGTGAAGAAGATGGAGTTTCTGTCACTAGTGTTCCACAATATGTCATTAAACATGTCTACTGTGTAAGGAGGCAACAGCACTCACAAAAAGAATGCTTGCTGTGTTTTTAAAACTTTTTAAGATAATTGTTGAAGGTATTTAAAATGCATGAAAGATATATTTTAAATGACATACAGATGTATGTGTACACACAGAGTGGAGTCAGCATGTCCACAGTTTTGACTTGTATCAAGTTGTTCAACTGTAAAACTGTATATATTATGCATTGAGTGAGCTACAATGTTGTTGCTTACTCAAAAATAAAATAGTACACTTGATCTGTTCAGATTTTGATGAAAAAGATTGGCGTAATTTATATTAAGTTTGAGCAGGTTGTGCTTCAGCTCAGATAAATATTGCTTCTAAAACATATTTGATTCATCTGTCAGTGAAAATCATGGGCCATTCTTGCAAAACACAGAAAATCAGTAGATTAACTGCCAACAAACACGATCAGAATTCAGATTTTTTATATATAGTACATCAAGTTTATTTATTTTTTTACTAGTAAAATTATTGTGATCTATAAAAGTTGAATCTGTGATGAACTACGATGCTTTGGGAGCGTGAAGGTGTCTTATATGGTGACATGTGGATTTTTCTTGTTGGATAATACTCTAAGGAACTGTTTAGAGGACATGCATAAGCATAGATAAATGGACAGACCTTGGGAACAGACCAGAACGCAAGGGTATTAAGAGTATTTCTTAAGGTGACCATCCAAGGTAGTTATTACTAGCTTTGGGCACTGGCTTGAGTCAGTTCATTTGGGTCCACACATACTCACACGCACGCACGCAGACAGAAGAAATAACGGGTTTCACGCACAAACAACAAATCAAAGCTACATGCTGCGACTTACCACTTGCCATGAAAAGGTCAAGTTGCTTGCTACCATTTCAGGATCAACATTCATTTAACATTAGGAAGCAGCACATTCCTGATGAACTAAAGAATGGGTTTGAAGAATGTCAAATGCTATGCTTCATAACGGTGACATTTTACCTGAAAATTCTAATTTCATTCGATAATAACAGTGGTGAGCATCTCAAAATGTCAACTGAGACAAATTTAGCACAGCAACCTTAAACAACGCTAATTTATGTTCTTCACAGGATAATAGATAAGCTAAAGCTATAATTATATTAAAGCCAAGAATCTCAAACTTTTTACACACCTTATCAAAACATAATTGATTTTCCTTGAGATAAAACTCTTACTAAAAGTAGTTTTAAAGAAGAAATATTAGTGTAGGCCTATCTAGTATTTGTTATTGTGGATGAATCAACCTCGATGCCAACTGATACAAAAATGGTATTAATCCTTCTTTAAACATCACAGAAAATGTTACCTTTCAGACAGTGCAGCAGAAACCTGCTCTGATCACCTGCTCTTCTGGCCACCAGCTGTCTCCATCTAAGTTTAGATAATTAATCTACATATCCACACACCTCACGCACCCACAACACTGCATACACTACTGACCTACACATTCACGTTATATTTGTTAAATAAATCTCCTTAAGACGTTTACTTTTGTGTAGTCTCCGTCTCTTTGTTGCTAAGCCAGAGTAACAATATAAAACAACAAAAAAGAATATGTACTTTTAAATTAAGAACTAACCAAGCCAAGTATAACGAGATCGGACCTGAGCAAAACCTGAAAATAAACTAACTCTAACTTTAAGAAATCCACATACCATCGTCTGAACTTCTATGCTGTTTCTATCATCACTGTCTCCCAAGCAGCACCATGGGTGCCATAATGAGGGCATCTGATTTAGAGTATCGATCCATGTTCCAAGCTGTAGAGAAGGTCCTTGGAGAGCATGGCATCACATAAAAGACAACATTAGGCCTTATCAGCAGGGGCCAAACACAAGGTCACCTCCAGTTTACTGCCTCAGCCCAGCCGCGCACAATTAGTGGCATGGCACAAGAGATAAGTGCGTATCCACTCTTTGTTTTGTGTGTCCGGAAATACACACCTTGTTCACCTTGTTGACATGTAAAAACTACGACCGGATGTGGTGGGGTGATTTCTGCAGGCAGCCATACAGGGAAGCAACACAATTATTCCCCAAATGTGCAGAGGTAGAGTTAAATTATAGATAAAGTTGTTGTTTACTTTGCTGAGTGAGTGCTGTTGGACAAAATACAGGACTAGACTGTTAGAGATTGAACAGAGTGCACTCTAGTTTGGTTCAAGGTGTAGAGAAGCTAAAATATTAACAAACCGACAATAAAAAGTATCCCAAAAACGATTTTTTACAATTTGAGTCAATGTCCTACAGCAAAATTGCAGTTAACAGAAAACATTTGTCACATGTGCAAGAACAGACTTTACAACTAACATGGCTAGACATAATAATTCATTCATATCTATAACAACACTCTCCTAGTCCACAATCACTGCTACATATTGCATAAGGTCAAGGATGTTGCTGTGTTTTTTTGAGTACCCAGAGGTTAAAAAGCCCACCAAAAAATAGGAATACAAAACATTAGATACTTTCATCCCAATACAGTGTGTCCTGGCTGCCCATATAAGAAATAGATATGTAGCTATTACAACCCCCCACAAATCTATACAAAAATACACACTTTTCCTTCTTTGTTGTGCCTCTAATGACCATATGGTGACTGTATTCTAACATCATGCTCACAGTGACTTCGCTCTGACCTCTGCAGTGACACCAGTTTACAGCTACATCACTTTATATTGCCTGAGGTAAAACTACACATCTGAGGGTCATTGTCTGGGGAGCGCAGTGATAAATAACCCACAGAGCCATTGGGGCAGTGGTGGAACATACAGAAGTCATATAATACTGTAAGTTGTGGTACACAATAGGTTTACAGAGAAACCATAAAGCTGTGATCTAGGCTGTGTACATTTTACACTGTCAACTCTAGGAAATGGAAAGTGTAAACAAAATAAAACTGAAAAGAAATAAATGGCCAAATGAACTGGGTGAAGTTCAATACAAAATACTTGTTGTACTGTATTTTAAAACAGCATTGCCAATACAAATTTTTAATAATAAACGAGTAAAGGACATTGGCTTGTAACACAGATGCCACTACAAAGCAGAACTTAAGCTGAAGTTAATTCATCAAACGTTTAAGTATGCTTAAAACAAATAGGAATCTGTGTTAACTGATGCATAAGTAATGAAAATAGTGTATGATTGATTATGGACAGAGGTAATTTTACACAAGATGATTATGTTATTTTAAAGTTAAAAGCAGTTAAACATTTGAGTAATAGAGTTAGAACTCCATCAGCTAATGTGTCTTTAGAAATAAAGTGCAACTTTGCATTAATAGTCCCAGTGGTTCACTCTGCTGTTCATTAAGACCCATTCCCACAATTTTGCAAAAAGTTTTCCATTTCCTAATGTCTCTAAAGGGGTTTATAAAACTTACATCAAACTGATGTTTCCATTATAGACAATATTCGTCTTTCATCCATCTTGATTATTTCAAAGCAATGCTCTTGCTTATTGTATGAGCAAATCTATCAAACCCTGTACAGCACATTAGCAAAGTGGTACAATGTCATACAGCTCCATAAATGCATCATGGCTAATGGTGATTATCATGCATGAGACAAAAGTAGAGTTATATTTGGGGGACCAATGTCTGTGACTGCTGTGACCTCTAAAGTGAGAAGCCGAGCTGGGCACACCTTGCCAAAAAACCAGAATACCTTGATCGATTCAACCACAGCTATTCCAGGAACAACAAAGTGGGCAGATCCAATTCTACACTTTTTTGGTGCAAGATGATGACAGTGTTCTCAAATTTCAAATGTCTCCTCAAGATTTCAAAAAGACTTTCCTTAAATTAAAAAAAACACATGTGTGTTGTTATTGATGACAATTTACATACTGTTACTGTGTCTTTAAGCAAGACACTTCACTACTATGAATAGGGTGTGCGCATAGATGGTTGGTGGTGATCGAAGATGCTGATGGAACAAAATACAACCTCACATTAACTTTATATTGTAATACTACCACAATATGTTGAACATCCAAATCTTGTGCTTGCTTGGACATTATTTAACTCGGTCAATATGTCAATAAAATAAAAGAAAACTAACAATAACAATGTGAGAAATTCAAGAAAAAAATCATCAACATACAAAACAAATGAACGACAGAACAAATGACTGTTGGTCTCTCGTCTCTTGCTCCTAATGATGCCTTCACAGTTTGCTCCGGCTCCTTGTGCAGAAGAATGTATAAAGGTGTCCCTAGCAGAGCACTATAATCCATCGCTCCTACAAACTGGTGGCTATTCTGTGGCATTAGAGCCGTAAGGATGACCAAGTGCTGACAATATGGGCTATGACGACAATTTTTCTTGATATGCTCAGATTTCTATGCCTCTTCAGATGGAACGATGCTGGCAAGTCACAGAGAGGTGCACTCTGAGCTCGTAAGGTTGGCTGCCTCTCCCTGTTCTCAAAGATGTACAATATTTGAGCAGAGTTTTATTAAAATGAGACAGTTGTACTCCACGTTGTCTTTCTGTCCTCACTTGTGGGACCACTGAAGTGTTTACTTATGGCTTTGGAGGGAGAGGAAAGGAAAGGTGAGAGTCGGCTCATTGGGCTTTATGTCACACATCTATCAAGTCCTTGTTCTTCAGGGTGAGACCGAAATAGAAGAGAACAATATAAAGTGATGCACAGACTTTAATATGTCTGTGTAGGGTCTTTGTGGTAATTCAGTCAGTGAGTCACGAAAATGAAGGTTACATTCGTCCCTATTTATATATTATATAAACATGTTTTATGATGAGAAAACAACCAATCTCTTTCTAGTTTTGACATTACGTTTTACTCCAGTAGGTTTAGTTGTGTTGGTAAATGCATGTCACGCATTGCAATGTAAATGGATATGTTATTTGTCAATCTGTGTTATCACCTCAAGTGACAAAATGCTAAATATAAACGCTGCTTATGTCTGTCACACTGGCTGTTTACATGCACATATATAATATATAATTCTTATTTCTGTAGTTATGGGTACAATATTAAAATGACATATTAACAGTTGTTGTTGTTTTTTGTTTTTGTTTGGCACTGTGCAGGTTGACAGAGAATAATGTAAAAATGGACAATGTTGCAAAGACACAAATGAAAAAGAAAAATATTTGAACGAAGATTGGTACTCCAAAATGAAAGTTTCTCTAAATAGTCCTTAGTTGACCTGTGTGATAACATGTTTTTGAGTGTTTTATTATTATTTTTTTTAATCATCATCAAATCTTTGCCAAGTTCCTCAACAAAGCTACAAGTTGCATTCCTATGTTAAAATCATTACCCTCCTGTATAGCCTTTATGAAGACAGTACTGGGACAGTCACGGATTGTTGGTTTCACAGAGAAGCTTTTCACCCAGAAATACAGCCTAATACAACATTGAGTATCAGAGAACACTGCCAGGACACACCATGCATCCCGATTCTGTCAGTTTCCGTCCAGGCCGGGCCCAGCGCAGTCATCAGACCGAACAGTGCAGATAAGACTCATAAATACAGATCTGCTGCACTATTACTTAGTCCCCCAAAGTACTTTTATCTGTACTTTCATCAGACTCAGCAGGGGACCACACCACACACAGTTTGCTTAACAGGATTCCTCGGGCCTTTTGGCACGTGGCTCTCTCCTTTTAAATCACCAATGGAAGGTTATAAATATTAGACAACAAAAGCAGCAACAGTTATGACTCCTGTGCCAGCTTCATTTGCATAAAACTGTACGTAAACCTGTCTTTTTTATGGCAATACGCTTGTCAGACGAAGCCAAGAATTTGCCCAGAAAAGAATTCTTTCCAACTTTATCTTTGAAAGCAGCTCTTGTATTGCTCTTGAGGCAGCGATTAGGTTTAGCTAAGATGTCGTGAGTACAAATGGTCCATTAGTGTTAACCTAAAAGCACAACCTTGTATCCATGCATGTAGTGAGTGCTGCTATCTGCGGATCAGTGACAGTAACATGGTGATAACTGAATGTGGAAGGACAGAGGAGACATGGAGGAATCCAGAGGTGAAATCAACACTCACAATGAGCAATAAGTGACAGGGAAAGGTTGCAGTGGTTACATGGGATTACATTTAAAGGGCAACATCACGATGGACAGACTGGGGATAAGTAGCTTCAAAACATTTTATTTACAGCAGAAGTAATAAAAAGGAACTTGAAACATGCCAATGTTTACACCAGATGCCCTCCATATCATAAGTAAAGTACTTGGCTGAGGGTAAGCACTAAGCATTGATTTGCATGATAATTTGTCATACCTTGTAGCAATTTTAGTGACATAATTACTATTACTTTATGGATGTTTGGCAAGATCAACTATAATGAGCTTTTAACCTTGTTACAACAGAGTTTTCTCATCATTAGGTTATTCAAAGTTGGATTTTGATTGTCTTTGACTAATCCTGTATTGGCTTGCAACTAGGGCTCTTGTGTTCAGAAAATGTTTGTTCTCACCTATCTCAGCACACTTCCCTATACCTAACTACAATAAGTTGAAGGTCATGACTCCAAAAAATGCATGCAAGATATTAGTTATTATCAGGAGGAAAATTTATTCTGTGTACTTGACTCATCCTTCATTTCACAGCTCAGCACAACAATGCAACATTAGAAAAACTATAACTTTTCAAAAAGAAAAGAAGTGAATTACAGTAAAATGCCACTATGGCTCTAGCCTTAGAGGTTGTGCACTTTTGAAAGTCAATGATAAGCGTTTCCACTGCAGGTCCAGGTTCTCGAGAGTCTCTTACTGCAGCAGCTGACGTCACTCACACAAAGCATGCTTTCTTAAATAAATCAAATCTAAGTTGTACCTGAATTATACTTTTTCTTCATGACGTCAATTTGAATGACTCACAAAAAGAGGTGTAATTCCCTGTTACACGAGGGTCAGGCTGGTGCTAACAGGAAACGATTTATTGTCACCTTTACGAATTTTTTTCACTTTTTTTGCAAAGCCTTTACGCCTTTATGTTGCATATTAAACATTTTATTCAATGCATTGAGGTTGTATTATGTTAGACACATTACATGATGGATTTACATTTTTTTTTACAGTGTTTTGCCTCGACAAGCAGCAAACAGCTGATGTTAACGCAATAACTTGGCTTTGTTAAGTCTAAGTTTTCATTACTTGAAATACGGCATTCACTGGATTATATTCCATGTTTCTATCTGTGCTTTTCCATCTGTTTTTTTTAAGTGGGCCTACTGTATGTTTTCTCTTGTCCAATCAATGTGCTTAAAGAGGTAGCACAGTTAGTCGCGGGTGGGCCTGCTTCAGAGTCCATTGTGAAAGCAGGGCTGTCCACGGCTCACTACGGACCTAGCCAGCGGGATGGAACAGGTCGCTTTGTGCAGTGGAAACAGTAAAAGACCGTACCAACCTGAGCCTATGGAAACAGGCTCATGTGTTCAGAGCAGGCAGAACTGTCTTTTCTGCTTTTACATGACACATAAGACAATCTTTACATTCATATTTGACATGCAAATTGAGCATTTTCGACAGCTTGAGCACTTTTTCTTATATACCAGGCAAAAGGTTATATAATCTTTGTCAAGCTGTTTTGATCTTCCTATTCCAAACACATTCTGTAGTGCTGCTAAGAGCTTGAGAAGTCCTCTGTATGAAAATGTGAGGATTACCAGTAGTCCAAAAGTTGTCTGTTTATTTCCACAAGATAAAAACTGAGAAAAAAAAAATGCAAGGCGCACCAGAGGAAAACACGCTTCACTTATCTGCCTCGCTGGTGCAGAATGATAATGTCTGAGAAGAACTACCTAAACTGTTACACGCATCCTCAACAAACTATAATCTGTTTTGACACTTTGTAAACACGGCTCCTTCTAAACATGCGCTTACATTAAGATGATGCATGTATGTGATTCAATTATGGGTAAGTAGCTACTGTCAGTATGCCTTTGCTGCTGCTGAACTTCCACACTGTATCCCCAGAGACTCTGATCTAACAGCCAGCAGGAGATTAGCTTGAGGTATTTTTGTAACAGAGGGAAGAATAAGAGAGAGAAATAAAATTATAAAATTCAGTTCTGGTTTCTGAAAAGCAGCAGGAGTTATAATAATTGGAGCAAATTGTGGCTAAACAAAATTTTAGTCAGATTGAGTTTGGAACAATTCATATTTATTCACAAACGTCACAGTTGCACAATGATATGTTAAAACACCTTGTTAAAAGATTTTATTCATGTTTATTTAGGAATGGGATGGTATGACATGTTTGCTATCAGATAACTACGGGCAAAAATGCCATGGTTTGACAGTATATAATTGCTTAGCATATTTTATCATGAACAAGGGACTTTTTATACTGTATAGTGCTCATTGGTTATATTGTATTTTATAATGCAGATACTTGGAGACATGCAAAGCAATTTCAAAGGCACACAGTTTAAAGTATTAGTATGATTGATTGATTGATTGATTGAGTGACTGATAAATAGAATTTTGATTGAAACTGTCCTTATTAACATTGTAGGCATTTATGACATGTATCTGAAGTCATAGCTGTTCCAAGTGCTGCTTTATCCTCAATTTAAATAAATTAATGAATATTGTTTGAAACCCATCCTCAAAAATGAATAATCGTCATCAAATCTATATTTTATATATATATATATATATATATATATATATATATATATATATATATATATATATATATATATATATATATCATTTTATTTTCAATGTAATAATGATTGTTGTCCCATTCCTACTGCCAATTTTTTACAAAGTAATCTAAATTAGAAGTTCCTAAACTGCTTACTCCCAGTGATCCTTTTTTTACCTGAGGATATGCTGTCAAATGTTTATACTACCTGATATTGTTAGATAGCTATTGTCTGGTTAATAAACCATAGAGCTTTATTGATCATAATCTATTTGGTAGAAGCAATTAACTACAATCCTTACATTATTATAACGCTAATTTAGTTTGGTCTAATAACCTCTGAGAATCATCCAGGTTGGTAGATCTATTTAATGTGGGACAATAAGTAATTACGGTCATCTTTAACATTTAAACATTCTTGGACGCATGAAAACAGCATCAGTACTTATTCTTTCATACTTATTCATATTATTTATTATTATTTTTCTATAGCACATTACCAAGTTGAACACTTTACACCAAGTGTTAAAAACTCAAAGCAGCATCACCTCATCTTTTTGTACTATTGTACTTTGAGTTGTTGTTCCAGTGATTATGTTGCACCACATCACCAAAGAAAGCTTCTAGTTCGTCAATTATGGATTGAGCGCAAAAAACAAGATGTTTCTCAAATCTTTATTTAGTAATTATAGAATTACATTCTTTGTTTGTTACAATAAGAATAGGTCAGGTGATTGTCCAGCTGGTGCATAACATCCTTGTGAATGTGAATGGTTTTCATATGGACTTTTGTTTTCAGTCATATTTCACAATGGCAGTGGTCCACTATGAAGTATTCTAAGATAAATGAGTATTTGCTCGCTCAGTACTTTTAGGTCAGTTGTCAGTAATTGATTACATTTACTCTAACACCTCTGTGCTTGGTGGAATTAACAAATTGATTTAGCAAATTAAGTGGATTTGAAAGTGATCGATGAGTTAAACAGTTGACTACATTTCCCACGCTGCCACCTTCCATCAGACTTCAAAACTAAGTCACATGGACCAGGACATATGTGCACTATGTTATGCAAACTAAGTAAAATTTTATGAGCTGAGAATGCAAGCTAAGGCGGCTAAAAACAGATCTATGCAGAGATCAGCGAGGGTGGGGGAATTCAATTTGCTGTGCTCTCCTTTGCGGTTTTGCAATTGGAGAGTTTAGTGTGGGCAAAAGAGAGAAAACAATCTTCAACATCAGCTTGTATTAGTGGAAAACTAATGATAACTGTAATTTAGAATGTTTGATATTTTATTACAGGGAAAAATACAACTCAGCAAACAAAAAGAACTAACGCATTTGATTAAGTCACTCAGAAGAGCAGTGATGTGAATTATGCTTTATTGTTTCAAAAATGTGATCAAATCAAACTATGTACACTTACTTCAGCACAATGTTGTAAGCTTGCCTTAATTTATGTTTTAAGATGCAAAGATGAATGGAAAATAAAATATAGATTCATCTAAATTGGGAAAGGCTCTGTAGGCTACTTGATATTTTTGTTTTCATACAAATACACAACTATATTGCCTAGAGCAACATAGATGTGTATTTGTAGAAGTGTATTAACATTGTTTCTCAAGCTGTGGTATGTGTACCACTAGAGGCACGCAATGTCCTAATCATGTCTAATATTTAGTTAATTTAAATTAGAGTCAATTCTATCTTTATGGTACCAAATTTTTTGACAGTGTGATGATGTGAAAATATTGAAAAAAATTTTGTTCTAAGAAACCCAGAAAGCAAGCTTGTTATTGTTTTCGCACAAATAGTTGCTTTCGTACTTTTGCTTAGGCTTTAAAAAGTTGTGAAAAGTGCTTCTAAGCTCATTACGGTAATATGCTCGGACACATGTACAACCACTGCAAAAAGTTTAAAATAAATAGTTGTAATTATTTTATTTATGTTGTTTTAAACATTCAAAATCAGGTGCAGTGCTTTAGGGAACAGCACATTCAGTGGCTTAAGATGTGTATATTAATAGTATTACAGTGTACAGTGAGTTGCCAAGAGACCAAAAAGAACAAGTGAAAAAATAACCATCTTGTGTATATTCACGCACACTTCGGGTCAGCTGCAGCACAGTCTTATATAAGCTCAGTGTCAGAACGAGATGCATTGATTTGCACTTGGCAGAGCAATAGTATAGTTCCTGTCATTCAAACGGAACATGTTATTCTGCCAAAATACAAAATGAATAGGCCTTTTCACCAGTGACCAGATCAGTGTTGGGATGAGGTTTGTACTCTATTCTTTTTTCATTCAAAAGCTTAAGCGTGAGCTTTATTTTTGGAAGTTATTCATTAACATCTGCTCACTCATTGCCAAAAGGAACAAATAAGCCACAACTTGATATAGGCACAAACTTATTCTTAAAGGTGCATTGTGTAACTTTTTCTGGTGATGGATTGTCTATCGGCTTGTCTATCGGCTGTCTATGTTATAGCTTTGTCTGGAATGCCCCTTATAGCTCATATTTATTTATTCAGAGACATATGTTTTTGTTGCTTTATTGAAAAAAAACAGGAACTTTCTTTAGGTTTACTCATATTTAAAATGGAATTCTAATACAAAAGCAAACTGCAAAATGAATTACAATCGCATTACTGATCAGAAAAATCACAACTGGATTTTTTTTTTTAAATTGTGCATCTGTAATATCTCTTTCAAGGTAGACTCTGCACAGCTGACAGACCAACAGGTGTGTAAGAGAGAACGCACAGGCTAAATCAGAAATAAATCTGATCTTTTCAAATGTGACTCAAGTCTGAACGCTCATGTCACATTCATCCGAAATTTACGTCACAAAACTCAATAAGTCAAAGCAGAAACAGCGGTTGAAGGAATAGAACTGTCAGTTGAGGAAAGAAGGCATGCACCTGCAGTTTCCTAATGTCTGCACTGTTCTGTAAACAATACACAAACTCCACGTCACGTGACCCAGACAAGAGAAGAAGCTAAACTAAATCAGACATAGTCTATTTAGTAACCACGATTATCACAACTATGTCTGCAAAGGAGCATATATCAGTCAGAGGGAGAAATGTAGGACAGAAACACAGAAGATACTCACTCACTCACCTCTGTAAAGTTATCAAATTAAACTGTTGTGCTGTCATCCAAGTCCTTTTATTCATTTTTCACAAATCAGTGATATAAAGTCCATAAAACATCACTGTTTTTTAATTCCCAAGTTATTTTAACTTAAACAAGCCTTGCTACTTCCTGTCAGTGGAGCCAACTTTCTGTGCTTTAAAAGCATTTATCTTTTACATTTTACACATGACAATAACACTTTGGACTTATATCCATATTAGTGTATTGTTTTAAATTTTTTGTGCTTCTCAAAATGACTGGTTTTATTCTGGACAGGAAACAGAATACGCTAATGTGCGCTAGCTTTTCAGTGACAGTATTTGGTCTTTGCAGCACAGTTTTTGCACAAAACAGCCTGAAATAAACACAAACTTGTCTTGGCTGTGTAAATACACTTCATGCATGTGACATGGTGATCTTACTGCACTCATGGGTCACTTTTAGGGCAGCATCCCGTTCACACCAAAGTCGCATGTTTTGTGTAATGTGAATGACCACATGAAAAAAATCCGATTCCAATTCTGCAGTGTGTCCACGGCTTTAGATGTTTTTGTTACCTTTTTGTTTCTTTGAATTTTTTTCAAGAGCAAAACCTTTGCCTAGGACAAAAATAATCTATAAGCTTTTATTTCAGATTCAAGATCCATAGAAAACAACAATAAATTAAACTTCCAAAGCCTCTAAGCCTCACTCTGGTGTCATTTTATTGAAACTATTTACTATGTAGATTCTACTGTTAAAAGCCAGACATAAGATGAGCCACTGCTGCTAAACACATTTTAACAAATTCACAAGCGTACGTGCAGGCAGCCACTACTACCAAACAATCATTTGTATGTTTCCTTTTGACCACCACAAGGACCACTCACAATCGAACTTCCAAGGCCTTAACTGTTTAACAATGGATATTTCATGCTTCCATAAACTACCATGGTAACAACTTGCAATATCTTCCCACTTCTTTCTTCGGAAATCAATGTTCCCCTGGGTGTGCTTCTCCAATTGCCTCCTTCGTGCCCTCTTTACCACTGCGTGTCCCCTTTACTGCAATACGAACTGTATCTATGGATATGTATGCATGGCAACAGTTGCCCAGAGCTACCAAAGCTAAGAATAACTCAATTTGGAGCAAAGGGCTAAAAGGAAAGAAAGAAAAAATAATTCACAAGAAAGCACTGCAAGTTAATGAGTCTCTTGCTTCGTGCTGACAGTTAATTCTAATCAAATGCACTTCTTAGATTTGCATAATGATCGCTCAGCAACAACAAGGCAGAGAATCAATCACTCCTAATTATGATATCTGAAAGTAATTTGACTTCTTATCCCCATGCAAACATTCGTGCAGGGGCAAGCTGGAGCAACACACGACTCTTTCCATAGAGGTACAGTTCCCAAATCTCCCAATGGTAAACAGACTATTTTAAACTTTTACACTTGATCTTTTAGTGAGTGAAAGATCTTGTGTATCTCAAAATGATTCAGAATGTCTTTATGATGGGGATGTGGCAGTAAACAAGAGGTTTAGCTGCTAAAGCTCTGAACTTGACTGCAGCTGTTTAAAGTAACTGTGGTGGGACCCATGGCAACAGACACATGTGACAGAATGAGAGGACAACAGTTGGGTGATGGCGATGGTGGCGTCAGGAATTTCAGTTATCCTTATGTTAAACCAAGAGAACTTTGTGTTGATTCAAAGCATATTCTGATGTTATAGTGTTATGATAAGTGACCTAGCCTAGTGGCCTTTTTCCCTCTGCTATTTTATCACTTTTTTTATTGTTTTTGCAAATGTATCTCTATAAACGTCCTACTGCAGATGGTACATTTTAGCGTTCTGTTCTGAGCTTTTATCATATCTGTGGGTACCTTTTATGGGAGAATTTTAATGTATCCATATGATTAGATTATAACTTCATAAAACACTTGTGGAGTAAATGGTGTTTCTTCTGTGCTGGTAAAAGGCTACGAGATGCAAGAAAGTGTGAAAAGTTGTCTCATCGGATGTAAACATAGCTCACAAGAGCAAAGCTTCTGTTATAACCCACTTAAAGCGTAATTTTTGTTACAGTTGACATGGCTCTCCTCCATGTAGGTCACACTAACACAGTCTTGTATCCTCACTGAAAAGGTTGTGGTAATCTTGACTATAAAATAGAGCTGCTTAACCATTATTAATTATATATATAAATAATAATTATTAATGAAATGTAAAAAATGATGACTTTATTCCCAAATAATCTATTATATTGCATTTGTGGCAGCCTGCTGACTCCTCATTTCTCGTTTGGCCAAGGAAAGGCACTACAACCTAAGATGTTTTTTGTTTCATTTAAAGATTTACTACATGGGTCACAATAACTTCAAATGAGCACCAAACTGTATATTCTTGAAACATTTTGAAAAAAAAAAAAAATTTTTAGATTTAATATAATAAAGAGCGGATAGCGCTCTGGCCTCACAGCAAAAGGTCGTGAGTTCGACTGCGTGGTCCGGACCTTTCTGTGTGGAATCTGCATGTTCCTCCCCGTGTCTGGGTGGTTTCCTTGGGGCAGTCTAGTTTCCCCACCAACCAATAACATGCAGGTTAGGGAACACTTAGTGTTGGTCGGAGGTTGAGGCGCCAGGTGTTTAGGCAGATTGCCTCTGCTGAGCTGCCCCAGGGCAGCTTGCCATCACTGAGTGACGAGTGGGGAGTTACTGTGTGAAGCACTTTGGATGACATCTGTATGTGTAAATGTGCTATATAAATAAATCCCTCATTCATTCATTCAAAGGTGTGAATTATGAAATATTGCAACCTCTTTTTATTATTTTTATTATTATTATTGTTTTTTATCACAACGCATTTTTCCTTATAAGAGTAAACTACATAAGTCATATGTAAAATATATATATATATATATATATATATATATATATATGCATATATATATATATACATATATATATATATATATATATATACATATATATACATATATATATATATATATATATATACACTGTTTGTTGCTGCTTATGTTTTGCAGCCTCTTTCTCACCACACTGAGGTTATAGCTGCAGTGTCCATGTCCAAAGACCTTTTCCCTTATCATTAACCCCAGCTATGTTGTAAACCAGTGCTGACCCTTGCATCCTCTCCCACCTTCTCCCTATCACAGGCTTTCACCAACCCGGGAGCCACAATTAGAGAAGGCATTAGTGTACAGTAGTGAGCCAAACTGTCTCTATCTTGGTGACCTGCCCCACAGCAAAGGGCCAGGAAAGAAGGGAAAAGATTGGGGTTGGCAGACACTTGAGCCCTCTTTTCAACAACCTTCAACAACACCTGCATGAACTGAGAGATAAGCTGGCAAGAGGAAAATGAGAGACTCTTGAACAGCTGTCTAATTGTCCAAATGGATTGCTGAAGAATGGGAAAAAGAAAGCAAATTAAAAAGATTTGCCACACTTTCTGAGTATCTGACAGTAGAAAGTTGCAGTTGAGAAGTTGCCTGTAATTCTCCAAGACTGTAACCCCAGGCTAGCTCTTCTGCCTGCGCACCTTGCTTCCTACACTCTTGCAAGATTATAATTAAAGTATGTTTTTCAGTACAGACATGTGTTTTATATATTTTTTTTTACAATATCAATGCATTTAGTCAATACAGTAATCAGCTTCTGTTGCATGGCATTAAACACAGTAATTTAGAGTTTTCAGAAAGACATATTGTGCAATTGCTCTCTTTTTGATGGCAATTTGAGTAAAACTAAAAAAAAAACTTTCTAAGGATCTAATCAGTATTCCAAAGAAATTTGTGTAAAGTTAGTCAAAATAAGAAATTCTAAAAACATGTCCTTCCAATTTATTCAACTAAAAGACTTCTTTTGTGACAAAAATAGCAAAATTGCCCACTAGTTTATGCAAAATTAACCATTTATATCAAATATACTATGAAAAGATTGTGTATATGTTTTAATGTAAAAAAGCATTACTATCTCATTTGTTGAAAATATTGAGCTAGCTCACATCATCCCCTTTTAACTTATGAATTCTCATAATCTAAATAAAATTATGTGTTGACTATACATTTGGGTTGATTAAGACACCTCTAACTAACCATCCACTAAATGACAAAAACCTACAGTCCTGGTAATATTGCAAAAACATATCTAATTAAAATACAAAGACAAGGAAAGTGCAGTGAGTGTTCAGCACAGAGTACTCATTATCTCAAACCGAATGCATCCAAATATGAGTAGCTATCACTTGTATAGTCTTTGTATCTAGCAGTGCTTTTCCCATTTACCAATCTACCCACACCAAAATGGTTTTTAGAAAACTCCCATATGCTCACTAATTCTGTGTTCAGCAGTTTGAGAATTTGTAACAAAGATGTAAATCAAAATAATGGAAAATGCAAAACAGGAAAGCCCCATAATAGGTCCACCAATGAGAAGACAAACAGGGAGGAGAAGAGAATGGAAGTAAACATTGTGGATAGTGGAGTAGATGGAGAGAAGAGTGGGTACAGTTAAAGCTCTCCTTGATGTTGGCACGTTGCCAGCCTGTGGACAGAGATGCTCCGTGCTGTTCTAACCGCCTACTGACCGCCTACTCATCTGAGCTCTCACTCTGCATTAAGGGCCCCAATCAAATATTCATTCTCCAAAACCAGCACTTACATAAGCAATACAACAACAGGCAACCCCACAGTGTTGGAGGGGCCAAGCGGTCATATGCATATCAGATAATGGGCCAACAGGGTGGATAGGCTGATTCACTGGCGATGCTGTTCAGAAGAGTAGCATTTGCTATTGGCCTTCAGAACACTAATTAATGAATAAATCACGTCTGAGGGAAAGGACTCGGCTGGTGAAACTGAGAAATATCGAGAGATCCGCAGGTTTTTATTTGCTTTGGTGTAAGGAAAGTCTCTAAATAAATACCCAGACTTAATTAGCAACTGGTGTGAGACTACAATCAACATCAACAGAATAAAGTCAATGTCCTCCAGGTCAGAAATATTGCAGAGCAACTTTCTCATGAGAGAGTTTTTCAGCACAGCTCTTCCATATATCCTAGCAATGATGAAAATATTGTTTTAAATGTTTACATTATTCTCTTAATTCATTCTCAATTCTAAATCTGCATCATACAGGAATAAACAAAAACTGTAGTTGTGGATTCAAAGCAAGTGTCCCAGCAGAGTATGTAACATTGTTAGAGGATGGCCTTAAGTCCACTGAGTTCACTGGACTGAAATGATGTCAAGAGAAAAGGGAATAGTCTGATAATACAGTGCAATAATGTTAATTATTTTGATTAGTGTGCCAAGACAGCAATTCCAGTTCCTCAGAGTGCCTTTAAGTTTTAATTGGATTAATTAGATTAACAATCTTCTAGTTGCTGCGTTGGTAACTGGGTGTCAAACACTGGAGACTCAAGCCTGCATACATACTTCACTATGCTCTTCTACAGTTGTACTGGGGATAGATTTGACGGTATGTAATTGTCCAAATGACTCGTCCCTGCAGCTCATTTGCACTGAGGAATCAGTAGTGCAATGACAAGACAATTACACTCTCCTTAGGATTAGCAACTCTAAACTTACACTGGACTGGACAGGTTTAGAAGACAGAAATATAAACATAAAATGACTAACTGAAGCCACTACTAATAATTAGGGATGTGCTGATCTAATTCTGGGATTGGTCGATATGTTGATCCATGAAATTTTCCTTGATATTGGTTCAGCTGATCTGTTGCTTGTAGACATAATGAGACTAATTTACTGAATGATGTTGAACCAGATTGTCTCAAAAAGTTTGAAATTTTATTCAAATAGGTTGTTCAGTTGTTACTTGCACAATAACTATCAGCTACATCTAGTATCAGCTGATATCGGGTATCGCCAGATCCTCAAAGTCAAATATTGAAATTAGTAACAGAATAGAAAAAGCTGGATTGGTATAATCTTACAAACAATCATCACAAGCAATGAAGTCCACACACTTTCCCGTGTAATGCATTCACTTTATGTTACATTAGAGACTTTCAAATCCTGACATCAGACTTTGGCAATCCAATGTGTTTCTTCTTCTCTGTCTCTGACCACTGTCTCCAGGAAGTGCAGTGGAGTGCCCATCATAGACTTTATATGCTGAATGCTGCTTGGTGCAGGGAGGGGGAGCCCCAGTCTCTGCTGTTAAGTGGTCAGTAATGGCAAAGTAATTCAATCCGAGTGGGTCTTTCTCAATCCATTCAAAACTTCCGGTACAATTCTTTCTTGTTATGTGGGTACGGAGCTTTCCGGAAAATACACATGAAAAGGCAATTGCATAGCAATCAGTTATATTGTTGGTTGAATAATATTGAGAACTTAACCAACTAAACACTTAGAAGAGACATACAACATACGATAAGTCTTATTTATATATGGGAAAGGGATATGTTGCACACATATAAGGACAGCAGGAGAATAGGAATATGCCCAAAAATAATAACTTTAAATAAGTTAACAGTCTTGAATCTAATGTGATCTGCAAAGGAGTTACATCACAACCTAACCCTAACTCTACGCCCAGAACAAGATAATAGGATTTAAAAATCTGTGATTCTAATAAGAGAACACACAGCAGACACATTACAATGAGAGCATCAGACAGTAGTAAAAGTGAGAGTGAGGTTCTCCTTGTTTCTTCTATAGTTCACAGTGCCCGGGTCATATTTTGGTTGTCATTAGAGAAGGTTTATGGGGTGGCAAAATGCCACTGCACAGGGGCTTCCAGTCCACTGAGTCGAAGCATTTTGCAAGAAGTACTTGGTGTCAATGTCCAATCCAAGAAGTGTTTTGGTGTCGTCCGACAAAGCATACTCTAGAGGTGAGGATTTAGGGGACAGCAGTGTCTGTTCATGTGGACACTGCTATAGATAGAGAGGAGCCAAGCACAGGAAGAAGTCTTCTGATGTGTCTGTACAGGTGCTACAAGCAAAACATGGTGAACAGCCATAGAGTTAACATCATCATCCAGTAAAAACACCATGTCCTTCATTTCTTCCACATTACTGCATAAAATATATGTATCCCTATTTAGAATGTCCATCAGTTTGTTTTTTTACAAAATTTAGTAGATCACTGTTCAACTCCAAAATGTTACAAGCTGTCACTTTAAATTTGCCTTGTTCTCTTAACGTGAAACATAAAGATGCTTTGTCTTCCTGTTGAAAGCTCAAAGCTGTCACATGTCTTAGTATGTAATATACAAGTCTCTCACAACATTTAACAAGAATGTATTGTATGAAGGCTTTCTATAGGCAGACTGTTGACGTGATGTCCATAAAAAGACACAATTTGAAACACAACAGACTATTGTGGCTCTTATGAGTCTCGATTTATGTAGGTAGTTTTACAGCACCTTCTCATGACTTTGTGCTGGGGACATTGTGTGGCTGTGCCGTAAAGTGACAGACGGGCTAGATGCCAGCACACCAGCACGTCTTCTTATTAACTCTCATTGTTACCTTCTGTGATAGGGCACATCATAGAGAACATAAAAGACATGATGAGTTCAGGACAGTCTCACTGCTCTCTGCCTTTCTGTAGCCTGATAGTTGTAATGGTTTGTCAAACACTTTCCACGCAGTGCTTGTGGGCTTTTATCATTTTTGTTTCCCACACACATTAAGGCGCTTCAATATCAAACAATTAGCAGATTGCTCAAAGGAATAGTGTGGTGCATTATTAATGTAGCAAAAGTATTTAGTCAGCCATCACTCAGGGCTGGATGCACATGTACTCGGAAAAGCAAAAACAAGGACATCTGTTGTTACTGTAGTCTATAACATAACAGTGCTACTTTGAAGAGGCTGTCAAAACTTTACCTATTTACTATCATTAGAAAATAACAATAATTAACCCACAATATGATTATAATCCTAAAATATATATCATTTTCAATATAATTCCATTATAATATTCTAACCACAACAGCAAATTTGTGGATACAAACAAATATTAGATGTGTACCTGACTTTCTATTGCAAACTTTGCTTTTCACTAGAATTATGATGCAGCACTTGACAAAACTAGACTATTTGTGTATCGCCTGAATTGTGTATCGTCTGAATTATTTAGAAGACAGACAAAGAGGGAAGTCACCATCGAAACATGAAAAGGTATTTAGTCTACACTATCTCAGCCTTTGTCTTATATAGACAACAACTAATAAATTATTCTACTTAAGAAAACAAAATGAATATCCTTTACATAACAATAAATACATGTGGATATTAACCACGTGATAATGTCCAAGAGCTATAAAGTGGATGGACAGACTTAAATACCCACTTCCTGTTTTTCAGTGTGAGATGCAGGTACATAATATGAGCAGTGTGGTGTCCCTTATGCCTGAGGCACATTTTCAAACCACCCTAAAATATGTTATTGGAAAAACTATGAGGTCTTTGATTATATACAAACAATAAGAGGACCTACCGTAAAATAAATCAATACATATTCAGTGTATGATTTATGAATGCATGAATGTAGGGGAGTGTGCCAGACTGCATGCACGCTGCTCGGCTTTGGATAAACTATACTCATGAATCATTTGTACATGGAAAACGCCATGGATAAATCACAATTGGCTCACAGTGAGTCACATCGGTGTTGGTTACTAGACTACGTAAGCTAAAATCGCCCTGGAGATGGACACTGCTGCAATATTAGAATGATCATAACTTGATTATTAATTCATGAATTTATTCAGCTCAAAACAGTCTGAATCAAACCCAATCTTGTCATTGTTAGAAGTGTTGATCATGTTGGGATACAGAAAAGCACTCTTTGTTAATTTTAACAAAAACAATCAAGTAGAACCACACCGTTTGCTCTGTCTCCTGAATATTAGAGCGACACATTGTCATCAAACTCACATTTTTCAAATCCAGTCTATACAAAGTCATCAAGTCCTTGACAGGTACAAAATAATAGTCTCTGATAGCACCACACTATCAGCTCTGTCTGTGTCCGATAAGCATCATCGCTGATAATGGCCCTGTTAATGAAGTGAGATGTGCTTGAGACCCGCGGCTGAGGCGCTTGATTGGTATCAGAGGGCGGAGTCATGATGGCGCAGTAATAAAAGCCGCATTTTGGAGGCTATATAATGTAGAAAAAAAGAATAAAGTTTGTTTTCATTCAACAGTTTATGACCACAATCACAATCAAATATCAAGTGGTATGACAAGATACTCACATCATCGTTCTATTAAGGGTAAAGCTTATACACAAACTAATGTTACTAAGCACTGTAAATCCAGAAGTATACTTTAAATGTTCTGTTCACTTAAAAGAACAAGCAAACCTAACTTTTGTAGTTTTTGATTAATGTAAAATTTTCTTTTCAATTTTTCATAACTTTTGAGAAGGTAGTTCTTCCAACTGTGCCAACAAGGTAATGAGTTGATCTAATGCTTGAATTGATTTGAAGTAAAATTGTTGGATTGTCACCCAAGTTTTTGTTGTTAGCATTTTTTTGAATATAAAACAGAAAAACATTTTTTCATCGATTGGATAAATTTTTAGCATTTGTTGTTACAAAAAATAAATTATAAGTTGACAGCATGAGTATTTTGAATGGTTATCAATAAAATCACCTTAACTTACTACTTACTTAGACCATTTGTATTTTGAAAACGTAACTTTTTCCCTTGTACATAATTTGTTTGTTCAGATGATTGCTTGTTCTACTTGGTAAAATGTTACTTGAAATAACGATGTCCACTGACAAATTAGAAAATCTTGAGTTTGGTACACAATGTTGGATTTATGCTGAGTGGATGTTAGAAGCAGAACTTTGGGGCAATTACAATGATCGGAGCAAATTTTAAAAGAACTAAATTCCTAGGAGTATTATTGTCAATGTGCATCAAAAAAACTGAATAAAATCATTTAAATTTTATTCATTTCTGTTTGCTGTTGTTCTTTCAAATATCAATTTTTATCGAATTAAAGGTTATGGTTGATTTTCAGGTGATTAAGTGTCATGTGACTGATTTTTGTATGACGAGAATTTTACAGGAAATGCCAGTGTTGAAAAATATGACTTACTCTGTTCAGTAGTTCAGCATATGTAGCAGAACATGAACATCTAAAACCTGTTCTCCACATATTACATATTTAAAACCCATAAAAAATTACTGATAGCGCAGGTTGAAAAAGCTGACAGCATGGTCTTTATACTGCCGCTCATTATAAAAATCTATCAACACGGCTAATAGCTCCAGAGCTGTTTACGAGTATTTCTGATGGGGCGATGCAATTTCCCCTTTGATCTAAGAGAGAGACCCAGGACATCCATTGAATTCCACTCCCATCTTTAATGTGGCAGTGAAATCCTTCAGGTGTGTCACTGCGTCATGGAGTTAGACGCCGTTAAATGGGACCATAGATAATGGGAGCTCTATCTCAACAGGGCAACTAATTACAGGCACCTTGTCACTGGGTATATATTAGCAGAAAGAAATCAGACTGTTTTGTTTGTTTTACAAGGTGGGTGGGTGTCTAAATGTGCAAGAGAAATCTGTTCATAAAAACACCTGGTGGATTTTGGAAAAACTGTTGATATATAGATCAGTAACTTTTTTTTTTTGTTACAGTAAAACTAAATATTTATCTTAAGTGGCTTATAAATGTAACAGGTCAATTGACTTCCTGTTCAAACTGCAAAACTAGTAAGCCTTGCCTCTCACTGTAAAATGCACAAGCAATCGCAAGTACATACAGACAAGTGGGTGTGGGTAGGTCTCTGTCATTCCCCAATTCGAGTCAGTTCCCAATTCAAGTCAAAAGTCGACGTGCGCATGCCCAAAAGCTTCTGCACAAGCATATAAACGTTGGTCTCTAGAGCAAACACATATGAGGACAAACAACATTTAACTCCTATTCATCTTTAGGAAACAGTTCAGAAAAAAGAAACATTAAGTCAACAGTCATTAGTGCTACATTTAATGTTTTCTACGACTGTAAAAAGTATGAGATTTCACTTTATCTAAAATAAACATCATAAAACTTCACTGACACTATTTAACTTAGTGTTCTAAGGCTGCAATTGAGTACATTTTTAACAGTTATAGTATAGACAATTTTTTTGTTTAGTTTGCCTTGTTTTCCTTCCCAACACCTGTGATTTAAAGATAGGAGTCAGGACAATGGCTCTGTGTCATGGCTAAACCAAATGAATTATATTGTGAAAACTCAACAGATAACCAGACCTAATATTAGGTTAGCCGAAAGTGTCTCATCTTAGTAAGAACGCCAAAACAATATGCCACAACAATATGCACTAGAGCCACAGCTGTCCTGTACGGCACCTGATATTCCCAACTGTCTCCCATCCCATGTTTAGCTTCTGACATCAGATAAGATCGGGCATTCCGAAAGTATGGTGGATTATGTAATTTCATTCAATACAAAAAAATGTTTTATCCATCTTTATCTATACACAGTGTTCTCTGATTTCATTATTTTTTGCTGTGCCAAGTCACAGAATAAGCAGAAAAAGATGAACTGCTATTTATTTCATTTGTTTCTATCAGACACAAGTAGCGCGTATAGCATTAGCATTGCCATTAGCTATCTTTGTTTGACAGCTTTCTATCTGTTAACACCCACTCAGGCTTATAAATCCATCATAAATCTGTACAAACGTGTCATTCATAAGGACAGAGAGACTCATCAGTCACCAAATGCGGGGCTGTTTGCGTCACGAGGAGCACACAAAGACGGATGGACACGGCCCGGGACAGTGTGGAGATGAGGAGAGCAGAAGGAGATGTGCACCCTAACATAAAAGTGTCATTAATCAAGCGCTCCTGTCCTGCACGCCTCATGTGACAAATGAAACCCAATAATGGTTTCTGTGAAGAGGAAAATAGGGGACTGTACAGTAATGATCCTTCCTGTGTAGCCTATATCAAATTAGTGTGGGCTATATCAGAGCTACTTAGAATGGGTTGAGGTTCGCCGTAAGGGACTTTAAAATAGATGGCAAAACTGCATCACACGTGGCACAGGATTATGGACTCATTTGCCAATTTCATGCAGCATTAGGAGCTGCACAGAGCTGATCAAACATACACCTGGAGCTGTCCATATAAACAGCTTATTTTAGGCCTTTCATATAGGTGTTTTTTAATTACATTGCACAGTTAGGGTTTGTTCGCTTTATGGTAGCAGGTATTTGTTTGCTTAAACCAAACGCTGGAGCCGATACCCGATCCAGCAAAATTTCTGCACTGATATTCAATCCCAGTATTGGATTGGTGCATCCCAATTGGACATAATCAAATTAGCCTTAAAATAAGATTTTCTGAGCATAAATTGAGCATAATTGTGAATGAATTTTACATGCATAAAAAAGTTTTTTTGGATGTGTGACCTTGGCATAAGGTGATGAAACAACTCAGAGCCGTGCATTAAACAGATCTAATACACTCCGCTGTGCGTCGTGGTGTTCTTGACTCCAAGTTGTGCATTATATCCGATCTAATGCATGACTCAGAGTTGCTTAATTCCTACTTGTGGTTGTATTTTTGTTTGGTATGTGCAAAGAAACATGTTTTAAGTAATTAACAAACAAGAGAGGGTTCAAATAACTTTCCAACCACATGAACAACAACAATGTGACTATGAAAAGATAAGAGTGCTAGTACGTCTGCAAACTGAATGTTGGACTTTCAGTAAGAATTGCCTTCACAGAAATGGGAGTATATTTGTTGCTGAAACAAAATAACTTTCAGTAGCTCTCCCTCACTACACACAAAATAGCCTTTTCCTGCCTTTCTTTTTGAAACAGCTGTGCAAAACACATCAAACAAGAACTTTTGTTTATAATGGACTGTTAGCCTCGCAGAACTGGAGACAGATGGACACTCAGACTTAGAGTTATCACCACACTGGACAAGTCTTTGTATTACAGTTGGTATTGAATGAGAAAGCTTGCTATATTACTCTATACACACACTTTATGGCTCATGGTTCTCCTAGGGGCTTTAGCCGAAATGTCATGATATTATGAGGTAGAGGAAGGACGCAAAGCTCATGTGCAATCTTTCATTTTTGCACATAAAAAGACCAAAGGTAATAGGCCATGTGCATTTATGCATGGAGACGCAGTATATGATGTGTGCTCAAATATAGTGCTGGCTGGCTCTTTCTGTGGGTGCGTTCAGGGAGGTGTGGGAGGTGATCTATGAGCGCTGCTACGGCTTAGATCAGGTCATGTAATATAGAGTTATTGTCCTGTGCCAAGTAAGAATCATCAGTGAGGGATTGTGCTTCAAATGCCATCAAGCAACAGGAGGACAATTTCTCCGGAGTGGAGAAATGAGGAGAAGAATTCTTTTTAGGCTTATATATATATAATAGTTGAAAGTTAAGGTTGCACAATATCGTAAATGATCAATGTTGCTACATCAGATAATGCAATACCCATTTTGCAAAAATGCTAAGATTCTCCATTTGACAGAGACACATTTTATTCCCAAATTGTAAACACAGATGCACCCAGGAACCCACTTCCAGATCATTGGCTAAGCTTCGTCAGGGGACCCTTATTGGAAGGATTTTACAGATCCTACATTAGTGCCTCTTATTTTAGATAACATATCTGTTTTACTGCTACACGTCACTCATTTGTTCATGAGTGATTCGTAGTAGAAAAAGTCTTCAAAGTTGTCCACCAGATAGCGTGTCAAAGATTGAGACGTTTCGACTTCAAAAGTCATTTCCAGTTTGATTGAAGTGATCTGACAACCTGGCTGTATTTATACTTGAGAATCATCAGTGATTTTCTGACAACTCAGGTAAGTGCATATTTATCTCTATATTTATATTTATCTATCTGAGTAGTCAGATAATTTCATACAGCTCTATTAAACTCACCACAAGAAAGTTACAGTTTCAACTCCTGCAGGTTTTCCCTTGTGTCAGAGTGGGAATTTTCCACACACTCTTGGTTTCTCCCATCAACCCAACCAAGCCCGTCGGGCCCAGGGCAAGCATGCCTCATACGGGCACCCCACAATATAAATTCATATGAAATGGGTACCATTCTGGGCCCTTAAGACCCTGGGACCCAGGACAAATGACACTTTTGCACCCACCCACTTGTCGACTCCCCTGATCCCAACACAAAATCCTTCAGCTATCATTGTCCTAACCAAGACTTACTCTAGGGTAATCCTACATTATACAAGTTATTAATATCAACTATAAACTAAAAGCTAATAGAATAGTAATTTTAGCTCAAGCATAGGTTTCCAATATGTGCATCATTTTGCCATGTAAACAGAAAAATCTAGAGGCAAAATTCTTATAAAAAAGGAACAATTGCAAATGTCAATAATTAGACAAGGCCAATTTAGTAAATGTCACTAAACCAAAGAGAACATAGCTGCGAGTGCTTCCTCCGCTCCCACACAAACTCTATTAGGTTGTCATTGGCTTGCTTCACCGTCATTCAGCTTTTGCACATGGCCCATGGCACAGCGGAGCAGCCGGCCTCATATGAATAACAATATCTGATTATTCACACACAAGCACAGTGACTCAGCTGTGTCTACTGTATTCAACTCATCCCATCGCTTTGCTACTTACTTTGTAATTAGATTATGCTCTTTTTTGTCTCTCTGGCTTATATATTGTGCGGCTGTCTCCCCCGGTATGTTGTTTGATATGTCTTTCAAGGCACGCTCTCCTATACTGGGACCTAACTTTGCCAGTGGCCATGTTGGCTGGCTTCGGCGTGGGTAGAGAGATGAGGGGAGTCTGCAACATCCAGAACAACAGCACCGGAAGCCTGCATGTTCTGAAGGAATGAAGTTAGGGACATCCACAGGGCAGTAAAAGAAAGATATTACTATAAACACGGAGCTGCACTCGATGAATGTAACTTAATAGTTGCTGAGCTGTCTCATATTATAGAATTTATAAATGCAATAGATCAAGGTTGTTCAAAACTTAAAAATACTTGAAAAACATCCAAGTTACCTCTATTATGTAAACAATAATCAAGAAAAAGATAATGTACCTTTTTATGGGATTAACTTAAAATCACCCAGCAGAGAGACAGTATCTAAAGACCGTCTTAATTGTCTGTCTACTTAAATCTAAGAAGTATGCTTGTTTATGTTGCTAGCATACTGTTCAACTTAAGCTGGCTTCTATCAAAATGTGAAAATTGATTCAAAGCACTCAAAGCAATAAAAAGTTTAAATGATTAAAATATATATTTGTTTATATTTTAAGAAGGCAAAATCAAATATAGTGTTTTAAAACAGGGGTTCTCAAGCTTTTTCAGACCAGGGACCCCTTATCAGCACATTAAAATTCGGAAATTTAAAGCAAATTTGAGTAAATGGTAATTTTCCTATGGTCATTTACACTGGTTTATTTGTTTCTTTTCAAAGCTATCTATCTTTTAAATCCAAAAGTCTATGTTTAGGATGGTAAATCATAAGAAAATGTTATATATATATATATATATATATATATATATATATATATATATAAAAAAAACAATGTTTCAAAAAAAATTTGGACCCACATGGTCCGGGGACCCACACTTTGAGAACCACTGCTTTAAAAAAATAATAATAATAATAAAATAAAAGAATATATATATACAAAAAAAAAAAAAAGTTTTGATCTATACTCTCTAGATTTGTCCACACAGACATGACTGTCTATCTGCATTTGAATGGCTTTGGAAAACAAAACAGGTTTGTAATTACATGTTCATAGGCAAACAAAATGCACCAGCTGTGTCAACATTTTCTACAGGTAGACTATACATGAAACATGAACATGACAAATTGTGTGTTCAAGTCTTCCAGCTGTACTTATTAGCATGCATACACGCTTGCACTCATCAAAATAAACTGACTAAGCTCTTTGTGAGATGCCAAAAAGATCTCCAAAAAGGGTAATTGTAAAGTTTCATGAGAGCGCCTGCATAATGGAGGTGGTTCATTTCTGGATTTCTATTAGTTTCTTTTGTCCCCTTCATCTTTTCCTCTAAAATCTGCTAAGACGTATATCTTTTGCAAATGGTCTTATCTCATTTTCTAATTAGAAGAACAGAATTTGCACTCACAGTAATAATAAAACAGTATAAAATATTCCTCCTGTTTAAAATTGGACACTAAAATCCAGCTTCATTCATTGTACTCACAAAAAACATACCCAAAGTTGTGATATTTTCCCCGCAAACTTTCAAGTAATTTGCTTTTTAATATACATACATCTCCAAAACTCAAAATGCTCTGGGACATGTTGTGATGTCATCAAGTGAAGATGTAAAGCAATGAGTTAAACAACTTCACTTTACAGAATACTAACTTTAATAGCATTAAATAATACAAAGTTGTACTTTTTTGTTGAGCTAAAATTGACAAAATTGACTTACAGTTTAAATTAGGCTAAAAACAATAGCTTTATCTTCAAAGCTGGGTAAATTCAAAGCTGAAACTATATTATAATGATTGTAGTGAGGCAGTGTGGAGTTTAAAACACAAAGAAGAGCTTTTTGTATTAGCACTGATGACATCACAAGGCGGAGCTGCATGTTTTCAGTTAGAAAGAATAAAATAGCCCAAATATGCAAGATTTGTGACATTTAACAAAACACAATAACTGCTATTTTGAAATGAGGGAACAACATTTTACCCCAGATGTGTGTAATTTAGTTCCTTTAACAATATTTCAAAACACAATCTTGGGTGGTTGCATGATAATTACCCTGCTAATGAAAGACGTGGAAATCAGTGCACATAATAGATTGAAAGAGAATTGTAAAGCACGTTTTTTATCCTTTCTCATCTCCCCGTGCAATAATCACCCCTCACTTTGCTTTACACCATACGCCATTGTAGTCAGCATTGTCTCCAAACACAAAAGACAGCTGATAAACATGCTTCTACCGCGGGTGTCGTGTGTCGCGCATTGATTGAATGAAATTTCCGGATGAAATTTAGAAATACGATACAACGCTAAGAGGACACGTGTTACGCCATGTTCTAAAGTTAGCGTGTATTATTAAAGAGACACTATGGCTGTCACTCACGGATCCCAACGAGCCGGCAGAATCTGCAATAGCGTCAATAATGGACACGAGATGGAGGAAACAATGGCGGTTGTGTTGCATTCGGATTGAGTGGGCCGCCATTGTCCACTACATGATGAAAGAACTCTATGGAAGGTGCATCGACTTGGGAGAATAGCTGCATCAATAACTAGAGAGGAAATCATGCAAAAGTGCAATATTTTCGACAGCCTCCAACCGTAATAGCCCAAGTCTTTTTTTTGTTTACAGCCTTCAAATTATAGGCTAATAGGAAATATTTATATAAAGTTCAAAGAGTATTATTTTAAAGTGCCAATGTCATTCCAAGCTCTCTGTCTCTAGATTCAACTCCCAGCCATTGCTTAAAATAATACAGAGAGATATCAGTTTGGATTCTTCAGGCTTAAGTTTCAAGTCAATATTTACTCCAGTGTTCATTTTGTTTACGATCTAATTAAAGCAGGATGACTAAATGTTTAAAAGAAACTACATTTTCAAGCTTTCTAAAGTCACTAAGTTTTCATTTCCTGTTTGATGAATTCATTTTGTATTGAAAAGAAAGAAGTATACACATGTCCAAACATTGACCCGGGACACAGGCCAAAGAGGGCACAGCTGCACCCGTCCACACTGGCCCATCTCTTGTGCCTCCATCTTGTGTGCTGTGCTAAACATGCTTGATCTGCCAAGTGTTGCGTTTAATTAACTACTCTATACAGCTGCATAATTACAGTACTAACCTCCTCTTAACACAAGCTCGGTCATGCGTTTCACTTTCTTTTGCTTTTGTACTCATTCAAAGCGCTTTACATACCACCAGGTCTTTTGGAAATTGGGTTTACGCATGGATTTATGTACGGATGTTAGAGGAGTAAAAAGTAGAAATCTTGTTTGTTACCATAAGTTTTATTATTTCTTTATGTAAGGACATAAGGACACATTGGAAATACTTTTCAGTGCCATAAAAAATGGATTAAGATTGTATTAGGAAGAGCATGTGACCAGACTATGTAATGTGCTGTTGTAGACAATAACACTGCTACATTCTATGGCAAAAAAATTGCAATAGGTGGGTTTCAGATGACATCACAACCTTCTACAGACCAATGTAATTTCAATGAGGTGGAGGGCAGCTAAAATAAATATTGTTTAAATGCAATTTATTTTTGTAATACAAATGAGTAGTGGGTCTAGTCATTATAGAAATAATCGCTTTTTAAATTAGCAAAATATTTTTTGAATTATTTCACGACAAAGTCCAATGTTAT
The DNA here is from genome assembly GCA_038363315.1 of Mugilogobius chulae. NCBI lineage: Eukaryota > Metazoa > Chordata > Actinopteri > Gobiiformes > Gobiidae > Mugilogobius > Mugilogobius chulae. Next base: position 41,670 of record JBBPFD010000274.1, on the reverse strand, counting down.
TGATATGAAAAAGTGCCTCTTGCCCTCCGTCTAGCTTATAACTGCCAAGAATTCTAGAATGTGAAACCCACCTATTAATTTGAAATTATGAAGACTATATAAACAGTAACTGGCAGCTTAACGAAATCACTCCAAGATCTATTTTTATCTTCATTCAGCAAAATTCTCCAAAATTATTATTTATAAGTTAATTTGACACAGTGGGATAAAATGAAAGAGAAGACACTGTATCAAAACTAGGTTCAGTGCTTCAAAGTGCTTAAACTGATGACTAATAAAACAGATTTAACATTTTGGACTTCCTGCAAATGTTTTGCCAAAGCTAACATTGCCTAAATGCACCCTCTTCCTCACACTTGACACAGTTCGTTCTACATTCCTCTTGTGTTTGGGCGCCTGTGCGCCTATAATCAAGCAGATGTATCACAGCGAGAGAGAACGAGGGAAAAAAGACTTAATTGCACACTTTCTTTTTTCATTCAGTCCAACAGAGCCAAAGTATCCACTGTTGTCTTGGTTACATCTTCCCTCTTGTCTTTTCTGGCGCTATAAATAACAGAGAAGGGTCTGGAGTCGGAGGAAGCCCCGGCAGTATGAGTCAACAGTTGGAACAGTGTGAAGCATCAAGTAGCTCAAGTGAATGGCAGTAAGGAGCGACACTTGTCTATTGACTGGAATTAACAACACATATGAGACAAGGGTAACTTATAAATAAAAAGCATTTGTTTAAAGCATAGAATTATTACAAAAAACAAATTATAAAATGTGCAAGTGTGAGCTTCTTTGTCAAGATATGCCACATTCAGTCCCAGATGAGGTGGAAAAACCTCATTAATAGTAAATTAATGTTCTATTATTGAATGTGTGTATGTGCCATAACATTTATGTGCTTGTATTTATTACTTTGATAAAGTTCATTTGTTTGTTACAGGCGCAACACACAATGTTTTCAAATATGACTTTTGCTTGCCTCACACTGCCCAAAAGAAGATCCAAATTTGTCTCAGCAGGTGTAATCCTTTTTTTTTTATTTCTGTTTTTATTTTTTGTGAGGCCCACATTGTCTTGCTGAACCTCATGAGCACACAGAATTAGAAGAGCTTTCATCAGATCCACTGGCAAACTCTAAAGCCATTACATTCCTTATATTTTTATCCACTGATGTTTACAGCATGTGCTTCACATGAAGGCACAACGTACTTAAACAAAGTCATAAGAAAGGTAGCTAGCTGTCGAAGAACAGAAGTTAAAATGGTCCTGGCCACATATCATGTGCTTAAATGTCACAAAAAGAGAAACTAAAAAAGTTGAAGAAGCAGCTAAAATTTGGAAAAGTGTAAAAACACAACTTGTAACTTTTTCTGCAATGTTATACATTATTATATGAGTGTTTTTACTGCTTTCAAAGACCTTGAAAAGCATTGTGTTCACCCTGTGTACGAGGTCACCTCTTCACAGATGAGAGGTGGTGCCTCCATTTGTTGCCATAAAGAGAGTTTTAAGACTGTGGGATTTTCCAGGCAAAAAATGAAGTACCATCAGAAAAATCATAGGCTGTGTAAAAAAAAAATCATTTAGAGGTGCTTTTGGGTCTGTTTTTTTTTTTCTTCAGCAAATCTGAAACTCCTGTAAAACGAACAAATAAAGAAGAGCTGCTTTGAATGCAGTGAATGTGCTGTGAGATAGAGATACGCCCACACCAAAGGCATAAAGGTAGCCTCTGATCCAACAAATTAAGCCTGTATTGAAGTTGGTACTACTTTACATTATGCAAGTGGGTTATATAAGCTCTTTATTTGATATAATACTGGGTACAACACAAAGAATTATCACACAGATGCTTAGCTGAGCGACAAGCAGGAACCAACAGTTTAGAGAACAATTGCATACTGTAATTACGGTTTAAATTAAGTAAACAGAGCATGAGTGGAGCGGAAATGTCTAGGAAATGCAGATCTCAATATCCATTTTTGATTTGTATTTTCTTACTTTGTGCACTTTTTAGATATAAAATGTTGAGAACCATTCACTACTGTAAACACAAACCTCTCAGCCTAGATCAGGAGGAAGCAAACAATGGCCCGGGGGCAACATTTCCTTTATGGTATTTTAGTTTAGCCTGCAACTAACATACTAATACATTTGGTATTAGCTAAAAATTCTGTTGTATTAATTTTCATGCAGTAATCGCCCTTGGTGCACATTTATGACACATTCAAACAGCTAAGGTCCGCCCCACTGGAAAAAAGTTTGCCCATAATAGTCTAGATGGATACTGACCACTTTCCACACAAGATGCAAATCTGGAGATGATCCAACCAAGTCATCAAACAAATTTATTCTTTGAAAAATTTGCAAACAAAAAAATTGCTCATGTTTCCAAAAGGCACAGATCATGTAATACAGTATATTCCATCCAATATTGCTACTGTTGTTCTTGAATATTAAGCACTACCATAGAGAGAGTACATTTTAAATACACTAAATACAAGCATCTTTTCAATATGTGTGATCTTATCCATGTGGTTTACAGGCCGGTTTCTGTTATTGACGCAGATGTTATGTAGGGGAATATATACAGTATATAATACGTAATAGGACATCATTTCATTTACTTGACTGGTCTTTGCATATGAAGCGAATGATACAAATTGCGTCTAATGTTTCAAACGACTGATGAAAGATGAAAACAAACGTACGCATGACTTGCTCACTGTAAAGGCTGATTTTCCACTTGTAGATACAGATTTGATTCAGTGTGCGAAGCATGCAAATCAGCAGTAAGCCACAGCTGCTGCCGCATCCTGTAGAAAACATGGTCCTGTCACTCCCTCCCTTTCCCGAGAACTCGCCCTCTGTGATGGTCGGCACATGTCACAGCGGGCGTTCCAGGTTTTCCAACTTTGTGTCATGGTGAAGAGCAATGACTGATAAGGGAAACAACTTGTTTACATTGCTATTGGCTAAAGTTTCAGTTTTTCTGCCTCCTGTATAAATTTAAGTCTGGATTAGATGTGGTGTAAAAATCTAACTATAAGTGAGACTTACAGTAGGTGTTAATAATATATTTCCCATTAATAGAGGAGACTATGGTGGACCCCCTTAGTCTAAAAACGACCTGTCAATAAACTGGTGCGGAAACAATTTATATTATAATTGTGACAAACATATAGATGTAATTATATTTAATCTCAGAATTGTGTTATTTCAATATAACTTAATACACAGAAATGAAATACTGCACAGGTCATTGTTGTTAGTAACTTAAAAACAATCTTAATGTACACGATCTATAATCAAGGTATGTTTCAATAGAGGCAGTAAGTGACTTTTACAGCTCAAAATTAAATATGTGGGAAACACTTAAATATTTTTGCTTCTTGTTCTTTTCCTAATCCTTCATTTATTCTCTTGTTCACAGGGTTAGAGACAGAGAATCATTCATCTTCTCATTCAGTCACTGGGGTAAATTTACACTAATGCCCTATACATGCACGTTCCTAGAGAAAAACATGGGAAGAACATGCAAACTCCACCCTGAAATATTATGAAATGTTGGCTTGGCTTGACCCGGGAGTTGAACCCACGATCTCTTAATCACTCTGCTACATGCACCCAAATCATCATTTCCTTCATGTTGAAGAAATAGACTGTACCATTTTACTCCATCAAATGTAATAAAGATAACAATGAACTTTTAACCTTATTATAAGTGTTTACTCACAGTAAATGTATGTTGTGTAATGTATGCATGTTTAAATAGTTCTTTAAGTTCAGAAAATTCCTGTTTTCACCTTTTCCCTATCCCTGCCCACACCTCTTAGTTGTGAAGGTTCTAGAGCGATACAAAAAGTTGCTATACAGCAAAAAACATATAAAAGACATTTTGTAGTTTGGTGAAATGACACTATGAATGAACTCATCATTCCAGCAGGAAGTAATTTCTTATATTTCTGTTTTCGAACACTAATGTGGTTAAAAATGGACAAAATGTAAATTGATGTTTATATATAGTTCCATATTTTAGGAAAGTCCTAACAGTCCTCTTTTAGATCTATTAAAATAGTAATATTGATAATCAAATGTGCCACCCAAATCAGTGCAAAATTATGGTAAACTGTGTAAATGTTACACAAAGTACATGAATTAAACATATCATATTTAAAAAGCAAAACAAACCATATCATCATAGAAAGCCAATTGCAGAAAAAACAAAAACATGCCTTGAAATCATGTAAATCCTAAACCACAGCAGCAGCAGCACATGTAACACAGTCCTGTCTGCTTCTGCCTGCTCTTGTCACTCCCTCCCTGGTGTTCTGATGTCACTGATGCTCTCCGCTGTGCTGCCCCGGTAATGGAGTCAATTTAGATCCACGCCGAGCCATTTGTGTCCGGCCTCACCCCATGAAGGACACATTACTACTCCCTCTCCTCACCCGCCTCTCTTTCTCTTCTGTTCTCTCTTGGCACGCCCCTCCACCACCCAATAACATCCACACATTTACATTTTATTTCCTATTCCAGAGCACATCAGTTTGCAGCAGTCGCATAAGCAGTGGCAGTCTATCTCGTATCTTGCTTTGCCATATAAGAAAATGTTAACATAGTAAGCTTATATTACATTAGGCAAAGTTGTGTACAAATGATAATCAGGGGAAATATGTGGACTGAGATTTTGACTTGCTTGCATTAAACTTTGAGCTGAGTTAGGACCCTAACAACATTAACGTAATTTATTGGTCAAACTAATTGGAAGTAAGACTTATCAGGTTCTTAATATTCAGCCCCTAATTTAGTCTGTGTAATCCCTCAGATGTCCAGGTATAAACTTTTGTCTGTCTCAGCAGGTGAGAGAAGTTTTCTTTAGCTCAAAACATTCACCATCGAGGTAAATCATGAGAAGTGCATTAATATCCAATACAGTTAAAAAGACAAGAGCTTCATCAGTTTCAGAGCAAAAATCCATAGTTCTGTGAATTAATTGTTTTCTTTCATAGTGATTAATCTCAATTTACGATTCAATTTTATTTAGCGTTATCAAAAACAAAATAATGACTTTTTGGTAATGATTTTAGAAATATAAACTAAACAGACTTTTTTGGGATTGCGATCTATCAATCTGATTGTCACAGGGATGTGCTAACAATTTGATTTTTACAAAAAAAAAACTAAAAAAAAAAAAAAAAACATTGACTATTTGTATTGCCATGATCTGCGATCGATTCGTCAACACACGTCACGATTGTAATGATTTCATACTACAATTATTTGCATTATTTTTTTTTTTTATAATTTGTATTGTACAAAAAAAAAATATTCTCAACATTTGTTTTAACAGTCTTTTTTTTTTTTACAATGACATGAATCAGTAATCATGTTAAAAATCTATTAAATGCATATCACAAAAAATGTAGAAACATTTCAGACGCACTATGAAGAAGGATGTGACTTGAGGTTATCTGAATATTATCACCTCAGAACACAATCTCATCTTAATCCCGTACAAACAAACTCTGTGAAGTCCAGTCCGTGTTATATCATAATTGTAGCTCTCCTCCTTTGGAACAGGCCGTCAGCCCCACGTCACCCCAGCGCAGCTCATCAGTCTCCCGCATGACTCCACAAAGCTGGGATTAAGTTATCCGGATGATATAGTGACATCCATGCACACTTGTAGATTGACTTGCCACAGTGGAAACAACCCTTTAAATAGCCCTCACTATGTTTATGTCAGATTACAAGAACACACACATGGCTCAATGGCTAATTTGCCTAAGATGCACTAAACATCAGATTAGGTATGATGACTGGCATTCTCTTTGCACAGGCCACAAGTTCACCTGAGGAAACACAAGTGTAAAACATCACACGGTCTAAATGGAGCTAGACAACATAGACCCCTACAAAAGAAAAAAACAAACAAAAACAAATTCAGAATTATTTATTTTCTGACATGGAACTCATGTACTGGTAATTGAAAAATATGACAACAAAGCAACAAAATGTCAAAAACGTGTGATAAGCATGTTTTCACGCTGTTTTTATGTTAATTTGTTATGAAAAGCCAAAACGTAAAATTACCACGAATTTTGGTTGAAGCCACATGGCGACATTTTCTTTGGGTTTAACGGGTAAATGTTAACCTTACCAAAGCCCCAGTCCTAAACTTAAAGGGGTCCTATTGTGTTTTTTTTTTATAATTAGTAAGAATCTAGAACATATACAGATCAGTAATTTACCCTTTGTTCATTGTAAAACACAAAGTTGATCTAAAACAACTTAAAAATAGGAACAGCTCTACTGACTTCCAGTTCAAAACTGCAGATCTGAGAAGCCCCGCCTCTTAATTTTAAAATGTAACTGTAAAAAGCAACAGATTTTTAAAAACATTTTTATTGTTGGAAAGTGAATTTGGGACAGTATTGAACCATATAAGCTTCACTTTGAGTTTTAATCTTTTGAATTATAACAAGTAAATACAGATAAGTGGGATGGGATAGGTGGTAGGTGAGAACGGGGATTTCTGAGCAAATGAGCTCCACCTGAAGAACAATACAAGATTACTCAAACATGCAGGAATATATTCAAATATAACTTTGAGTAAACTAATGATGAAGGAAGGCCATTATAACAAGGTTAAAAACTTAGAAAAGTGAATTTGACACAATAGGTCCCCTTTAACCATTTTAATAACTTGACGTCTGAACGTACCTGTTAAACCCAAAGAAAATATCAAAACGTGGCTTCAACCAAAATTTTTGTTTTGGGTTTTTGTTTTTTTTACTTTTTTGCCTTTTCGTAAAAGTGTAAAAAATGAGTAAAAATGTACTTATCGTAGGTTTTTGACATTTTACTGTAAACCAAAGTTTCTTAGGAGACTGTGTTGTTAAATCTAGCTGTCACTCACTCAAACAAATAGGATGAGAGTGTGATAGTGCTGCAACAAACAAAAATAGTGAAACATGCTCTGATATGATCAAAATAAGATCACAGAGATAGAGACAATAGTTATAGTCTATTCCAAGCTGGTAATTTTGTGTATTTGTGGCACACTAAACATACATTATAATGAAAAGTTTTCAAATTTGCTAACTCAACATACTGGTTATTCCACAGATACAGTCAAATAAATGTCAATGAAGTCAGAAGCACATCTTGATACTGGCTGTTATCTGGTTATTATAACATCCCCTGATTTCTATCACCATATCACCCAGCCCTGAGAGGTAATGAATAAATTAGTCATACATTACACACCTTTAGTATGGGTAATACAGACTAGATAAGGAAATGAGAATGTCTTTGTACAAATTGAATCAAATCATCAGTGTCTTTGATGTGAACTATTTCTTACAGTAAGAATCTTGTGTTTTTGCTTTGCATACTCCCAGCTCAGTGTCTTGCTCTTATTGCCTTAACTCTGGACTTGTTAAAACTATACATTATGCCCCGTCACACCTCCAGCTCAGTCAGCGAAATGCAAATATGTCTCAAATACATAAACACACAGATTAACTCCACTCAGCAAAGATGACAAAGGTGCACCTAGTAGGACATAAGCCCACCATACAGATACTGTAAATCACAGAAGAACATGCTCTATCCAAGACTGACTACATATCTGCAGTACTGGGACATTCGTTAAACATTTACCTCCTTCTTGTTAGGCCATAAGGAAAGTTGCTGCAGTTTCCAAACAACATTATTTTATTTGACAGAGAAATTGATCACAGTAGAACCAAGCGCAAAATAAATAGAGTGAGGTAATTATTTAGAAGATATAGATTATGCTTCTTTATTCTTGCAATTCACTTGGCCCGAAGCTAAAATGACCTTCTTGCCATTGTAGCCCACACTGACGTAAAAACAGAAAGATTACTATGCCATTAAGGAAATATATGGTGTGTTTTTACTCAATCTGTCTCTATCACTTTGTTGCAATTCCACTAAATGCCTGGTGCATCAATATTTCATATAGTAGTACATACTTTTACTAACTCTGCCTTAGGAAAAGCAATGCAAAACCCATAGAAATAAGTCATTTGCAAGCTTCTAAACTAGAATCCATCTGATAATTTGGGGATTTCAATACTTTTCACACAGAAACATAATGAGTTGGCAAAAAGGTAGTTTATCTAGAAAGAAACAGAACCTTCCTTGGGGCGTCTAATTATTTGACGAAACAATCTTTTGCAAACAGCAATAATGTATATTCAAAATGTTTTATAATGTGCTTTCTTGTGAATGGGTGGTGTTCAGAGGTCTGTTAAATACTTTATAAGTGTTCCAAAAGCATTTCAAACTTTGTCCTTATTGTTGTCAAAAGTATACAAAACCTAAACACTAATCCATACTGAAACTAGATAATCAGTTGAGAAAGTATTAATGATGAAGTAATTTACATTAATATGACACAATGGGAGCTTTTTATGAACAGCTTTAGAATAATGTTAGTCACTTGTCTGACACTGTGTATAAGTCAGTATTGTTGCAATAATTAGTAGCTAAATACTTCAAATGAGTATAGTTTTTTATACTAAAAGTGACTGTTGGCAATATTAATACAAACTAGGTGACTAGGTGCAGATTTTGAGGTCAAAATAGTCACAAACTGACTGTGTGCTCACTGTGACATTTTGCTGGGCTGCTCTCTACACCTTAAGACTATTTAGTTCTCCAGTTCTGGTTTTAGGGGTTTACTTGGCCCTATTCTACTCAGCCCTGGGTTCGGCCCTGTTTCTTATGGACCAGGGTTTTTTTGTACCTACACTACAAAAAATGAATTTCAAGACAAGTTAAAGTTTTTCCCCTTGTTTCAAAGTGTTTCGAAATAATTTCAAGACATTACTTTATATTTTGCGCCAAATTATTTGCCAGTGGGTTAAGAAAACTGTTCTTACCCCATTGGCAATTTTTGTTTTTATTTTATCATATGTCTGGATACCAGTGAAATATTCTACATTACATAAGCAATTAAACTTCATAGTTAAAACACGTCAAATCTGAATTAAAATTCTGATTCCAAGTCATTTTAAGCAAGTCTAGATATATAGTTTTTGCAGTGTACTTAGCCTAGGTTCTAATCAGGCCAAGCAGGGACTAGACTGTTCTGACACTGATAAGTGCTCTTAATGTCCACAGTTTACCATAAATATTGATTTATTGTGAATAGTTGCTATGAATACAGTACCAGATTCTAAAATGAAATCGAAACACAAGCAGGACCGAGTAGAGTAGGGCCAAGTAAAGCTAGTGGAACTGCGCACATACAAACACATTTTAATGCCATTGCTCTGGGATAGTTTTTTTTTTTTTTTTCGGCTTAATCTTGACAAAAAACGTTACAACAATATTTAAATGTATCCAAGTGTTCCCTGCAGGGTTGAGCGTTGCATGGTGTTGGCCGTGCTACGTTCTCCTTGGCTGGTCAGAGCTTGCTGCAGTTGCACTTTTTGCTGTATTTGCACACATGTATTGTACACAAGAGGGGGACATGGATGCAGGCTGTGGGTGTTTCACTAATGTAATCTGCCCTCCTCTGGAAACTAAACCACCTCCTCAAACAGCTCTGCAGCATAACAAGGTGCTGTCAGAGCGCAACAATCACAACAAGCCACTTACAAGAGGTCTGCTGTATTAAAGAAAGACAAATGTGTGTAAAAAAGTATCATGAAAAAATTCTTCTCTCAACCTTAAGCCTGTTCCAAAAAGTGGCCATAGCTTGTCATGCTCTTCCCTCCAAAATTAACCTGGAACATGTCTAAGGTGCTTTTTCTTTTATTCTAATCTTAAGCATTGCACAGTGCTTAATATAGTTTAAGGCTCTAAGGTAAACAATAAAGCCATCATATACATGGAGCAGCAAATCATTATAGTAATTATTATCATCGTCCATACAGTGGAGACTGAGTCGATATACGTAGTAATTGGAATGACTGATAATGAGTGTACTCCCAGATCTGTTCTGAATATGTTTTCATGCATAAATCTTGTTTAACTCTTTCCCCGTCTCTAACTACATGCATAATCTGTTCAGCAGTGGCCAAGTACATTCACAATGGTTTGCAATTCTGTTTAAAACATGTCAGCATTCTGTCCTGCGTATCTCAGTGAGTCGCTCAACAAAATACATCTTTACTTATTAATATGTATATTCGATGTATGTTAATGCTAATGCTAGCTCTGCTATCTAAACAGTTAACTTTCATGTAGTATGATTTTAAATACAACTACAAAGAGAGGAGCCTCGAACACCAGACAACACAAAATGACTCAAAGTTGCATGGGGAAATCAAATTACATCTTTGAATAAATATCAATAGACAATATTATGTTATAGCTAAAAGCACATAAAAGATTTGTGCTTAAGAAAATGTTTAAAACGAAAAAGTTACATATTTAAATATAAATATGGAATAAGAAAGGTGCCTTTTGCATTTGTTACATCTTAGGGATGGGATGATTCTCAAAAAAGTGATGAGATCAACTATCATGTGGGTCTGTTTTGTAGTTTTTGTGCAGTTGGCAAGGGTTTCTTTCCAATAATGTTTTGGAAGCAGAGGACATAAACAGTTTTGTCATTCTGTCCCTTTTTGTTTTAGAAATAATTATCAAAAAATAAAGAAACAATTTACATTTTTAAACATTATTTTTATAGACTCGTGTCTTAAATCACAATAAACCAAAATAAACACAGTAATATTGTTATTTATTGAAACAGCTGTGTTTTATCCAGCAAATGCACAGAAAAAAGTAGTTTGTTCTAGTGAGGCTTAATAAAATAAAAAACCTATTGAGCCAAGAATTAAAGTGGGACAAAAGAGACACATTCAATCCCTATAACATATGTCAAACTAAACATTACATACACATTTAATTCCAGTACTTCTGACACTCAGATTTGGCTCAGTCATTAATTAAAAGTGTATGCCAAAAAGTGATCAGGCCAAGACAGGTTAATGTTAAGCATCACTTACAGAATTAGCTTTGGTTGTTGCACATACAGAATCAAAGGGCTTTAGAGCACAGGAAGCTGCACAGGACCAGGAGTAAGCCTCTCTCTCTCGTGAGGCCAGTGATTTGCTGTTAAAACAAATCCACTTGAGACTCAATTTAATGTGAAGTATTCAAACTCATCCCGGGCGCTTGATTGGCGGGATATCTGAGCCGCTGCTGCGTAACAGGGACATTATTCTGTGTCCTGGTAGTGCGTGGTGTCGTCATGGGGATTAGGCGCACATCAGGTGGGACGGGGGAGGGGGCGTTGTCTGTAGCAGTGGGACAGACAGGACCGAGGATTTATACCTCTGTGCAACTCTCTTAATCTGCATCAAGCACACTTGAGCTTTCAATTAAGAACACGAGTCATTTGTGTTTTTTTCAGTGCTCAGTAAGACAAATTACACAGCCTTGATTAAACCTCTCAGCCTCTTAAACAAAATAAAGCAGTGCATACTCAGATTAATATTTATTGTATCATTAAACATAAACAGCAAAGCAGTCACGACTTTGCAAAGCTACATTTTTCAGACCAGTTTTTCTGCTTTATAAAGCTTTATGGTGGTAAAAAGTAGTAAAACATGGCAACAACTCCCTACGCATTAATGCAAGTAATATAAAGGGAACTGGTAATAAACAATAATCTTTTGTTTTACCAAGATAAGTGTGTCGTTTAACAGTCAGGTAACTTGTGGGTCAGCTAGAATTTGGAATAATTTGCATATTTCTTTAAATCTATTTACTTTAAAAAATTAAAGGCCACAAAATACTCCTGGCTTCATTCCAATAACTAAAAGCATTTATATTAGTCTACAGTATTATAAGTGAATTTGTGACTCTAAGCTTAGAAGCACTTTTTTTTTGTATTAAAACATCTCGAAAGACAAGCACCCTTGCTCTGAGCGAGCTTGCCTCTCCGCTGATCTGACTGCAAATGTGACCTGATGACCTTTTCTCTATTGTGATGTTACTGTTTGTTAAGAATGCTCCAAAAAATGGTGTAAAACATGCAAACATTTCTTTGAGCCAGCTCACAATTAGATTTTATCCTAATTATGAAGATTGAACATTTTTTGTTGTCTTTGAGATATTTAAAATGATTTGATTCTTCAGAAAGTTCATACTTAACTTTGATTTGCCAAATCCAACTCAAAAGCAATGCAATCAGTATAAATAAATACAGAAATGTATATGACAATTTTATCAAAAAAGTAGATTGTCACAGAGATGAGCCCACAATTTAATCGTGATTTTGTCCAATCATTTGACAATAATCTACAGTTTGGCTTTAAAGTTAGGGTACCTGATATTTTTGTTGTTATTGTTGTTCTAAATGATTCTACACAAAAGTATAATGAAAATGCAGGATTTTATAACAAATCAGATTGCTGAGGACTGTCTGATCAAATGCTAAAGTATTTTAGCTCTAATTTCACTTTGCTGGCTGTAAAAAGAGGTTCTTAAGCAGCCTATGCATTCAAAAATGAATCCACGTGGAGATCTTAGACTTTGTACAAATTGGTTGGACAAATTTAAATACTTGCTATGTTGCAGTGTAACAATTAGGTATCCCGGCTTTAATCTTTACATCTATGATTTGCAACACTAAATCTCGCACAGTGCTGTTTTAATGTAGCAATTTACTGAATGACAGTATCTCCATGTCATTATGGTGTGCCCTGAAGTATCACACTTGAGCGGCCTTCATTGCATCAGTGACTATGGACACCGGGCATCCAGATCAAAAACACATATTTTAACATAAAAATCACTGTATTTAATATTTTCAACAGCAGGTCAAGCACCCCACGTTTTTGAGTTCCACCGAGATTAAAATCCTGAGTTTCATCAGGCACCACATGTGAAGAAAGGGAATAAATACATATTGAAGTATTAACATGGGACGATGAATCCGGCATCAAAGACTGGGTGATTTACTGCTTCGCTCGATTTAATGCTTACTTTATAATCCGCATTAGTATTTTCTTCCATTCACAATGGAGCTATATGTCCAAACGGTAACTCCTAATCCCACCTCATATTAACTGCACAAGAGGAAATCCAGAGACCTGGTTTTATTCTTAAAGCATGATTACATTCATACTGGCTGTATATATATGTGTCTGTGGGAGAGGAAGGCTTTTCCACACATCTGCTGCGTTACATGTAACTAAGCTTAACTATGTACTGTAGTACACTAAACAATATCTGCTCCAAAGCATATTCTCCACAATTGAAAAAAAAATAAATAAACAAATAAACAGTGTCAGAAGATATAATGAATAGAAGGGCAGCATTCTTTCTTCTGAACAGACAAAATTGAGAAATGGGGTTTCAACTTGGAGTGGGCAGATTATTGAATTTTAGATTGTTGTTGTGTAAATTGTTAATGTTGTTTTTAATACAACATGTAAAAAAGATTCAAACACTGTGACTGACTATTGAGTATGTAAGTAATGTATTTAAAAACTATTGCAGCAAAAAAGTTGATTACTTACTTACTTTTACTGTAAATTTTAAATAAGAATATAACGTAATTTGTGTACTTTGTAATATATTTACAGATATTTGAACATTTGTTGACAACAAAACTGCAGCATGTTTTAAAGCATGTTTTAAGTATTTTCTGTTAGACTGAGAGAATGTTCATTACAGTTCATTACTGATAAAATATACAGCAGATCAAGCCCTAGATTGAACTAAAAATACAAAAGTCCAAATGAATTACTTTGGAAACTTTTTTAGAACAAAATAATACTGGGTCAATGAGGGACTTGTACAGAAAAATTTTTGTCCTAATTATTGTACTTGTAAACAAAATGAATTAACATGGCTGTTTAGGTAGTAGAATAGAAAATGTGGATGATGTGAACACTTGGTGGTGGTCGGAGGTTGAGGCGCCTCTGCGAGCTTACTATCACTGGGTATGGAGGGGGGTTCATCTCACTGTGAAGCGCTTTGTGACTGTTGTGAAAAGCGCTATACAAATAAACCTTACTTACTTACTGTGTTAGTGCAAAGCACAGTGGTTCCTAAACAGGGTTTTCCAGAGCTTTCCTGGTAAGAGGGTAAAGCTAAAGTCTTTACTATTGAGTTTCTAGTCTAATTTATTTGTAAGATTGACAAATACTTTACTGGAAAATGAACCAAAACACCACAACTGTTGTTTATTTGTCTGAAATAAATAATTTTAGTTATAATTTTGAACATAAAATATATTTGTGAGAGTCGCCGTTTTAAACAAGGGGCTCAAGTCTCTGGTTTAAGCAAGTGGGCTTTGATGAAACCACTGGTTTAGACCGCTCAGCACATGTACAAAGCAACATTTGATGTGTCTTTGCCCAGTGCCAATTTGCTTTCTTTTTGCCTCTATAATACAGTATAAGGCAGTACCACTGCTAGTGCATCTATCAGCATTAGTTTGAACTTTCATCACGACAAATAATATTATTAAACAAATGTGTGTTTGCTTTGCAGTGCAAGGTAGCATTTAGATACTGTCACCCTACTTAAGAGGAATTTATGGCAAAACAAGTATAATTTAAAAATCTTTAATGGAACCGAAGCCAAAAAGCAGTGTGCGCCAAAGTACAGTGCTTCCAATATCAGTGTGATGGTCTGGTGCTGTAGGAGAAGCACATATGGCAAGTTTAACAAAGCAAGACAGATTGGAGCTGTTCTGTACAATAGGAGACACAGGGGTGATGTAAACGATGAGCTGTAGCAGTGTGTAGGGATAAAATTACAATAGGTAGTAACCAGAGTAGCTATAAAAGTGGCAGAGGACACAATAATAGCGGTTATGTCTGACACTGTGTGTACAAAGTCAAACAAGACAGGTGGGCCCTTTCAGTGTACCATTCAATACCTGTGAGCCCTCCCATCGATTTCACACACATCAGCCCAAATGTCAGCACCCAAAAGACCACACACTGCCCGCAAATGCTAACACCAAGCTGGGATACTTCCACCAGCAGAATAAGACACGAAGAAAAGTTTGTGTCTTTTTCCTTTACATTAGCAACCTTTACATTAAGAGGCACTACAATAAGAACAGGAAAACTCTTGAACTCAATGTGATCAATGTGAAGCTAAATTATCTATTGTTTCATATAGAAATAAACTATGTATGTGTAAAAAGTAGACATATTGGGGTCAGGGAAAACTGAAATGTGGACAGAGCCAAACATAATTTCATTGGTTGATACTGTTGACACTATAGATACAGACGTTTTTACAGAGGGGACTTTGAATGTCTTGGTACGGTTTTAGAGTAAAAAATTAGCATACCAAATTCAGTTGTTCTGGCACAGGTAATTTAGAAGTAACCTTTTATAAATAGGGATAAGAATTAGATATTAAACAGTACTTTTGTTCAGAGTTGTACCATTTGATACAGTTCAAGAGTGTAAAGTTTGGCGCAGAGTAGGGGCTTCTTTTAAGACTTTAAAAGATCTTACTGGCCCTTCAGAAGAAAATGCAAGTTTGAGAAAGCATCCCTTAAATATATACAATGTTCAATATAACTCTACAGATGAAGTGGATTCAATAAAATAAAGCAGCTTTAGCTTTTTCCACATGAAAGCATAATAGTTGAGAGAGCAAACTGATCAAAACCATTTAAAATAATAATTTAAAGCAATGGCTAATTAACAGAGGATGATTAACAGTTATCATGTCCCATATCTTTCAGTTACAATCAAATAGACACATTTCTATAGGCACACCATAGGAAGTAAGAAATGTTAATTTTATCGTTCACCACAAAATGAGATTTTCATAATGGAGCTGGCTGTAAAATCAAGATTAGTCCTTCTTATAAAACTCATTTGTTTCCACAGCAATTTGAAATATAAATTTTTATTTTTTCTCGTTAAAATGAAAGATGAGGCTGAGCGCACGACTCAAGCACACCTGTTTTTTCTCCCAGATATAATAAAACTCAAAACATTTTCTCACCCATTCACCACCATCTGAACTGAATGTGGCCTTTTGTCTGCACTGATCTCTTGGCTCATTTCTTCTTGACGTTGGCACAGACTTGATGTCCCAGAGTCACCCCCATCCCGGTCACTTAGGTCCTTAATGCTCTCATTCTCTATAGCTCTTAAACCCTCTAAACGCATCACTGCACTGATATTCTGATTAAAGCACAAACGAACGACTAAGGCAATGCAGTTAACATTTAATACACAATACTAAGACTTGTCTGTCTGTGAGATTAGAGCTCATCTCTTTAGGCAACACTATTTGGTCATATTAATTTTGGATTTTCAATTTGCTAATGTGTGCAGTTACAAACTGGAAAATAAGAGGCACAGTACAATGGGTTGGGCAAATCCGTTCACAACAACCTGGTAATGTTTGGCAAGGTATAACACGGATGAGCTACACAATCTAGGTGCTACAGATGTATAGTGCTACAAAACAAACAATTTAACTGAGTCCAGGATGAATTTACCAACTTTATATGCTACACTTTGATAATACAATGCTAGGCCTGTCTTTTTGTTGCCATCTATTTTATAAGGGTATTGCTGGCTCTAAAATGACAGCTGTTTAGACTAATGTAGTTGCAATCAAGCACAACTGATTATCTATCTCAAGCAACATTTGGTAAGATCATTCATTCAAAAATAGATAAAGTATAAAAAAATGCTTAGGTTTGTCCTGCAGCTGTAGTATATTTATTGAAGTAATTCCTTTTTGTGTTACCTATCAGAGCTCAATCTGCTAAGTCATTCTAAAACTTACCATACAAAGTACCACATAGAATAGTATTTGGCTTTTCGAGAGGCACTGGGTTTTATATTCAGTCTGGGTTTTATAAAGGCTAAATTTCACTGAATAGAATTACCTCTAAATTAAACAAAGAGTCTAACTGAGGGAGGACTTCATTGACCACCAACTGCAGCCTGTACAGCACTGTTTGAGAAAAATCAGAACAATCAGCTGTAATCGCCGCCAGTTTCCTCTCCTTCATCACCAGTTCTTGGCATCAGTAAGAGGAATACTAACAATTCAATTATATTCTCTTTTCATTACGCTGCAAACGTTTTAGTTATGAGAAATCGGTCTTAGGTCTGGGATGGACAGCCACATACTGTAAATTGTGTGGACATATCAAAAAGGATTGCAGCAATAGCAAACAACTTGAAATTGCAATATGAATGGATTGAATTAGCAAATCGCAAAAGCTGCAATTTTTGAGGCACCGTATTTTCTATCACCCCCCTTCCAAAAAATAAATATTCTGTTTCGTTTTGGATAAAAACAGCTTGCTCATAAGTTTAGATCTGTGCAAACATATATATAAATATATAATTCCTGTATCTTTTTGTCAATTCTTACAGACTTGATTAAAATGTGATCTCTAATCCGATTTTTATTCACAATAGTTAACAAAAAAAAAAACATGTTATTTTTCCCAAATAGTGCTGCCTTAATATCAAACATAACTGTAAAATCTGAATAATTCTAATTTAGTTCACAATGGATGAAAGGGGCTAAAGTCGCTTGGCTAGCAATTTTTATCTCAATCTTGCTTACTTTTCAAAGTTTTAATTAGAGCAGCTTTTGACACTTCTGACAGAAATGTACAAAGGCAGAGATTCTTTATTCAACATAGCAGGAGACCAGGGTGTTTGCAGAGCACATGGGGGCCACATATCCACAGCATAAAGACTGAGACATCATCATTCTTCTGTCACTTCCCGTAGCGTGGGGAGACATGGAGCAGCTGGTGGCGAGGCCCTCGGTGACGCTGACGGCACATGACGCTAGAGAAATGTGACGAATGTAAATACTTGGTGTGTGTGAGAAGGGAAAGTAATGATGAGTCTGTCTAATAAGAGTTAAGTCTGGGCTTTTCTATTCTCTGCTACTTAAAGCGCTGTATCTGATTTTTAGACTTCAAAACATGACATACACAAATAGTTAATTTAGACAGTTTGAATGCTATTATCACTTTAATTTCATAGATTCTACTTATTTGCCACATCCAGCTGAGCAGTTTTTTACACACTAGAGCTGGAGAATTATTTCGCAAGTGAATCGAAATCAAAATGTTAATATTGAAATATATGATCGATTGTTATTAGATACTTAACATTTTGCATTATTGACTCATTCTACACTCATTGTGGTAAGCTATTATTGTAGCCACAGCTGTCCTGGGCCAGCCTGATGGAAGCGAGGCTGCCATCCAAGTACCTGCTTATCCTCTGAAATCTGACATTATCAGGCTTTGACAAGCTGGTATGGCCACAATAAATTCAAGAGATTGGAATGGACTGAAAGAACCGCATTTCTAGAAAAGCAAGTAATTTATTCACATTTTTGCTTTTTAAAATTATAATAACCTATATGTGGCCATCCCCCAGTAGATGTGACCCTAAATAATCACTTAGCAGCGCTGAGAAAGCACTTAGTGTTCTTTTTTTGACCCCAAGAGCAGCTTAACAGTTTCACTTTGTTGTCTTTAAAAGGATGTTCTTAAGTAAATGCAGCCAAAATGTGGATACTAACCACGAGCAGCAAGTTTTGTGAGAGCTAGAAATGAGTGGGACAGATTGAAATACTTACTTCCTGTTTTGTACCTAATTGGGTACAAAACAATGATCTATAACAATGATCTCCTATAAGATGTGACCTAAAATTCTTTGCATATGTATTTTTATTGTTCTTTTGGCTTAAGAAAGCAGCCCTACTTCAGGATGTATTTGTAATTTACGTGACAGGAGTTCTGAAGCACCTTTTATTGACACATTCTAATCTAGATTGGTTGTGAATTCTTTTGACTATACAGAATTTGGTACAGAATATACAGTAAATAATAAAAAAATAATAACCTAGCCAGGTGCAATCACAAGACTGAGCTGACACTGTACAGCGATAGGAATCTCTTGCCTGTACATTTGCATCAGGGTTTGGTTGTGGGGGCCGTGGTACCAGCTGCTCAGCCTCTCGCACAGCCTGTATAGAGATGAATGGCTCCCTGGGTGTCGATAAGTCACCAAAGCTCACACATGAACAACACACTTGCGTCGCCATGGAAACTACGCAAACACACAATTTAGACCAGGAAGTGGTACAAAGTCATTCCTTGTATTTTCTGCTGCAATCAAGGTTATCCGTTTTTGTAAGTCTTAAAAGGGAGATTGATTCTGTTCAGGCAGCTACAGTCATTTTTAATACGAAGAAGTAGTTTGTATATAAACGACAGGAGTGTAGACTGCTGAAGAACTTTCCCAACGACAGACGCTGAATTATAAACATTACACAGAGAGAGGACATTCATTTGGGACTTCTAGATATGCTACTGGCACAGAGACACAGTGTTGGTGAGTGTAAATGTAGTCAAGATTTTCAGCTTTGAGTACCTATAATTTGTGTGGTGATTATAAGACTGCGTCAAATAAGTCTTGGAATGCAAAGTAAACCTTGGACATTGGATACAGCAGTTTTAGGCAACTTAAAATGTACAGCAACAAAGCCCTCACTTAAAATCTTGCTTGTAATGATGCACTTTCTTCAATTATTCCTTGAACAGAAAAAAACAGCTGTGATTGAAGGATAAATGTCAACAGCACAATGACTTTCTGATTGTAAGACAAACACGCAGCTCTCTTTGCACTGCCCACAAGAGACTATTTTTGTAAAACTGACCAATTTAAAAACACAAATGCAAGGGATACTAGAAGATAGACAACATGTGGATACAACATCGTGCCTCTGACTGTGTTTTGGCTTGACCTAACTCTACCTCAGCAGCATTATGATGAAGGTTTAGATAGAGAGGCAGTTAGCTGGGGTATGAGATGTGTGCCATAGCGGCCGGCATGTGCACAGCAGTGGAAGACTGGCTCTCAGCTCCGAGTGCGTTTGTTTGTGTGTTGAAGGCGAGCGCTGGAGCACGTAATAGACCCGGTGTTCATAGCATTTAGAATGATGACTCCATTCCGGCAGTGATATCCCAGAATATTCTCAGGCCAGCTGTGATATGGTCCAACAAGAAAACAGCAGTGAGTGCAGACCCCTAGGACACGCGCACAGGTTAAATAGAAGCCAGCATTGTCACTCAAAAATGTAGTGAACAATCGCAGCAATAGCCCACTACTAACATGGAGTATGCTTTATGCACCACTGATGCTAAAGCTAGACCTGGGGCTTTTCCAATTTACATTTATTTCTGCTCTGCCAACAGTCAGGATGGGTTCAATTTAAAAATAACACCATCATGAAAAGTGCTGGGGCACATAAAGTTCATGATTTGAGTAGGTGGGTGTAGTGGAAAGAAGTAGTCCGCAACTTTATGTGCGCTTGAAGTGGGAAGGAAACTATTATTGTGAGGTTAAAGTAACACGGGCAAATTTTAAATTACTGTTTCAATGAATACGCTAGGTATTAACAAACAATCGCAAAAAAATATAATCATCACCTGTAAATTATTATCAAGATCTATTTTGCTCTTTGGGAAAGCTGCACTCACAGTGATCAGCTAAACTCGAAGTTGTTTTGGAGAGAAAAGTAAGACCTCTTTTATCTCTCTCCGGAGTCTGCAGTTTGATTTTTCATTCACGATTTAGTTGTATTCTTGTTCTATGACTTTGGCTGCAGCACAAGCTTTAATAAGTGCTTGTTTGATTGTCAATGTGAACAATATGAATGTCTTTATGATGGCATGCCAAAATACCGAAATACAATCGAGCGTCATTACAGTGAGTGAAAGAGACGCATATGTACAGTACTGTGGTGAATAATAGCTAAGGTTGAAGGTTTTTTTGTTATACTATTTCACCCTAGCTATGCTTTTAAAACTAAATTAAGTAAACCCGCCTCAGAAATCGATCTTGAAAATCGGCATTGATATTGGCATCAACTGACACATTTTTAAAAACTGTATCGGCATCAGCTAAAGAAAAACCCACATTGGTCTATCGCCGATCAGAACTACTGCTCATAAAAAAAATAGCTTTATTTCCAACAAACAACATGAAACTTAAGTTAACAAATTCAATTAGTGCTTTTATCTGCTACAAAAGACTTTCAGTTGTCAACAATAAAAACTTTACAATAAAAGAAAAGGACCATGAATGAAAATGACAAACAAAAGCTAAAATTGATATAAAAAGTAAAAGAATATTGGGTGTTGCCGTAGCGATGGTAGAATTCTTAATGAGCTTCTGCAATCAGGCCTCCTGCACCATCTGTCCCCTCATTAGCCCTGGCTTGTACTATCCACTGTGTTTACACTAGACTTGAGTTTTTTGTTTGCTCGGCGCTTGTTTGCTGGAATACAAATGGGCCTGTTGTTACCCATCTGCATCTCTACAACTTTATTAACTTCACACAATCTTTTGTTATGTCACTATTCAATCACGCGCTCGTGCGTTTATAAAGGCATATATGGAGTTTTTTTTTTTATTGTTTTTTCTTGAATTGAAATTGTACAACAGCATTTTATCTGAGGATCAATGTTCACACTCAAGTGCTTTTTCATTGTGCTTCCTTCTACAGAACTGAACAAGCTCCCCTCTTAACCCCGCCATGACACTTTGAGATACCGGGCATAGTAAGATCAATATTGGGGTGGCAGTGTCCTAACCTTGTCTTCATTTTGAAAACGGCAAAGGGAAAACTCGACAGGAAAATGAATGAGGACAAGTCAATCTC
Organism: Mugilogobius chulae; assembly: GCA_038363315.1. Lineage (NCBI taxonomy): Eukaryota > Metazoa > Chordata > Actinopteri > Gobiiformes > Gobiidae > Mugilogobius > Mugilogobius chulae. The sequence continues at coordinate 19,995 of JBBPFD010000274.1, read as the reverse complement.
TGTAAATGGTTAGTGTAATGTAACAATGCAATGCTGCTGAAGACATGTGATTCACAGAACCAAGACAACACAGTTACACTCTACTTTCATGCCTATGACCTTCTTCTTCTTACCACATTATTAGTTTGTAGACTCCACTGAGAATGACAATAAAACTGACCATTACAAAGTCGTAACAAATGATCAATTATGAATAAATGTCTAGTCCACATTTTCCAATAGAAATATTGATAATGATTTAGTCAAAAGGTAGAATAGGGATTTTTTTTAATTGCCAAAGGTTACTGCAAAATAGATTTTTATTTTTAAAGCACTAACAGTTAAGCTAATCCAAAAATTACATTCATGACATACAGGGATGCAGCGATCCAGCTTTTTCAGTTCCGAAACCAATTTCAATGCTGTGGCTTGAAGTATCTGCCGATAACTGATATTAACCGATACCAGAGTAGAGATTGAAAGTAGGTTTTTGCTTCTCGAAACTCAGTTAACTTGTAAGAAAATCATACAGTGTTATGTAACTGTTATTGCACAAATAACAACTTAACAAATGTATGTGAATAAAACTTCAAATGTTATGAGTCGTTCTGAGTAACATCAGTCAGTAAATAGTCTCAATGCTGTAAGTAAGACCACAAACATGATCTCAGCTGAATCAATATCATGGAACCCGATAGCCTACTCGATACTGCAAAATTTCATGGTGGATATGCGCCGACAGCATCGAATCAGTGCATCACTACATTTAAATATGTTTGTTCATATACATCTAAAACACAAGGTTATACTCTTTTATGCATTGGTGAGACAACATGAGATTAAGTACGGTACTTATGTTTGCATTCTTTGAAATCTTACTTGCGCTAAAAAAGGTAATCTATTTCTATTTATTCTATTTTCTAGTTGTTATTGTTATCAGTGCAATTTAAAAAGCTAAGAAAGAGCAACATTTTGTCCAAAGGTGCAGGATTTAGTTTTGACTTTAACCAACACTGAGGTGACAGAAGTGGACAGAGAGCAGCCTGTAAAGGGATATCCCTATGACTAATGCCCTAACCTCTGCCCATAGAGCTGCAATGGAAGAGCCCAAGGCACCAATAATCTTATCTGATTATGATTGAAGGGGATTTAGGTGCTGCTGCCTAAATGCTGCTGGGCTGCGCTGATTAGAGGTTGGACTTATATAACTACTGCAGACAGGGGAAAATTACAAAGCACTACTCATAACAGCAGCAAATGCTCAAATAAATGTACAATGCATTCTCGAAAAACTCTAACCTTGAGGAGCACCATAACTATTATACTGCATTTCCAAAATCTTTGTCAAATAAAAGGTTAGTTTCCTTTGGGCAAACTCCAAAAAGGACCTCAAAGCTCAGAACGTCTCCCACAAAATGTCAATGTGTATTGATTTAGCCTTCTGAGATTACCCACAATACATGCAGAGATGAAAGGCCTCTAATGAAATGTGGAAAACGGACATGCTGCACAAGTTAGACCCAAGAACAGGCATTTAATAAGTTCACATTAAAATTACATGTTAATTGGAGTATGCTGTCCCTTTATCTTGTACAGGAAAAGGGCAAAACATAAAATGTATACAGGTAACTAAATTAGACTGCAGGCGGCAGCGTTCAACAAGCAAATCATGTCATAACGAATGTATTGATACGTCTGAACAATCGCATGCACACACACGTATTACGGTTTAAGGGAAGCGAGAAACAACAACCAAACATGATTAAATAAATATACCAGTCATTATGGCCCCATTGTGACAAACCAGTAAAAAATAAATAAACAAACAGAAATAACAGGTCTTTAGCTTGAGCAGAAAAGCATTTCAGTCTGATTCTTCGACACAAACTGCTGGCTAATGAAGCTTTGAAAATTATCTGCATGTAAATTTATGAATTCCCATCTGTCTAACAACCACAAGATGCCTTTCTGTAAACTGACAACTTGTGATTTTGTTCATTTTCTAATCAAATAACAAGAATTATTACCAGTTCGGCCTACAATCGAGCTGAGTTTACCTCCAGCTGTCATCTATGTTGCTCTATTCCAAACTCCTGCTCCACCTCTTTCTGCATTACATCAATACATATACACAAGGCTAACTACTTCCTTCAGGGTTGTAAAAAGCCTTTAAGGAAATGGATGGAAATGGAGGGTGGGAGCCTGCTCAAAGTGCACTATACCACAAAGATGCTACAGCTTAATGAATTTTCCTCTTGCACTTCATAATGCATAATATTACCATTGTCATTTCTACCATCAAACCCATCAGTCTTACACTAACTATAACGAATGAGTCAAGCAACAACAATCAAACAATTTGTGCTGCACATTAAGACAGATGACACGGCTGACATTTACAAGAATCCGAGGTGTTGGATAGAAGACTTTTACTATTGCATTCTCACTTTGTGTCATCAGAAACAACTGCGTGGGAAGACCAGGCCTTTCCTGAGCGTTCAAGACACTTTAGTTTATTAGATCAAGCGTGAAATAATGGTGTGTATTCACATTAAGAGGAAATGCAGAAAGCAGACACAAGAATTGGGTTATAAAATTCAACTTGACTGTCTAGTGAATGTAACAATTATGTTTACGAATGAGGACTAGACAATATTGTGTTAAAAATCAAATCATGAGCTCATTTCGATGATAATATTGACAATATGCTTTTTATTAAATCGTTATAGTGTGTTTTATCTTTTAACTATTCTTGTCAGTCTTTGTTCTGCTCTGAGAAAGTGACAGCTGGATTTAACCAATCACAGTGAAGTATGAATTTTCTGACTCCGAGAAAATCCTGACGTCATCAGTCATAGATGTTACTGTAAATCGTTTGAATAAATTCATGAAAGAACTCTTAACCTGTACAAATTCTATTACTTTCCAATCAACAAATGTGATATTAGCAAAAACAATTAAACTCTTAAATATTTTGGAACAAACAGGTGACAAATAATGATCTTGTGCTGAAACAAGGTCATCGATTAATCTCAAATATTGAAATAATTGAAGTAATTGTCAACTAAATTAGTAATTGAATAATTATTATCAGGTCTTGATAGGTTTCAAAGTATGCCATGAGCTGAGAAAATGCAAATGTAGTGCTTTTGATAGAAACACAGATTTCTTTGTAAATATACACCTCCAGAATGTCCTCAAATGACGTCAATTCAGCTTTTCCTCAGTCAAATTTTACTTTTAAAAGAATAATCAGCCAGCTAATCGATTGGCAAAATGATTTTTAGCTACACCCCATAACAATCCTTTAGAAATGTTTTGAAACGTGCATAGATGTTTTGATTTAGGTTCATGGATTGCACAAAAAGTGAATGGACTTTAAAATTATTCATAAAAGTACAAAAAAATTGAATAATTTAAACCCTTGAAAGCTGTCGCAAATGCACATATTTTAATTTTTGCTCCGCTTTTCAGTCTGCTGTCTACTCACGAGCTCAACATTCTAATTTAGCATTTTACAAGTGTATTTTCTATCAAATCAGTTGGTCAACTTTTTGCTGATGTAATAATTAATTAGTATTGGTAGCTGTCTCAGTCTTGTGCATCATGCCTGGTCTTTCTGTGAGCGCTGCACGACAATTATTCAATGTGAACTCCACTAGCTAGCAACTCAGAGCATTAATTTACGACTATGCCAAATAGCCTGACTCATATGTTAATGCCCAAGCGCTCTCTAAATAATTGGTTTTATAGGAAACAGGATATTTGCGCCATTGAATTTTGCTTTGTTCTTTCTTAGAATTGCATGTCATATATGATTACGTTGACAAATACCAAATCCTAATAGTTACATATTCACAATTTGCTGCATCAGACACCCCAAAGCAATGTTGTTTGGACAGGGCTTTCTTATTTTAGCTTGTCATGAATGTATTTGTTGTATGGCTGAGGCAGTGAGTCATTGTAAATAGAGAGACGATGGGGACAGCACAAATCCTTCTGGCCTCGAATCAAGGGTGACATGTTTGGCTGTATTAACAGAAATTATAGCCCCAAGAAGAGGGACGATATGAGCTGGCTATTTCTCAGCTCGACCAGTGCCACCAGCTACAGCGCATGGCTCATCGAATAGCAAACAGCAAGAGCAATGATGTGTTCGCTGGCACATTTGCAAGACAGAAAAGTAAGCAGATCACATTACAGGTGTCAAGCCAATGTATGCACTTCGAATCACAATAAACAATAGTTGAAAGTGTTTGTTAATCTGTATTCATAAGACAATATAATGCACTGCAAATGTAAACAAGACCTTATTTCTTTTCTCCTCACATGACTTCAGCCCTCAGAGTCAATAGTAAAAAGCCATAGCATTAGTTTATTTGTTTGTTTGGTTTTTGACCATTTCATTCATTATTTAGTGGGAAAAGGTCTGCAAAGATCCAGCTCAGCATCTTCAAAGCTCCCTTACAAATGCTGCATCTTTTACATTACGCACTGTCTCTGGAGTTTCCCGACAGTCTCAAGTCAAGCCAACAATCATTATGAATATCATTTCCACTAATGACTATATTGAACTAAAATGCTGCTTTATTTGAAAAAAAATCAGTCCTCTCATTCATGAAGTTAAAGATCTGCCTTCTAAAGCAATGCACGAGCAATATGGCAAAACAAATTACATACTCATTATACAGCCAGTATTTAAAGGAATGTCAATCTTTTACCAAACTCCACAATGAAAGCAGGTACTGAGTAAAATATATGTTTAAAAGAGGTTGCTGACAAACACATGCATGTAATTTTTATAATAAACAGCATAATTTACTATCACTGTTTACTACTATGGTAATATTTGAAGTCATGATGGAATAATGATATGTTTGATACATTTTTGATTAGATGTTATTCAAACTTTACTAATAAAAATAAATAAATAACTGACAATTAGACATGACTAAATCTCAATCTCTCAATCTTTCAATGAGTCCTAAATTTGGAGTAAATTGTTCAAAACACTCTTGTTAGAACAGCACAGCATTCCGCTTTAGCAAAATCAAGCAGCTAAGCATTAATCGTAATTACTGCCTTGAGTACCATATACCAAGACATTGTCCTTCAGTATCTCATTGGGACAGACCTAGGAGGATAAAATGCTTTCCAGGGAAGACTAAAGAGTATTCCTAGTTGTATTTGGCAAGGAGCTAAGGTACTGTTGCATAAAGCACACACAGCAATGTAGAGCTTAGTAATGGCATTTTCTACTGGTCAAGGGCTTTCAAGGGTTCTGCGTACCCCATAAAAGGCTTCCCCGACCTCAGGGACCTCCAATCTGACAGCGGAGTCTATTTCCAAATACAGCTTTCAGCTTCAGATAACCTTCAAGAATAAACCATTAAAATCACATTTACTCAGCAACAGAAATCTCAGCGCGATATGGGCCTGAGGTGGGATTTCCCTATAAGATAACGCAGGCTTTCCCCAAGAAAACGCAGAGGAAGATAGCAACGATAAACATGGAAATTCAAAGGTAAATCATAGTAAAGAGCACATAGGGTCATGAATGATTGCAATGCTGCCATTCCCATTTGAGAATAAATTACATATCGACAGGATCCTTATATGTGATTTGTGAGACATATAACTGCACCTATGGAGGATGGACGCGGCTAAGTAAGCTGTCCTTGGAAGGCACAAATCACACTGAACCAACACGGCTGCACACCATAACATTTCTCCAATTACTGCCATGTCCATATTTTCTTATAGAAGTAAAAAGCATTTAATAAAGGTATATTTTATAAACAGTAGAATGCAGTAAATAGATATATTGATATTTGTCATAGTTGTATTTTGTATATTATAATTGAAAAGTAATATTTGCTCACGTACCACACATTTGTCAGTCTAATAACTTCTGTCTTCAAAAACATTTTACTTTATCCACAATGAAGCAAATTAGGAATGACGCAAGTAGGGTTAAAGTCCCAATGCATTTAGACTAAATTGATTAATTGATGGCGTGGCATTCCTTTTTTATGTTGTTGAAAGAAGTGAAAATCAAATATACTAATCAATGCTAAAACTAGTATCAAAACTAAACATTCATTCGAACAACAATTGAAACTAATTACAATACAAAACTTGGCTTTTTGGAACACTTTTTGAATGACTTTTACCATTATCTGAACTAGTATGATATGATATGCTGATAAAATAAAAGTACTATATGTTTTATTCTTTCTTCTTCTCTTTTTCCTAAAGTTATGTAGATATATATCCCCACACTTCACTAGTGGACATCAGGTTATTTTGTCCCTGCCACACACACATGCACAAGGCCCATGTTTATGATCTCCGGACAAGGAAGATAATCCCATACAGCCCTGCCCCGGACCACTCCGTGATGAGAGCTGGATACTGGAGACCCAACGTAAATTACCGCTGATTGGATTTCATCAGGACTGACCTACCTAATGAAACTCAGAGGTAGAAGGGGAGAAGGGGGTGGAGCCCATGAACATATCATTCAACCAGACCTTGACTTTGCCACATAAGTTAGCATCAGCACTTTAAATGTTGCCTATAATAATAACAGGGAAAGCCTCTGATGAATATGTTAAATAAACCCATTACAGTCAAGGTAAATGGCCAGTAAAGATGAAAACAGCGAATGAACCCGCATCAGACAGGCCATATTGACTTGTAATTTTGCTGCATCACAGAAGAGATGAAAATCCAATGTGAGAGGTATACGGACATACGATACCACTGCTGTACAGAACGAGCCTCCTTCCTTCAATACAAGCACAAAGCGAGCTCCTCTCACAACTGAACTATCTTGAAAACTAAAAAAATCAACTGCAGAAAATAACATGAGTCAAAGGAAGGCTATTTTTAACATAAAACACACTTACTGAAACAAAATCAACTTCAGTAACAGTTGCATACGCAGGGATATCTGGTGCATGTGGGCACCACCAACTGAACTGCTATTCACACAAGCAAAGCAGTAGTCACGTCTGCCAATTATTTTGTCAAAGCAGTGATTTTTAATGTAGCTCCAGCAGAGATCCAAGTACAAACATATCAGCGCTCAATCTGTCACAAAGCCATGTCTTTTACTGTTACCAAATGGAGAGATTCCTGCATCTATTTCTTGGAATGACAGGATGACAATAGGTGACGATGTTAAAGGCATGACGTAAGTACAGTGAGTGAAAGTTTTTAATCTATGACCTAGGATTACAGTTGGGATTAGGATTTGAATATGCAGCGCTGTGCAAAAGTTTTAAGTGAGGTGAGAAGAATTGCTTTGCACGCTTCAGTAAATGTATTTTATTGAGTGTTCAAAGGCTAACTTCAATATCTAAAAGAAAAAATTGTTAAATTTTTGGCAACTGTATAGGATTGTGGTCTGTAATTACAATTTTGAGATGGGTGGACCAGTGCTGTGAAAATGTATGCTATTTTACACATTGATGCAGCATTGTTTTTTTCTAGTAGATTAGATCTACTTAAGACTTTTGCACAATACTGCATTGTTGTGATTTTGTTAAGAAGCGTTGTCATAAGTTAACAGGGCAATGGTGTAATGCCACTTTCTATCTCTGCTCTCACCTTGGCAGCCACAGAGGAGTTTGGTTTCTCCAGGAGATCCCAGAGTTTCTTCCGCTTGTCCGGGCAGCAGGTGTTATCAAACTCCCCCTCTCCTTCTCTATCCCGCATGGTCTCCGCCTCCCTCCTCAGCTCCTCATTCATCTGCTCCTTCTTCTGATGGTACCTCGCCTGGCAACACGACTCCAGGTAGATCTCATCTATGCCCCAGTAGTCCAACTCCTGACCAAAGACAGGGCACACATCTCCTCCATCATGTGCAGCTTGCCCGTTCGGTAGAAATTCAAAATTGAGGTGAATGCCCCCGGATGTCTGTCAAAGAAATACTCATTTTCGTTCAGGCTGTAGTCATCGCACACCTCCATTAGGGATTCATGGGTGTTGCAGTCTCGAAGTTTGCCCAGCCTGGTGCGGGGCAAGCGATCCAGGGTCCGCCAAAGCACTTCATGGTTGAGTCCCCCCACATTGAGGCGAACTCTGCGCGATCTAGCCTTGGTTCGGATGATATCAATAGGCTCAGGGGGTAATGATGTGGTAGTACGAAGGTTGCTAGGTTTGGGACTCAATCCTCCAGTCTTCTCAGCCATGGTTTACGGATGGGGTTGTAGACTTTGAATGGATATGGATGTTGCGATGTCAAACAAACTCAAGAAGTTATGTCGGATCCACTTTAGGCAAGACCCTCCATGGCTGAAAAACAAAAAAACAGAGAAAAGATTGGAGAGATGATGACAAATCTAAAATATGCCTTTTATGAAAGCCAGTGCTGTCACCTGTTACTTGGGTATTATTAGAAACACACAAACAGCAGCCACATTACAGTAGCTGCAGTATTGATTGCTTTTATTTCGTTTCTAAAAAAGGTATTGGGGCACAGATCAATAATTTAGCTTTATCACTCAATATGGCTGGGTTGCTTTTCACTCTTTCACTTCCCCCAGAGCTTTTGCTGCTGTGGGAAGGCAGAGCCTTCTGCAGCCTTCAGTTCTCAAAAATACAACAGCATGGTGGTATAAAAGATTTTTAGCGCAGGTTTACACATTAATATATTCTCATTATTATTTTGTGTTTTACAAAAACTCAGCAAACATAGTGATAGTCTGTTGATAGTGCAGAGTTTTGAGCACGCAACAGTTCACCGTTAGTAAAAACCCATTGCGCAAAATTAAGCACTCTATTAGGAAAGATCAAAAAATGCTCCTGTTTTTCGTTTATCTGCAGATATGTTTTGGCATAAAACTGCACCTTCTATGAGAATGAGAAACATGGGCAGCGCTGGGCAGACTCGCTTTAAATAATTCTTAAGAAGTAAACACAAATAAACGCGCTCACCTTGCCGAGATAAACCACGTTGTGCATGCAAACTCCTCTTGTTTCCTAGGGGAGAAGAGATGAAAAGGGAGCCGGAATCCCCCTCTAGTCAAGCGGCCACCGGTGAGTGCAGTCCGTGGACGCAGCGAAAACGTGCGTCCCTCATTTTGTAGTGAAAAATCTCTCGGGATCAAAACTGACACGGACCCTTTCCTTTATTTCCTTAAATATTGATACGCTTTGAGAGGTTTTCCCAACACAAACATTGTCCAGGAGTCCTCTTGTCTTCATCCAAACACAGAGAGCGTGAGCGCAGAAGGCTGGGCTGTATCGCTGTGGATCTGCAGACGTCGTGCGCGTAAAGGCAACGGGAAAGAACGGGATAAGCAAACTGCAGAGTGTCCCGCTGTACACTAGGCGAGGAGGAGCAGAGGGGCGCGCGAGGGCTGCACCACTTCCCATCACTCACACACAGCGCTCAGCCCATGCACATAATCAGGACTGTACAGCTGCAACACGTATCCAAAGTGAAGTTGTCCAAGGCTATAGCGGCCCCTGATTTTCAGCTACAGTGCGGAGAGAAGAAGAAAAAGTACTTTTTTTTTATTTGTTTAACTGGTTTAATGACCCATTCATTTCTTGAAGTCTTATTGGTTTGTAGAATGTTGTGATGTCACGTGAACAAAGCCTATTGAGCATCTTAAAATCTTCAATAATTGAACATTTAGGGGTAAGGTTTAGGGGTGGGACATCTGACGATTTCATGAAAAAGCAGGGTGTATCAGTACACAATAAGGTAATAATGCTACTAGTTATTAAAAAAAATTATAGCATCATGGCACAATTCTGGGCTTTATGACTGGCCTTTGTGCACAATTTTTGATTTTGAAAGTGTCATATCTTTGTCTTTTAGATGCCAAACATGGGCTAGATTTAATACTTTGTAGATGGACCACTTTTGGCTGACCTTTGGTGCAACTGCACTTTTGATTCTAAAAATGCCCCAACTTTACCAAACAGTGGCCCGTTAACTTGGCTCACGCCAAATGAAGATGTGTTGAACTACAATTTGAGTTCTTCCACAATATCCATCTGGAACTTTACTCGTTGAAAACGTTTGGGGAAAGGTGGGACGTTTAATGAAATACTGCGAGCTGATTAGGTGTACCTTAGTCTGTGCTTATGTATTTTAATAAGTATCCAATGTGCGCGTGGGATAGAACTGGTGCACACACAGATGGCTCTCTGATTTTATTTCAAAAAGAAAATACTCTGTAATTTGTCTAAAACAGGATCATTGCAGCAGAAACACCCACAAGCTGCATCTTTGTTTGTGTTTTGTTTAGATTCAAGCACTACCCCTTGATGCGCTGTGTTTGGGACATTAAACCACTGGTTTGGAATTGCAAACCAATCAGGCTGGAGGGCCAGATGGATTTTTCTTGAGTTTGGGAATTCACAAACATTGAATCAGAGAATCCATCTGGCTAGCCAGGTTAGTGGTCCATATTACTTCAGGCAAAAATGGGCCTTATTCAACTTTTTGTTTGTGGATTTTCTTATTTTGAAAATGCAGAATCTTTGTTAATGGTTCACATTACTTTTGTCACATATGATCCATATTTTATGCACCACATTTGGCTAACCTTTGAACGCCTGAGACAGCAAGGTCAAAGGCCATGACGGAGGCAGGAGAAACACACTCCTAAGCTGGTACAGGCAAGTTCATCACCAATGTGTCAAACGGGAAATGGACTAGAATCAAGTGAAGTTTACTTCACAACGCCAACATCAATAATCAAAGTAAGAATGAGGAACAAAACAACCAACACAGAATACATGCTAGGAACAAACAACACCCTCAAAAAAACAAACAAAATTCTAGAGGCACGAGACTAGTCTAATAATGGTGCAGCACATTATTTGAAAAAGGTTCATGACCAAAACTCATAATCATTTCAACTTAGCAAGTGACCAAAAGGCATGTGTATACAGTGTGTGTTTTATAGTAGAGGTTTTAAAAACATAAACCTGGATCTTTCAAATATTTACAATATATTATAGAGATGTGGACAGAACTAAGGGGAAGGCAAACCAAGATATTTTCTGGGAAACAACACAGAATGAGTCCATCATAATTTAAACTGAAAACAACAACGACAACAACAACAACAACACTGGTGTAACAAGTTAAGAACTTAAACTTGTTTTACTTTATCACAATATGGTGCCATTTAAAATATAATTTATTTTTATTTTTATTTTATTTATTTAAGGAATGTCCCTTGAAATATTACCACAACAGGAAACTCTCAACTGCCAGAAACAATGACATCCAGTACACTTTGAAATGCTAATTATCTGTGTGTCAACACTCGAGGTTAAAAGCCAAAACTTGCAAACACAACAAACTCATAAATCTACCTTTAAAAGTACATTAATTCATTCATCTTCTACAGCTTAATCCCGTTAGGGGTCGCGAGTGACTGGAGCCTATCCCAGTAACCTTGGGCCTTAGGCGAAGTACATTATTTAGACTATTATAAGAAGTGAGAACATGCTGGTTTACAAAATAAAGGTGTTCTCTTTCTACTGTCCCATTACCTCACCATTACAGTGACTAACACCTCTCATAAGTGAAACAACCTCAAAACATTCGAGCTGCGGAGACGAGCTAAGTAACCCAACCCCAACAAGACAGCTAGTCATCCTGACCTCTTTAGAATGACCTCTTGACCGAGCAGTCAACACCGTAAGCCACTGTAAAATCCACCCACGCCCACCATCTCCTCCCACTTCACCAGCAGCCCTATCAATTAGTCATCAGGAACTAATGATTTTGCCCTCTGCTTCCTCCTAAATGAATAAATAGATATTAAATTATGCAATATTATCATCCATCAGAACCTCTCCTTAGTACTTCATATGAATAAAGGTTCAATACAGCAATGATATTTCCCCTAACAGCTTTGTGTAACACTGGTATTTTTCCCTTAGGTAAGCGTTTTCTGCAGAAATTTGATTATACACTGCATACGTGTAATTGATTCCTTTGCCATGTTCCTTCCTCCCTGTGACAAGTGATCAATAAAGCCGCATTGACTAAATGGGGATTTTGCATGTGAGTATACAGTGTCTTCAGCGCGTGTGTGGTGGGCCTTACTGAAGGTCAAAGGCTTTTCTTGGTCCCACTCTTGAGAACTAGATATGCAATCATGATGGGATTATGAGACACTACAAGCTCAATGCAATTACAAGGACGGAGAATTGAGTAGTAATTGATTTTTATGTCAAAATATTCCCTGGGTGGTCAAAACGCTAACTGATAAAATGTGACATCACCATAGACAAAGGGGTGTGATTGGTTGAAAGCTGTGGGAGGAGCAAAACAGACAAAGGCCAATACATGTATAACATCATGACGAAATTAACCTGGGCAGACCAGTCATTATCACTTGGACCCATGCATGACCAAATTTACGGTAATGTCTGTGTAGGCAATTTGTGCATTTGGCACATCCTTCAATGTCATAGAGGCATTCACAGTGAAGCACTTAGGGACGCATCTCCAAAGCCTGGGATAGATTTTCATCAAGTGGATGATTATCCAGCTGTGCATGTATTAGGCTGATGCATAAACAGTAGTACCTGAAAGAAATCAACTCAAACACATGGAGAATGTGCAACACAAAAAAACAACGTACAGCTGGAGAATCCAAACTGGCATTTGGAATAGTTGTGAGTAGGGCTGTAGTCCGTTAGTCACTTGGTCAATTAATCAGTCAATGGAGTCTTAGTCAAACAAAATTTGTAATAGTCGACTAATTCTATTGATTCTATTTCATTAATTTTAATTCAGTTTGACCGGGTTTTTTTTGTTTATGACCACTCTGTTCTCTATACTTTTTTTTTATTATTTATATACATTCGTTTATGAATAAACGAATGAACGACATACTTTTGGTTCAACAGAGATTGGCTCAGATAAATGGTCAGATCAAAACATACTTTTTCGGAGTAGGCTGGATTCTCAAAACCGATTTGGTACCATGATGACAATAAAATGCTCTTATTTTAGTCAAATTTATACAATGGACGACTATACAACAAAATACTAGTACTTCTTTAATAAACATTTGGTTAAACTAGTTCTATTAAAGCTCATTTTAAATGTCTACAGTTTTTTTCTTATTGTATATATGTCATGCATATGTTCAAATGCGTATTTTCATACTTTTGACAAGTACACTTTGTAGCTTAAGAGCTTTTCACATGGCAAAATTGTGAAAATGTTAGGCTTACCAGTTTCTAAATGTTTTATAAATGTTTTAATTACCTAATGAAATACTCATACATTCAGGTAAAATGTGCACTGCTACTGAGCTCATTTCAACTACCTAGTTTATAGGTTTATGGTAAAACCAGTGTGGTGGAGTTTACAGTTTAATTTGTGGCCGCACATTTATTGGACCAGAAACATTGTTGGTTTTTCTCTCTAAATAATAAGCATTGGCATAAAAAGAATCTGTAATCTTTATTAATATTAGCCAAATTATCATCACCCCTAATAGTACATGGCAGAGTTGAACAGTGTAAATCAAAGCCCTGATGGCTCGATATCCAGTGATGACCTTGTTATTAATTACTTGGGATACAGCAAAAATGATTAAGGGCAATTAACTGTTATCATGTTGTGTAAGAGTGAGCTCTTAGTGTTGGTTTTGTTGCCAAAAATGTGCTTAAGTTTGTATTTACATTTCAATTATGAGCACAGATATAAAGTTTAAAGTGGATAACATTCAGGAGGGTAGAAGATTAATTCTAAGAAAGAGAAATAAAAAGCTAAAGCAAGACTTAAAGTTGGGGTAACTAACTTGTTTAGTTGTATCACGCAACTAAAAAAGTTAGTTTATCTTAGTGAACTTTGTGCATTCCACTAACAAGTATCTGATGAATGCAGCATTTTGTGAACAAAATGAAGTCTGAAGTAAATAATAAAGAATGTTAGTTCTTATCAGGAGCAGAATGCAGTCTCTGATTGGCTGTGCTTGGGTGGTCCTCTCCAGTTTCATTTTGTTGTTTGTAAAAAGAAGCTTATGAGCCATAATTGCAACCAAAATGTCGCACCAAAATGTCGACAATGTATATTGACCATGTGCCCAAAATTTTTATAAAAGGAAGTTGTCCAATTTATAACCTAAATTGTGTTGCAGTGTGAAAATCAACTATCCCAACTTTATTACAGGTACTAATTAAAGATCAATAGAGAAAAAACACAACTAAACTGTCTACATTCGGTTCAAAATTATTTCAAATTCCTATGTTAATTGAACTGGTCACAAACATAAGTATCTCTACTATAAAGAACGTTCGCAGGCATGAGGCTGTGATTCCTGTGTACGATGTGGGCATGTGCTGGTGCGTGGGTTGTCGTCATGGCAACCCCAAATTGTAGCATCATGCTGAAGAAACACTTTGGGCCACGGAGGCAGAGACGCACAGCTAGAATTAGAAGAAGCACATTTTGGAACATAAAAACCAGTCGTATGGGGCACAAGTCAAGGTACTGTTTGTACATTGACAAACCCTTCAAATTAAAGTGGATTAGCACTTGCTGTTAAACTAGTGCTAAAATACTTAAAAATCCACATGTCTGAATTTGTAATCACACACACAAGTTGTATTCATATTGATTCATTCATATTTGAGTAATCTTGTATTGTTCTGCAGATCCCTGTTGTCCTCTAATCTGCCATCTTGTCTGCATATACTTGTGATTACTCAAAATATTCGGTCTCCAAGTAAATCATGCAGGGTTCAATATTGTCACTTTACAACATTAAGTAATTTTAAATATTAGCTTGCATAAGTAAAGTTTTACTCTGAAAGGCAGGACTCAGCCACCTGTTTCAACGTGATAGATCAATTTAGTTCAAAAAAGAAAATTCCAAAAATGCTCATGTATATCTTACATTTAGTGAAATTTGAAGGTGCTCCTTGGTGATTGGGAACACAAAATTGCAAAGAAAAAAGGGGACCCAAGGCACTCTTCATACTATAAAAGTTTAAAAAGCCTGTCATTGCTAATGAAAAGCTAATTCATTATTAAAAAAATATTGATTAAAAACATGCTGATTAACTTGATCAATTTAGTGCTTTATAATAAACAAAATAACGATTACTGACCTACAGACATCATAGTTTATTTCTAAATACATAGAAAAATAATGCTCAAAATGTCTCCTTTAAAGCATTTTTAACTGTGTGCTGAGCAAAACTCTCATAAACCAATAAAAGCTCATCATTTCTTATCTAATTCTTCATGTATGCATTTAATGTTCCAGAGCCCAGTTTGGTTAGTAATAAATGGTTCCTAATGCTGCTTCATGATAGCTTAATTGTTTTTACAATAAAACAGTTTGGGGTCAAAAAGTTACAAGGTAATTAAGAAGCTACACACAATGCTTGCCACACTTATCCCACATTTTTAGGATATTCAGAACTCGGATTAATTAAACTTTCATATTCTTCTAGCTTCAAAGTTAAGAAGACAGAGATAAAACTTGCAGCGGGACACCAGCTGAATTCAGCAGTACCTCCACAGTACAGTCTGTCCCAATGCGACTGTCCCTGCATGATCAGTGTGTACGAGTCCGAGTTTGTCAATAAAGGGGCGGAAACTCTTCTTAGCAGCAGCCGCCTGTTCATTTCTCCCTGTCTATTTTTAGCCACTGTCCATGTGAAGGTCCATGCTACCACTCACCCACAGCGGGCAGCAGTGGCCTTCAGCGTAATGGTGTTGCAGTAGACCTAAGTCATTAATCTCCGTCATCTTTTCATTCAACTACTGGACACACCTGTTCAGCGCTCCCGATGGTGCTAACAAAACCGATGTGTCAAAAATACGCCTCCAAGTCAAGTTCTGCAAAAGTAAATAGGGGCACATCCAGTGAGGTTAAGAGGAGCTAAGTTGGTACTGAAGTACTTTGCCAAATCTAAATCCTTACGAATCTCAAATGTTGTGCGTCATCCCTGTCTTTGTCACACCTTGATCACTGCTTTTAACTTTGGTAAATACGCAAAAAGATAAAACACATATTGCACTTTGCAATACCATCTGTCAAACTAACAATGCCCTTAAACAAGGTCCTAGCAGAAACATAGCATGTGTTTTTGGTGTAAACAGTGAGGCACCTGTACAACTGCATAAACAGTTATGATTGATTAGCCTGTCTGTAACTTTGCATTATACAGCCAGGCCATAGAGGGCTAATTTACGAGCAAGGACTGTAACCTTAGAAGACAGCGCAAATATGAATTTATTATGTATGAAGACAATGACCAAGGTTGACAAAGTGATTTTCAAAAACTGGTTTGAGGCTTCTGTGGAGAGGATATAGCACCAACATCATACACAAAAGATAGAAATAAGGAATGATACATCAATTACAAAAAAAATAAATAAATCTGGACTTGAATGTGTGCTATTTTGGTTGGATGTTTGTCTATGTGGGATGATCACATGGTCAGCTTGCTTGAGGCAGTGCGCAAAGTGAAATGCGTAATTGTAAGAGTTGAAATTCATTGCGTAACAGTTGATATATACTAGTTCACTCTGCCCTTGGCCTTTACACAAAAATGCCATTCTCTGATAAAATATGAAAGCAACACAGACAAGCTGCAATACTTTACTAGAAAATATGTGTCGATTCATGTGTGAGCACATTATAATGTTTGGGTGTGTGTTCACAGAGTAACTGAATTTATTAATGAGGTATTACTTTCAATAATACAGAAAAATAAGAATTTACAACATCCTCCGTGAAGTGCATTAGAGCGCATTACAGTGTCTCTCAGAGCAGACAAACAGCGCTGCACCCTAACCCCAAGTGCTTTAGCTGAGATGATAATGTTACTATAATACACAGGCTAATTGCAGCTCAAAAACACACGGCCTGGCAGTTTGGCCTGTTATCACTGATGAAGGTGAGTGTTTGTGCAGACAGGACAGGCGTGGCACTTTAATGTGCTCTACTGATGCTACACAAGGGAGCGACACAGAGGAGAGAGTGTCCTGTGAATGGTAATGAGCGGTCTGTTGTTTAAGATGAGTATATACTTTTCATTGGAGTCAAATAAATCAAATAAATGTGTCTTAAAGTCCAGCTAAGATTACACCTGTACAACGTAAAACTGAGCAGACTGTCCACCTTTCTCTGAAAGTTTCCAGGGCTGCCAGTCTCCCATAATAAGTTTTACACGCTCTACAAAGAAATTCAAAGAGTCAGCACACTGTTGAGTTGTTTTTGCACATCACTTTTTGATTGTTAACAGAATCTCTGGTCGAGTTGAAAACCGCTTTGTCGTTTGTGTGGAACAGAAACCCTATGTGAAAAACAAAGCATGTTGTGACACTACTGAGCATTAAAAATACTCATAATATATTTTATGCACTGTATTTGACTAAAGGTAAAAAAAAAAATCAAAGTCATTTGATGGAATGGATTATGCTAAATTGGTTGTCCTCAAGACAGCATACATTTTTGAATGAAAGTTGAAACTCTGACAACCTCAACAAATGAATGTTTCTGTCGTATCTGACCCATCTAACAATCAGTTACCGGGGCAACCTGTCAGTAGCCAAGTAAAAATGCAGACAAACAACACAGGAGTTGTTTCAATTGCTTTCACACATGTTGCTAGCATCACATAAATAACAAACAAACAAGCTTGTTATGGTTAGTTGGTGTTGTCCACTTTTGTGAATGTAAGTTGTGCAGCCAGACCCACCCCTCTCTCATTTGTTTTAATTTGAAAACATAGACTCAGATAAATTAAGCCTGTGCTCATCATTTCTCTAAATTTGCTCAGTCCTGAAACTCCGAGCAGAGTTTATGCTTCCATAAGTCAGGCCTGTGCTGATACTGTTGTCAGTTGTGTAATTGGGTCCACAGGTAATGTTATGCTGTTATGAGTCCCACCGTGAAATAATGTGAAAGATTAATCATTTGGACAGGAAACTCAAACTTACCCACTCCTGGGAGGGAAAAGATTCTGAAAGCTTTTTCTTTTCTTCACAATAGATGGTGGAAAATGTACAAGATTTGTGAAAGCTGCCTGTTGCAATAACCAAACGTATGGATCATATCTAGAGGAATAAAATTATGAGGCCACAGGTTTGTTTTTTTGTTTTCATATGGGTAAGTACATTTCTGAAATATTTGAGTGATATTTACTGACAAAGTAGTGTCTATTAAACAAGACTGTTAAACTTATTTTATAAAAAAAAAGAATGAATCACCACTTGACATCATCTCAACAGTCTATACTTCAATGTAAAACGTACATCACCCACTGTCTACAAAGACCATCCCAATGTTCCCTTCTGTCTTAACACTAATGAGAGACCATAAGTAGGCGTACACTTACTCAGTCTATTTGCAGTTCAAACACTGTGCATTAAAAATTTCACAGCTCTCCCTCTATAGGTCCTCCATAATATAACAGTTTTTTTATGCACATCCAATATTTATGGTTGACGGAGTCCAATTGGTTTGATTTGTAGGAGCGCACTGTCAGCTGCAGACAGACCAAATGGTGACAAATGTCTTCAAATTGTGCCACAGTTTTACCTGATACGTTTGGTGCGGTGTCCGGGTAGAATTAGAGCAGGTTACCTTGATGGATACGCTTTCTTTCCTAAAACGTTTATCTTCTGACTCAGCAGTTCCTCTATGCGCTGTGTGAATAGAACAAATGAACAATTAATACAGAAAAATAATGATTTGCCTGTACAAAATAAAATGTACTTATAAAACACTAATAAGAGCTACATATTTATAAGCACATAAAGCCATTTATGAGCATCTGTCCTTTGGATATTAAAGATTTCTGCTTGTTGCTCATACACACTTTTTGTGCATGGTTTATTAACATACACAAACACGCTTTAATGGCATATTTTCATCTTTTTAGTAATGTATTTGTTCCTAACATTTTAGGTGTTTTCACAGATGAAAGTACCAATAACTAAGTCCCAACATAGCTCAACCCCTGTTTAGTCAGAGGAAGGTTAGGGGTTAGGGTTAGTATGTGTTCACACAGCAACAGTTTCTGGAACATTTAAAAAAGCAAGTGGTGAAAACAAAAGTTTTTTTTTTCCCATTGCACATAAAATGTTGACGTATAAAAGTTAAAAACATCACTGAAATGAACAATAAAACATAATTACTCGTGTTTTTTTCCTAAAAATAGTTACTATTTATTAATCTTGGAGCTAACGCTTTTTAATATTTTTTTTTTTCTCAAGGATAAGAAAAGCTTGTCTAAATGTGAGAATGTATAAAACATGTTTTCAAACAAAGTTAGTGTTGTAAATGTGCTGACTGGAAAGTAGTTGCTCCAGAGCAGGAGCTAAAAAAGTCTTTAAAGTGTATCCCAATCCATAGTTCCTGCTCTGTGCGAAGTCGCCTAAAATGGAGACTAAAAATGTTAAAAAGTACAAGAATCTAAAAAAAAGTTCCTACAGTGTGAAAAGGCTCTTTGTCTTGTGTACCATACAAGTCGTCTTCTAACTCGAAGTACACCTTAACTCAGGCTATGTTTATTACAGTAATGTCAACATTTACAATGTGCTTGAGTAAAAAGTTTAAAATTTTCTTAGACTGACTTCAAGAACCTCTTTATTCAAGCACCATATTTTTTTCCATTTTATTTTTAATTTTATGGAAGGCTGAACTTATTGCAAGAACCAAGAATCCCTTACAAGTACTTCTGCATCTCTAGGAGTCCCTATACAAAACATGAGATAAGTACTGTACAAATGCTTGTAAATGTCATGTAAGTGCAGAAACATTGTAAATTTTGAAGCTATCTCTATCAAAAACAAAAACACATTTTGTTGTCAGGTATGTAACAAACATGTATATATTTTTTTTACTTTTATTTGCATAATCAAATTCTGACCTTTTCAAAACTGGACCTACAAGAAATGGCATTGCATTGACATTCCATCCTTGATCTTAACAGCTCAGCCGCATGAGTGAGTGACTGATAACCTTGAGATATTGCATTATCCAATTCATCAAGTCAGAG